>JARHVA010001099.1:492500-1692500 GCA_037957365.1 Torreya grandis
CATGATCATAATGTACCATAATATAATATATATAGATAAAAACAAGTTAATTATCATGATCATAATTAATCATTTAACACATTAATTATCCACAAACTAGTTTATTACTAATCCATCTACTTAACACATTACATTAACTAATGATCTAACCATAGAATCTAGTAATTAATAGATAAATGAGTTTCAAGGAAAATTGAGATGTAACATAGACAAAAATTCGAGTTTAAACATTGATCCATTTAAATTGATCAAACATTTGGGCTACATTTCAGCAGGTCTATAGACATACAACATCACTATAAAGGCATACGATAATGCATAAAGGGAATCACAGGGTACCATTTGTTAGCATGTCCTTATTGGGCCTCTTACCCATGATACCATTTGAAATGTCATTGATATTGAACTAATGTAAAATTTTCTTCTTGGATGTCCTTGGGTCCATGAGGTACATGTAGTTACTTTTACATTACATCAATGTCTAAAAATCCCCCATTCTAAAATAAAGGTTACTATTCCTATAAATATGTAACCATAATAATATTTTAAACATTTGGAAGTTGAATATGGTCAATACAATTATTGTCTTAGCACCAAGCATGCACATAAAAAGGACAAGAATGTAGTTCTAGAGTATCCCAAGTATAATTATATTGACCCAAGGAACCTTGCATACACTTCTAGTACTCCACCTCCTCCAATTTATTCTCATTTCATGATTGAAGACAAAGGCCATGGCACATATAGTATTATAGACATATTACATATTGATAAATTTCCTAAGTCTCCCAAATACCATGGTAGGCCTAAGATGGAGTGGTGAAAAATGGTTGATTCTCATCTAAAAGGATATCTTTTTGTTAAAAAGGGTTTGTCAAATCAATAACTCAATAGTTTTGAGTATTCTTGACTATATAATTATGATTTCACCTCTTGTTATCAAAGAAATAAATACCCCATTCATAGTATAATCATGACACATCAAGACTAAAAAGGAAAGAGCTTAGGGAAAACAATAAGGAATCCTTGAGCTCATCTTTACAACTAAACATAAAGGTACTCAAGTCATTAGATACAAACCATTTGGGGGTGACCCCACTAACCTCAAGAGTGACATAACTTTAGTGTGTATTGAAGATGATCTCAAAAGTGATGCATAATCCTAATATTGTATCTATGATGAGCTAGCTATCTCAAACTTATTTGATAATAATTCATACTTACCATCACATTCTCATCCAATCCCCTCTTTTCCTTCATTATCCTAAATTAATTGATTGAGACCAATAAAATCATGTCATAACATTAAATGAATCATAAAATGAAGAATCAATTTTAGGTTTCATGGGCCTTAAGGATGGTCTATCAATTAGAGATCAAAACAATTATTTTAATTTACATTAGACTCTAATGCCTAATTTGGAGAGTAGGCAAACTTTCTTAGTCAACAAAATAAAAAATAAAATCAGACATTGGGGTCCACTAATGAAAACCTATTTGAAGCAGTTTTAGACTAGGGTAAAAGTAAATATAAAGAGGATTTCATCGGTGAAAACCTGTTTCAGATGTTAAATTATGGGAAAGTTATCTCTCTTCCATATAAAACATAGAATCCCCCAAGTTTGTACATTATATTTGGTTCAAATATCATTCTAGGGGAAAAAAATACATTTGAGTGGCTTGTTCAAGATTTTCCTTAGATATATTCTGAGTGGACACTACCTTCCATGGATGATTCTGATTTTTATTACATGGGTGAGCCTAATGGCCCACAATTAGATGGATAATATTAGTTCCCATTGGTCCCAATTATATTAGAGGATGGATTCACACTACTTATGGAAGACACCATTGAAGTTAACATTGGTACTACAAATGATCCTAAAATTTCCAAGATTGTACTTACTATAGATGGATGTGAATTCATCATCAGCATTCATAAGGAATTAATTGATATATTTGCATAGAATTATGTTGATATGCCTGGGCTAGATCTATCTTTGGTCGTACACCATCTTGTTGTGCCCTTGGATGCCAATCATATTAAATAAAAGTTATGGAAAATATATCCACGCATTGCCAACTTAGTCAAGAAGGAACTAGAGAAATTATTAGGGGTAGAATTCATTAGAGAAATTTATTATTCTAAATGAATTTATAATATCATCCTTGTTTTTAAGAAGCCTCCTAGTAGTCACTTATGCATAGACTTTAGAGACATCGACAAAACATGTCCCAAAGATGATTTCCCATCACGTAACTTTGATATGATTGTGGACTCAATAAAAAGTTATGAAATGTTATTCCTCATGGATGATTTTTTAGGGTATAATTAGATTAAAATAGAACCATAAGATCAACATTAAAAAACTCACCACTTTGTGGGGAACATTCTATTATCGAGTTATGCCATTTGGCTTGAAAAAGGTGCTACATATCAACGTGTGATGAATACCATTTTCCATGACATGATGCATAATATTTTTGAGGATTATGTTGATAATATTATAAGTAAATCAAGAACATGTGCAAGACACCTAAAAGTTATATGTATAATATCTAAGCAACTTTGTGAATATAAGGTGTGCCTTAATCTGAATATTGTGTATTTGGAATCACTTTAGGAAATTTGTTAAGCTTAATTATTTATTATATATGTATTTAATTCAATCATTCCAAGGTTAGGGCCATCATATAAATGCCTCCCCCATCTAATATTAAATAACTGTGCAACCTACAAGGCAAAATTTAGTCTATTCACATATTCGTTTCATAACTTGTTAACTATTGACATCCTTTTACTCACCTCTTGAAGAAAGATATCACCTTTTCATGGAATGTTGATTGTAAAGACGTATTTGATCATTTGAAAACATATTTGGAAAATCCACTAGTGTTAGCCCCACTAATTCTAGGAAAGCCACTATTTATTTACATTTTAGTGATTGAACATGCCTTGGGGCACTTTTGGCCCATCATGATGATCAGGGAAAAGAGCATGCAATACATTATCTAAGTAGGAAACTATTAACTTATGAACATAATTATACACTGATTTATAAATAATATATATTATTGGTCTTCTCATCCCATAAGTTACACCATTACATGTTGAATAATAAGACCATCATCATTATAAAAGTCAATTTGCTCAAGTACCTTATGTCTAAAGCCTCTTTGAACATGGCCTAATGGATTATTTTTCTCAAAGAGTTTTACATTGAATATTCACATCCAAAATCAATAAAAGGGAAAGTACTTATAGACAACCTTATTGAGTCACCTCTATCTATTACACGTCCTTTGAACATCCATTTCCTTGATGAGTCTATATTTACTCTAGATGAACCACATCAATAAAAGCTATATTTTTATGGTTCCTTCACATCATATGGTTCATATATAGGTATTATATTCATTAAGCTACAAGGTAATCTCATTACCAAGTAATTTCAAATTGGTTTTTTATGCACCGATAATATTTTAGAATATGAGGCATTTGTTACAGGACTTCAGTTCGCAGTGTAATAGAACATTCAATAGTTGGTCATCTATGGAGATTCAAAATTGATGATAAATCAGGATAAAGATCAATATTAAACTGAGGATGAAAATATCATGCCTTAAAAATTCATGGATAACAATCTCAAAAAAAAAAAATTAATGCATCCATTTTGATAAAATACCAAGAGCCAACAACAAATTAGCTGACATAATGGTTACCATTGGGTCATTGATAGAAATGTATTTTAATGTCTATGAATATTAGTTTTTCATTGAAAATATTATCACACGAGCTTATAGTCATACATAATCAGAAATGGTATGTGATATTGTTGGTCCTAATTCCCCTTGATACCTATATGTTAACACCTACCTTCAAGACCACATTCTTCTCTTTGACTTATCACACAATCAACATAAATCCTTCATTCATAAATCATCTTGTTACATTTAGTTGATGCTATGATATATTATAGAGTCTATGATGGGACTCTAATTCATTATTTAAAATTAGGTAAATCTAATTTAGTACTCAAAGACATTCACAAATAAAATTATGGGGCCCACACTAGCAAAATGGTCCTTGCCAAGAAACTCCTTCAGATAAGATACTTTTGGCCCATAATAGAATTAGATGCATGTGAATATGTTAAGAAGTGCCTTAATTTTCAAAATAATAATGATTTAATTCATACTCCTTCATAATATATTCATCATATCATGCCTCCTTGGTCTTTCTCTACATGGGGGTTCGATCTCATAAGAAAGATAAACCCCACATACTCAGATGGCCATAAGCATATCCTAACTACCACTAAGTATTTTATTAAGCGGGTTGAGGTAATCCATATCACTCATGTAATTGGTAATAATATATCCAAATTCATTATGAATTACCTAATTTACTAATAGGACATCCATTTTACCACCATATCAGATAATGACAAGTTATTCAAGAACAAGGAGGTAAAATCCCTCTATCCGCAATTCCATATCAAACATAGTTGGTTGAATCCATATTATCCTCAAGGTAATATCCAAGACTAGGCATCTAATAAGATAATTATAAAATTTCTTAAAAATATTGTCAATTATGTTAATCATGATTACCATTTTCAATTATTACTTGCCTTATGGGCTTATCATACTAATATTCACACGCCTATAGGTACAACACCCTATTCCATATTTTTGGCTCTGAGGCTATTCTTCATATTGAATTGAGTTTCCCTCCCTATGGATTTCATTTAAATATATAATTGATTATGATGAGTATATAGAACCCTAGTTATAATAGCTAGAACTCTTGGATGAGAAACAACTAGTCACATTAAATCATCTTAAGGCCTATAGGAATCGACTATGCTGTAATTATAACAAACATATCATTTAAAGACTTTGAAGTTGGTGATTTTGTGATGAAATAAAAATAAAAAAACTAATGTAGACCATGAAAAGAAAGGAAATTTTAAGCCTAATTAGTTGGGTCTATTCATTATCATAGCAAACTGTGGCTCTAGATTATTCAAATTCACTACACTAGATGGGCAAGAGATAGATGAGCCCACAAATATTATGCATCTCAAGAATTTTTATGATTTATTTGTATAGACATTGTCTATGAGAGACTTTTATTTGGGTCACCCCTTCAAAATACCTTCCCATTCCCGATTCTATCTTTATATTTGGCTCCCATCCTATTACCATCCTGATCTTTATTATGACCTATAAGTATTGCAAGTGGATTGAAAAGTTGGTTCAAATGAAAATTTAGATTTGGTTATCATCAAAACATATTTTTAGGAAGAATATCAGAGTTCTTCAACCTGGTTTTATTTCTTGGTAGTCCTTGAATTAAAATATGTTTGCTTATTTCTATTCCTTTTCCTCATTTCACATCACTTCCTTTCCTTCCCGATTTATTGTTAAATGGTAGTTCCTTTGCATCTAGATTTTATATTAAACCCCCACCTAAGGTTATTTTTCATTTGTTAGATAGTTCCTTGTATGATTTTTTTATATTCCCTTGTGCATTCTACTTACATAATATTCCTATATATATTTCTACTCCAAAAATACAAAACATTAGAAATCCTAAAATTTAAAAAAAATCAAAATCAGGAAAACCCCAAAAAGAGATATAAAGACGCAAGATTTTTATCTGGTTTGCCATCCTATTTTCTAGGGGGTTTCCCTCTTATTCATTTTATATATGGAAATATTTTAGTATGGCATGGATAAACCCCATTTGTGTTTTAACATCTCACACGTGGAAACATCTTATCCAAATCATGACTTCTCCATTAATTCAATCAAATTTGATCATCATTCTAATTCTGATCATCCCATTCCCCTAGGTGTTTTCCCATGTTTTGAGAGGGTATGTTTGATTTAATCATGATCATTATAATCAACACTTTATTTTTTCCATTTTCTCCCAATTTTAAGGGGAACTAGAATGGCCTAAGGTTTGTTTGGAATATGTAGGCAATGCTCAGTTATGTTCAATTTCCAGGGTCAATTCGACCACCATCCTCATTTTTATTTTCATCATTATACTACCCAAAGTATATCTCTCTATTCATTTATCATTTTTTCATCACTTTTCTTCACTTATAATTTTTGGGATAATTACATTAGTCTAAGGTCCATGATGAACTATGTAGGTAATGCTTAGATACATGGGTATCTTGAGTCCACTTGGTCGCTATCATTACCATTTTAATCATTCCACACTCTTTGATATTTTTCACTATAAAATTAAAATTTTCCTCACATTGTTAGGGTTTTTTTAATTATACATTATTTCCATTTTTTGAGCCAATGATTATACACTCTATCTTTTTATGACTTAATTATTTTATGCTCTTAATGTTTTGTGAGTCAATTCTCTTACACTCTCACCATTTTGTGAGTCACTTATATATTTTATTCTCAATCAATTTCATCTTAGGAATTTATAATCATATTCCTCCCTTCTTGGGAGAACTACATCGACCTGAGGTCCATGACAAACTATGTAGGTAATGTCTAGTTGCATGGGTATCTAGGGTCAGCTCAACCACATCCTCCTTCTTCCCTTATCCATTTGTTAAATTTTGTCACATTATCCTATCTATTATTCCTTATAATTATGGGTAAAACACAAGAGTAATGCCTTATCACTACGTGCTTCCAATTATGTATTATTATTTATTTATTGATTTCAGATGTATGTATGTATGTGTGTGTGAATTGATTAATTATTTTCTTACGTGTTTAGTTAATTAAATTTGTATTATTTTAGTATTATACTTTACACTTAGGTTTTGATTTTTCATAACTTAATCTAGAGTTTTGAGCATTTGTATTTGAATTAGTCTTGTTTATTTTTATTTAAATGTAGTATGTTTTACACATAGGTCTTAATTTTTCATATCTTGATCTCAAGTTGTTTACATTTGTACTCAAACTAGTCCTTACATAAATTTTTAAAAAAATTATCATAATTACTTATACAATTATGATGCATAATGTCATGTGAAAAAATAAAAATGAAGTGCTTGAGGCTTATATACAATGTCGCATGAAGAATAAACACCCCCTTGCAAAATCTATCAACATGGCTAAATGAGCTCATATGAAATAATCAAATCATCATCACATTTTACATAATATAAACAAAAAAATTGAACAACGGGGTTACATATATGTTAATCATGATATATATCTACAAATGAGCTTGTAAAACGAGTCAAGTATAGTTTACATCATGATCAATATGACTACATCAAATCAAAACACATGATAATCAACAGTAAATGAAAGACAATCATCATATTTTCTATCTAGATCCAATTAAACATCATTATGAGAAAGTAAAATAATAGAATCATGGCAAAACATTAGTATCAAAATCATCATCCTAATCGTCAAACACATCATAATACAAGATTTAATATATATCATGAATCAAAATAAATGAATCAAAAGCCACATCATATTTACCAAAAGAATATCAAATTCCATGTACATATACATATCAAAATAGATATCTATATAATGATAATACATACATCTCATGATAAAAAATGTGGAGTTGCCAAAAATAAATCAACACTAACTCTAATCTTATAGTGGTAGAAGATACAGTGGAAGACCCATCCCTATCTACTGAGGAGGTGGTTATACCACTGATATCTATGAATCTAAGGTGTGATGTGACCTTGATGACCTCATTGTTCTACTCTGGATATACTCTAAAAACTAGATGTCATGTGACCTATAGGTATAATTGTTTCATATAAACTCATGTAGTATCTGACCTCATCCTTGACCCACATATTTTATGTAAGAGAATTCATGAGGCCATGTTATGTCATAATCTATGAAGCCTCATCATGTTCCCCATGTAGCCTTTATGCATCCACATGGGGTCTATCCATCTCTCCAATCAGTTATTGTTGAATGATGGTCATCTTTAAAACCTTTAGTAATTTCATCTAGACATGGGAAAAAAGTAGACACTCTATTTTCATCACTTTTGTGTCAAAATTACAAATCATTATGATTTATCACAACAACACACAAATCAAGTTAGAAATCATTTAAACATTCCAAAATTCCCATACAATTTAATGTACACATTATGTGACACATTTGTGCATCTTTGATTGGGGTAATACATTGCATCAAATCATCTAATCTATCATCAACATACCAAATTTGGTCCCCTTATTGTAAATGTATCACTAGTCATAATAAACCAAGTAAATCAAACCTTACAAGTGAGACCACAAAAGGACAAAATCAACTTAATTATTTAATTACTTGATTAGGCTAATTAAACTTTTTTTGAAATGGATATTACATGGAATACATATGTCATATTTACAAAAAATAAATTAAATACTTATTTTATACATCACTCCACGTACTTGGAAATTTAAAATAATTTCCAAAGGTCAATGATGTCATTCATAAGGCAACTTTAATGCATGGTGAGAGGAGTGCAAGAAATTTCTATGACAATAACTTACACACTCTAAAACCTCATGAATAGAGTTTGTTACAAGCATTTACACACTCCATGTCATATCATTTAATGTTTGCCTCTCCTTTAAATACTTGTTCTCAACCACACATCTTGATCATAGATCACCAATACAATTTCAAATGAGAAATATATAAATAGAAGGGGTCTCCCTCTTCTTCAATAATTTTTTTCTACTAAAGTTATGCTGTCGAATCTCTAAGAAAAGTTTCATCAAGTTCTTCAATTACTCAAAAAATCATGCATATTAGAAGAGGAAATGTCATCAAAATAACTATGAAACATTTACAAAGATCTCAAACTCTATATCTATGCCAATCCAAACTTATATTCTAGCTATAAGGAGAAATCGAAAAGGGAAGGTATAATGGTTTAATTCATTTTCCATTTAATTTGTTTGTCTCTTTCTTAACTTTCCCAATCCGAGGACATGCGCTTAGGATGTTATTTTTATATATTTTATAGTTTATTTTCATGTTATCAAGAAACCTAACCTTATTTGTAATTGTGTGATCACATATCAAAAAAATTAGATAAAAAATTCTAAACATTATAAAATCAGAAAAATCTTAAAATTTAGAAAAAATACAAAAACTTTTGTCTTGTCCTCAATCTAGTTAATTATCATTTATTAATCCTTGATCTGATCATTCCATATTTTAGGGATGTTTCATTCTCACATTGGCTCTATTTAGGGGGAATGGTTAATTTAAACATCACAATTTTTACCATGTTGTGGGAAAATCAAAGCATGCAAATTATTTTGGGATATTTTTTATTAATCCATCCCCTTGCATGTATCCTTTCCTTGGAGTAGCATCTAGTTATCATATCATTGAGCCTTCACATGTGTATTTTTACTTGATTAATGACAATATGCTTTATGTTATTTTTATTTTTAATTTTATATGTGTTTGTTTCCTTGCTTGTTTATTTATTTTTCCTATTGTGACTTGAGTCAATCCATATACACTAATAGGGTCATCATGGTTTTTACATATCATGGTGATTTATTGCACTTGTAATTGAGTCCATCCATCAATGTATGATGATAATGGCAACCTGAATTTTTCATATCATGGTGCATTTTATAATTTGTCTATTAGATCAGGGGTCAATCCTTACACACAGTAAGGATAGTTCATCATGATTTTTTATATCATGGTGCATACCATCATGTGCTACATAACAAATCAAGTGCTTTAGTATTATATATAATGTCATTATCCAATGATATTTTATCTATTCGTAAAGTCATCTATTTTCAAATCAAATTATCTCATCTCATTTTGGACCATGTCAAATCAATTATTCTATTCTTCATAATTTCTCATCCTATCATCTTGTTTTGGGGGAAATGCATTGGCTTAAGGTTCATTTAGACTATGTAGACAAAGCTCAATCACATGGAGTTTTTGAGGTCATCTTGACCATATCACCATTTTTTTCTCCAATCTTACATTTATCTACATCATCCATTTATTCTCACTAATAATACTCTTCTCATCCATAATTTATCCAATTCTATCCAAATAATTATCACATCATTCTTAAATCATTATCACATTATCCTTCAACTTTGGAGCATCCTTATGTGCCTTTTTTTTATGATTTATTCAATTTATAAAAAATCATTATACCATCCACACATTCGTGTATGCTATCATCAACATGATAATCTCATCCTTAATCCATGAAATAGGTTAAATCTTTGATATATGCTTGAAAATAAATCAATTGGCCCTGCTTGATGTAATTTAATCAATTCAATCATTCATTCCTTCATCTAAGTTCATAACTTTCACCCTATTTGGGGTAAGTAAAAGTGTGAAACTTTTCTTGGGATGTATCCTTACCAAATATTCCCTTATATGGGGTAGTTAATCTCATAAATTTTACCTTATTTGTGGCAAGTCAAAGTGCATCACTTATCTTAGGATATATCCCTCCCAATTTGACCCTTCCTAGGGAAATTCAATCCATCATAATTAGAAATCAAAGCATGCAAGCATTAGCTCAAGTATGTTAATCTCATCCATTTAATGATCTCATCCATATTCAATAGATAATCTATTCTATCTCCTTCCTCTCTTTTTCTTAATCCCATATGCATCCTTCATCCCTGCATGCCCTCTTAAGAGGGAATAATCCATCACATTATTTCATCATCATCATCTAATTTTGTTCACCTTTTTTCAGCTTCTTAGTTATTTCAAAATCCATTACTCCACCCATCATGTCTCACAATGACCTTTTAAAGAGGAGAAAAATGTAGACACTTAAAATTGTACACTTTATGTTAATTTTAACAATCTTCTAACATCATCCTAAATCATCTAATCAAGTCTTCTATCCATCTAATGTGCCAAATCCATTCACTATTCCCCCTATTTAATTAATAGTTTATTCTATTTTCACATCCAATCCCACTAAATTCACATCACTTCCTATTAGAAAATCAATCTAAATTAATTATTTAATATTATTCTAATGGAAAAATCCATAGAATTTGGAATATCCTTATTTTCTTAAATCAATTAATTCTATTTTCAATCTGAATTTCATGACATCATCATCCTCTTTCCAATTCAAAGTCAATGCAATGAGAGAAGTTGGAAAACAAGCTATGACATGTTATTACATAGTCCAAGTCATCAAGAATTCATCCTATTACACACTTCAAACTTGCATGATTTTATTTATTACACACATAACTTCTCTAATTTATGAGGTTTAGGACATGTTCTTAACCATTGATCTTGATCTTCATCTAATGATCCACATTCATCATCCAAGTCTATAAATTGATTAGCTTCCTCCTCATTCTAACATGACCAACTAGTGTATCAAAGCTCTCCCAAATTTTGAGGTCATCATCCATTTAAAGATTTTGTGGGCTAAACTTATGATACCAAATATCTAAGAAAAGATTCACCAAGTTAATCAACCACTCATCCAATCACGCATAACACAAGGTGAAATACCATCAAAGTAACTATATGAAATTGATAAAGACTTCAAGCTATATATTTAAGCCAATATAAACTTGTATTTTGACTAAAAGGATAAATCTAAAAAGGAAGGTATATTGATTTAATTTTTATTCCATTTAGTTTGTTTGTATATTTATTGACCTTAATTAATCTAACAACATGCTCCTAGGATGTTAGTTTTATATGATCTTAGATAAATTTTCATGCTAAAAAAAACTAACCTTATTTGTAATCATATAGTCACACTACCTACATAAGAGTCCACTTGATCAAAACTTAAAATACCACTAGATTCAAACATTATCAATACTTGGAGTCACTAAATACCTTCAATAGAGACTCTCTCAGAGAGAAAATCAACCTATGAACCCCACAGGGAAGGATGGATTTCATAGTCCATTATGTATCTTCATCAATTAAAATTGAGGAATCCATACACAACATTTCCACTTCTATTCTTCAACCTCTAAGTCTACTTGGTATAGATATATATGGATCTAAAACAATCCTCTTTCTCATTCTAGACTTATTATTCATCTTAATCCTATGACAAATCCATGTCTTTAGAATCAATATCTAACTACTCCTTGCCACATTCTAAATGATCTAGATAAAAAAATATGCCCACCCCTAACCATTGGTTTTGTCCTTCCCTAGGCCAAACCAAAGGCCCCATGCACATGCTGAATTCGATCAACCATTGACTTCTATAAAATATTTTATATCTCAATGATCAAATATAACTAATCATATTTATCTAATTCTACACATGAAGATATTTTTATCTCAATTCCAACATTCACACAATTCAAACAATACCATGTTTGTATAAGTAATTGCATGAACTTATGGTAATAGAGGAGGAAAAGTGACATGCCTGAAAGTAATATAGTAAAGAGGGACAAACCTATCCCATAATATTGTAGGATATGACAATCAAAGTACCACACACACACACACAACACCAATGTGTCTAGGTGGTATAGAGGACATGTGACATATTAATATAAGTAATGTAAGATCAATAGACACACATGTGAATTATACCACAAATATAAATATATATGTGGTAAAAACATAAAGATGATTGGAAATGATGCCCCTAGTGGAAACATATAGGTCTTATGCTTGATAAAGATAAGGGAAAATGGCACATTCCAATGTACCAATGTTCCCTTAGGAGGGATGTATATATCAATGAATGACAAATATAATATTAGTAGTATTACATAAGAAATACATGGTAGAGACCATGAAAATATATGAAAAAAACATAGTATACAAAAATTAATAGCATGGTATTTTATCATAATTTGAAATAATTAGTTTATTAAAAATAATTTCAATTAATTGAATGGAATATGATAGTGTTTTAAATAAACTTGTGGAAATTTGAATGAAAGTAAAATATTGAATTCAAAAAAGTGAAAATGAATAAAAGAAGACTAGTTGTGAATGAAATGACAAACTTAGTTCTTTTTATTTGAGATCTAATTATGTGAAGTTGACAAACACCTAAAACTGATCAACATGAACCAACCCTACAATTGCCTAGAGACTGCAATTGAAACTAAATAAGGAGAAAATAATCCAACTTGGTACATGATCAAATGTTATTATAGTCATTAGTTGGTCGATCTTGTCCGTTTCTAATATTCAAAATATTAGTTAATGTTCATTTATGAAAGTTTAAAATTAGGGTTTTTGGTAGATATTTGACCTTTAGATGTGTGTGAAAGGCATGAAATTATATTTTTAAGGTTGAAACCTCAATAGGGATTATAATGACTGAAAACTAAAAATAAAAAATGGTGGAGTATAATAGGCTATGTTTCCCAATCACCTCCTGGTGACTGAACTCTGCCTACATATCCAATACTCTGAAGAGGGAAATCAAGCCCACATAGGTCTCCCACTTAGAGTGATTTGAATAATTATGTGCCTTTGACTATATATATATATATATATATATGGATTTAATACGTGATCATGCTTTACTTTAGATTGGAAAAAATAGGTTTTGGACTTGGTTGAGGACTGCTTCAAATGATTAGAATTAAAATCAGGAAGAATAGGGAAGCTTTTATTAATGTGATATAATATAAGTGTGCCCTTGTATTGAAATTATCAAGTGGTATAATAAGTGACTGAAGGGTGCCTTTATATCAATATAAAAGGGGGAACCTCATGTTACTTATCCTAAGGTATAGACCAAATTGTAAGAGAGGATCCATAAATTTGAAAACTAACCATTAAAAGGGAAAAGGACATAAATGTATACCATTATTGTCCCCTACTAAATATTCTTGTATGCACAAGGCCAAGGCCATAATGAGAAAGGGGCATTATAACAACTAGTCTCTAGATAAATAATAATCATTTGTATGCAAGATATAATGACCATAAAGTGATGTACCTAGTGGAGATTAAGATTCATGTTGATTTAATACGAATTTATATATAGAATAAAAGACACAGATGATATGAGACGGTGTATGCATGTTGAGTTTTTAATTAGTGGAGTGAAAAGAATAAAGTGTTAAAATCCATATGCACTAGAGGAAGAGTGAAAAATACCTATAATGATAAATAATTAAATACAATATATTATAGAATAAATGGTTAAAAAGTTAAAGGTGACTTCCTTGAAGAGTGACTTATATTTCTTAGTCAACCAAACTTGTATATAGGAGGCATAATAACTTTGTATATTTTATTGAGTCATCATTGATAGGTGGGATTCTCCATGTTGAGTTATAACATATGCCACATTGCCCTAGAGGCAACAAATAACTAAAGGTGTTTAAATTGTTAGAACCCCTCAACTACTATAATCACTCATTTATGCCATCTATGCAAGTGATATTATTTTCAACCAAATCATTAGTTAATTTGTTAATGTCATCACCATATCTAGGTTTTAGGCATATCATGAGATCATTGTCAACAATAATATCATTTCATTAGTCTATTTTCATTTTACTTGGTCTCTAGAAGAGTCTGATATGTTACAAATATTTATCCATTTGAAACATAATTTTAGTCCATGTCTCCACTTTTTGGTTGACAAGGAGTTTCTCTTTTATGTGGAATGAAGTAATTTGATTCTTTGTTGATAGCTATAAGGCTTCATTCCCCAGTGATTTGGCCACTTTTTTGTAATGTCGCCTTTGATGGTTGATATTTTGAATACACGAGAATTGTTTCCAATTATAGTGAGTTGAATGTTTTTTAATTTAAATTAAACTTGGAATAACTCTTTTTTGATGTATTGTGTTCCTATGAATAAGACCAATTATTATTTTAAAGCCACTTTAAATTTTTAGATTGAGGAGACAATCAAGTTTTTCTAGTTAAATTTATTTATAGAGAGACCATAATTTTGCTTTATTATTCATGGTTGTTCCAATGAGTTGGGTATAAGCGAAGATAATCTCCCCACTAGATTTAAAATTAGCCTTTTTATGCCTACCAAGCCTGGGTTTTTCTTAAAAGCTCTATAAAATTTAAGATTTAAAGGAGATGAACTTGGTAGTTGTCATTCTCAAAACTTGTATCCATTTATTGAAATAATGGAAAGGGATGTGCGATATCTTATTGAGATGAAGGTCAATCATACTTGTGGAGGAGACTCGTAAGTAATTTATTCTTAATAGATATGTGTTATAATTCTAATATGGGATTTAATACACATTTACACTTACATGGGTGAACTATGAGTATTGTTGATAGTCATGCATTTCATTCTTTTCATGAATACTAATGAATGAATCCCACTCAAAAACTATAATTTTGTCTATTTTTTAGTAATATAATTATTTTATTTTCTGCAATTACACCAAGTATATAATCCCTGTGATTATTCCATGTCAAACCAATATGTTTCATGTTCCAACTATGATAGAATATTTAAGGAGAGAACTTTGTTAGTGGCATTTGCACCCATAATATTTCAAGATAGAATCTATGTTAAACAAATTATGAGGAGTTAAAGGTGCTTACCTCCTAAGGGATTCTTGATGATTAGTTTTTATAACCCAAATTTACATCAACATGGTTATTATGCCTCTCACATTGTTTTATTCTTTGAGCTCCATGGTATCAGGATAGTATTTCATTTTTTTTTTGTATTGAGATTACCTTTGGGATACCATATTCCCAAATTTATGGGGACAAGGTTAAAATGGCATATAATTTTCATGATAATCTATTTTGTTTATGGTGTTGGATTTATTCACCCCTAATTTTACTAAAAAATGAATGGTTTTAAGAGGCTTACCATTATTATTTTTGTTTTGAATACTTGAAAAATACTGAGTGTTTGTTCTTAATGTATTTTGATCCTAGGCATCATATCCATCCTACATGTCCTCTGGTTCTAAATCAACTAAGGTTGAAAATGGATTTATAGAGAATACATAGTAAAATTTATAATATGTTTCTTCCCTTTGATATAATAATCCTTCTAAAAAAATCATCCATTTTTTTTTGGCTTTTGTATAATAGCTACTTAGGGTTGCTTCTCTATTGAATATTTTTTTATGCCTTGATGGTATGTTCTTAATACTCATGGTTGGGTAGACCCTAGAAAAATGGTCATGTTCATCACAGATGTGGCACATGAAAGGAATATTTTATTAATCAAGGAGTTATTCCCATTCTATTCTTCCTAAAAATAGCATGCATCAATTAGAAATGGGCATCTCAAAATTTATATTCACATAGGTCCTTGCATATTTAAAAACTCCTAAATTCATTATGAATTCAGATCAAACTATGCAATCAGGAGTATCGACCTTGATTGTCTTGAGAGATGATTGTTTCTAGTACTCACTAGGGAGAAGTGGAAGCTTGACCCAAATAAGAACTATCCTGGTGAGGCCTTTGGTTGGATTAAAATTTAGAAACCAATGTTCATGAAAAGACCAACCTTCTTTAGAAACAAGGTCCTCATTGAAAGATTTTATCATTCTCATTTTTGGTTTCAAATACTAATAAAATTTAACCTTTGGCGTCATCAATAGTTCAATGTTTTATGGCCTAGGAAAGAACCTATAAATATTCAAATTAGAGATCTTTCTTTTAGTATCTTGGTCCTTTGTTTCATTTCATATATGGTGGAGGAGGACTTAAGACTTGTGTCCAATTTTATATAGCATCCTCTCTTTTATGTTGATACATGGGTTTGATTACTATTTATTGAACATGGTTTTAAAAAAAACTCTTTGATTATTCTTGACATATCTAAGATACTTATTTCACTGAAAATGTTCTAAAATGTTGTTTGGCTGATAGAGATTTGGTAGTAAGCATTAGGTCCATGTAAATGTTTGATAATGTCTCATGGCCTATGCTATCTAACTATATTGGGTATGGAAAAGATATGGTCTCTTTAAAGGCACAATGTTTAAGACCAATCAACCTTAGGCGTATAACTGTGTAGATCTAATGGTTGGTTGGAAGTAAAGGAGGAGTTTGAGAGAGATGGAGGCCATGTAAGCATTATAGGTGGGAGGCATAAAAAATATTCCTATGTTCTATGATTAAAATAATGTAAAATTTTTACCTTTGCATCAAAGTCTCTGCCCTATTCCTTAATAGCCACAAATTCAACAAAGGGAAAATCTATATTGCCAAAATCATGAGATAAATTAGTGTTGGTTTGCATTCTATATGATGAAAAAATAAATTAGATGTGATTAATACATATAAACCTTGCAAAAAATACATTGTCTCCTAATAAACAATTGTTAACACACATAAATGATGTAGATTCAACCCAAAATGAACACATTATTACAATAATGATAACGTTAAAAATGCATAATATTGTTAACATACATAAGATGATGTAAACCTAACCCAAAATGAGCACTTTATCCCAATAATGATGACATCATTAAAAAGTCATATTAATAATGCAACATATCCTTAAAATATCAGTTTCAATTACTTTTTAATCTTCCAATCATCAACGAATGTTGATAGCTTCAGGCAGGTTGTTTCCACTAAAAGCATTAAACTTTTACTTATAAATTGCATTCAATACTTTTTTCACCTTGATAATATGTTTGAGTAATAATTATCATGTCATTATTTAACCATATTCCCGTCTGAAAAACTTATTCCATAAAATAGAGGGACAAATGATTATAATGATAAAATTAGAAATGGAATAATATAATAACACATGATCTTATCAAATCTCAAGAAAAATGATTGTTTCAATTGGCTCATTGAAGTGTGTTTTATGAAAGAAAAATTCAAGTGCAATAACTCAATTTATCCTAATTCTTTAGCTAATGTTTTGTTACTATTGGTTCCCCCAACTTCTTACTAGGAGAGCTAACCATAATTGGATAACATTGAAAATAATCATCCCAACTTTGTGTAAATAAACCCTTTAACTCAAATTAAGCAAATTTTAGTTCCTTTCAAGTATGTTTTTCTGAAAATAAGTAATGTCACATGCGAAGTAACAATGGTTGGCCTTTCTGAGGGTAAAAATGTTATAGAATACACAATAGTGTTACATGTTGATGGAGTAGATAAAAAAATGATATCACTGTGTTATAATTTGGCATTGGACGTGTTCATTAATAAACCAATCCATGTACAATAAATTAAATAAATGTATATTTTAATGCTTATTTTAATAAATATTTGGAGTGAATTTTTAGTAAGTGTTATTAGGAGTTGATTTATAAAATAGGTGTTAGGAGACATGTTTAAGTTGTGTATTGAAGTTCAGTGTAAATTTAAAAAGTTATGTTTGGTTGTTTTTATGGAGATTAAAAAAAAACACTTAAAAAAATATTTATTAAAGTATGTTATACATTTAAAATATCAATATAATAAAGAATATATATTTCTTTTGTCTTTTTTTATTGTCTTTATAAAATTATGAATTATCTTCTTTAGTTAATATTAACCATGTTAATATCTATAATTGTTATTTTCTTTCCTTGTTTAAAAACTTTGTACTAGAAACATCGATTATTATTTTATGTTTTTAAATAAATTTAAATTTTTATTGAGATATTTTATACACTATATATGTAAATCAATGTTTACTGCTACAAGTTTGTTTGTCATGTTTGTCAAATAAGAAACCATTATGTAGAAGTTACCATGAATAAAGAGCTATTGGAAAGGAAGAGGGATTACAACACATTCAATTAAAATCATTACAATTCTTTATCCCTCCATTTCTATAGCATTTAATTATTTTCATTTCATTATTGTAATTTAAGGAAACAAAATACACCTTCTTCCAGGGCCATACATACCTCCAAGATAAGATACTTGTACTGGTATGCCCATATTTTTTAGTAGTATTATCTATGCCTTCTTGGAATCCAACCTCATCAAAATCATTTCATCTACTGACTTTGCTAAAGAATTGCAATTCACACCTATTTAATTATAAAAACAAATTCGATGTTGAAGTAGGTAACCAAATCCAAATCATCAACAAAGGGGGAAAATGCCAAACATAATAATTTTTGTTCATCAACCCAATCACCACACTAGTGACCATGCACTCCTAGAAAAGAAATCCTTATTTATTTCCCTATCATACAATATATATTACACATATTTAAACTTTGACTTTACATACACTGACACTAAGAAGATTATGGTTGTATTTAATAGAATTCCAAATCATAGTCCTTAGAGATTAAAACATAAAGAAATTAATTTCATCTACAATTATTCATTTTGCTACAAATAAAGGATTAATAGATAAAATTCCAATAAAAGAGAAAATGTTCAAACTCCATTTAAACACATTACACAAAATCAATAAGGTTAAGATTATAAATGATATCATACTCTGGCAAAAAAAAAATTAAGGACATTAGGGAAGATAAGATTCAAGGGTTACAAAATATGAGGATATGAACTTCAATAAAGTGAATATAAAGTATAAAATAAGAATAGTTATGAACAAAAATAATTGCAATAGGGAATGTTAGATGATGTAAATATTTAAGAAAATATTTTTATGTAAAAAGTATCATTAAAAGAGTAATAAATTGGCATGGATAAGGTATTAGCTGACATGATAATAACATTAATTATCATGACAAATTAATTAAATGTATAAAGAGTGATTGCATAATGCATATGCATTTCCATATGAGAGTGGAATTAATTTTACTCGTAATTAAATAAAATATTTACAAAGACACAAAATGAAACCAAGCCAAATTACACCAGACCTAGTTCAAAACAAATTAAAAATTATAAAAAGTAATTTTTGCATCCATAATGGACTCAATCTCAACCATAAAACCTTAACCAATACTTTTTTCCTATAATAAATATAAAGTTACATGACCTAGGAAAAATAGATATTAAAGGTTAAAAACAAAATTATTAAGCCAAATCCAGTTGTGAGTTTCAAATTGCATCTGGTCAAATGACAAGACCCTCTTCCCTCACCAAATTCTATGGTTCTCCATCTACAACTGGTATTATTAAAAACCAAGTGGTTTTTTCCTTGTTCATATAAGTGCCCATTTCACCAACACATAAATAACATACTTAGGAGGTATTGGTATACATGGTAATAGTATTTAATTACTGGTATAAATATCTTAAATATATCTATCTATAAAATACTAAGAAACATCAATCTTGAGGTCCTTGTTTTGGATTTCCCATAAACCACATTGATTAAAAAATCCATTACCTTATTTGAAAATATGATATTGAATGGTAATAGATGACCTCATTTTAGATTCACCACAACATGTCATGCTCAAAAAACTATATATGGCCTAAAAAGGGGTGGGGATATTTAAACTCCATTATAAGCCCAAGATATTACAATTTTTTGATCAACTTATCTAAATAAAAATAAAAAAAATTAATATGATGGTCATATGGATGTCAAAATTAAATTTGTAATTAAATATTATGCACTCATAGAAATTACATTCTATCCCACTTCCCCCCAACTACTATTATAGGATGCCTATAAGTGTAACGACCTCAATTTAGATTCACCACTATGTTAGGATAAAAATTCTCTTTCCAATTAAAAAAAGGGGTCCAAACTCTCCACTGTATTTCCAAGATACTAATTTTTTATTGACTTCTCTAAGTTAAAATAAAAAATAATGTGATGTTCAAATGGAAGTCAAATTTAAATTTATAATTATTTTTTTTGCACTCACAGACATTACATCCAACCATCACCACCTGAATGCCATTGTAGGGAACCTATGGGTAGTGCACGAAGTTGGGGGACAATTCTGTGCACATTTACTATAACACACATGGGTTATATACATTACACGTACACATAATATCCATAATGCATACAAATTATTTAAATATAGGCTTATAAACATTAAACCTAAATTCATATGAATTATAATGTGTACACATAATGTTTGGTGAAAATAATGCATACACGTTATAACATGTACACATTATATTCACATTGCACAAAAAAACATAAAAGATATATTGGAAGGGGTAGATTATTTAATAAAACAAATGTTAAGTTTACATTTATATAAATGTAAAATTAATATTTATTTTAATAAATATAATAAATTAGGATCACTCTATATCTAATATAGTTGGTCTCATAGCTGCACACCTTACGATGTGGAAGATATTTTTTCAAAATCTAATCTAGTCCATACTTATGCATTGGGTCTTAGTATTGAACCTAAAGATTTTAGGGCTTAAATTTTACAATTGATATCCATTTTTGGTAAACATATAGTCATTTTTAGGTTTTATGCCTTTTATATTGCTTCCTAGCATTTTTAGGAGTCCTAGATTTGTCAAAATTGAATTTTACAAACCATTCACTTTGAAATCAAGCCAAAGTTATGTGATTGGGGTAACATAGGTCACATTAATGACTTGTACACATCAAATGACCACTTTGTGTTAATTTCACTTGCTCATCATCCCTCCCTCATCCCTAATCACTTCCTCCTCATACCTCATCACCCATATCACTCTCTCCTCATTCATCATTCTCCCTAATCACTCCCTCATTGACCCTCACCATCCCTAATCAATCCCTCATTATCCCTAATCACTTTTTCATTGACCATCACTATATGTCATCATCCCTAATCACTCTATCATCCCTAATCATCCTTCATCATCCCTCATCATCCCTAATCACTCCTTCATTTAACCTCACCATTCTTTGTTATCTCTACTCACTCCCTCATCATCCCTCGCGATCCCTAATCACTCCTTCATTGTCTATAATCACTCCCTCAGTGACCATCATCATCCCTAATCACTCACTCCTAATCCCTCATCATCTCAAATCACTCTCTCACTAACCTTCACCATCCCTCATCATATCTAATCACTCCCTCATTGACCCTCACCATTTCTCACCATCCCTAATCACTATTTCATTATCCCTCATCATCTTTAATCACTCCTTACTCATCCCTAATCACCCCTTCCTCACCCCTCATTGACACTCACCATCCCTCATCATCCTCAATCACTCACTCATTCTACCTAATCACTCTTTCATTGACCCTCACCATCCCTCATCATCCTCAATCACTCACTCATTCTACCTAATCACTCTTTCATTGACCCTCACCATCCCTCATCATCCCCAATCATTCCCTTATTATACATAATCACTCTTTCATTGACCCTCACCATCTATCATCATCATTCATCATATTTACTCACTCCCTCCTCATAATTCCTCATCCTTAATATATATATCCATACCTTGATAGTGGGTGTAGTAGAGGTTTGATTGTACTCAATTGGATTATTTTCCAATTCCAAATTTTATTCATAAAAATAATACCCATAGAAAATATTAATTCACTCATCCTTTTTCACTCAAATAATGAAATCAGAGACATCATCTATTTATCTAATTGGATTTGAAGATTTATATAATGATCCATGCCTACACAATAGAGAGTGTGTGTATCTAGAGCCATGGACTAGAATAAATAGGCAATAAATTGAGTAAAGGGTGGGATGAAATTATATATATATATATATATATATATATATACATACATACATATGTATGTATGTATGTATGTGTGTGTGTGTGTATATATATATATATATATATATATATATATATATATATATATATACACACACACACACATACATACATACATACATACATACATACATATATATAGGGATTTAGGTATCTAAGAATCCCAATCCCAGAGTTGAGAATCCAAATTTATATCTATATAGATAGGGTCAATTGGTACCATTTGAGAATTCCAATCCTAACTTTATAGTTGATCATATATCCATAGTATACTACATTTATAGATAGATAGATATGTTATTACCAATCTTGAAGAGCATGTTCCAATTCAATAGCTAATAGAGTGTGTTTCTCAACCCAACTTGATCTATACCCAACCTGATCTATACCTAAATTGATATATAAATGAAATGAATGACATATAGCTTAATCCACTATATTGAGGAGGGGACACTTAGAGCTTGGGCATGGACCAATGGTCTCTAAAGGCCAAATTAGGACCTCATCATATTATGAGTATTCCCCGATCCCCAATATAGTATATCAAAAGATATTGTAAGATTGGGCCCCCCTCCATAGATATATATGGTGCACCATTTCTAAGGCCATACCCTAATATCCAACTTGCCTTTTTATATCTAACTTTGCTTCACTTAATAACATATCAAGGGAAGATTACCTTCTCGATGGATATAAATGGATTAAGTCACAACTATCAATGGAATTTTGCCTTCTTGGTATCTTAATTTAATTTTATTCTAGAATAAGGCATGGCTATCAAGGGAATTTTAATTTTTGATATATAGCTTTATTCTTACGCTACCTACTTAGCTATGCCCTACCAAATAAGGCAAGGGAAGCTTCCTTACCAATATATATATATATATATATTTTTCTTGTCATACATACTTTCCCTTTATATAATAGATTCTTAACTATCATGGGAAGGTTGCTTACTGATCTATAGCTTGCATATATTTCTTACTACCTACTTAGCTATGCCCTACCTACTTAGCTTTTATTATTGGTAAGGTAAGCTTGCTTCCCAATAAATAAAATGAGAAATGAATTTTTCAATCATGTTAGATATGTAATATATTTATACCATTGAGTATGCCCTACCTACTTTACCTACTTGATTATTACCTACATGATTAAATATCTAATTTATATCTTGATCTTGAGTATTCCCTACTTAAATACCTGAGCCATATATTGATATTGACTATTCCCTACCTAACTTATTGTAATTGAGTATGCCATATATATCTATCCTTATTTCATACCTACTTGAGTATTCCCTACCTCATAAAATACCCAAGCCATATATTGATCTTGAATACCCATATCTAATCTTGACTATATATCTTACCTAAACATGTATTTAATACTTGATACCTAATTGAATTCTTAGGCATATCATGAAATGAGGGAGAATTATAACCTATTTATATAAAGGAGTGACTAAGGATGATCAAGCACAAGCATAAATCTACTACACCCACCATAAATGTATTAGAGGGAGTGGTTGGGGATAACAAGGGATGATTAAAGAGTGATTAGGGATAATGAGGGATGATAAGGGTCAATAAGGGATTGATTATGGATGATAAGGAATGAGTAGGGATTTATTAGTTATAATGAATATAATATAAGATGAGATTTTATACATATGAGTACATCACTAGTGGAATAGGTATATAGATATCTAGGTGGTCAATTCCTTATCTTGGTATTCCAACTAGAAATAGATATAGATAACCAATCAATCTATATCTACCAATCAAATCCAAATCACTAAAAGTGGGCCCACATATCTTGATTAGTAGACTCCCCATCCTCATCCCCATCTATATTGGTGAAAGGAAAGGAAAGTGGAAGGAAAGGGCTCAATTAGATCCCCATAGTTGGTCAATCCTGATAAATTCTAATAAATAGGTTCCTGATCCCCATCTAGATAAAATAAAGGGGAGTGAGAGAACCCAATAAAAAATAGGAAATAGATTGGACAATCTCATCTCCTATGTTTGAATTAGTAGGATCCCCATCCCCATCCCTATTTAGATAAAGGAAAGTAAAATAAAGGGGAGGGAGAGGGCCTAATCGATAATGATCTATAATATAAGTCATAAGAGTGTAACTACTCCCTATTTATATATGGGTATAATAAAAGGAAAGGTCCTCTATGACATATACCTCCCCTATTATGGAATTTATATTATAGGACTATGCACCCCATATGTCAATGATATGCATTCTAGGGTTCACTTTGTGAAACATGTTGTCCCCAAACATAAGTGACATTTTTGGGACAACCTATGAACTATTTTGGTTCAACAAGACCAAAATCCTCCCTCCCCTTTTCAAAAATTGTTCTGACCATTCAGGTTCTTCATTTTTCAAAGATTTTCTAGAAATATTTAGACTCAACATGCTTAAAATTAGTAGGTTCAGTAGGTTCAAAAGCTTCTGTAGGTGAGTTCAATCAAAAGAACAAGTTTCTAACAGTTGGTCATTTCCAAGATTGGTTCAGTGCCTCGATTCAATCAAAAGAGTTCAACTGGCAAGCTTCAAAGAACAAAGGCTTGAACCATTGAACTTTGAACCACTTTGGTTCAATGGTTCAATGGGTTCAATGACTAATTGGTTCAACGCGCTTGGTTTAAAAGATAAAAAAGACTTAGCTAAATAACGAAGAATGAACCAATTGAACCATTAAACCAAAGTTGGTTCAATCGGTAGGTTCAAGGGGTTGCCCCAAAGCCAAAGGAACAAGTGTCCTTGCAGAGGGCAATGAGCAAAAGTAGACAAAAGTTGGAAATCCCTCAGGAAAATGACTAAGTAAAAGAGGCTGAAAGAATTATTTCAAGAAGATTTTCCTCAGAAAAATTTTTAAGGCAAAATTCCTTCAGACTTTTTGTCCGAAGGAATTCACTCAGAAAGAAAGTCTAAAGAAATGGAAAAGAACAAATGGCTAAGTAACAAAAAATTTCCTTCAGACATTTTGTTTGAAGGAATTCCTTCAGGCTTTTTGTTCGAAGAAAAAGCAGGCCAAGGAAGTTAAAGCCTGAAGGCTGCCCAAAAAATCTCGAAGGGTAGATACCCTTGCAGGGGACACTTGACGTCAAAAAAAAAGGACCTTTTCCAAGGACCTAAAGGGACACCTTCCCTTCAAGACGTTCCAAAGGTGGAACAAAGATGTAGAAAGGACCCCCCAAAAACTTTGACAAAAAGGGGCTTCAGAGGAAGAACCGATTGAACCGATTGAACCATTGAACCGTTGAACCAAAAGGTTTAATGAGTTCAATGGTTCAAAGGTTCAACCATTGCAATGAAGATCAAAGAGCTTAGAAAGAACAAGGAAGTGACGGGTAGAGGAAGAACCAATGAATTGATTGAACCTTGAATCGAAAAAGTTCAAAGTTTAATGGTTCATAGGTTCAAAAGTTCAAAGGCAGCCTCAGTCAAAGAAAGAAGCAGCAAACAGGTGGTTCAATGGATGGTTCAACCAAAGAGTAGGAAAGTGATTGAACCAAGAAGTGATGGAACAAAAGAGATAGAATGAACTGATGAACCAATGCACTTTTGGTGGGTTCATAGGTTCAAGGTTCAACATGGTTCGAGTAGCTAGCAACCATTGACAACCCCACAAGCGTCAAATTTAAAGTAAGGGAATATCTGTGGAAATTTAAATAAAGCACAAAATTTAAAGGAAGAACCAAGTGACTGACTGAAAAGAGAGCTTGAAGACTCAAATTTCTATAGGGAAGAGAAGATCAATGCAAAGATCAAAAATATCTTCAAGAGAGTTAATTCTAGCAGGTGAAATAGTGGATCAAGTAGACTTCTGAGCACACCAAATCAAGGACGCGACCTATTTTTCTTCCATGAAGTAAAGACAAATTGGAGAGCTATGCAAACATCAGGAAAAGGACCAGATAGTCTATACCAAGGAAGAGACATATTATATGAAGGGACACACCATAGTTATGGTAGCGCACTGTTCTCGGCATGGTCCCTCCAAATAGAACTAAAGGTGCATTAAAGATGTTGACTGTAGCATGGGTTGTCCCATGGGAAAGAGCGCCAATCCTTGTGTGATTGCTATACATTGTAATTTTCTCTCATTATGAAGGGAAACTTTTCATTTTTATAGGAGTGAAACTCTACCCAGTTGAAAGGAGAATACTGAGACTTTGAGCTCAAATTGTAATTTCATTTCATTTTATCTGAATGAGAAAGCAAGTTGTTTGCAGACTTTGTGTTTTTTTGGCTTGTATCATTTTAAGAGATTATTCTTATGTCTGTCTTCTGAATGTGTTCTCATCTATTTAATTTGGCAAGAAAAATTAGTATAAGTAATAAGGAAGGTGTCCTGAAGCCAACTGTGGGAAGATTTTGTGCTTTCATAATTGTTTTTAGTGTGTGTTTTTATTTTCCTTCTATGTTGAGGATTCTGGGATGAATTTGTGCCCCTATTATCCTCTATGTCTCACTCTTTAGGTAGTTGAGGTGGAGACTTTGCATTCCATTTCATCTTACTGGTTCTTATCCTTTGTTACCAATCACTTATCATACTTGAAAGAAAATCCTATTATTTCCTACAAGAACACCTCTGAAAGAAGAGAAGTGCCTTCAGTGTTCTCATAAGGATTTTCTCCTTTGTTTGTGAACATCATCTCTGAAAGAAGAGAGATGGATGGTGTATCCTACCCCTGAGTGTTATTTTTTTCATATATTTATAGTATATATGGCTCTTGCATATTTATAGGGAACCTCCCCTTGATGAGAGGAGAGATTTGTCCACCTCTAATGTAGTAAACCTATACACTAGGCTGACCAATCTCCTTTGTTGTGGATGATAAGACCTATTTTGCTCAATCAGATAGCTGACTAACAAAATATTCACCCAACAATCTTTTTGGTGACTCTACTGGGGAAGAGCACGTAGTTGGAAGTCTCAAGTTTCAAGCTAAAGTAGATCTTGCTCTTTTCCATGTTTATTCTATAATCTGGCAACTCCACATTATACCAAAAGCCAAAAATCCTAAGGTGTTGTTGACCCTGCTTTTGATTTGGTGCAGAAGAGTAATTTTGAGTTGTTTCCTCCATTACCTCACCTTTAACAAACTAGGAGCCTTCCTCCTATCCCTAGCAGGTCACCAACACAAGGCATAGTTTCCTTTTCTACTGCTAGTAGAGCTTTGCCTATCCATTCTCCACCCAGATTTGTGATCCCACTTTTACATAACCAAATCATGTCTCAAGGCCCCTGGGGTAACCCTTTTGGTCCATTAAATTTGACCCCAGCCCTGCATGAGATTCCACATAGTTTAAGGAAGAATTTCTCAAAAAAAATTGGTGATAGGAAAGTTCACCCTGATGAACATATTGCAGCCTTCAGCATAGCCTATGGTGTAATAGGTGTGGATTATGAAGACATAGAAGTCAGCCTATTCATAGAGACACTACAAGGTGTTGTTGCAAACTAGTTTTACCATCTACAAGCTAGATCAATGATTGACTGGGACACACTCAAAAATAAATTTAAAGCCAAGTTCAAACCTATAAAAGATACACATGCCTTGCTATCCCAGCTCACACAGATGAAGAAGGAGCCCCATGAACCTATGAGGGACTTCATTTCCGGGTTCAAAAAGTTGAGGCATAAGATTCCCATGGTTTCCCAATTGACACCTCAGAATCTCAAGTGTTTCTTCATCAACTCACAACTACCTGAAGTGAGTTTCTTGGTGAGATGGGCTAGACACATAGACCTTGTTACTGCTTAGGACTTGGCTACTGAGGTAGAAGATGACCTTATCTTGGTAGGAAAGATAAGGAGAGACCTTAATAAAGGTAAATCCTCTTCATCTTCTGAATACTCACCTACAGTCACCACTGACCTAATGGTACAAAAGCTAGAAAATAAAGTGCTAGCTCTCAGAAAACAAATGGCACAAGGGATGTCATCTACTCTTGCATATAGAGATATGCCAAGGAGTCAAGGATAGCTAAATCACCTTCCTCCTCCATAGAGGAACCTCACCCTTGAAGCACCTCCAACCAACTCAACAGTTAGATATCTTGAAGTTGAATCAGATTTATCATTCTATCTTGAGTTGAATCCTGAAGATGATGTTAATCTCTTCACTGAGGAAGAAGAAGAATTAGCTGGCGACTCCAAAGTTGGTTTCTTGAATTATTAGGATGAACCCAAAAGTGAAGGTAATGCAGCTAAGGGATCATATGTTGTCTTCACCTAGTCTAAGAATTAATCAGCTCAACCAGCTAATAAGGAGAAAGCAGAGGAGCGACCTCAACCAGTAGTTTCAATTGCTAAGCAGGGATCCACTCTTCCTTTCCATCTAAAGGACCCAGTGATTACAAGAAAGGTAAGTACCTCAAATTCCCCTACACCTTCTACTTCAAATTCATAATCCAGTCCTCCCCCTTCCAAAAATCAAAAGGATGAATTCCCATCCTCTACTCCTGGCTCATTTCAGGCATTTGACATAATTAACCATATAAAGAAAACCAAAATTCAAATGTCTGAATTTGAATTTTTGTAGTCCTATCTTGAGCAATTAGATAAATTGGTTTAGTGTGTGAAGAACTAAAATGCCCTTATAGGACAAAAAATTCCCAAGTGACTCATGATTCCCCCAAGAATGCACCCACCGGGAACAACCTTGTCATTACTCCCTCTGTTGCTCCTATCAGGATTAAACCTTTTTATGTCTCTTTGTTGATAAATGGACATCAGCTGAACAATTGCATCATTGATTCTAGAGCCTCAGATAATGTTATACCTACCAAAGTGGTTGAATCCATTGGCCTTATATTGACCAAAACCTTTGGTAGATAATTCTCCATGGAAAACAAGCAAGTACCACTACTGGGGCAGATCAAGGATGCCCAATTTGCATTTACAGTGTTCCCAGACAAGAGAATCAAGATGACTATCTTGGTGGCTGACATCCTTGCATCCTATAGAATCCTTCTTGGGTAGAATTTATGTTAGGTTGTGGAGCTAAAAGCTTCATTGATGCAAACATGGAGGAGGTTGTTGAGAGGTTATTGAGTTACAGAGCAACTGACGTCAGTCTAATCAACCGATGTCGGTCATATCCAATTAGCAGAGCAACTGACATCAGTCAGTATCAACCGACGTCAGTCATCTCTAGCTAGACAAGAACCGATGTCAATCACCTGTGCAGTTCTAAAACTGCTAGTTGATGAATAATTAGTTAACAAACTGGTTGTTTGCATGTTAAAAGGCTAATTTTAGTCTTGAGTTGCAGATCCAATTATTGTAATTAGATGTCTAATTATTGTTTGCATGAGATCTATATAATAGAGTCATGGGCTATATTGTAATTTGAGCTAGTTGAGTAAGAGCAAGGTTAGCTCCTTCAAAGTGAAGAGAGTAAGGTGTGTTCCTCCTAGTTCCATAGGGGTACCGAGTGTGTATGATTAGGTAGAGCTGCAGGTTGTGCAAGTTTTGGTAGAAGATCCATAGGGGTGCTGGTTTGGAGAATCAGAAGGGTTCTTCATGTGTGTATGATCTTGGTTGGTAGGTGTGTAAGGCCAAGTTTGGAGATCTACATGTGTAAGTAAGGTTGGTTGATCTGCAATTGTGTGTGTGCAAGATCTAGGTTTATAGGTGTGCAGAATCAGGTTGATTTGTAGGTGTGCAAGATCAGGGAGGTCAACAACACAATAGGTAGCAAGATCAGGTGAGATCTACTTGGAGTACATTGTGTACTTGGAGTATGGTGTGTACTCAGTCATGGAGTATGTGGAGTACTTGTGTACTGGTAGTAGCGATACTGACTGGTGGTACTAGTAGTAGTGATACTGACTGGTTGGAGGTGAACACCAACTTTGTGTTTGAGTTGTGTGTTGGGACCGTAATTGAGAGAGTGAGTTCTTGAAGAGATTTACTATTTATGCCCTAGAGGTGTGGGAGCCCTAGAGGTGTGTAAGGAAGAAGACTGTGGCATCTTCTTTGTTGTATTTCCTTCTGGAAGAGTATTAATACAATTGGGTATTGTCTCTCATATTCTGTGTTGTTTCTGATTTCTAGTTACTTGTTACTTCTAGTTAAATTCTGCATTTAGTTGTTTGTACATGGTAATCAATTGTGCTTCTTAGGTCCTATCAAGTGGTATCAGAGCTGTTTGTGGTTCTAGACTCCTGACAAGTGGTATCAGAGCTAAGGTTGCAGGGAGCAGGTTTGTGTTTGATTACAGGTCACTCTCAGGGGTTTTTGATTGAGTGGGAGTATAGCAATGGTAGAAGAAAGTACACTAAGAATGAAGGAATTGAAAAGCATGAATGGTCAATTACGGTGTTATGGAAAGAAAGAGCAGGTAAAGAAATATTGTTGGTTGGTAGAAGATCAGCATGAAGAAACTGAAGAAGTAGATGTTGCAGGGGTTGTTACACAGGATGCTCTGGGATGTTCTTTGGATAAAGTAGAATCTTGTTTTATAGATTATGTTGCCTCTTTCCATGCAGTCCCATATAGAGGGGTTGGTGAGCCTTGTCAAAGTATTGGCAAAGGTGAAGTGCAGCTAAAATTGCAGATGGCCAACACATGGGTGTTGAAGGAGGTCATGCAGGTCCCAGTCCTAGAGATGCGGCTAATTTCTATAAGAAAGTTGGGTGATGAGAGATGCACAGTAACTCTCACAGTGGATTCTTGGAATATTACCAAGGATGCACTTGAATTAGCATGTGGTAAGAAAGTAGGTACTATTTATCTACTTGCTTGTATTACTGATTCTTCTTCTATTACGAAGACGTGGCTTTGTAGGCTTGGTCACATGAGCAAGAAGGAGATGCATGTTCTTAAGAGGAAGTCATATGTGTTTGACAAACTTAAGAACTAGAAATCCTTGGTGTTCTTGGAGGAGATTATGGACAGAGATCAGTGGATGGGACTGGATAACTCTAAGTAGGGCAGTTTGGATAGAATTTTGATCTAAAGAGAGCTCACAGGTAAAAAGTCATCACTCACAGGAAAACATAGGTATCAACGTCAGTTATGGGAAATCGACATCGAACAGATAGGCACCGACATTGGTCATGTGCAGATAGGCAAAGTTGGTGGTGTCAATCAAGTGGCGATCGATGTCAGTAGGATAATCGGCATCGATGACCAGGTCAGTCGCATGGAATTGATGTCGGTCAGACGAAGACTGGGTGGTGACTGACATCGGCCACTAGAATGGATTTTGGGTAGACAGCAAGCTATCAAGGAGTCTCAAATGCCCATGTGGAGAACTGAAAGGGTAAGTAAGCCTCAAATTCATTATTTCTCTTCTTTATACTACTTGTTGCTCACTATAGAGCAGGAAGGATCCAAAAAACAGTGGGAGCATGGCATGAATTCTTTGGAGAAGAACCAAATGAGAGATTTGGTAGAGTTGCCAATCGGGATAAAAGCACTGAGAGATGAATGGATTCCTTGGTTAAAGAATAGAGAGAATGGACACGTGAGATAGAAGGCTGGGTTATATGGTCTTGAGCAAGTTGTAGGATAGTGGTACAGGTTTGATAGGTGGATGACAAAGCACAGCTTTAGTCAATGTCATTGTAACCATTATGTGTTTCTTTACCAGGTTGGATGATGGTCGTGACATTATCCTATTATTGTATGTGGTTGATGTGCTTGTTGCAGGTGCATCCATACAGGGAGTTGCTGAGCTAAAGGTAAAGTTAGTTCAGTGGTATGTCATAAAGAATTTGGGAGCAGTGAAATTCTTTGGCATGAGTAATCTAAGAGACAGGGAAGATCACAAGTTGATTTTGTCACAGGATGATTGTGTGAAGGTAGTGTAGGATGCAGTACGGCAAGTGCACCTATGGATGGACAATTCATAGAATAGGGTCCCCAATCACATGATGAGTTTGAGTACATGTGTACTCTCTGATGTTGCCCCAGTAGTGGGAGTTGTTAGTAGGTTTGTAGTCAATCTAGGAAGGAAGCACTAGAAAGCAGTTTAGTGGGTTCTCAAGTATTTGAGAGGGACCAGCAGCAGGGATTCTTGCTATGCAGGATCAGGGACTTCAGATATGGCAGGTTACTTGGATGACAGGTGTTGCACCATAGGATGTGTGGTGGTTGGTCTTCAATATTGAGCTTGAAGAGGGATACAAGCTAGGAAATATATTAGACAGTGTATAGGTATAGGTACAGTGTAGCTGTTTATCTCCAAGTGGGAGATTGTTAGGTTGTGGAGCTAAAAGCTTCACTAATGTAGACATAGAGGAGGTTGTTGAGAAGTTGCTGAGTTGTAAAGCAACTGACGTCAGTCTGATCAACTAATGTCGGTCATATCCAGTGAGCAGAACAACTGACATCAGTCAATATCAACTAACGTCAGTCATCTCCAGCCAAACAGGGACTGACATCAGTCACCTGTGCAGTTCCAGAACTGCTAGTTGATGAATAGTTAGTTAATGAATCGGTTGTTTGCATGTTAAAAGGCTAATTTTAGTCTTAAGATGTGGATCTAATTATTGTAATTAGATGTCTAATTATTTTTTGCATGAGATCTATATAATAGACTCATGGGCTATATTGTAATTTGTGTTAGTTGAGTAAGAGCAAGGTTAACTCCTTCAGAGTGAAGAGAGAAAGGTGTGTTCCTCCTAGTTCCATAGGGGTGCCGAGTGTGTATGATCAGGTAGAGCTATAGGTTGTGCAAGTTCTGGTAGAAGATCCATAGGGGTGTTGGTTTGGAGAATTAGAAGGGTTCTTCATGTGTGTATGATCTTGGTTGGTAGGTGTGCAAGGCCAGGTTTAGAGATCTACATGTGTAAGTAAGGTCGGTTGATCTGTAGGTGTGTGTGTGTGTGCGAGATCTAGGTTTATAGGTGTGTAGAACTAGGTTGATTTGCAGGTGTGCAAGATTAGGGAGGTCAGTAACACAATAGGTAGCAAGATCAGGTGAGATCTACTTGGAGTACATTATGTACTTAGAGTACGGTGTGTACTCAGTTGTGGAATATGTGGAGTACTTGTGTACTGGCAGTAGCAATACTAACTGGTGGTACTGGTAGTAGTGATACTGACTAGTTGGAGGTGAACACCAACTTTGTGTTTGAGTTGTGTGTTGGGATCGTAATTGAGAGAGTGAGCTCTTGAAGAGATTTACTGTTTATACCCTAGAGGTGTGGGAGCCCTAGAGGTGTGTAAGGAAGAAGACTGTGGCATCTTCTTTGTTGTATTCCTTCTGGAAGAGTATTAATACAATTGGGTATTGTCTCTCATATTTTGTGTTGTTTCTGATTTCTAGTAACTTGTTACTTCTAGTTAAATTCCACATTTAGTTGTTTGTACATGGTAATCAATTGTGCTTCCTAGGTCCTATCAAGTGGTATCAAAGATGTTTGTGGTTCTAGATTCCTGACAATTTATGTAAGGATGTTGGTGGTGAATTGAGCATGGACTTATTCGAGGTGAGGATTCCAGTCAAAAGTGTTATGAAGAGGCTACTCCCTGAGAAGGAAGTGAAATACGTGGTTACCCAGGCCTCATCACCTGAAGCTCAAATTTTGTTTGAGTCTTCAGGCATGGGTAACTAATTTTTATCCATGGATGAATTCCATGAAACAACTATTGAAACTATTAAAGGTGACAACTTGAAGATTAGTTCTGCTAGAACAATAGAAGAATTGGTTGAGTGCAATGCAAGTGTGGAAGAATCTCCCCCTCCGAATGAAGAGGAATCCCAAGAAAAATTAGTATCAAATGAGGTATGGATTCTTGAATTTGATGTCAGTTGCTCCTCTATTGGTTTAAGAGCTGAAGTTGTGTTGATATTTCCTCAAGGAGATATTTTTCCTTCATCCTACAAGTTACAGTTCAACAACACTAATAATATAGCTAAGTATGAATCTCTATGGCTTGGGTTGAGAGCTACTTGAGACAAAGGTATCAAGCTCCTTCATGCTAAAGGAGATGTTGAACTGGTAGTTTTTTAGGTGAAAAACTTGTATCAAACCAAGAACAAAATATTGCATCACTACAGCAATCTAGTCTAGGACCAAATCAAAAGTTTTGATGCTTTCAGCATCTCTGCCATTCCTAGAGAATTCAATGATCAGGCTGATACACTGGCTATCTCAGCTACTCTCTTGGTCCCCCTCTTAGACTTCAAAGAAGATAGGTACACTATTGATTTGGTCTTTTGACCAAGTGTACCTAATAATGCCAATCATTGGCAAGTGTTCAATAATGACAATCAAATCATTGCCTTCCTGGAGTAAAAAGACAACTTTGAATAGCTGCATTTTGAAGGTAGTGGACCTTAAAAGTGTGAACCAACTCCTGAATCAAATACAGACATAGGTGAGGAGTTCTTGCAACTTAAAAGGAATAAGATTCCCAAAGGCCTGATTTCCCTTGAAAAATTGTTTGACAAACATGACAGATTCATCAAATAGCAACAAATGGATTCAAGCTCCTCCCAGGAGTTTGATCAAGTAAATCTAGGCACCAAGGATGATCCCAAGATGGTGAACATTGGCAGATGTTGCACTCTTGAGGAGAAATTCAAGTTCACTACTCTACTCTGTCAGTACATGGATGTCTTAGCATACTCCTATGATGACCTGAAGTCACTCAGGCCTGATAAATTTGACATGGCATTCCTCTCAAGGCTGATTCGACACCCTATAGGCAAAAGTCTAGGTAGTATAATCCAAAAATATCAGGTACCATTTTGTCTGAGATACAAAAAATGTTAAATTCTAGGATAATCTTCCCAATCCATCATTCCACATGGATTGCAAATATAGTGCCTATAAGGAAGAAGAATGGCAAAATTTGCCTCTGTGTCGATTTTAAGAACTTACACCAGTCATCCTTTAAGGATAATTATCCTTTGCCAATCATGGATCAAGTGCTTCAGATAGTGATGGGTTCAGAGATGTTATCAATGCTAGATGGCTTCTCAGGATATAATCAGGTTGAAGTTGGTGAGGCACACCAACATAAGATTGCTTTCACCACACCTTGGGGCACATTTGCATATAGAAGGATGCCTTTTGGCTTGATAAATGCTAGCATCACCTTCCAAAGAGAAATGGACCTTGCCTTCAAAGATGAAATGGGTAAGTTCATCATAGTTTATCTTGATGACTTGACCGTCTTTTCTAAGCATCACCCAGATCATATACGCCACTTGCAATAAGTGCTGGAGCACTGCCGCCAGAATGGCATTTTCTTAAACCTTAAAAAGTTAGTTTTTGGAGTAACAAAGGGGAAACTTCTCAGACACATTGTGTCCAAAGGAGGCATAAATATTGACTCAAATAGAGTCAAGTCTATCCAAGAGTTTACCTTGCTCACAAGTAAGACTATTGTTCACTCTTTCTTTGGAAAGGTGAATTTCTTACAAAGGTTTATCTTCAAGTTTGCTGAGAAGACCAAGCACATTGTAAACATGATGAAGAATAAGGCCACCTTTAGTTGGACTAAAGAAGGCAAGTCAACATTTGAGGATATCAAGACTGCCATTGCCCACACCCCATTTCTAGTTTGTCTAGATTATATGAAAGATTTTCCTCATGTATAGTTATGCTTCTGAACACACTTTCAGCCATCCTGGTTTAGCAGAATGAAGAAGGTGTGGAATATCCCATTTACTTCATGATCTGTCCTCTCAAATCTCATGAGCTAAAGTATTCAAACATGGAGAAGCATGCTTATGCAGTGGTCAAGGCAGTGAAGCATTTCTATTTCTACATCCTCAATTCATGAGTTACTGCTCTGGTTCCAAATACCACGGTCAAATCCATATTAACTCAGTAGGAGTTTAGAACCAAAAGAGGCAATTAGATTTCAAAGATCTAGGAGTTTGATTTGGTCATCAAGCCAACAAAGCTGGTACAGAGAAAGGGCCTATGCCAATTGATTGCTAACAATGGACTAGAAGAAGCATGGCATGAAGAAGTAGAGGTGGAAGATGCGTTAACTATCCTCTTTGTCTCCACCATGAATGATTGGTATTTAGGTATTGCTCATTTCCTTACTTATGGTGAGTGTCCTACTCACCTATCTTATAAAGAAAGGATAACTATCAAGCTGAAAGCTATAAATTTTGTCCTCTAGGACAACGGCCTGGACAAGAGGAGCCTTGATGGAGTGTTCCTTCACTACATGGACAAGGATTAGCAAAGCCAACTTCTGAAGTCCTTCCATAATTTAGCCTATGGAGGACATTTCTCTGCTCTTGTAACTACCCATAAATTTTTTTGAGCCAAGTATTATTGGCCAACTCTCTTTCAAGATGCATATAAGTGGGTAAGAAAATGTGAACTATGCCAGCAGTTTGTTGGGAGACCCAAGTTAGCTGCCCTGCCTCTCAAGCCAGTGGTCATAGAGGAGCCATTTTAGCAATGGAGAATTGATTTTATTGGAGCTATAAACCCATCTTCAAGTGTTGGGCATGATATGTCCTTACAACAATAGATTACTTCACCAAGTGGGTGGAAGCAATTCTAACTAAACATGCTACTTTAGAAGTAGTATGCAATTTCCTCAAGGAGAATATCATTTCTAGGTTTGGGGTCCCAACCAAGATTGTCACTGACAATGCAGCTTGTTTCACTTCCTAGGATATTACTCAATTCTATTTCCACTATGGGATTACACTCTCCCACTCTTTCGATTACTTTCCACAAGGGAATGGACAAGTTGAATCAAGCAATAAGAACGTGGTGACTATCATCAAGACGCTGGTGGATGATAACCAAAGGACATGGCATAAAGCATTGGTTGATGCTCTATGGGTAGACATAATTACACCAAAGAGATCAATTGGTATGTCTCTTTTCCAACTTCTTTATGGTATCAATGCTGAGATACCAATCACCTTGGAATTGCCAGCATTGAAATTGGCTAAGGCAATTGAGGATTAAATGTATGAAAGTGCCTTTGATAAGAGGATTATGTGCCTGACTGAGCTGGATGAGTAGAGAACTATGGTGTTAGACCAAATTGCTACCCACCAAAGTCTAGTGAAGAAAATATTTGACCAAAAAGTAAAAAATCGTGATTTCCAGATTGGAAATCAAGTCCTGTTGTGGGACAAAAGGAGAGAGCCAAAGGGTATGAATTGAAAGTTTGATTCTCTTTGGAGAGGTTCATTTATTATCCATCAGCTAAATGGTGAGAATAGCTTCCTATTGAAATATCAAGATGGCATGCTCTTTTCTCTGCCTCACAATGGGTAGCATCTAAATCACTTCAATTCTTGAAGTGTCAGATGAGTTCACCTGTACATATGTATATCTGTTTAGTCTTTATTTTCTACTTTGTGTTGTTCATTTTCATTTTTTGGAGCCTTTATTTTTGGGTAGCATGACTCCATAGCCCAATGGCATACTTTAAGGCACTAGAGATTCTAGTTTCTACTCCCCTAAGATATTCCAAGTTTTCAACTGAAGGAAGTTCTCCAACTGGAGCCAACTATTGTTCCCAAAAATAAGTGAAATTTTTGGGACAACCTATGAACTATTTTGGTTCAAAAAGACCAAAATTCTCCCTCCCCTTGTCAAAAATTGTTCTGAGCATTCAGGTTCTTCATTTTTCAAAGCTTTTCTAGAAATCTATGTACTCAACATGCTTGAAATTAGCAAGTTCAGTAGGTTCAAAGGCTTCTGTAGGCGAGTTCAATCAAAAGAACAAGTTTCTAACACTTGGGCATTTCCAAGATTGGTTCAACGCCTCGATTCAATCAAAAGAGTTCAATCAGCAAGCTTTAAAGAACAAAGGCTTGAACCATTGAACTTTGAACCACTTTGGTTCAATGGTTCAATGGGTTCAATGACCAATTGGTTCAATGCGCTTGGTTCAAAAAATCAAAAAGACTTAGCCAAATAACAAAGAATGAACTGATTGAACCATTGAATAGTTGAAAAAAAGTTGGTTCAATCAGTTGGTTCAATTAGTAGGTTTAAGGGGCTGCCCCAAAGCCAAAGGAACAAGTGCCCTTGCAGAGGGCAGTGAGCAAAAGCAGACAAAAGTTGGAAATCCCTAGAGAAAATGACTAAGTAAAAGAGGCCGAAAGAATTCTTTCAGGAAGATTTTTCTCAGAAAAATGTTTTAAGGCAAAATTCCTTCAGACTTTTTGTTCAAATGAATTTACTTGGAAAGAAAGTCTGAAGAAATGGAAAAGAACAAATGGCTAAGTAACAGAAACTTTCCTTCAGACATTTTGTCTAAAGGAATTCCTTCAGGATTTTTGTCTAAAGAAAAATCCCTCTAAGGAATTTAAAGCCCGAAGGCCACCCAAAAAATCTTGAAGGGTAGATACCCTTGCGAGGGACACTTGACGTAAAAAAAAAAGGACCTTTTCCAAGGACCTAAAGGGACACCTTCCCTTAAGGACATTCCAAAGGTAGAACAAAGATGTAGAAAGGACCCCCCAAAAACTTAGACAAAAAGGGGCTTCAGAGGAAGAACTGATTGAACCATTGAACTGTTGAACCAAAAGGTTCAACGAGTTCATAAGTTCAAAGGTTCAACCATTGCAATGAAGATCAAAGAGCTTAGAAAGAACAATGAAGTGACAGGTAGAGGAAGAACCAATGAACTAATTGAACCTTGAACTGAAAGAGTTCAAATTTTAATGGTTCATAGGTTCAAAAGTTCAAAGGCAGCCTCAGTTAAAGAAAGAAGCAACAAACAGGTGGTTCAACGGATGGTTCAACCAAGGAGCAGAAAAGTGATTGAACCAGGAAGCGATGGAATAAAAGAGACAGAATGAACCAATGAACTAATGAACCAATGTAATTTCAATAGGTTCACAAGTTCAAGGTTCAACATGGTTCAAGCAGATAGCGACCATTGACGGCCCCATAGGCATCAAAATTAAAGTAAGGGAATATTTGTGGAAATTCAAATAAAGCACAAAATTTAAAGGAATAACTAAGTGACTGACTGAAAAGAGAGCTTGAAGACTCAAATTGCCACAGGGAAGAGAAGATCAATGCAAAATATCAGAAATATCTTCAAGAGAGCTATTTCTAGTAGGTGAAATAGTGGATCAAGTAGACTTCTAAGCACACCAAATCAAGGACGTGGCCTATTTTTATTCTATGAAGTAAAGACAAATTGGATAGCTATGCAAACATCAAGAAAAGGACCAGATAGTCCATACCAAGGAAGAGACATATTAGATGAAGGGACACACCATAATTATGGTAGCACACTATTCTCAGCATGGTCCCTCCAGATAGAACTGAAGGCGTATTGAAGACATTGACTGCAGCATGGGCCATCCCATGGGAAAGAGTGCCAATCCTTGTGTGATTGCTATACATTATAATTTTCTCTCATTATGAAGGGAGACTTTTCATTTTTATAGGAGTGAAACTCTACCCAGTTGAAAGGAGAATACTGAGACTTTGAGCTCAGATTGTAATTTCATTTCATTTTATCTGAATGAGAAAGCAAGTTGTTTGCAGACTTTGTGCTATTTTGGCTTGTATCATTTTAGGAGATTATTCTTATGTCTATCTTCTGAATGTGTTCTCATCTATTTAATTTGGTAAGTAGAATTAGTGAAAGTAATAAGGAAGGTATCTTGAAGCCAACTGTGGGAAGACTTTATGCTTTCACAATTGTTTTCAGTGTGTGTTTTTATTTTCCTTCTATGTTGAGGATTCTGGGATGACTTCCCCATTATCCTCTATGTTTCACTCTTTAGGTAGTTGAGGTGGAGACTTTGCATTCCATTTCATCCTACTGGTTCTTATCCTTTGTTACTAGTTGCTTATCATACCTGAAAGAAAATCACGTTGTTTCCTGTAAGAACACTTTTGAAAGAAGAGAAGTGCCTTCAGTGTTCTCACCAAGATTTTTTCCTTTGTTTTTGAACATCATCTATGAAAGAAGAGAGATGGATGGTGTATCATAACCCTGAGTGTTATTTTTTACATATATTTATAGTATATATGGCTCCTACATATTTATAGGGAACCTCCCCTTGATGAGAGGAGAGATTTATCCACCTCTGATGTAGTAAACCTGCACACTGGGCTAACCAATCTCCTTTGCTATGGATGATAAGACATATTTTGCTCAATCAAATAGCTGATTGACAAAATATTTACCCAACAAAACAAATGAAGACCACCAAATGAGATATCCTTTAATTCCTTCATCCTTTGATTATAAGACTTAACCCTAGACCCTAGTCGATATTTTTTAAACCTAGACTCAAAATGGCATTGGGTTAATAGTTGGATAGGTTCTTGATGCTAAGAAAGGACTAAAGGAATGCTATCAACCCTAGACCCAAACGAACTATGGGTTAATCAACCTTGTGAATTAAACCAAAAAATTAAGGTACTTACCCAAAGGGACTGAGGGGGAGAGGGGAGGAGGAAGAGCCTACCATAATGACTAGATTGGCATGCCCCCGTCTCCATTTTAGGGAAGGAGGTCCATATAGAGTAGAGTTTAATTAGATCTATATTGGGGGAGGAGGACCAAATTACCACCTATACCTTCTATAATATAATACTAATACCCTAGTCACCCCCTATTTATAGACATGGCCCAACCATATAGATATAGGTTTTTCATGTATTAACCCCTATAAAATATTAAATGTGATAGACTAAAGTGATACCCTAATAATGTAATTCAAGTTAGCCTGACTATGACTAATAATATAGGTAGGGTTAGATGCATAGGCATGGTCAAAAAGATGGGAATGAATGGTTTAGACAAATAGATACTTTATATGGATTGGATGGGGATAAAGATACCATGTGTAAAATAGAATATTATTTTCTATATGGAGGAGTAGATCACTATTGATATAATGATATATCCAAGCGATCAATTCCTTGCCTTAGTATTCCATATAGTCTCATCCTCATAGAGGGTCAATTCCACTTTATCCCATCCCAATTTAGAATCCTATTATCTCATCTTATTAATAATGTTTCATAGTCAACTATATATAGCCTCATATCCAAATAATTTAAATTGATAATAACTAGTCTATCTCTCTTAATCTTGATCAAATATATCTATCCTGATTGATCAATAGGATCGGTTGACTATATATAACTTCATATTTGATTGAGTCAATATCTATCAATCTAAATTGGTATGATCCCTACCCCTATCCTCATATAGATAAAGAAAAGGAAAGGAAAGGAAATAAAATTGGAGGGATAAGGCCAAATCAAGAATAGTTATTCAAATTCAAGGGATTCTCTATATGCTCAATCAATCCTGAATTCTCATAACCAGTCTTGTTTCCAATGAGCAATCAATATTCCAATCAAGAATAGATGATCAAATATGAAGGACTATCTATATGCTCAATACCATATATATATGGTATTGAGCATATATATATATATATATATATATATATATATATATATATATATATATATATATATATATATATATATATATATATATATATATAATTACCTAGATAGAAAGAGATATCTATCTATCTAGGAGGCTCATATCCCATATAGACAAAAAAGACATCTCGAGGTTGTGGGAAATCAATACAAAGATCCATAAGGAATGGAGGGACCCAAGGCTTGAACCATGGTAGATGTTAGTCTATCATATAGAGGGGAGTAAAAAAACCCTATTCTATTGGCCTCTTGGTCTTAAGGAAGAGGCCCTGACTACATAGATAGGAGAAAGGCCCCACCTCCTTTAGAATCTTGAACCCCTACCCACTATGGATAGGATTGGGTAGCCCAACCAGACATTATATTTATCTATATATATATGTAATTTTAAGTAAATTTATAGTCATATTAAACACTTAGATAATAACATGCCTATACACTATAGATCTTGAGCCCATAACTAGGCTTAAATAACTCAATTGATAACTAACCCAAACACTTAAGGAGGGGATGTAGGGAATCAACTGATAGAAGAATGCAAGTTGAATATTGATCCCTAAACTCATGTTATGTATATATAGTATATATAATTTATCATATATAATATATAGTTACTCATGTTTAATATCCTATAAAGTCATGTTAATATATATAGTTAAGTTAATCATGTTACCCATCCCATAGAGTCACACCTATATTGACTCATATTACCCATCCCATAGAGTCATGTTACTGATAGAGTCATGTCACTAGTCAGTCAATAGTGTGATTATAGATCTATGAATTTAGTCTAATCATATTATGTGAAAATGGCCACTCAAAGGGTAAGGTGAACTATAAAATAGAAGTATGTGTGAAGGGTGAGATGTTGAGGAGGGTAGAGGTAAAACACCTTATGCCTAGTTAGACTTTACTACCTCAAGGATAAATAATATTGAATGTCAGTCCCATAAATGTGTTGAAGTGATTGATTAATAGGTGTGAACATTATTATTAAATAATTGATAGACCAAAGCGCTATCCCCTATATAATATTGAAGTTGTTAGACTAGAGCACTACCCTACCCATGTAGTTCAAGTTGTCTCAATTAAGACTAGTGATGTAGATAGGGTCAAATAATTAAACATGCTAAGATATATGGGCATGTTTGGGTTAGATAAATAAATACTCTATATGGATTAGATGGGGATCTGAATAATTAAATTCAAATCTAATTAAATTAAAGATAATAATCTTGGTCAATTAGGGATGGTGAAGTAGCAATTAAGGATGTTTAGGGATGGTGAGGGTCAATTAGGGAGTGATTAGAGATGATGAGGGATGGTAAGGGTCAATGATAGAGTGGTTAAGGATGGTGAGGGATGAGAAGGAAGTGATTATGGATGATGAGGGAGGGTGAGGGTCAATGAGGGAGTGATTAAGGATGATGAGGGATGAGAATGAAGTGATTAGGGATTATGAGGATGATAAAGTAGTGATTAAGGATGATGAGGGATGGTGAGGGTCAATGAGGGAGTGATTAGAGATGATGAGGTATGGTGAGGTCAATGAGGGAGTGATTAGAGATGATGAGGGATGGTGAGGGTTAATGAGGGAGTGATTAGGGATGATGAGGGAGTGATTAGAGATGATGATGGATGGTGAGGGTAAATAAGAGAGTGATTAGGGATTATGAAGGATGAGGAGGGCATGATTAAGGATGATGAGTGACAATAAGGGTCAATGAGGGAGTGATTAGGGATGATGGAGTGATTAAGGATGATGAGAGATGGTGAGGTTTAATGAAGGAGTGATAATGACTATATGTTTACCAAAAATGGATATCAATTACAAAATTTATGATCAATTACAAAATTTATGCCCTAAAATATCTAGGTTAAATATCAATACCCTAAAAAAATCCTATGTAATGACCATATTATATTTTTAAAAACTATCATCCACATTTTAAGGAGTGCAGTTATGAGACCAACTCAATTAAATGTAGAGTGACCCTAATTTATTATATTTATAAAATTAAATTTAAAGTATAATAAATATAAAAGTATTATTACATAATATTTATTTTAGTAAACCACATGTCCTTTCTAATTAAGCCATATACTCTTATAATAGATCTTATATGGTATTTTAAATGTGAAAGGAATGTGTACATATTATAACACATATAAGTTCCTTTCACATTGCACGAAGAAAATCAAACCACCTTTCCAATATTTTTTTTCTAGTTTTTAGTGCAATTTTGAAGGAAAATTTATGTGCTATAACATTTAAATGTTATATTGCGTATGCACTATGTTTATTTTTAATTCAAAAAAATAAGCCTTTTGGATCGAAAATGACTTAGATTCCTGAGCTAAAGGCTTGGACCTGACAACATAGTCGAATATGAGAGTTTTTATATAAAATAACAAAATTTAACTTACATTACCAAATGAACTATGAATTTCAATTAAAAAAATCATAAAACTATTACCACGATAATGAATAGACTCTACTCTTTCTAAATATATGATTTTTATAATTTTTTGACTATTTTAAGGTTTTAATCTATGTTTATTTCTAACTATATATTTTTTAGGACACTATATGCCTATATATTCTTGTGTATCTTTTTTTCATTTATCCAAATTCAAAAACTAAAATATGGTTACAAATTAGGCCTAATTCTACATTGTATTTTTTTATTAAACTAGTTTTCATTTTTTTTAGGTAGTCAAGGGGCCCTCATGGTCAGCTATATATTTTTTTTAGTTTTCAAGATCTACTTAATTTTTATATATATATATATATATATATATATATATATATATATATATATATATATATATATATATATATATATATTCATTAAAAAAATGTGTGTGTGTGTACGTGCATGCGTGCGTGCGCACACGCGTGCGTGCGTGTGTGTGTGTGTATTACAAACTAGATGATCTTATATTATATATATATATATATATATATATATATATATATATATATATATATATATATATATATATATATATATTCACCAAATGTTTATAAGCAATATTGAATAATGCTCAAAAAATTAGTAGTTGCACATCCGACTATCTACTCTCTTTTTAAAAAAATAAGAGTACCTATTGAAAATTTAGATGTTTTACCTAGTTATAATTAACTATTTTTAAATAAATTTAGTTTTTTATAAAATAGACTCAAAATGCTAAAATTCATGTTCTTACATCATCTTTGAATTTTGAGTGTAACCATGTCAAATTATCTACAAAAGTTTAGATTTATTAATCTTTAAAAAAAATATGTCCATAAATAGGTCCTTTTTTGTCCCACAACTTTGTGCACTTACCCATATTGAACATGTTATAATTAACATTATTACAGATGCACCAATATGATAAGATGCACCAATATGATAAGAAATAATATAGTAATGAGACACCAATAATAACATAAATATCTAAACATAATTTATACAAATATTTTATCAAACCATATGAAAATCTCATCCACTATGGAAATTTCATGAAAGGAAACATAAAAATTAGTATGAAAAGTGAATGTAGTATGTAATAATATTTTTTCAATCTAAAGAAAAGGCTTATGCATTAAATAATTTCAATGAAATTAAAATATACTTACTAATTGGTGACAAGTAGCCCATCCAACAAATATTTAAATCATATATTGCCTACTTTAATAATTCCCCAAATTCAAATTTTACATTCTATATATCATGTGCAATTAACAAAAAAGTGGGAATCATATGGAATTTAACACATTTAGAATAGATTAGGGTGTTCAATTTTCCAAGTTAGTGAAAATATTGTTTCCAATTCATTTGACATATTTTGTTTTCTTTTTATTGGGTGGAATTCAGTCCTCATTCTCAATCAAAATGAGTGCCAGGCCAAGCCTCCTGATTTGGAGTTTTGGTTACTAAGTAACATTCACAAAACATTTATTCTAAAAATCTTATAAATCTCATTATTGAAAGTGTTATATTTAATATAAAATTATACAAGTAATTAGACATTACAATACTCAAGGACTTACACAAACATAACAAATTAAGTTACATTAAAGAAGATTTCAAGACATGTTCTAACAAAATCTTTTCTACCACCAAAACTTGGAGAAAGGGATCTAACGATGTGTCTTAAATCATAGAGCGATCTTAGACCAACTAATTTAAAACTAAATTGACTTTAATGAGAATTTCATAAAAACAAAAATTAATTACTTACAAAAGAGAAATTAGATGATGGGAAATATCATTACTCTTTATAACATCCAAATGAAGGTGTTGAAAATAAGTGATCATTGTAACTTAATTACTTAAAAACATGACTATTGAATTATCGATATTTACTAGATTGTTATAACATTTTCCAAAAGCCATGTGTTTTTGAAAAAATGGATGTCTCAAGAAGAAATAAATGATAAATCAATCATGGAAAACAAAACTTATAGCTAATTAATTTATCAAATAATTTATAAAATGAAACAAGTTTTAAAAAAAGGCAATTAATATATATCTAATTGAAAACCAACTATAAATTATTTTAAGGACATAAGAAACATTGAATCATATAATTTCATGTGCCAAATATGGTTACATGAACATGTAAATTTTAAATTATCTCAAACAAATAAAAACTCTCCATAGTTGTTGCATACATGACAAAAGGAATGGAAAGATAAATTAAAGTTAAAAAACTTGATTTTAAAATTTGAAATATATATAATTTTAATGATATTTAGAGTTCTTTTGTTACTAACAAAATATTATCTCTCAAATTCATGTTCACAAATTAAATATGAATGACTCAATACATTCTTAATTAGGTTAATCATGAATAAGATCAAAGAATAGGTTTTTAACTTCTCAAACCATTAAAAATGTACTTCAGTAATTTTAATTAGAAACAATCATTCACAAAGAGGAAGACATTGGAGAATACAAAGGTCAAATATATATGACATCATACCCAAATTTGGATCCATATATGAAGTTAAATATGATACTAGTGGTTCAACAGTCCAATGGTTCTATGAGTATCAATATAACCTTAATAGATGTGACTACATTAATGGACATTAGATAAGGAATGTGAAAAGCTCATACAACACCCATAAAATTCTAAGTAGTTGGGCCAATTCTAGTGCCACAATATATAAACTTAATGATCTATCTATTTTAAATAGGTAAAAGTAGATTCTTAGTTCATAACCTAGTCAAAGCATAAACTGACGCTAACTAACATATGGTATCCCTATAAAGAGAACATAGTAGAAAATAGATTAGCTCCTTAGCAATATGTTATATTTGGACTTTGAATTTATAAGCTCCTCTTTACCTTTGTAAGTAGGATAGGCAATAAGGTTGCTAAAAGATTAGAAAATGTGGTTATTATCTAAGTATGTTGGATTGTGTATTTAGACTTCATTAATCCTTAAAAACATGTGCATGTCATGGTACCATATAGGTTCTTTCTGAACACCCAAATTTTTGACAAATAGAACTTGATATACAATTATTATTTGGTGAATTAAATTTCACTTAACATTCAGACATTACTATAAGTCTAAAGCACAATAGTGTGTGATTTTTAACTATTCTTGTTAAAGTGGTAGAAATAACTAGAAGGAATGTAAAGTGCTAAGTGCATACCAGTGGAACTGCCAGTTCCTGATTTGTGATTTGTGATTTGTGAAAGCTCAAGATTCCCATTGAGTGTAACTTCATGAGTTTGGGATTGACATATGTTAAAACCAAGGGGATTAAAAATTTAAAATATATAACTTACATACATCATTTGTTGCATCATATCCTTTGATTTGAACACAACTACACCATATCCCTTTTCCTTAAGTTTATTCCTCTTCTATAGACTATGAAAACAAAGTTGAACCAATGTATCATATGAATTAAAAAAAAATTAACAAAAAAATAGAAGAATAAGAAATAAAATATCAAGTATTGGCCTGTAGACTATGAAAACAAAGCTGAACCAATGTATCATATGAATTAAAAAACATTTAACAAAAAAATAGAAGAATAAAAAATAAAATATCAAGCATTGCCCTGTAGACTATGAAAACAAAGATAAACCAATGTATCATATGAATTAAAAAACATTTAACAAAAAAATAGAAGAATAAGAAATAAAATATCAAGTATTGGCCTATAGACTATGAAAACAAAGTTGAACCAATGTATCATATGAATTAAAAAACATTTAACAAAAAAATAGAAGAATAAGAAATAAAATATCAAGCATTGCCCTGTTGACTATGAAAACAAAATTGAACCAATGCATCATATGAATTAAAAAACATTTAACGAAAAAATAGCAAAATAAAAAACAAAATATCAAGTATTGGCTTGAAATATGTAAGAAATGAATACTTTGACTCCAAAATTTAGTGTTTACATACCACAAACAACTACTAACATGTTAGTACATGAAACGAATAGGGAAATATTGATGTCAATTTTGTTTCCAAGACTATGACATAATGAAATAGGGAATGAGTTTTTAGGGACATTAGGAGATGACAAACCTAATTTTAAGTGACTAAAGTTCATGAAGTTTTAAATATGCGGAAAAATATTATTATTATTATTATTATTATTATTATTATTATTATTACTATTATTATTATTATTATTATTATTATTATTATTATTATTATTATTATTATTATTATTATCTTCCTTAAGAGAAACTATGCTAATACAATTTAATATTTAATCATAGTTATTCTTTTAGCATGTTTAATAGGACTATTTACCTTTCTACTAGTAATCCATTGGAAGTTAGTATTATTTTATTGTATTAATTCACAACAGTGTAGAAATAAATGGGAAATTATTTCACCATTTTATGTTATAACATGAAAAAATGGAAATGCAATATAAATGTTATTATGAACTACGATAGACTATCTTTCAGGGTGTTGGATGCAATAAACCCATTTCAGTGTATTTGTGGGGTCTTTGTGGTCATGTTTCATTGATACAAACATAAATTACAAATTTAAATAAATATTCTAATCTCATAGAGGCTTATTGAAGTCATTGATATTAAAAATTACATTGAATGAATGCCTATTTAAAGGCTAATGTGATTTAGATATGTTTTTTCGTACTTGGTTTTTGTGACATCTCCAACTTCAGGTATAAAATAGGATGGTATTTTTTTTTGGCATCATTATTTTGTCTTATTGACATATTTATTTAAGATATTTAAAATTATAATAACCTTTTTTATAAATATACAAATTCAAAAAATCATAAATTCTCAGAAAGGCTTTTTGTAGTCATTGAGCATTAAAAGATATATTGAAGCCACTTGGTATGCTGTGATGTTCACAATTTTAAGTTTAGATAGGATGGTATTTTTGGGACATAATTATTTTATCTTATCAATATATTTATTGATTAAGATATTTAGAATGTGAATTTATAACACCTCCACATATTTAGCACCTTTAAACATCCATGTAAAGTTCAATCCCTACTCTACAATTCTACTTGAAACTAATTGTCAAGATAAATATTTTTATTTTATAATTACATTCTTAAATATTTTATAATAATATACTTACATAAAAATAATTAAATGAAATGTAGATATGAGATATAATAATGATGTTAAATTATCTAATATGATAATGGTTCAAATTAAAATTATAAAAAATATAATAATAATTTTTCCACAACTTCTATATGATAATGGTTCAAATTAAAATTTAAAAAAATATAATAATATTTTTTTCACAACTTATATATTAAATGTGAAATTTTAATAGTCACTCCAAATTTAAATGAATCTCTTAGACATATTATTACTTTCTGGATTTGAACAATTTAGCATTTAGATGGGCACAACTAAGTTATATAAATAGGCATCTCAAAATCCTCAGAGTAATGTATAACCAATGGTGAGATGATCAAACATATCTAAAGAGGGGGAAATAAAGAGGAACTATGTCTAACACATACCCCAAGCCTTCAAGATGATACAAAAGAGCCAAGCCATAGTCATGGTGTAATAAGGACTACCCGATAGTAATTGGTATCCCATCTCAAAATTGTGTCTAAAGTTACATCCCCAAGTTACACCAAGAAATATTTAAATATTGATATTACATAACCATGATAAATAGATGACATAAAAACATTTTTTTAAGTTTATTTCTAAAATAAATTTTATTATTTAATATTATTTCTCGTAATATCTTTAACATAATGTTCTTAAATTTTTCAAAAACATATTATTATTGCACAAAATATTTTAATAAAATAAATTCAAACTACAAAATTATGTGTAACTTTTCAAGATAATGCATTTTCATAAATAAATTAGTAATAAATCTCGTTACTAATGCCAAACAATATTTTATAATCCATAGAAATGCAAATAAAAGGGTCTACCAATTTGATCCATTATGTTTGCATTAATTTTAATCCACTCCATACTTATATAGTTGTCTATCTAGATTAATCTATATAGGTATGTACTCAATCATACACATAAATAATCATTTGGAAAAGAATCAGGCAATAAAATTCTTGAATTAGCAACTTAAATACCAAAATGATAGATTAGATGGATGTGTATGGAATTTTATTAAATATTTAATAGAGTTCAACTACTATTTGTTTTTATCTATCTTTCGTTATATCCTACAATTATTAACCATATTTTTTTATGGTCAAGGATGATAATTAACAAGGGCGTAGAGTGTCAAGTACCTATGGGAAGCAGAGGCTAGATTTGATGTTCGTATTGCTTAAAATATTTTATTTGCACACTTGTGTCTTATACCATGTAACTGTAAGTGTCTGTTTTAAAATTTAGGCACCCAATTTCTGATTATTAACATATGCTAAATTATTCTTGAAAAAAATTGTATACCATATAACTGTGAATGTCTATTTTATCCATTTTGTTTCATCATATTGTATCATTTTATAAGGTATAAAATACTAGTATGGTATGGTAAGATGCTTCAAGCTTCACCAATTCATATGAATTAAAAAAGGAGTTTTGCAAAAATTGCCAAGAAAAATGATTTGAGTCAATGTTTTACACCAAGATGGGCCACTCTTTGTCATCTTGATAACAGATCAGGAATAATGGTTCCAAATATTGATCTAATGTATTTAAATAGTAAAAAAAATTGGTTTCATTGGGTAAAGACCCCTTGCAAGAGAACAAAAAAAATCATGGAAGATTTTAAGTGGCTGCTCGAGAAGGAATATATGTTTCCAGTAGCTGATGAGAGAAATTTTATAAAGAATTTTTATGGAATGAAATTTGATGTGAGATGATTTTTTAATACAAAAATTACTAGGTGCCAAGGTACTGAGAGGTACCTACTCTACCAAAATTGTCACTCTAGATTTGGAAGAACATAACTTGTTGGTTGTTTACCTCAGGCTCGACCCTAACACAAATAGGTGGTACATTCTACTTAAGGCATGTGTTATTTAAGTTAGGGTGAAGCAAAATTAACAATGAACTCATTTATAAAATTGAGCAAAGAAAATGTATTCTTTGAGAAGTGGCACCTAACTTTGTCGTGACCTATAAAATAATCCCTTACTTTTACATTACTTTAAAAAAATAAAGATTAACTTAAATTATAACTAATTATGTTGGCTTCCAAAATATAAACTCTTCCTAAGCTAATATGGTTTGATTATGTTTCAATTTTAGGAAACTTATATAGTTGGGTTGTTTATATATATATATATATATATATAATATTCTTGATGCAGACCATGGATGTGTCTGCATAACACTAAAAAGTTCAAACTTTAAAAAATGATAAAAACTTCAAAATAATGAATTTTTGAAAATATCCCTAAAATAATTCTTTTTTTTCACAATTATTTCTAAAAAATAGTAAAAGTATAGATTTATAGTGTCAACCTATGTTATCAGTACAAACCTAAATTCACGTACATCAAGCTTAGACAAAATTAAAGAATCCCTAAAACTGAATGATATTGCTAAATCATTTCATTTCCACCTTCTTAAAGTTTTCAAATTATTTTAGAAATTCATGTATCTATCAAAGCATAGTCTAGCTATATTTCTAAACAAAGGTTGAATGTAAAAAACCTAACTACTATATTTCCACACTTAACATAGTAAAAAACAAATTGCATTGATATAAAATATCTTGTTAACATTTGCCACCTAGGAGCCTAGCCTTGGATTTGTATTATGAGATCATCAATTTGGATCTAGAGTATTTCTTTGGAGTATTATTACCCATGAAAGTTTTCCAACAATTTTGGGTGTACTAATTTTAGTCTTGCAAATATTTAAAGGAGGATTAAAAAGCAATAAAGAGTTATTAGCAAAGTAGGATGAGATGAAATAAAGATTATTACTAGGGAAGTTATTCAAACAATCCCATCAAAAAATAATGATTATTTATAATAATTTTAAAACATCAAGATGAAAATCCAACCTATCAACTATAATTTTGAAGGGTTTGATGTTCAAAAAGGAATTATTAAATATTATTATTATTCTTGAATTGTAATATTAAAGGATAGGCTATACACATTGTAAATTGGTTAACTAATAAGATCTATAGGTTAATTTTCAATTGAAGATGAGAGCTTTATCTCTCATATAGTCCCCCTAACCTGCACTTCAATCATCCAATTTTAATGATGAGATTTATTGCTAAAGTTAGTTACAATTGAGATTAGGGATTTAATTGTCTTATAGTAACCCTAATCTACCATTCAATAACCCAAAATTTAAGAATGAAATTTAAAACCATATTTAGTCATAATTTAATCTAAGGATCAATTTGTAAACCAAGAGCAGATGGATAATATGGAAAGACTAGCTAAGGTATGTTTGCAAGTGAAATAAAAAGAAAGGCCATCGATGAGATGGAGAAGCTTGCTTGGATAAAAGAGGCCACAAAATAGTTGAGACTATATAGAGATATGAGCCTTGTTAAGCAGTATATGAGTGATTCAAGATAAGCAAGGATGAAATATTATACGTTGATAGTAGTTGGTGATCAGAGCAGTTCTAAGGATCCTTACCATTGGCTAGTCCTCGATGAGATTATTACTTCAAAGGACCCTTTGACTACGTCAATACAAATTTAGATGCTAGATATGTATGCATGTTGATAAAGACAAAATCACATGCACATGTTAGAAGCATGATAAAAGTAATATAAACCTTTTTCACCCTAAAAATTTGATAGATAACCTTCTTCCTAGTGCTACCTCCATTTAGATTAGAATAATAAGGAAGATGGGAGCTACTGAGGAAAATAATTTGATAAGAGAAGCTATTTCAAAGACAAATTTAATAAAATTTATATTTTTATACCTTTTTCCTCATCCAAAATAGAGATATTTAAAATATTGGAAGGCATAATTTTTTGATTTCAGAGGAATATCACTTTAGGAATGATTGCTCACCTCATGATCGATACAGGTTTATGACTATTTACAAAGAATAGCTACATAAAAAATGGCATCATAGAGATTATAAACATGTAATAATCCACCCATGTAATGGTGAATGTGGTTGAACCTACTGTCATCCCTACAAAAAAACAATTACCTATCATTATCATTATGAGTCTGATGCCTTGAAGCAAGGGCACTACCCATCCCTGTAAAGAAAGCCCGTCAATTTTGATAGTAAAACCAAGTTGTGTCTTGAGCTGTGTGGCATTTGTAATAACATATAAAATATTTAGCAAATCAAAAATAGTGATTAATATTATTTTATTATGTTAATTAAATATCTTGAAACTTACTTATCATAAATGTTTATTCATAATGAAGTGCACAAATCAATGCATTTGTATTACCTAAGATGATAATGAATAATCATTGGTTAAAGGAAAATGAAGCCAATGATACCCTTCAGAACCAATAAGAATGCCTTTATATTCATATATATTGAGAGGGAGAGGAAAAATCTAATTTATAATAAATCATAAGTTCATAATAAATGGAAAATGAGGGTGATGTGGCTCTCCATTAGAAACTAAAAGAGAAAATAAAACTTCCTTTTTTCTTTTTTTTAGAGCAAAAAACATCCCCTAATGAATTAAGGGATGTCCAAAATTTGAGACAAACATCTCTCAAACAACTTAAGAGCCATTATTTTTCACCTTATGTGCTTAAAAATTAGGGGATGACAAAATGTTAAGTTTTGCATTGGTCCACATGTTGTTAAATCTTGCTCTAGGCCAATTACATATCTATAGCATCACAAAGTCTCTTGAAAATGGTTATAGGTTACTTGGACCTTGGAAAACCCATAAATATAATATGTTATAAAATAATAAAATTACATGTTCACCTCACACTCTTCACTTCACATGGGTATTTTAATACAACTAAAAGAAAGGGGTGAACACGATTCAAGAATTGGGAAACCAAGGTATATTAACATACGGTTGGGCTAGTCTCTACAATAACTTCCTCTAAGATTGAAGTTAGTGGGCCCAATAATTGATGTATATTTAAGGTGAGCATTAATTATGTTGATTTGAGTGACAATAAAATGGGGATAAGAAGTAGATCTGAAGATTAACTAGTGGAGTTGTTGATAAAAACTTATCCTAGATGGATACAGAATAAAATAAAAGGATGGCAAGGGAAATATTTTTATCATGAAGAAGAAAATAAAAATGATGTTTTTGTAATAAATAAAATAAAATAAAATTATGTTTTTATTGGGTTTAGTGAAAGCATCATATGGAAAATTAGACATCCAATCCAAAACTCTGATATCTCTCACAATCTCATAGATAGGGGTAGGTGGATGAAGTTGGAGGATAAATAACATGAGATTCCTAAAAAACTTATCATTCATTATAAATTACATACACCTTTTTAATAAAAATATAAAATATATTGGTCCCAAACCTAAAGTGTATACACCCTTTTTCACAAAGGGTGTACACACTTTTTAGCAAAGGGAATATGCCATTTGAGATAGTTTTTGGAAGGAATGCTAATAGAATGAAAAATTTGAAGGAAAGGGTGTATTCCCTATGTAGTAAAAATTACATACACCCTTTGGTTTTGAATTTTTTTTGGGTGTTGTTTGTTTGTGTTTGGTAAAATAAATGTAATTTCTTATGCAGTACAAAGTACATATGCCCTTTGGTTTTGAAATTTTTTTGGTATTATTTGTTTGTTTTGGTAATATTTGTTTGTGTTTGGTAAAATGAATGTAACAAGTATAAGTTTACATTTAATTTATTTTATATGTTATATTGTTATAATTTAAATTTATTTTACTACATATACAAAATTAGGGACACTCTACATCTTCTAAAATTGATTCCAAAGTTGCAGGAGTTACCATTTAAAAGATAGTTTTTCAAAATCCATTCTAATAAATATTTTATTTTTATAATTTTAAGATTGGAAAGTAAACTAAAATATTAAAGTTATTAAGTTCTAAGCTCAAGTATGGATTTCACTAGTTGAGATAAATATAGGGAGCTTCTGTGTGTGTGTGTGTGTGTGTGTGTGTGTGTGTGTGTGTGTGTGTGTGTGTGTGTGTGTGTGTGTGTGTGTGTGTGTTTGTGTGTGTGTGTGTGTGTGTGTGTGTGTGTGTGTGTGTGTGTGTGTGTGTGTGTGTGTGTGTGTGTGTGTGTGTGTGTGTGTGTGTGTGTGTGTGTGTGTGTGTGTGTGTGTGTGTGTGTGTGTGTGTGTGTACATATATGTATATACATACATACATACATACATATACATATATATGTATATATATGGGCTTACGTATGGATTAGTCAAGATAGAGATAGGTATGAATGATAGAGATAGGGAATATGCTAACATGGATGAAACATATTCATAATATGATAGGATGGATCATGCATAGATGCATTGACCTATCTCAACTGATACATCTAACCCTCTATGAAAATATAATAACGTCGCATTTGATTTTTTATTTTCACCTTCCACTATCTATATTTAAGGACATATATCATATATTAAAGCAAAGGAAAAGGAAGAGTTGGGTTGTGGGCTAAACCTTTGTGTCACTTTTACACCCCAATGTCAGTGTAGACCCATATATCTTATTTCACCAATAAGGAGGTGGGAGATAGATAGATATAAGTGAGTCACTCCATAGTCATAACTCCAATGTTTATTAATTAAATAACACAATCAACTTGATATTATCTTATTTCTGCTATGGAATTCATATGAAAATCTCCCTAAAGTAACTCATCATGGAGCTACTTATAAATGAGGATAATCACCCTAGTACATTCTAATAAAAATATAATAAATCAAAAATCTCTTCAATATTTATCTAAAAACTATATTTTTCACTTTGAAACAAATTTTAGATAGATGGGTCGATCCATGTATGTTTCAATTCAAATATCATGCATGCATGACATGACTACTTTATTCTAGACTCACATAGAATACAATCATCTTGTAGAATTTAAAAATCACATAGGATGTGCTACCTCATCACTCCTTCATGGTTGGCATCACTCCCTTATCTTGAAGAATTTAAAACTCACATATGATGTACTATCTCATTTTATTGTCCCTCATCATACCTATTCACTCCCTCATGGTTGTCATCATCACTCATTATCCCTAATCACTACCTCATTATCCTTCATCATCCATAATCACTCCCTCATCAACCCTCATCATCCTTGACCATCCCTAATCACTCCCTCATTTTCCCCCATCATTCCTCATCCTCCTTAATAACTCCCTCATTGACCCTAATCATCCTTAGTCACTCCCTTATCATCCTTCATCATCCCTCATGATCCTTAATCACTCCCTCATCAACCTTAATCCTCCATAATCACTCCCTTATTTACCCTCATCATCCCTCATCCTCCCTCATAATCCTCAATCAATCTCTCATTGGCCCTAATTGTTCCTAATCACACCCTCATTAAACCTCATCGACATGGTTCTTATATTATTTTTCTTGAAATTCTTTCATAATTTATTATATGCTAGCACTAAGGTTTTATTTTTATTTATAGTCATATAATGACTTACTTGTATGATATCATAGATTTTGTCCTTTATATATAACCATATAGTGCTTAATTAAATTCAAATTTTGAGTATTAAGCATCAATAAGAATGTAGCTAAATTGAATGCTTTAATTTGATTTGGATATTATAAAGAGTCAATAATCATATAGTGATTTATCTAAGACACATGAGGTTTGTTAGGTTTCTAAGAAGTAGAGTGATATCTTCCTAGTAGATTACCTCAAAAATGGGACCACAAAACACAAATTTTATGTAAATATTGGAGAGTGTTTGACCATTATTAAATATATACATTTTTATCCTTGACTGCAATCAATGCCTCAATCAATGATGTAACCACATGATGCATGGTAAAATGGTTAGTTTGTATGACTATGACATCAATTTATCATTGAATTGAGACTTCATTATACATGGATATATCCCTTAGTCACATAGTCTAAATCACACTAGGATCAACTCTAATCAAGTGTCTAAGATGGGTTTTGTACATCATCCTAAACCTAGGGGAACCCTAAGTGTACCAAACCTTAGATCACCCAACTAGTTTTACATTTAATAATAATTCTCAATATACTCAATATTGATAGATATTTTAGCTAGTGATAGTGATAATAATAGTGGGAATTATGATCATGATATAGATTATGGTCAATGATAGTAATAATCATGAAAATATCAATTTTTAACTCTGTAATGATAGATTTGATTCAACATCATAGAGATGAGAAGAAAAACACTTCATTTATCTCAGCATGAGTAGTTACAAATCACATGCATCCATCATCCTAGTTATGTGGTCCCTTATCTATATATCTAGCAATGTTTGGGATATATATATATATATATATATATATATATATATATATATATATATATATATATATATATATATATATATATATATATATATATGTATGTATGTATGTATGTATGTATGTATGTATGTATGTATGTATGTATGTATATAATAGGCATATAATTTGATATGTAATAATAATTAATTTTGATTTTTAGATCAAACTCCACTATTTATGAAAGTGTGCCCTTCATTTTTTTATCATTAAATCTAGCCTATGAGGGAAAGACTCATGACTCATATACTCACATAATGATACATACATGAATATCTAACTACCACATATATAAGTAGAGGATTTTCAAATAAATAAAAATATTATTACCATAGATCTAAATGGATCTACCAAATAAATGGTAATAGATTGAACTACCAAAAATAAGATATGAATACAAATAAGATCAAAGAAAGAGTTATTTTGAGCCTTAGTCAAGTGAAATATAAGATATTTATTGATCAAATGAGAGTTGTTTGGAGCCATGAGTAAAATGGATTTGTGGAGAGTAGAGTTATTTATTTAAGTGAAAGAGGATGAGTGATTGAAGAGTTTATTTGATCCTTATATGAGTTATTAAAATTTAGAACTATAATAGAATCCAATGGGGACAAGTAGGAAACCACTGCGCCCACCATAAAGGTATTAGAGAGAGTGATTAAGTAAGAGGGATAAGGATGGATTTATTGTGGATGATTATGGATGATGAGGGAGTGATTAGGGATGTTGAGGGATGATGAGGGATGATGAGGGAGTGATTAGAGATGAGGAGCATTGAAGAAGGGGTGATTAGGGATGATGAGTGATGATGAGGTACTGATTAGGGATGATGAGGGTCAATGAGGGAGTGATTATGGATGTTGAAGGATAATGAGAGAGTGAGTAGTGATGAAGAATGATGAGGAGGGGGTGATTAGTGATGATGAGGGATAATTATGGAGTCACTAGGGATGATGAGGTCTAATGAGGGAGTGATTAGGGATGATATGGTTTAATGAGGAAGTGACAACGAATGATTTTTTTATGATGAATATTGATGAAGAAGTGATTAAGAATGGAGAGGGATAATGAGTACCAATGATGGAATGACTATGGATGATGAGGCATGAAGTGGGACAATGAGGATCCATGAGGAAGTTATTAGGGATGATGAGGGAGTGATTAGGGATGATAGGGGATGATGAGGGAGTGATTAAGGATGATGAGAAATAATGAGGGTTTATGTGGGAGTGATTATGGATGATGAGGGATATGTTAGGGATGATGATGGATGATGAGTGACTAGGGATGATGAAGAATTGATTAGGGATGATTTGGGATGATGAGAGATAATTAATAAATTATTAGGTATGATTAAAGAAAATAAGGGATAGTGAGGCTATGATTAGGGATGATGAGAGATGATGAGGGATGATGAGTGATTGACTAGGGATGATGAGGAATTATGAGGATAGATAAAGAAGTGATTAGTGATGATAAAGGAAAATGAGGTATGATGAGGGAATTATTGGTATGATTAGGACTTATGAAGGTTGATGAGGGTGTGATTAAATATAATGTATATTGATGAGAGAGTGATTTGGGATGATTACAGATAATGAGGGATGATGAGGGAGTGATTAGAGATTATGAGGGCTGATGAGGGAGTGATAAAAGAGTGACTAGGGATGATGAGGGGTGGAGGGATGATAAAAGATTTACTAGGGATGATGAGGTACAATGAGGGAGAAACTAGGGATGATGAGGAATGATGAGTGAGTGATGAGGGATGATGATGGTTGATGAAGGAAAGATTAGGGATGATTAAAAGAAATGAAGAATGATGAGGGAGTGATTTTGTATGATTAGGGTTGATGAGGGCGTGATTAGGTACAATAAGAATCAACCCATTTGACTTTTATTTCAAATTAAATATTATGATTAATAGTATCATGACTATAGGTACATGTCATGTATGATTGACCACATACCTACATGTAGTACTAGGTAAGTAGTAGATGTCATGTATGAGTGGTTTTATCATAAATACATTTATGATATGGGATTCATGATACATGTAAGTCATTTATGAATATAAATATACCCATTGATCTAAAATCCCATAAATTATTTAGTAATTTGGCACGAATCTACCTTCAATCCTTTTTCTTAAAGCCCACCATGAATATCATGATTATGATATGAGAATGACACCACCTATTATATAATGGTTATGAGATGGGAAAATCACCACCTATAATGGTGTTAATATTATAACCTATATTATGAATAATATATCAGAATAATGATCTTGGTAGGGTAGCATTACATTATATACTTGGGAAAGGAAGGTTGATTTTAAATGGTCAAATCGTTATTCCATTTGTTGACCAAATTTTACTTTAAGGTAAAATTGGGACACCCTTATATAAAAACATGATTTTTAGGTGTTTTAAGGGTTTAATACATATTTCAAAAGGTGTTTTATATGTTAATTAATGTCATTTAACAATGTATTATCCTTGGTCCTTAGTTATTTTAGTCCCTTTAGTCATTTTGATGTCATAAAAGGGGAATTTAATGAGTTGTATAGATTTATTGGGAAGTGTGAAGGTTAAAAAATATTATTTCATGTCTCATGTGTCCCAATAGGTCTTATTCAACTGACATAACTTAAAGGTGGTAGTTTATTCAAAAGAAAAACTAGTTTTCCTAGGAAAAAATGTGAGTTTGGCACTTGTACGGATCATGGGAAAGTGTGCCATGTAAGAGAATATCATGGTATGTATCTTCAGATTCACAAGATCAAATAAATATTTTAAATTCTTTATAATATCCATTTTTGTCCCAAAATTTTTTTTCTCCTTATTCACCCTTCTTGGCAAACAAAAATAGTCTTTAGGTTTGTACTTGGTATGACCAGTAGAGGAGGTTTCAGATCAAATGCCTTGGGTAAGTTAAATTAAAATAATATGTATTAATTTCCATATAAATATTTTTAATAATAGTTTCATATGCTTCATGAACCATCCTCATGAAGTTAACTATGTTTTTCTGCTTGTTAAGTTGTGCATCCTGTAAGTTTTGATCTTGTTTGGGAAGGTCCATATAATTAACTTGATAATATTGGTTTAAAATGATTTTGTATAACTATTATCATGTTTTAAATTACTTTTTTCACATTTTTAGTTGATTTGATGAGCCAAATAACTCATTTTTAAAGGAGAAGTGAAGGTGTAGAATTGCAGTCATGTTTTCAGATTGTTGAAAGTTTCTTCTATGAAATGATTTCAAAATGAATTAAACTAATGTATTATTTATTAAATACGTATTTCCTTCATCTTTAATTCTAAATACAACCCTAAATATCCACTTAAATATCAAGAGATCAAGTAAATGCACAAAATGGTCATATATAATAGTTGTATGGTCTACCACTTCTTGGGAAAACATGAAATGTGTGATTTGAACATTCTCTAAGATTTAGAAGGTTTAAACATGATTTGAAACCATTTTTAGGAGTTTTTATTATATTGGATGCTAGTGACACCTTAAGGAGACCTTCCAATTAATTAATAACATTTTGGGACAAATTCCCAAATTTGTCAAAACAGAGGTCCAGGCTCTTTTTTGGGTATCCTTATACATGATTGCATTGAGTTATAGGACTTCCAAGTAATTTTATTTTCAATACTCTAGATAGGTTTTTCAAATTTAAAAATAGGATAGGTTTTTTAGTCAAAGAGAGTGGTTTTATTAAGCCCTTAAGTTTCCCTTCAAAATATTGAATTCCCGTAGTGTTATCTATAGCAAAATGAATTAACAATAGTTTTAGACCTATTAAGTGTATTTGATACTTAAAACTAGGTTATATTGTCTAATTTCACTAATGGACACATTATTTACATGGAAATCATAAATTAAGAGCATAAAATGGTATCTTGCATTCACCAAGGTGGAAGCAATCCATACACATGCCTAATGAGCATCTATAGCCAACTTAAAGGTCAAACTTGAGAAAGTGTTTACATTGAAAGGTATAGGGTTTAATGACATGATTAAGAGGTTTCAAAATAATAATATACTTCTCAAGGTTTCATAAATCCCTAAGTATCATAATATGATCAAACTTTAAGTTGAATTGGCTTGTAAGGGAAAATCAACACCTATAGCCACTGCCTCCTTCAAATCCTAACTCAATATTGCAAGACTGAGTCTTGTTTCCATGATTTGTATAGGTCATAATATTTGAAGAGATAATTTGTGACCCAAAATATCATCTAGAGTATATGATATGATATTATTTTACCTCATAATGCACTTATAGATACCTTTTAAATTAAGAAAATACAATCAACTGACTGTAGGTAGACAGTGAGCAAATATGGGATTTTGATAGTGGAAAGTGTAAAATAGGGCTAGATAGGTGTGAATAAATCCTAAGGAAATATAAATGGATTTTTCAACATTAACTCAAGCCTAATCATGAAAACTATACCTACAATTGCCTTTTCAAACACAAAGCACAATCTACTATTGACTGAGTCAGACAATGAGTAAACTTGGTGATTGAAAGTGTGGAGTGCTAAGAATGAAACAAGTGGGTTAAAGAAAGTGTCAAATAATCCTTTATGACTTTAGTAATATGTTTTAATTGTTTAAATATGACACAATACTAATGTAATTAACTCCAATAAAACATAAACATGTACAAGCAGGGAGGATAAAAATCCAAGTTGGTCTAAAATACTAAATTTTGCAAGCAGGCATGTCAAACACATTTTAGGCATAGAAACCAAATAGAAGATAAATTTCACTTGAAATTTGGTAGATAATTATAATTAATTTTTATATGTTCATGGAATCTGGCATAGGATTTTAAGCTGGTGAAAGGCAAATAATCCCAACAAGAAGATCTAAAACTCCAAAAGTTGCAGATAGGCTACAAGACCAACATTAGGCCTAGAAGCCAAATGGGAGTCTAACTTAAATTTAAGATTTTTGTGAGAATTAAAAATATTGGGTCATGTTTTTGAGGATATTTTGGACATGTTCAATCCTTTACCTTGCAGGATAAACCATAAATAAGCCATTTTTAGCCCAAAAGGACAATTCAAGCTTGTTGGAATGAAGGAACTCGATAGGAGAAGTTAAAATTATCACATATTATTGGAGGGTTTGTATGAAGTAAAAATGAATTAAATTATGCTGATTAAGTTATTAAACTATGAATTTTTGGAATTTATTTGCAAGTTGAATGTTAAAGCTTTATGAACGAACCTTAAGAGTCAAAATAGGCCTAAAAGCCTTGCAAACCCTTAGTCAATAATAAATTAGAGAAATGAATATGGAGATTAATTATAATGGAATATTTTTCTCATTAAATTTATTTTACCTTGCATATGACTCACTCAATATCCCTCCCATACTTTTTAGTTATACAGACTTGTACATATAGGGTACAAAATAGGCTTTTCTTGATAGTTTTGTGCATTGTGCAGGCTACAAGAGGATTATTAAGATTAAATTAATTTTTATGGTAATATTATTACTTTTAATAGCACCCTATATTCATTTAATTCTAATAAAAAAACCTAAGTGTCCAAATAATATCTTTCATCTCACCTACTCAAAACTAGCATATTGGACAAGCTAATGAGAAGGGTGGAAAACTTCAAGTTGACTAATTTTAAGGTGTTATTAATGCCTATAAGATCATGGAAGGTATTAAAATTTTTGATCCACTCCACCCCATGTATTTTCATGGAAAAATGATTCATTTTTGGAGGCCAAGTGTGTAAGGTACATGAAGGAAGAGTTTTTTGGATTTTAGATAATGATAGATCTCTTCCAAATGATTGTAGAGGACCAAGACTACAACCAATTAATGGAGATGAATTTATGATATACCTACCTTTAATTCCAATCATTTTAACTATTCCTAGTTAGTTATGAGGCATTTAATAATCTCAAATCATGAAGGCACTTTTTTGATCTAGTTAAGAGGATTTTATGCCATTTTACAAGAGTTTTATGACTCAAATGGACACTTGGACTTCCTGACCTTGCATTATTTTTCCCACATCCTCTTCTTATGCACAATTAAGTAATTTTTTCATCTTTACAAGTGTCCTTGTGACCCTAGGACTTATGTCTTCTTCTCTCTCTCTTAAGTTCTTTAAGAACTAGCCATTTTGGCCATTATAACTAATGCTCCACTTGAGTATGGAAAAGCCCTACTCATTTACATACCATTTTATCAATAATACTACTGATTTTTACCTCTTCATGACTTTTAATAAGTGTTTTTTACTTGGATGATGAATCTTACTTAGTGAAGACTATGGATTACTTAGCAGGTTGTCTCATTCTTTCACCTTATTTATAATTGGAAAGCTTCTTCTTACAGGGAATGTGAAGTGTTCTATGAAATGTCAAGGATTGAGTGAGTTAATATTTTCATTAGTTCATTCAAGGCCTTTTATTTAGTCCTCATATCTTTGCACATTCATCCATAACCTCATAATGTAACATTGATATGAGAAGATGCAGATTGGAGAAGTGTATGTTCAGTTTGTCCATTGATTTCATGTGTAACATGCAGCTGGTTGGAAGTTATCATATAATTTAGTGTATCACCTCCATTATAATAGTATTCTTTTAATTATCTCTCTCCCTTTTCCCCTCTAAATTTTAGGTGTAGTTTCAATCCAAAGTGGTACATCAAGGGAGCTAGTCTTATCTAGAGATTCACCTCATCCTTAGGCTACTCATAAGCCTAAAGGTGTTTCCATTGTGCCACTTGGATTAGGAGAGCTTAGGAATCTCCTCAAAGGGTGAAAATCCAAGTGATAACACTATTTATGATATCATTTCCCAATCAACTTGACATATCCATAACTTGATCGATGGTTCACTAAGTAGATATAGATAGGTAGGAGAGGTCATTTATAGACTAAAGGTCATGCAATTTACTATCTTTATATTTATCAAACAACCTACATAGAAAGACATAGTATATGGGAAATGAGGTTTGAGAAAGTGCATCACCATAATGGGTTATAAAGTGAATGGGAACATCATTATAAAGGGAATAATAACATCTGATGTATCGATCAATGGGCTATCTAGGAAACAATATTAATATTGCATGGGGGTTCATTGAGTTCATGATCATATGTAGTGTCATGTATGCCATACCTTGCATATCTATAATAATACCTGTGACATGTTTAGGTTCATTGAAGAGGGAATGAAAATTGGATCGAAATGATCTCATGATCTAGGTTATTTTTATTCTTCAATAAAATAAATTTTCATGAAATAAAAATCATAAGGTGATAGTCATATTATTATTATATCAATGGATTAGGTTACTAGAGTGACTCAATTATATCTATCTGTCTCCCAAATCCTTATTAGTGAAAGTATATCTTTAGGTCTACACTAATGTTGGGGTCAAAATTGATTGAGAGGATAATCCCACAACCCACCTCATCCTTAAAATTTTCTTTAATATATGATAGATGCCCAAATATCTAGATAACTAAAAATAAAAATAAATAATCAAATGTAAAGTTTTTATATTTTTTCCAAGAGTTAGATGAATTAGTTGAGTAGGTCAATGCATCTATGCATGTTCCATCCCATCACATTACATATATGTTGCATCCATGTTAGCATAGGCCCTATCTCTATCTCAACCAATCCATATGTGTGTGTGTGTGTGTGTGTGTGTCTCCCTATATCTATTTCAAATGCTAACATGCATACCTAAGCTTAGAACTTAATAACTCATATATTTTAGTTAGTTTCCAATCTTGAAATTCTAAAAAATTATTATTATCTAGAATCAATTTTTAAAAACTATCTTCTAAATGGTAACTTTTGCAACTCTGGAATTAATTTCAAAAGATGTAGTTTAACTCTTACTTGTTATAGTTAGTAAAATTAATTTAAATTATAAGAACATAAAATGTAATATAAATTAAATATAAATTTATTTTACTAAATTTATTTTAGAGAATATAAAAAATATTCAAAACTAAATTGTATATGCCCTTTGATAAAGGGTGTACACCCTTTGTATTGCATATGACATACACCCTTTCCTTGACATTTTTAATTATTTTAAAATTCCCTCCAAAAAAAATTCAAAGGGTGTAGACCATTTGCTAAAGGGTATATGCTCTTTTAAAAACTTTTTGTTGTAACCTACTATGTTTAACTCAAATAACGCTAATTAAAAAAAAATTACTTTAATAATCAAATCAAATTGATCTTTAACTAAATGTATCTTTCATAATAAACTAGTTATAATTCATTTAGATAATGATCAACTAACCACATTCAAAAAAATTATAAATTTAATCCATCACAAAATGTATAACTGCTAAATAATAACTCAGCAAATTAATAAAAGTTAATACAATAATTTTATACAATTAGAGAAGATAAACTATTGTTTATCAAGTAAAATGATACAACATTTTTACATCAGAGTGTCTATAAATAAATTCAATGTTACACAAAACTAATGAGTGTTTATAACTCATTATATGTATATAAATTGAAGTGATGAGTACGAGTCTCTATCAGCTGACTAGTAGAGGGAGGCAGAGCATCATTAGCATGATTTTCTACACTAACCATGGACCATAGATCCCCTACACAATACCCAATTAGGGAATGGTCATCCCTTCATCAATGAGTAGATGATAATGGTGTAGGTATCAAGAAGTCAACTATAAACTATGTTATAAGATTCTAACTACATTCAACATATCATAAAAATTCTATTCTAACATGACATTGTACATACATGCATATAATCAAACAAGTGAAATGATAACGTTTAACTATAAAAATTACTTTGGACAAAGTTTTCATATAGTTTAATAATCCATTAGATCAATCATAATCACACACACACACACACACACACACACACACACACACACACACACTCAATTGGATTACATTTAATCTAGGTATTAATGACTCTAAAATATGCATGAGAACCATCTCATGATAATAATCATTAGTGTCATTAATACCAAATTACTAAATAATCTATATAAAATAATTCCATAGATTTCTCATATAGATTAGTATTTAATACCATAGTAATTAAATACAATAAATATTTGAAATAATCTCATGTTAAATAATAATAACTTATTATCACCTAAATATTTTCTAAGTTTCAATACAACACTAAGTCCATATTCCATTGAGGCAATATTCCATATATAATTATTTTCTAAAACTCATCAATATTTAAGAATTTACTAATTCTATGAAAACATCTTGTGTATACAAGCATTATAAATAAAATAGTACTTTTTAAAACAAACATCTAATAAAAACCCAAATTATCTGCATAAACATGTCTATCAAATATGTTCACTTATATTTATATACATTTTAAACCCTTATCTATTGATTTCCAAATGGAAAAATATATACATATAAATGGTCATACATTTATATATGTAATTATGTGTATAATTTTAAGTGATAACTTATGTATGTATGTATATGTGTTTTTATGAACTACTCATAAAGAAAATATATTTGTCTTTATTTATAATCCATAATTACATATATACGTATGTATATTTATTCATATTCTAATTACCCTACTTAATAAATATAAATTCATATTTAAACCAAAATATAAATCACATTAACACCATATAACATTTAAAACCCTTTTTAAATGCATTAAAACACAAATATAAAATATGAATACTATTACGTATCATATGGTACATTAACTTACTAAAATCATCCATCTATTCATATTTCACATAGCCAATTCATATAAGGAAACAATCCAATAGATAATTTTTAATAAATATGTTCACATAAGTCTATGTATATATGTCCAATATGTTATGACCTATATTAAATCTCATACTATAATGCCAATTTGTTGAACACAAGTTTATGTTTCTCAACATAATATCTTAATCAACAATTATATTTAAAGAAGATGTCTTAAAATACAAAAACCTAGTCGATACATAACTAAGCCAAATTGATATTCATCCATCCCATACAACATTATACAAAATCAACTCACAATTATTTATACAAAATTGACTCACAGTCCACAAATAGTCATATAATCGACTCACAACATTCATACTTAACCAATATAAATTATTATATATTGTTGACCCACAAAAATTTATACTTAGTTTATAGAAATTATTTATACATAGTAAACTTATGTGTATTTACACATAATCCAAGCATAATAATAATATATTCACAAATAACCATAACTTGTATACATAGTCGACACACAAGAATTTTCACTTAGTCAACTTAAAAACCATCAACTCACTAATATATCAAGGTCGATTAACATACATAAACAAGTGATAAATAGTTATAATACTTAGCCATTCCTTAATTGAAATGACAAAAAGCTCAGCCAAATAATTTCCAAAAATGCCAATTTAAAACCCAAGTCTAAAACAATACCTTAAACCATTTATCGAAATGGTTACAAAGCCAAATTTAAATTGAATAAGATGAATACACATTCATTGGTATCTATATAAAACTCAAATCTAAAATAATATCCTAAGTCATATGGCTAAATTAACATATAATAATTTCACTAAATATATCAATGAGTCCAATAAATACACAATCACTTCACTATGTTTTACTGGATCAAAGAAATACACATCCACTTCACTATGTTTCATTGAATCAAAGAAATACATAGTCTAGTAATGAATATATGAAACCTTTATTATAACCCTAAACCAAAGTAATATATTTAATCCATTTTGATAATACCCAACATTTTAGGCATAAAATAAATAACACACACACAACCATCAAAATAACCAGACACAATAACACTCAACCATGTATATACTAGACAAACCATACCCTAGCCATGAATAAACACACAATCATTTTATTTTCACAATTACCCTAACCCTTTGTATGCATGTTATACAAAATCAAATTATGATTCTATTTTATGTGGGAATTACTTCTCCCACAAGGTCAAATCCCTAATTCTAACTAGGGTTAAAACCCTATAAACATTCATTTATTAAGCCCCATAATATTTTCATCAAATTGTATAATAGGAATAATTCTTTTTAGAGTGAACCAAAATAAAAACCCTACCTTTGTATTGCTCAAAGTAGTATGCCCTTGTTTGAAATTAAAATCTCTTATCTTTCCTCTTGTTATCCTCTATCTGCCATGGCTAACTTCCAAAATCCAAAAATTCCACTCCCTTTATTATTTTCATAGTCTATTACATGCATTTTGAAAAACCTTAATATTATGGTGACCCATTATCTTCCATATTTTCTCCAAGAAAGACTTGCCATAAGACCAAAATTTTCTAGCATGCTTCCCATATATCTATATCTCAACCACTAAATCAGTAGCCTCCTTACCATTTCCTTACAACTCATAGTCAAACCCTCACCATGCCAAGTTTTCATGGTTCAAATGACCAAGGCAACCAAAACCAAATGATGATTCTAAAATTAGAGTTGACATCATAATATGTCAATTAACATAATTATTATGTTTTATAATAGTTTGAATGTATATCCATTAAAAAATTAAGACTTTATACCTAGATAACAATTTGGAAATTAAAACCTAAGTCACCCTAGGTACCCCTTACGTCTAGGTTAGACAAGTTCAATAAAACCATTTTCCTATATTTTCAAAAATGCAATTTGTTTCCATGTCCTTTGTGTGTGTGTGTGTGTGTGTGTGTGTGTGTGTGTGTGTGTGTGTGTGTGTGTGTGTGGGTGTGTGTGGGTGTGTGTGTGGGCGTGTGCGTGCGTGTGTGCGTGTGTGTGTGCGTGTGTGTGTGCGTGTGCGTGTGCGTGTGTGTTAACAATGTTTTTTGTTGAATGTTTTAGGTGCATGCCTATAAGAGGTTATGCAGTTAGCTAAAAGTATAATCAAAACAAGTGTAATACTATAATTCTATTAAACAATCAAGACTTTATACCTAGAAAACCATTAGGCAATTAAAACCTAAGTTATCCTAGGTAACCCTTAGGTCTAGGTTAGACAAGTTTAATAAAACCATTTTCCTATATTTTTAAAAATTTAATTTGTTTCCATGTCCTCTGTGTGTGTGTGTGTGTGTGTGTGTGTGTGTGTGTGTGTGTGTGTGTGTGTGTGTGTGTTTTAAAAATGTTTTTTATTGAATTTTGTAGGTACATGCCTATAATAGGTTATGCAATCAAGTAAATGTATAATGAAAACAAGTATAACACTATCATTCTATATAATGTACACATTATAATCTAAAAAAGAGTAATAATTACCTCAAGATTTAATAGCATCTAAACACAAACCATAACTAAATCAAACATGACCAAGCATGAATAATCATACATAATCAAAATAAGAGCAATCATGCATTTTATTGTTCTACATGATGTCTAATGGGTTTCTTTTTAAATCTCTACACCTCCAACATTTCCATCTATATCATCCTCCCTTATGATACTCCCCCTCCATATCTATCTATAGAGTAGAAATTTTATTACATCCACATCATAAATGCCAATGGTATTTATCTTGTAACCATGATAATTAATACAAATGCTACTAAAGTAAGGTAATACTGAATAATCATAATCCACATGCATATGAAACTCATATTCAGCTAACCATTCAAGTAATGAATCATAAAAAAAAATTAGAGGTACAATCACTGGGGGTGAATCAGTGATGTAAGAAATTCAATTCCAATTCCAAAACTTTAAACCCTTAATCACTCAACATAAGCATTTATGAAGCATACAAACCAATTATTATAAAGAGAAAAGAAACTATGCAAGATCAAAGCACATAACACATGAATTATGTGGGGAAATATCATGGGGAATAAAATCCATTATAAATTTTACAAACAAGTGGAATATATTCCTATAAGAGATAACAAACAAGATACTTTAGTGAATCACCTACTTAACAAGGAGCACCAACACCTAAGCATGGACAAGTACCCACTTTCCCTAGATGTTGAGCACCCACACAACACCTTTTGATTATCATCACATATATAACTCTGATTACCTTCCAATATGATGGAAAAATAATTAATATCAACTCTCTTCAACCCTTCACACTCTCTCAAGCCTTCACACACAAGAAATTCATCCAAAATAACCTTTTGGATCACTATACACCTCTTCTCTCATCCTCAATTTGTAACCCTACAATAACACTATTACAACATCAAAAATATGAAATATAAGTCACACACATATTCCTCACACTAATTTTCTCTTTAATCCATCCAATAATCACACTCACACTTTTCTTTTCTTTTCATGTCAACTCTAGAAACCATCATCTTTGTTTATGCTCTTTATAGAGCCTTCATGATCACCACCTTATTGGTCAGTCACAAGACATTCCTTAACCCTTAAGGCTTATATACTGGTTAAAAAATTATCAATACCATCTACATAGGTTACTCTTATCTTTTATATATCACCCTTAAGAAACAACACCTTTCAATTAGGCATAAGTAGCCCTTTTAAGTCCATGGAGACCTATTCATCCATTTAACACTTCACCAAGAAAGAATAAGAACACAAAACCACATCAAAGCACATAGATTCATGCCACATGACCCCTAAAATACCATGAATTTATTAAATTCATCACTACACACCTATGTATATGCAAAACCTATCAAACATTTGCCTTATATATAAAAACACCATGAATGAACCAAAAGTCAACTTCCAAGAAATGATTCATACTGAAGATGGATTGGTCAACACTCCAAAATCCATACAAATTATCTTTAGGGAGTCCATATCACTCTAAAATATATAATTCACCTTGAAACATCCAAAAAAATATTAATAAAAACTCAAACATCCTTTTCAGGTCACTTTCAAAAGAAAGTCAAACCCTCAGTCAACTTTGAAGTGTAATAAATACAATTATACGACCATTTAAACCTTCAAATCATTTTTCCTAAATTGTCTTTGAATTTATATAAAACTTTGATTTTTAATTCATCATAAAATTTATCTATCATAAAAATTTATAAATAAAATATTATATATTAGTTTTTCTTTGTAAATTCAAATATTTGAATTCTAACGATCACTTTTTGATGCAAATTTGACTATGGAAACTAGTGAAATCTACCTGGGAGAGCAACTTTGAACCACCATAACTTAATATATAAATCATATCAAGACATTAAATTTGAAATACTTGTTCTAGGCACAAATCAAAATAAACCCATGTAACCACTTTCTTTTGAAGCCTTCACACATTTTAATTTTGATGTTATCAATCTGCTTACTCAAGAAGATCTACCAAGATGACTAAGATAACCTAGACCTTCACAAGACTACTTAGATGAATTTATTTCACTTCCACAAGTACACAAAACACTATTTACCCATCATATTACCCCTAAAACATGTTCAATAACCATCAACATCCATCATCTTATCTAACCAATCAAACACTGCAAGGTCCATGGATGATCACTAAGGAACACTTTGTCATTGAGAACCATGCATACATATCAATTCATGGACACTCTTGGCCACCTTATGGACATAATTGAGAACTCATAAAAAAATAAACATTATGTGTCTTTCTATATATCATCATAAATGATTTTTTTTTTTTTTAATTAGTAACTAAATAACATTAACCCCATTAATATATGTTTAATAGGCAAATCAAGTTTAGTGAAGAAATTAGGATGTAACATCCTTTCCCCTAAAACTGATCATCATCTTGATGAAACTTATCTCAAACCAAAATTATGAAATAAAATAGAATATATTATAAAAATAAAAACAAAAAATTCTCAAACAAGTAAATATGGAAATAGCCTATGGAACTCATCATAGTCCTCCCAAATAGAACTTGTTGAGTATTGTCATTGATGTCAAAGGTGATTAAGACTAGTTGGAAAGTGTGATGTGACTAGATGAATTGAGAGTGTGTTTCATGAGATTATTTTATTAAGATAAATATAAAAATATAATTTTAAGGAAACTAATGTCTTATGCTTGCATGAAGATATAGGTCATTGATGTCAAAGTGCATAGGAAGCCTAGTCATGAACCTAATCCTGACATAAAGAGGTATGGACATGAAAATAAATGAACATATGCATTTTAAGGTTGTATGAAACTATTTAATCATGTATTTAAGGCATTGAATCATTCATGAGAGTTTTAAGGTAAACCCATAGGGGTAGGACCTTCAGTCCAAGTATGCACCTAGACCACTCCTAGACCCTGCCTAGTCTAATGAGGTATGAATATCATAATTCAAGGTAAGTATGAATATATGAGCATTGAAATAAGTTAGATAAGTATTTTAGGCATGTTCAAAAAATTTGAGGTCATGGTTTAAAGGAAATTCCTTGAATCAATGTTTTTTGGCCTTCGCATGTTCATAAAATGAAGTCTCAAGACCTGAGAAGCACTTTTAGATGTTTATTGGCACCTGTCACCTCTGAATTGGAGTCTAAGATGTTAAGGAGATATGGGTAAGGGTCCTAGATAATATCTCTATGAATTATTTTTGGATTCAAGTGGTAGTCTTTTATGAATCGTTAACACCAAAACCTATGTTAAACCTCCATAAAACCCTAATAAGGACTCGATATGAAATATATTTTTCAAAATAGATAAATATGAATTTAAATTTATAGATAAAATATTTTATCATGTTTTCAAATATATCAGAGACATCCAAGTGGTGGTGGTTAGTCAGATGAGAGTGAAAATGCACAGATACAAGCTTATTTATCAAGAATTTGATGTAGCTCTAAAAAGTTATATTGGTCAAGAAAAGAAAATTGATGGTAGAATAAGATAGAGACTCATTTTACATTTCCATAATGATTTATGAATATTTTATATCCTTATAATCTTCTAATTTGGTCATCCAATTTAGTCAATCGTAGATAGACCTAATAGTGTAAATAGTGTAAAACCTAGGTAGAGATGAATAGATAGATTTGAGGGTCTTTTCATGATATATTGATGCAAAAAAGTGAATTAAGAGGTCATTTATGAATTTTAATTCATGTTCATTATTTTTATAATCTTTTAATTTTATTTCATATGGTGAAAAATTTGTTCAAAAAATGACATGTCTAGTTCAAATAAGTTCATGTGATATAAGGTCAAGAAATTAGTTTGCAAGACCAATATTTACCATTAGACCATATATTTTTCTATCTAAGTATTTTTTGTTTATATAATAAATCATTTACATGCATAAATATTTTTAACAAGTGTGTACACATGTGTTGGAGGTCTAATTTACCATGATTAATTTTGGAGGTAAATTGGCAATTTTGAGTAAGCGAGTTACAGAGATGTTCTTGAGCCTTTATCTCATGAGTGAAAATATTTCAAACATTTGGTTATGACCATGAGGTCATGAATAATATATTTAAATTTTTTATTAGTAATTATTTAGTATATTAAGGGTGTTTAAGCTTCATTTTTACAAGATAGACTTTTAAGGTACATAGGCATAATAAGGCAGATTATCCTAAAGGAGCTTTCATGGTATTAAAGAAGGGTACAAGTCTAATAAATCATGGAATAGGTCAAAATATTTATTTATATAATTCTCTTTATGGATTTTATTTGTTTTAAAAAACCATCTGGGCCCAATAAGATTAATTTTTGATGTTAAGAGGATAGACATAATGCAATTAGGTCTCCATAAGGCCTAAAAGAGGATTAAGGCCTAATTGAGTTTTTTCATAACAAAAGGGGTTCAAGTTACATTTTAATCATATTCATGATATTTTATAAGACCTATTTTATGTATGAACTAACATTTTAAGGTGTGTGTCTGACCAAGTGGTTTGTGACCATGTGTCAAGTATATATAAAAGGCAATTTAGGTCTAATTGAATATATGAAATATAATCAAATAAAATATTGCATGGTTAAGAAAAAGGAGGTATTTAAATGAAACCATAACAAAATATAATAAGTGTGGTGATAAAAATTTATGAGGTGGTTAATTTTGTGCTAAGTCACTTAGGGAGTTGGTGCTTATTTACAAGTAGGTGCATGATAAAACCTAGTCAAGTGAGTGCTTGAATTTATTGGGGTTGGTACTCCAAGTTGAGTTGGTTATAAATAAAATTTGGTATTTTTTTCATACAAATATATTCCATTTTCATATATTATAGTGTTTTTTATTCCTTTTGAGTGTTTCCCACTCATATATATGTTATCTTGTCTGAATGGTTCTTTATGCTTTAATATATATAAATGTTGCTTTCATAGTTCATGAATGATTGTGCCTAGTCAAAATAATCTTTTTTAAAACACTGATTCACCCCCACCGCTCTCATTTATTTTTATTATAACAATTGGTATTAGATCCTAGTTCTTTAAATAAGGCTTAATAGCTTAAAGGAGATCCTAAAATCACAACTATGTCTAGTCATCAAGTACAAGGAGGTTTCTCAACCAATAAGGATCCTCTCTTTAGTGAGACTAACTATACATTTTGGAGCATCAAAATAAATACCTATCTAATTTCCTTTGAATATGGCATATGGTAATATGTTATTGATGGATTCACTCCACCTTCTACACCACCAACTGATGCAGCAAGTAAGAAGGCAAGTGAGAACAACTCTAAAACAATAAATGTCATCCTATGTGGTCTTTCAAAGGCATAATTTATAAATGTTCTGAATTTTAATAAAACTAAAGGGATTTGGGAAAATTCTCAAACCATATTTGAAGGAGACACCAAAGTCAAGTTGGAAAAGTTGCAGACCCACCGAAGGAAGTTTGAAAGTTTGAGAATGGAGGATGAAAACAATATATCTTATCTGTTAAGAGTAGATGAAGTGGTAAATGTCATTAGAGGTCTAGGATAGAATTTTTTAAGAATCAATTGTAGTATAAAAGGTAATAAGATCCTTTACATCTAAGTTTGATTCAAAAGTGTCTACAATGGAGGAGATCAAACATCTTAACATACTAAAAATAGATAAGCTTCATGGCATCTTGACTACCTATGAAATGAAAACAAGTGATGGAAGACCTTCTAAGAAGGAAACTACATTCATAGATGAGATAATGTTAGAAGGAAAAAAGGTTAAGGATGAAGTTGATACATACATTTATGATGACAAGATAGAATCCATATTTGTCATAAAACTAAGGAAAGTATCAATTATAAGGGCAAGTTTCCATTCAAGTGATTTAAATATGGTAAGATTGGTAAATTTTCATCCAAATTACCTAACAAGGATAATAATGAGCATGATGGAGAGCATGATGAAGATCAGGGTGAGGTTAAGAAGTTCTATAATCTTGACAAGAGAAAAAATAATTTCAAGAAGTATGAAGGCAAGAAAGGGTCATTCAAGAATAAGATAAGTTTCTATACCAAATAATATAGTAGTTCATATGATATAAATGACACAAGTACATCTTATAGTGTTGATAACAGTAATGATCATGATAGCAAACCTTATTTATGGCTATATAAATAGACAATGAAGGTTGTTTAAAAGGTAAAAGTCTTATGGATGATGAAAAATAAGATGTAGAAGAGGTTGAAGTGAACCCTGAGATAGAATTGGTGAGTGCTATAAAGGACTTGAAGTTCCAAGTAAGGAATAATTAGAAACTAAGATCATTGGTTAAGAGTTATGAGAAACAAATCAATCTCTTTGAAGAGAGACTAAGCAACAAAACCAATGTATATAAGGAGATCATCAAATAGTTGGAAACTCATATTGAGATTGTCAATGAAATATTAAGACTAAGGAGGAAGAATTCATCGAGTTTAGAATAGAAATGGAATTCTTGAAGGCAAAATTAGTTCAAGCAATAATCAAGTTAAAGATATATCAAATTTTCAAAAAGAGCATTGAAGTCCTTTATGATATTTTGAATAATAAAAGGTTTACACATGATAAAATAGGTATTGGGTTCAAATAATACCAAAATTAAAACAAGGAGAGTCAAACCTCAAAGGAAAATGGACTATCAATAAGTGATGGTAATATTAGAGTAAAGACCTATGTAGAAACTCTTAAATCTAATATTCAAATTGATCATAAACAAGTCAAGAATAATTTGACTCTTTCAAGAGACAAAAAAGGTAGAGATGCATCATTCAACATCATATAGACAAGGTATATTATTCCTTTCAATGGTTATTATTTCTCATACAATCAATATATACAGAAGGTTATGGATTGTAGATAACATGCTAGAATCAATTCCTCATGGAGGAATAGAATGTATACTCATCTCAATAATAGAAATAGAATTATGTGATATAAGTGTCATCAAAGAAGAAATATTTAAAGGTATTTAAATATGAGTCATATGAATAATATCAATCAAAACAAAAGGGTATATAGTCATACCATTGAGAATTAGATCAAGAAGTTGGACCCTATAATAAGGTGAAGGAGGAGTAGAAGACTAAAGGAGAAAAATATATGCTAGCTCAGAATTCCTTTCACATCCAAGATGAAAGCATGAAATTGTATATAGATATTAGTTATTAAATATTTATGATATGGGACAAGATCAAGTTCATTTCATTGAAGAATAATGTTGCAAGGATAGTGAGAATTGGAGATAACACTATTGCCAATATTGTTGGCAAGGCTATCTTCAGTTTGGATAATGGGAATACCAAGACAAATAATGTGTTTTATATGGAAGGATTGAAACATAAATTTTTTAGTATAATTCAAATTTACAACCAAGGACACACACTAACCTTTCATGACAGAGGGTGGGATATAAGGAGATCCAAATTAGGAAGGCTAATTGTCAATGCTAAGAGGACTGAGAAAAATTTATATGTACTAAATGAGATCAAGAAGAAGAGATGATTTATGAGAAATATGGATTAAATTTAGCTATGGAATTTAATGTTAGACTGCCTAAACTTTGATAATCTGGTTAAGATAAGATTTAATAAGTCTATGAAGAATATGCCTAAAATTACGAAACCTGCACACACTTTGCAAGGCATGTCAACATGGTAAGCGGAATAGAAGGAGGTTCAAGTCTAATAAGTATTATAATAAAATTCATTTAGAGATAATACACATTGATCTTTGTGGACCTAAAATAATTTAAAGCATTCAAATAGATATCTACTTCATTTTACTCAGATAACTACACAAGAATGACTTGGGTAGCATTTTTGAAAGAAAAGTCAAAAGATCTTGATAAGTTCAAACCATTCAAGGCTATTATTGAGAAATAAAATAATGAAAATATCAAATTTATAAGATCAAATAAAGGAAGATTTTTTTTTTCCAATAGGTTTGATGACTTCTATGAGGTCCATGGGATAAGGAGATAGTTCTCAGTAGCTAAAACACCTCAGCAGAATGGGGCAGTGGAAAGAAAGAATAAGATAGTTCAAGAGATGGAAAGAACTATGTTAAATGAGTCAAGGTTAGCTAATGGATAATTTAGATAGGTAGTGAACATTGAATTTTACATTCTGAATAAAAGATAGATAAATAATAATGGTAATAAGACCCCTTTATGAACTGTGGAAAGGTGGACCTGCTAATGTGGAGCACTTTAGAGTGTTTGGAAGCAAATGCTTCATCAAAAGAGATGAGGAAAACTTATCCAAGTTTTATTCTAGGTATGATTAAGGTATATTAATTGGATACTCATCAATAAGCTTAGCCTATAGATGTTATAATAAGAGGTTATAGAATATAATGAAAAGCACCAATGTGAAGGTTGATGAGATGAGTTATAAGAAGTCACACTCAATCAAAAGATACATCAGAGAATTTGGACTTCAATAATGAAGAAGAACAATAGAGATAGATGAGGAAGAAGAAGAAGTTGAGGAAATACAAGATTCAAAAGGTCCTTAAGGATATATTTAGAGAGACCATCCTAAATCATAAATCATTGGCAACAAGGATGTTGGTATGTAAATAAGGAAAATACTAGTAAGTAACCTAAATCAAGAGAATGTTGTTATATTATCTAATATTGAACTAAATAACCCTGTAGAAGAAATCAAAGATAAGTTTTGGATAGGTGCTATGAATGAGGATTCAGAACAAATAGAAAAGGATGAGACTTTAAAACTAGTTCCTAGTCCTAAAGAAAAGAATGTTACTGGCACAAAATGGGTGTTTAGGAATAAGTTGAATGAATATGGAGAAGTCACTGGGATTAAGGCTAGATTGGTATGCAATGAGTATGCACAAGTTGAAGGGGTAGATTTTGAGGAGACCTTTGCTATTGTAGCAAGATTGGAGTCTCAAATTATTTATAACATATACATGATTCAAAGGGTTCAAGGTTTATTAGATGGATGTCAAGTCAGATTTTCTAAATGGGAAATTGGAAGAGGAGGTGTGGATAGAGAAACCTAAGGGTTTCTCATTATCAAGTAACAAGGACTACGTTTTTAGATTGAAAAAGGTTGTTTATGGTTTAAAGAAAGCTCCTAGAGTTTGGTAAACTATATTGGATAGGTATATAGTAGACCAAAGATTCAAACGAGGAGTTATAGATAGTAATATGTATATAAAGACAAAATATGACTATCAAATGATAGTATTTGTTTATGTGGATGACATCATATTTGGTGAAAATAGTGAGAATATGACTAAGTCATTTGTAGATGTGATGAAGGAGTTTGAGATGTCCATGATGGGAGAACTATCATTCTTTCTTTGGTTTTAAATCAATCAATAAGAAAGAGGTATGTTCATTTCATAATCCAAGTACATAATAGAGATGCTGAATAAATTTGAAATGGAATGTTGCAAGGCAGTTAACACACCTATGATCACAGGGTATAAGTTAAGCAAGGAAGATGAATCTCTAAGGGTCAATCAAACATCATATAGGTTAATGATTAGAAGTTTTCTATACACTATTACCTCTAGATCTGACATCATGTAAGTAGTAGGTCTTGTGGGAAGATTTAAATTAGACCCAAAGCAAAATCATTTACAAGCAGTCAAAAATATACTTAGTTATCTCAAGGGGACTATGGAGTTTGGGTTGTGGTATCCAAGGATCAAAGAGTTTAAAATGACATCCTATATATATGTAGACTAGGTAAGGAATCTATATGATAGGAAGAGCACTAGTAGAGGATATTCTTCTTAGGAGAATGCTTAGTATCATGGATAAATAAGAAGAATCCATCTGTGACATTATCTACTTATGAAGAATCCTTCTGTGACATTATCTACTTATGAAGCTAAATACATTGTATCAACTACATGTTGAACTCAAGTCCTATGGATGAGACAAAATTTAAAAGACTACAAAGTGGATTATGATAGTCCTAGACCTATGTATTATGATAATAGTAATACATGTGCCATAAGTATCTCAAATAATCCTATTATGCACTTAATAACTAAGCACATTCCCATCGAGTAACATTTCCTAAGAGATCAAGTACGTGAAAAAGTGTTAAACTTTAATATGTTTCTACAAAGGATCAGATTGTAGAAATTTTGACCAAGACACTTCTAAAGGTAACAATTGAACATCTAAGACATGAATTGGGTGTAATTCCTACCCCTAGCAGTCATTAAGGAAGTCAAGTGCTTAGGGAGAACTAATCGAGTGGTTTATTAGCTCCAAGAGTAGGTTAGTAGTGACAAGAAGATGTGCATGGAGATAGGGGTATTATGTTTGCATGGTGCTTCATACACTCATAATATTATGTGTTGAGTGTTTTGGTTGTAAGAGGCATGATCTAATAAGTTGCAGACATCTCTTTATCATTTTATGTCAAAGGGGGAGAAAGTTCACAATGAGGGATAAATAGCCTATTGAGAGAAGGTTCTGAGATTGGTTTCCATCAATGATAAAGGGGGAGATTATTGAGTATTATCATTGATGTCAAAGGTGCATCTTGTGAAGGTTGATTTCAAAGGTGACTAAGCCTAGTTGGTAGTGTGTGATGTGACTAGATGCATTGAGAGTGTGTTATCATGAGAGAGTATTGTCTTGAGAGAAAGAGAAAGAAAGAATTTGAAGGCAATTGATGTCTTACGGTTACATGAAGATATAGGTCATTAATGTCAAAGTGTATAGGAACCTTATTCATGAGCCTAATCATGACATAAAGAGTTATGTGCATGAAAATGAATGAACACAGGAATGTTAAGGTTGTATGGCACTATTTTATCATATATTTAAGGGAAATTAAGCATTCACGAGAGTTTCAAGGTGAACCTACAGGGGTAGGACTTTCAATCTAAGTATGCACCTAGACCATACCTAGCCTAATGAGGTATGAAGGTAAGATATCAAGGTAATTATGCATATGTGAAAATTTATAGAGGTGCAATAAGTTGTTTTAGACATATTCACAAATTTTGAGGTCATGGTTTGAAGGAAATTACATGAATTAATGTTCTTAGGCCTTCTCAAGTTCATAAAATGAGGTCTCAAGACCTAAGAAGCACTTTCAGATGTTTGTTGGCATGTATAACCTATGTATGGGAATATAATATATTAAATATATATGGGTAAGGGTAATAGATAAGATCTCTAGGTATTGGTTTTGGATTCAAGTGGCATTCATTTATGAATAATCATTAACAATAAACCATGTGTTAAACCTCCCTAAAACCCTAATAAGGACCTGATATGAAAGATATTGTCAAAAATAGATCATGATGGATTAAAACGTCTAGATAAACTATTGTATCATGTATTAAACTCTACTATTCACCCATAGGTGGTGGTTATTTAGATGAGAGAGAAAATGCACAAATACAGGATTATTTATCAAGAAGTTGTTGTAGCTCTCAAAAATTGTATTGGTCAAGAAAATCAATTGGATGGTAGAAGAATATAGAGACTCATTTTACATTTCCATGATGATTTATATATAGGTTATACCATTAAAATGTTTTAATTTTGTCATCCAATTTAGTTAGTCATAGACAGACCTAATAGTGTAAATAATGCAAAACCTAGGTAGAGATGAATAGATAGATTTGAGGGTCTCTTCATGATATATTTATGAAAAAAAGTGAATTAATAGGTTTTTTATTAATTTTATGTCATGTTAAAAAATTTATAATATTTGGAGGTTAGTTTATATGGTGAAAAAGTTTCTTAGAAAAAGACCTGTCTAGTTTAGATAAGACTATGTGATATAAAGTTAGTATATTGGTCTGGAAGACTAATATTTGACATTATACCATATTATTTTTATATATGAAGATGTTTTAGAGATATAATAATACCATTTAAATCATCATGAGTTATGAAAAGTGTTTACATAGGTGTTGGAGGTCTAATTCACCATGACTAATTTTTAAGGTAAATTAGCAGTTCTAAGTGAGTTGTATAGATTTTCTTGAGCATTTATCTCCTAAGTGAAAATGTTCCAAGAATTTAGTGATTAAATTGATGTCATGGAGAATATTTTTTCATGTTTCATTAGTGATTTTTTATTTTCTTAAGGGTGTTTAAGCTTCATTTTTACAATACATACTTTTAAGGTACACAAGCCTAATAAGGCAATTTGTCCTAAATGAGCTTTCATGGTATGAATGAATGGTATAGGTATAATAAATCATGGAGGAGGTTAGAAGATGTTAGGTTGTGGAGCTAAAAGCTTCAACTATGCAGACATGGAGGAGGATGCTGAAGTTCTAGAAGTACCGGTGTTGACAGTATGACCGACGTCGGTCATGATGAATGCAGAAGGCAACCAGCATCGACAGGGAGTCGGCCAACGTCGGTCACCTCCAGTTAGACAGGGACCAATGTCGGTCACCTGTATGTTCCAAAACTGTTTATAGCATGAACAGTTAGTTAATTGAACTGATTGTTTGCATGTAAAGGCTATTTCGAGTCTTGAGCTGCGTGTCTATTATTAGTAAATTAAGAGTCTAAGTTATTGTTTAAGTCTGGAATCTATTTATAGACCCATTGGCATGTATTGTAATGATGAGCTAAAAAGGAAGGCAAGGAAGATCCTTCTATTGTAAGATCATTGAGTTGCAGGTTGTTGCAAGCTCATAGGAGATCTACATGTGTAAGTATGGTCTGTTAAATTGCAGGTTACAGATTCATGAGAAGATCTACTTGAAGTACTTTGAGTACTCGGTGAACTGGCAGGGTTATTACTGACTGGTTGGAGAGGTGAACACTAATTCTGTGTGTGAGTTGTGTGTTGGGACCATTTTTGGTAGGAGAGTGAACTGTTGAAGAATAATTACTGTACACTTGAGGTGTGGGAAGCCTCTGTAATGTGGAAGAGCGTGGCGTCTCTTTATTGTATTATTTTCTGTATGAGTATTAATATAATATTGTATATTATCTCTCATATTCTGTGTTATTTGTGAATTCTAGTTACTTGTACTTTTGGATATTTCTGCATGTTTAATTGCTTGTATTTGTTAATCATATTGTGCTCTTTCTGAAGAGCAAGATCCTAACAAGTGGGATCAGAACAGGTGTGTTTGTTCTTGGATTTCCCATTAGAAGAGTTCTTTATAATAGTGTTTTAATTGTTTCAAAAAACCATTTGGGCCCAACAAGATCAAGTTTTGACATTAAGAGGATAGACTTGATGCAATTAGGTCTCCATAAGGCCTAAAGGAGGGTTAAGGCCTAATTGAATTGTTGCAAACCAAAAGGGTTTAAAATTAAATTTTAATAATATTCATAAGATTTTATAATACCTATTATATATGTGTCCAAACAAGTGGTTTGTAACCATATGTCTAGTATATATACAAGGCAATTTAGGCCTAATTGAATGTATGCAATATAAGTGAATAAAATCTTGCATGGTTGAGTAGAAGGTGGTCTTGAAATGAGACCATAATATAATATAATAGGTGTGGTGATAAAAATTCATGAGGTGGTTAATTTTGTGTTGAGTCACTTAAGGAGTTGGTTCTTCCTTGTAAGTAGGTGCTTGTTAAAGCCTAGTCAAGTGGGTGCTTGACTTTATTGGGGTTGGTAATCCAAGTTGAGTTGGTGCTCAATATAATTTGTTCTTTTGTTTTATATTATTTTAGTCAATTTTTATATATCATAGTGGGTTTTCTTCCCCTTTAGGGTTTCCCACTCATATGTGCCATCTTGTCTGAATGGTTCTTTATGCTTTGATAGATCTTAATGTTGTTTTCATAGTTCATAAATGATTGTGTCTAATTAAAATAAAAAATTTAAAACACTAATTCACGCTCCCTCTCAATAATTTTTATTCCGATAGAACTATCCTCATAATATTGGTCCCAATGTACCTTATATTATGACACTTATCTGTTATGTAAACTAAGTTTATGAGTGTCAATTATTTTGACTAGTTTTACTGTGACCACCAAAGACTAAACATTGACCAAGGCTAAATGTTGGGTGAAAATATCCAACCTTAATATTGGCACAATAAATTTATTTTTACGGGCTCCACTAACATTTGGGTGCATTTAATTTTTTTAGAAAGTAATTTAAAAAGGGAAATGTAATTTTTACATGCAATAGTTATTTAGAATATTGGTGAAAAATCATTGGTGCATGTTATTTTATTTTCCCTCACATCTAAGAGCTCAAGTTATATATAATATTGTTAATCTATATTTTAAATTTGTTTTTAGAAGGATTGGAAAATGACATTTTAGTTATCACGTATTTAATAAGAGGTCACAATTTCAAATTTGATCACACAAAATTATATAATTGATCTTTAAACTTTATAGAAGAGCCCATAAAAATAACCTTATTATGCCAATATTAAGGTTGGATATTTTCACCCAACCTTAATATTGGCATAATAAATTTATTTTTATGGGCTCCACCAACATTTAGGTGCATTTCATTTTCTGAGAAAGTAATTTAAAAAGAGAAATGTAATTTTTATATGCAATGGTTATTTAGAATATTGGTGAAAAATTATTGGTGCATGTTATTTTATTTTCCCTCGCATCTAAGACCTCAAGTTATTTAGAATAGCGTTAATCTATATTTTAAATTTGTTTTTATAAGGATTGGAAAATTACATTTTAGTTATCATGTGTTTAAGAGGAGGTCATAATTTCAACTTTGATCACACAAAATTATATAAGTGATGAAAGAATTAGAATTAAATTTTTGAATGATATAAGGGTGTAAAAAGAGATATAAGGTGTAATATATATATATATATATATATATATATATATTTATTTATTTATTTATTTATTTATTACAAGTTCAATAATTTTATGTATTTGGAATATATTTGGAAGGTAAAGGTAAAACCTCAATAACATTCCTTTTTCTTGAATTCATTGTTCTTTTAGCATCATGGCTAAAATTGTCAGTCTCATATTTGAACATGGAAAATTGTCATGTAAAAACTATAAATAATGGAGTAGAAACATGGAAAACACTCTCATATTTAAAAATTTATGGTAAATAATTGAAAAAGAAACCATGCCACCAATTGAAGCGGTAAAACTAGTTGAATATCAAAAATGTAATAAGCGTGCTCTTGCCATGTTGAAATCATTTTGAACTAAACATGTTATAATTCATATTGAGGTAATTAAAACTAATGCATGAAAATTATGGAAAGTATTAAAGGATTTATATAAAAAGTAACCTACATATAAGAAAATTGACCTTCTTATGAAGCTTTTGAATAATAAACTAGCAGATAATGAAGATGTTTATGAATATCTTTTGCATGAAAATACTGAAACAAGAGTATTTTACTATAGGGGGTAAACTTGATGATGATATGTTGATTTACATCACATTTAATGTCCTTAGTTATACATACACTATTTTTTTTGAAATTTTATAACTTAGTGATAAGCTTAATGGTGCCACATTTGACACCATTTGTGAGATATTGACTCAACATGGAGATAATATGAAAAGAAAAATAATATTCCTATTCAAAAGGTTCATTATGTAAATAATAAGTCCCAACACAAAGATCATCATCATGTACAATGATAGTCTTAGAAATATTCTCTGAAACACTCTCAGAGACATTCTTCACATCGTTCTTGATGGTCTCCACAACATTCACATCAGCACTCTTTGGGTTTTCCAAATGCTAACATCATCATAAACATTCTTCACACTCTACTAGTTATTCTAGTTATTCAACATCTTAAAAATATCACAGACGTAAGAAAGATCCCACATGTTTCAAAGGTGCTTGTATCAAACATCTTGTAGATGTGTGTCCTTTTCGATGACCCTACTCTCCACAAAAAAAGAAAGCTAAGGAAAATTATGTGTATCATTATAATGGTTGATATTCTAGTTACTCCAGTTATTATAGTTATTTTGATACATCCTCTAATCCGGTGGTATCCTAAATGGCCTAGGTCTATGGTCCCAATAGACCTGACAACTCACTCTAAGTGATTAGTGATTCACCCATCTTATGCGAGCTATTAGGCTCAAGATCATGATCTATTATAGAATAACATTTTTAGATTGTGTTATTTATTTTAATTCTATTTTTGGGTTTATATATGATATTTTAAGACATAGAGTAGACAAAGTTAGTTTTTTTATTTCTCTCGATGCATGGATTATCACCTCTTGCCTAGTAGGGGAGAAGATATTGTATTTGTTGGACTTCACTCAATTGTTAGTGATAGTACGAGTTGGCATGGGTTCCTATCACCTTCAATGTTCAGCAAAGGTCATCATATTTGTTTGACATTATGGAAATGTGGCATACGTAGTATGGGTTTGTCACTTTAATGGGTTCTTATGTGGGTAATTATATGGGTTGATGTAGTTGGACATGCCTGATCATGTTTTACTGCAGTATAGTATAATGATAAATGGGGATGAGAAATATTTGATTGTGTTCATCATCTATTTTTTTACATAACTTATATGGGTGGGATTCTTTATGGAGTGGCATCAATTTTTTGGTCAGTGTTAGAGGTACAATACGCCACTTATAGTTATGACAGATTTCCTTTAATGACTTCAGAATCATGGCTCCAGTTCTTTCTTCTTATTTGCCCCTTTAGATCAAGGGGGAGTTTATTGGATTATTTTATGATCCAAAATATTTTAGTTTATTTATAAATTAATTTTTTGGTTTTTCAAGTAGTTTTACCTGTCAGTTGGTTTTTTAACCAACTCATCTTTTTGTAAGCTTTTAAAGCTTACCTTGTAGAAAATAATATAAGTTTTCATATTGAATATGCTACTAAGTTATTCCTCCATTATTCTATGGAATTTAGTAGGGCTTGAGTGGAATATTTTAGGCCTATCATTAATTTATGTTAAATATTTATGATTGATTTTGGTCTTTTGGCCATCATTTACACTTGTTCCAAACTATTGTGTGCTTAAAACACAATCCAACAAGATTGGTTCTAGGAGGGCCTGAGTATAATATTTTAGGATTATAATTGATTTCTGATTAATATTTATGATTTATTTTTCTCTTTTGTCTATCCTTTATGCTTCTCCCAACTTGTTGTGTGATTAATGTACATCAATAAGATTGGTGCTAGAAGGAGGGTTGGATATGAATTTTTATTTGATGTATGTTTCATTTTGGTCTTGTTACCTATATTTTAACCTTGTTATGTGCCTTAAAAACACACCAACATGATTTCAACCCACCAATGGCCTTTTATTGTCTTTATGGAAGTTTATGCCATGTGAATATTATAGGGCCTACTCATAACTTGCTTAAAAATACTTATAAATTATATTCAAAATATTCACTTGGTGGGATGAAAATTACTGAAAAACACATTCAAGCTTTTAAAGAGGCCATTATCAGAAATAAAATCTAGCATGGAGGTGTTTCCTATCATTTATTTTTTTATTATTTGGATGAGTTTTCTTACTATTAGTACCTTGATATGTTGGATGTGTGCATCACCTCATAGGGTACCTTATAAAATATATTTATCAATAATTTTAGTATACCCATTGATCATGTTACCTTGTATTACTAATTTTTTATAACACATAGGGAACCTAATGAACATGTGATTACATTCAAAATTCACTTACATCAATTATATAAGAGGTTGAAAGACCCATTCCTACAGATAAAAGTAGTTATAATCAATATCTATATCAAGATGTTGTATCCTTTGACTGTTATGATTATTAGAAGGAATCCATCCACCCTCAACTCTCTAGAAATAACTTACTAATAAAATTTTATCATTAAAAAACAATTGATGCCACATGGTTATGGAGTAGACCCAATTTACTCACTGGAATAGCCAAGTGTTTACACCCAAAATCATTTAACTTATCTATCTAAAAATAACCCATGGACTAGTTTGTGCCTTATAATGAAGCATTAACTCAAACATAAAATCAATCTAACCTCCCTGCAATGAGTGAGAACCCTATTGTTGGTTTTAATTCATGTGATTTTAATTATTCAAATTTCAATCATTAAGCTCTATTACCTTGTTTTAATGATCAAGTGTCTTTTAGTGTTTTTACTAATTAAGTGTCATTCATTATAGGAGATACTCAACAACCAATTCATGGATTTTAGTATGGGACTGCATTCCCAAGTTTATAAATTGGAGTCTAGAAATTCAAAAATGGATCAAATTCTGAAGTGATCCTATCAATCATGAATATTTCACTCAACATTAAAGAACCAATCCAAGAGAACAATGATGAAGATAAGTTTGATGATGAGATAATAGAAACTATTCTAGGTGACTTAATGGCTAAGAATCAAAGTAGCAATAAGCTACCCAGATAAGGATAAGAATTAAATATATCTTATAATCATAAGAAAGATGAATAAGAAGAGTTGGAGTAGTTAGACAAATAAGATGCATGATATGCATCTAAAATGTTCCCACTTTATGTTATTATTCTTATATGTGGAAATTTAATTCATGATGATTAACAACTCAATTGTAATAAATTGAACCCCATGTCTTCATTAGACATGGATGAAATAGAAGAATACTATCTATTATCCTTACTTTCAAAAGTTTATATCCTATGGAGTAGTCTATGCAATGGGACTGTAATAGCCATGAGATTCTCTCAACAACAAAGGTAGTCAAAATAGATATGAGTAATCATGAGTATAGTAGCTTGAATGAAGAAGTGAAGCAAATTAGAGTTCAAGTTGAAAGTGATTTAATCCATTACAACTCTTCACATACTTTAGCCACCAATGATAAATCCAAAAGATCCTTGATTTGAGAATAATTAAGGCTATACATTTTGAGTGATGAAAATGACAACATGGATACTATTAAAGTATTTATGTTAGCTAAGGAGAAACCAAAAATGGATTCACCACATGGTTTCCTCCACAAAGAACACACTCTTTCTAGGTTGATTCTTCCAATTTCTATGGTATGTGTTAATACCCAACCCTATCCATCACCACAAATTAATGTATTTATCAGAGGTATTTCTTATAACCTATCCCAAGTGATTTTTACAAATTGATCTTTAGTGCATAGATAAATTTAATGATAAGAGTTTACTTAATTAACATGAAAACATAGTAAATAGGATTCTTTGGGATAATTTTTTTTATTATAGAGGGAAAAATAGGTGAAATTATGTGTTTTCCCTTGGTAGGATGCATACCAACCTTCTCAAAATCTTAAACAAGAACCTATGTTATTTCAGGTGTCTAATTAATGAGAATGTCTTATTTATTTTCAATAGGAATTTCCTCAACCCCTAATTCCAAGCTTAAATTGGCTTGGGGTGGTCTTGAAAATACCTTAGTTTTTTATTACTCTCCCTTGCTTGTTTTCTTGCTTTATTTTTAGTGTAGGTTGATTTCCTTATTTTCTTATTTTTTATCATCAGTCTAGTCTCATTGTTATTTATTTTTTATTTTGACCATCTATTATGCCTAGTGGATTCCACATCAGTCAAAGAATGAGGAATGAAAATGTTATAAGTAGGTAATGCAATTTTTATTTTTTTATGAGATTAATCTATCAATAATTTTTAATAGTAGATTTTATCACTGAGTATGTATTGAAAGCTTAATTTTTTTTATGTATTCTAGATTCATTCTTATTTGGATGATTGTGGGTAGGTTAGTTGGCTCTTGAAAGTATTCTCTTGAAACCAATCACAAAAAATCACATATTAAATGCTTTCTAAGTGTTTTTGGGTAAATTTGTTGCAGTCAAGCTCTAGGGTGAAAAAACTATAATTTTACCTTTAATTTTCCATAGTGGTCCTCAACCTAGAATCAAGATGCTAAAAAAAATCAAAAGTAAAATAAAATAAAATAAAAATATATTATCCATAAAAAAACTCAATTCTAGGTGATTCAAGCAATCTATATTGGGGTTATGGATGCCTAATTGGTAGTAGAGAAAGGCTTACATGGGATCAGAGACAACTCCTTCTAGACTATGAATGTATGGATGGTAGTGGAGTAATGTCTAGGTAAGTATTCCTAATGTGGAATTCACTAGCCCCCCAATGGTTAGATCCATAATAGTTAGTTCTTGTAGGTCCTACAAAATTGGTAAAATAAGTCATTAACACACACTAGGTTAATGGAAATACTAAATTTTTTCACTTAGTCACTCCCTTATTTTCTTTTTTTAAATCTATTCATGTGCAATTCTATGCTAGAAATTTTGCATTTATAGACATGTTTCTTTTGTTCCAAACTACTCATGGATTATTTTTCCAATAGAGTCACCATTTATTTTCACAACATGCCCTAATTTTATCATGAAATCATGGAACCTATTTTGGCTCTAGAGACTGGTCTATTTAGAGTTAGGATCTAGAGTAAAGGGCCATGCCATTTCCACTTCTTATATTTTCTTACTTTCTAGTTCTATTTTTCCATTTTACATGAGTTGAGGTTATTTGAAGTTGATTATGTAATTTTCCTAAGTATTTGATGAAACCTAAGTTTATCCTTCATGAATTATCTTTTATTTGAAAACTTTGTGACTTTATATCCACTACCTACATGTGTATAAGGTGGTTAATTTTATCTATTTTTCATAGATAACTTAGCCCTCAGTCTCTTACACTATCTTTATTTTTGGTTGTGCTATGTTGACCATGCAGAGATCATTTTACCAAGGGCCTCATGTACTCAAAAGAATTAGATTTGTCTTCTCTACAAAGTGGGCTTATCTTCTCTTTCTCCATTCCCTTTCTCTTTTTCTCTTTTTTATATTTGTTAGAGTAGGTAGATTAGTCTGAATTGAAATCCATGTTTTTAAGTTTCATCTTGATTTCAAAACCTTTTCATTGATATTTTTCCATTTTTGAACATGTGTGCAATGAAAGTAGTAAATTAGTTGAATTTGCATGCCAAATCCATTTGTTGATTTTCTTGGGTATCAAGTCCACAAGACCAATATTCCCTACCATAAATTTGAATTTTATTCTAAATAAGCCCCTTGTATGGAGCAATTTACAATGACCAAGTGAGTAAGATCTAGTTTGCCATGACCTAGTAGATATAGACCTTAGGGAAGTTCTCAGAACCTTATTTCAATAGAGGCATGGTGAGCCATCACCCCACCTATAAAGTTTGTGTGTGTTAAACAAACCATCAATAGATCTCACCAATCCATTACCAAAGAACATCTCTCTAAAAGTGGGAAAAATGAAATGGGTTCAAGATATAGATTATGAGAGCATCCCCTTTAGATAAAATTGTGTTCATGAATATAGCGACCTAAATAAATAATGACATTCACTCTAGAAGCAAATAACCCAACTAAAACAACACAAAGTCATAAAAAAGAGGATGAAGGCTTCATAAAACCTTAAAAGAAACATATAATCTGTTGGTTGAATATGTTTTCAATCAACGTACTAATAAACAAAATAGGTCTGATCAGCCAAAGTAGGAAGATTAGTCATCAAAATGTGTAGATTTACCACATCAGAAGGGGACTGATCTCTCCTCTCATCAAGGGGAGGTTCCCTATATATATATATATATATATATATATATATATATATATATATTAATAGAAAATAATACTCAAGGGTAGGACAAATCATCCATCTCTCTTTCTTCAGAGATGATGCGTGTAAATCACAAGAGAAACTCAAGGAAAATGACAGAAAGCACTCATCTTCTTTCATAAGTACTATTTAGCAAGCCACAAGAATACTCTAGGTAGTAACAACAAAATGCAGCAAAAGATGTAATAACTAGCAAATTGAGATGCAGCACAAAGTCTCCACCTGAATTGCTCAAGGGTAAGATAGAAAGGACAATGAGGGCAAAAAGTCTTCCCAAAGTCATTTACACATAAATGAAAATAAAACACACTGAAAGGCAATTATGGGGGCACAAAGTCTCTCCACAGTTGACTCTTTAGGACACCTTCCTGACTAATTTCACTAATCCTGCTTGTTGAATTAAAGGAACAAAAAATAAATCAAGGAAAAAGACATAAGAACATTTTCCTCAACAACAAAGATATCACAGCACAAAGTCTGAAAAGTCACTTGCTTTCTTATTCCAATAACAAAATATGATCAACAAACTGAGCTCAAAGTCTCAGAAGTGCCTTTCAATTTGGGTAGAGTTTCATTTTAATTGTCAAAAAAGATATATTTTACAATAACAAGAGAGTCCCTTATATAGCCATTTCAAGGACTCGGGAATAGTAACACATCATGTTGCATTGGAATCTATTAAGAAGATAGGCTAGAACTTAAGGGCATTTTACCCATTTGATTTTATCAATGTAGGGAAACAAGTCACACTTATTGAAAGTGTGCAACTTTCAATGTCCACCTAACGATCTGATCTTACCTTCATCATTCCTCCTTTTTTGGTTAATTAAATCAGGTCCTAGATTTAATTTGTTGTTCTATTCCTTCTTCGCTTTCTACTGGTCTTGGCCTTGAAATCTGTGAATGCATTCTAGTCTGTAGGTTCAAAGGATCAATAGTTATTTTGTTGTCTTGAATTTGACATCCGTGTGCCTATCACTATATTTTCAATAGTTAGTTCATTGTGTTGAATTTGACGTCTTCAGGTACATCACCCCTTGGTATTCTTTCAGCTTTCTACTTGGCACTTTTCTAGATTGGACTTGCCCTTTTGGGCCTTGAGAAATGACCCATTTTGAGTCAAAATAGCCTCCCACAAGGGTATCTATCCTTCAAGCAGTCTTTAAATGGCCTTCAGGCTTCTTCGAGCAACCCTTTGACTTTAAGAAGTGTCTTCAAATTGGCAGTCGAGAGTCCCCCGCAAGGGCACTTGCCCTTCAGGGTCCTTTGGCGGCCCTTCAGAAATTCCCCTAGGCTTTTCCCTGGGTATTTTCCCCATAGACAATTCTCATGGACAAATTGTTCAGGGATAAATTCCCATGGACAAAAACTCTGCAGAAATTTCCCGTAGATAAAAAGTCCATGGAAATTCTTTGTCTTGATTATTTCCATTTGATTCAGGTTTTTTTTACCTGCGACCACTTAGAATTCTTTCAGACTTTTGCCTTAGTATTTTTGAAAAGATCCTTCCAAAGGGGATTTTCATTGGTCAGGTGCCCTCTACAAGGGCACTTGTCCTTCAAGAAGCCCTTTGAAATTTTGCATTTTGAACTGCTCCTTCGAACCAAGTTGTTGAACCGTTTGTTGAACCAAGGCAATGAACCATTTGGTTGAACTGAATGTTGAACCACTTGGTTGAACCAAAATGGTTCAAGCTAACAAACCCTTTGTTTGAACCAACCGTCGAACCACCGCTTTGAACCATTCCATTGAACCATGACTTTAAACCTCTTTTTGAACCACTTCGTTGAACCAATCAATTGAACCAAGCTTTGAACCAAAATGGTTCAAGTCGATGGTTCATTTCAATGAACCAAGTCGGTGAACTAAGCATTGAACCAAACGTTGAACTTGCCCTTGAACAATGTCTTTGAACCAACTGTTGAACCAAGTTTTGGTTCAAGCTTATGGTTCAATTGAATGAACCAAGCCAATGAAATGCCATCGAACCAAGCGGATGAATTGAGTAAATTGAAAGCGTTGAACTGATTGAACCTCAAACTCGTTGAACCTTTGAACCAAAGTGGTTCAATGGTTCAACGGTTCAATGGTTCAAGACTCTTTTGCTTGAATGCTTGCCGATAGACATTTTTGATTGAACCTAGGCTTTGAACCAATCCCAAAAATGACCCATTGTTAGAAACTGATTCTTTTGATTGAACCCACCTGTAGAAGTTGTGAAGCCCATTGAACTTGTAGAAATGAGCCTATTTGAAGAGTCCATAGAAACCAAGTCCATAGTTTTCTCTAACCTTGAAAGAGTCCGTAGATTTCAACCTTTAAAATCCCATTAAACTTGACCTGCTGAGTCCGTAGATTTCCTCTTCTTGCTGAGTTCGTAGATTCAAGCCTGTAGAGTCCATAGATTTAAGCCTATAGAGTCTATAGATTTAAGCCTACAGAGTCCGTAGATTTCTGAAAAGCTTGAAAAATGAGGAATTTGAATGGCCAAGACAAATTTTGGAAAGGGAAGAGATAATTTTGGTCTGTAGGACCAAAATAGTTCAAATGTTGTCCCAAAAATGAGTGATATTTTTGGGGGACAACATAATCAAGAATAAATCAGAATAACTAGCCCAATATGTTCCCAAAAAAGTGAAGGACATCATTGTAGCCAAAAATACAACACCAAAAGAAATAAGAACAATGCAAGAAACTCATTTTTCAATGGGTAAACTAATAGATGAGATTGAATACATCATAAGTAGATATGGATTCAAGGAAGACTTAGAAAATATTAACAAGGACACTAATATGGGAAATACTAAACAACATGATAAGGGAAAATTTTAGGTTCATGTAAGAAAATAAAACTGTGAACATAAAATAAAGGGGTTAAGAGAAGTTTGGGTAAGCCAACAAAGCTATAAGGAATCTGATTCAAAACTAGAGGATGTTATTTTGGACATCACTCAAAACTACCAACTAGAACACTAAGGATATTTTTAGAAAATGAAAAAAGAGGAAGAACCAACAAAAAGAATAAAATACAAGTTGAAATTATGTAAGAGGTCATGGTAGGTAGTCAAACACAACTAGACAACATCTCATAGGGTATTAAGCATATCAAAGCCACCCAATGACGGTCACCTCTTGGAACATAAAGGGCCTCACTACCACCTCCAAGAGAAGACTTATATGATTGAATCTAATAATCTCAACATTCTTGTGGTTAAAGAAAATAAGCTTGAGAATCTTCTAATCACATATAGGGACTCTCTAGAAGTCTAAAGAGTGATATTTTCAAAATCAATGTTATGGGTACAACAAGTTTCTTGAATTTTTTATGGAACCCCTACAAAGGTAATCCTTGAGTATTTTCAAGTAATTAACAAATGTCTCATTTGTAAATTGGTAATTATCCACTCTCCCTTTAGCTTTAAAATAATTAAATTTATACTTCCTAGAATACTAAATAGAGAAAATAATCTTGGTATCAATTAACCTATAAAATCAACTATTAAACAAAATACACATCGATCATTTGGGTAAACTTTGATGTCAAAATTATTATTCAAAAAAATGTGGAAAGATTGGGGATGCAAATAATCCCTTGTTTAGATGATTTTTAGATAACACAAAAATTGGGATATCAAACCTCACAAAGGTTGGTTCACTTGGAACATTTGTAGAAAATTCAAGGACCTAATCCTTAAAAGAATTAACAAATATTTGGCCTCTACTTTCACAATACTGAGGTCTTAAATCAAGTAGTATTATATCATTGGTTGATTACCATGTAGATTAAATAAGACACTTATCTAGTCAGAACTCATTTTAGATTTGATAAAAAGTGGATTTAACACCTAGAGTTTGAGAATGTTGTGGTCTAGAATTAGAAATACCCCATTAATATATATGTCACTAAGTTGTTTCCATTCTCATATAATATCAAGGATCTTAAATATATCCTTCAAAGTTATAACATTGCTTCTTTCAAGAACAAATTTCAAGATAAATAATACATTATAACAACATTAAACAATATATGATGGAAGGTGACAATTATGACACCATTCTTAAGGAATAAAATTGAGGATACCTACAAGGAGAAATTCTATTGGAGACAAAAACCCATGATAAATGGCTTACTAAAGGGGCCATAAATACTAATTTTTTTCATCATGCCTATTAGATAATAAGGCAATTCAACCACATTAGAAAGATTAAAACTAAGGATGGAAAAACACTTTAAACTCTTCAAGTGATAATAAATAATATAGTGTACTATAATAGGAAGGCATTCTCAAGAAATATGATCTCAATAATGTGGAGGAACAAGATACCTTTCTCAACTATATTACCAAAATCATAAAAAAATAATATAATGGCGATCTCATGAAATGGACCTCTCTATAACAAGCTAGTGAATCACTTTCCATTATAACAAGAGATTGAACCCCTAATCTGGATAATTTTTATTTTTTTTTCTTCTAACATTTATGGGGGATTTTAGATAAATAACGCACAGAGGTGGTTTAGGAATATATATACTCTAAGCCTATGATCAAAGCATGTAATGCCACTTTACTTTCTCTCGTTCCAAAAAATCTAGATACCAAATTTATGGAGGACTTATGCCACATCTCCCTTTACAACTCCCTTTCATCACTTGCAACATAATTCATAGACCATGTTAGAGTTCTCCATGATATATGAATAGTGAGCATGCATTAATGTTGAATTATTGTAGAGGTAGAATGAGAGATCTAAAAACAAGAAAATTCCATAAAGTAAATGTTTGCATTAACCAACTTAGAAGAAGAAGAAAGTACATATAGGGTGAAATTAGCTCACCAAGAAGGTAAAATAGAAGAAAGTACATATAGGGTGAAATTATCTCACCAAGAAGGTAAAACCCTATTTCACAATTAGAACCCACTTAAAGGTAAATTACCCCTACTAACTTAATTAAATATCCTAAATAAATTGAAAAGACATGTAGGTAAAACCACTAGGTGGGAAAACACCTACACTAATACCCTCTAAAGCATAGCTTAGGTGGGTAGAATAATTGGGTCCTAGAAATGAGGCCTGATGAGGTACCCAAGCACAAGACAACTCCCATAAACTAGGGTAAAGGAGAAACCCATGGGAATAAAACTCCTCCCAAAAAGAGAGCAAAGAAGAGAAGAGAGATAAAAATCCCCAGTAAGGTCTACAATTGATTGTAGCCACCTGATTTCCCTTAGAGGAATTCTTAGAATTGACTTTGAATTAGAAGTTGATCAATGAAGAATGGTTCACCCTAAAATCATGAGTTTGTTCACTAAGTGCCTAATGGATATTCAACCAAGGTGTAATTCCTATGAAATGAATGATTCTTATACTATGAGGTCGATGGTCCAATTACTTTATGCCAATATGGTTCACTAGAAGTAGAGGTAAAGAAGGTCTGTGGAATCCTCTATAATTATGGAATAGACTACCTAATGTTTGATGTATCCTAGATTAGTATACCATTTCCCTATAATTTTAGAAGTAAACCAAAGGTAGGTGGATCAATAACTAACTCTTGAATATCTTTAAGGTGAAAAGGAGATGGTGGAGGTGTTTCCACTTCATTACTTTAGTCATCTATAGAAGAAGGGTTTTCAATATCAAAAAAATGCTCAGGCTCAAAAGTGTTAACAGGTACAAGTGAGTCTAAAGAGGAATCTAAAGAATCTAAAGGAGAGTCAGAATTAAAGTGTGAGAAGCTATATAGTTGAGTTTGATGATTAACCATTCCCATAGCCAAAATAGTATCATTGTATAATTCCATGATGTATGCTAAATCTAGAGTGAATTTAACTCGCATGCCTATACCAAGGTGAGTGATCTAGTAGACTGATAGGAGATTAGTTGAGAGTGAGGGAACACTTAGAACATTATTGAATGTTACACCACCCACTTCAACATACCCTCTCTTGAGAACCTTTTTAGAAGTGTTGCCACCTAGTTGTATAAAGGACATGTCACATGGTTCTAAGGAACTGAAATCAATCTATGAAGAGGTTATGTGATGTGAAGCACCAGAGTCAATGACCCATGTAAGAGGAGTTAGAGACACAAATTTAACTAAGGCTTTGCCCTTTTATTTCCCGCTATTATTATCTTTTGCCTTTTCTTTTCCATAATCATTTGGCTTAGTGGATTCATGGATTGATGAAGATGATTTGATAGAATCTGGAACACCTATGTTGTTCTGAATAAGAAGGCTAGTAAGGTGGTCAATTTGTTTTTTCAAATGTTTAATCTCATCATGATTACCTGAGCAATGCCCACATTTGATCCAATATTTCTTAGGCTTATAATTAGAAGAAGAGGTCACATTATTTGATTTGGATGTGGAAATATTTTCACCCTTCTCATCATTTTTCTTTCTCTAATTTCTCTCTCTATTGTTAGAAGCCTTATCTTTCTCAATAAGCAGTGCATGAGATTTAGATGACTTCACTGTACCCATCTGTATCAACTTATCTTGACTTTGAATTAGGTTGGAAACAAAAGTATCTAAATAAGGCATATTTCATGTGGTGTCAAGATCACTCTTAGTGGCATGGAAAGTGGACACAAATATAGAATATTCAGGACCTAATTTAGAGATTATTAATAGAATAAATTGTTCATCTTTCTTGTCAATTTCACATGCTTTCAACTACAATCTCAAAATTCTAAACTTAGTGAAGAAGTCCTGAAGAGTGTCAAACTCATATGGGCTCAATCTAATGAGTTCATTTTCTAGTTCATGTCATCTCATCACATCTTGCACCCCAAAGAGCTTGGTGTGTTGGCCCACACTTCAATAGGTGTTTTGGTAGATTTGATGTGAAAGAGTAGATCTAAGTAGATGGAAATACCTAGTAGTCCATGAACTTTATCACAATAGTTAAACCATTTTATTTTTTCTCTAGCATCAATAGTTTTAGTCTAAGTGCCCATTATAATTTGATGGTAACCCTTAGATTGCAAGATGATTTCCATTTTAGGATTCCATTCATGATAATTAAATGGTGTAAATAGACTAATAGAGAGTGAATCCATAGTGTAAAATTAAATATTATTATAGTAAGTAAAGAAGAATGCCAAAAAGAAAGAATGCATAGCAAAACATAATACCCCCTTAGAACTATCAGTAGTGACCCCCTAGATATTTCAAATACAAACACACTCATATAGATGTTGGATTTAATTGAAAATACATCATGAGTAGTAGGTGCATAAGTACAAGGAACTAGAGGGACATCATATTCAATTGATAATGCATCCAAGGGAGATTAAAATAAGGATGAAGTGAGATTTAAACCATTACACCATGAAAAAATGGATGTTACAAAAGGCCAAAAAAATAACACTAATGCGTAGAGCTTCAAAACTATGCACTTTCAAAAAAATAGCAACCAAAATAGAGCTAAAGATTGAAATTTATGGCACTTACAAGTTCTTACTTATACATATTCTTGGTTCCTTTCCAAATTCAATTTTTGTTTCTATACTTATGTTTTTCATTCAAAAATGGCAAAAACTTCAATCTATTTCTTTATTACCTTTCAGCTGAAGTTTCAATCTATTTCTTCATTACCTTTCACCTAAAATTTGATGCCCTCCTGAACATCACATGGGGTTCTAGAGCTAGCTTACTCAAACTTCTGAAGGAGCATTACTTATACTCAAACTTTGGAAAGTGCTTTACTTGTTTGGGTTTTTCATGCTAGTTTACTTATTTAAGCTTTCGACTAAACATTAATTTTTCAAGGTTACGAAAGAGATTTACCCACCCAGGGTTTTGATAGACCCTTAATTACTCAGGGTTCCAACTAATCACTACTTGCTCAAGGTTCCAAACATGCTTTACTTACTTAGGGTTATGACTACACACTACTTGCTTAGATTTATGCAAGTTATGTATAATCATTGAACCAGTTAGAAGAATCTTGATATCTAGAAAATCTATGAACTTTCTCAAAAATCTAAGAGAGACCCACTTGAGATCTCAAAAAACCCATGAGGAATATGCAATTATATTTCTTATCTGAGGTCATTTGACATGAGTTTAAAGGTAGATAATAATCATACCTCTAGGGTCAAAAAAATGACCATGAAAGAACAAAACTAGTTATGGTAAATGCAGGACGATCGTGCCAAAGGAGACAAATGCATGAGGCTATCAAGAAAGATATGATACCATGTTATATTTCACCAAGATATATGAATATTGAGCATACATTAATTTCAAAATCCTATAGAAGCAAAATGAGAGCTCCAAAAATAAGAATATGTTTGCATTAACCAACTTAGAAGAAGAAGAAAGTATATATAGGGTAAAATTAATTCACTAAAAAAGGTATAACCATAATTCATAATTAGAACCCACTTAAAGTTAAATGACCCCTAATGACTTAATTAACTAACCTAAGTAAGCTAGAAAGACATGTAGGTAAAACCACTAGGTGGGAAAACACCTACACTAACAGACCATACCATCAAGGTGGGGTTAGGATTAGGAATATAATAAATTTTAATCTTTCAATTATTGTTGAGTTGATTTGGCATCTTAGTAAAAGCATCTCAGAGCATTGGAACAACATGATCAAATGAAAATATCTAGATAATCATTACCTAAAATAGTATTCATGGACAAAGACCTCCTTAAAGGATCCTATATTTGGAATAACATCAAAGATGTCAAACATTATTCTCAAAATGATCTTTTTAAAATTTTATAACAAACCCAAAAGTGACTTTTGGGAGGATAAGTGGATTACTGATCATCCCTTTCAACTAGGTAAATACTTGATGAAAATAATCAAGGAATTGTAATGCCATTGGGATAATAAGATCAAGAACTATTAGGTTGAAAATACCATCTATGGGTGAATTGTTATAACTTGTAAAATTTTTGGAAACCTAGATGGATTAAAATAGGAAGTCAACAAGAAAATTAACAAACTCCTTTAAAGCATTCACATCCCTTGACATTATCAAATGGAATCATAAAGGCTCAAACTTGTATTATATCAAATATGGGTATGACATCTAGATTAAAACACCTTATTTCATAAAATGAGGATTATCCATGGCACAAAGTTGATAGTCTATTATTTGGCCAAAGTTTGAGTAATTTATTTGGTTGGTTTCCCATGGAAAAATCCTCACTAGATATTAGCTTAAAGATAAGGTCTTCATGGGACTCTCCAAGTGAATCATGTGTCTTAATAATATATAATATGTGGACCATCTCATTATTTTCTATAGCTAAGTTACTAACTTATGGGAAAAACACTTTGTAAATTTAACTTAAATCGGGTTCAAAATCACACCCTCTCAGCTCACCTACATGCATATCAATGTTTAACTTGTCATTCTAAAACATATTTATAATATGTCACTAGGATTGATCACATAGAAACTTTCACTCAAGATAAATTCTATAATTATATATGATTGGAGACAACACAAATATTGAAACCTCAATTATATGTGATATTTATTGCAGGATGCTTAACATACTCTTGATCAAAAATAAAAATCAAGAATAAATAAGGTAGCCCCTATGATTTAGACATCCTCCAAAATTGGACAAATCGTAGAATCACTTTTGATGGGCTCATCTATAAGGAAAATAAAAATAACAATAATTAAAATTTTATGGGGCTTCAAAAAACACAACCCAAAGGAATCGATCATTGAAGCCATATGAGAAATCATAAAAAAGGTGGCTATCTTTAAATCTCTCTACACATGTATTAACTCTAACTATGTTGTGAAATTCAAGGGTATTATTGAGGGTCTCAACTTAACCCTTCATAATTGTATCTAAATTTTGATTATTAAATGTGACTCTTTAATTATTATTAATGGTGTTGATAACAACAAAATTCAAAATTAGATAATTTAAGGTCTCATTGTTAAAATTAAGGAACTAATGAAGAACCTCTAAAATTCAAGAATGCATCATTTTTTTAATAAGATAAAAAAGTGGTAGAATCAATCATCAACTTTAGTCTTAGACATCACAATTCTTCCTTTCAAGGCAACATGGATAACATTGTCGAGGATAATGTGTTCAAAGGCCTTTGTGATATTATTTTTCTAAATGTCAAAAGGGTTATCTTGATATTTTTATTTTATAGTGTCTTACTATCCTCTTCATGTCATTGTCTACCTAAAAAAGAGATAGGTAAGATATTCATTTTCTAATTAAGGGTGTATTTCTAGGGTTTGTTCTATTCCCCTCATTCCCATTACTTTTTCCTCCTTTTTATTCTTACCTTTTCTCAATAGCTTTTGTAATATTGATTTTTCTCCTTATATGGATATCTTTTCATTTTGTCTTCCATATTTCCTTTCACATCAGTTGTTTCCTTACAATATCAATTTCATATTCAACAATATTCTCCCTCTCATTTTAGCAAGCTTGTATTTTATCTTCCCTTCATTTTCAAGATACTCTTTTCATTTCTATTTTAGTTGTCTCTCTTAAGCATGGCATCATTATTTCCTCTCCTCTCTTCTTGTTTGTTTTGTTTTCCATTATTGCTTCCCATCCATATCTCTTTATTCTAGTTGTGATCTTCTCTTCCCTCACCATTTATTTTATTTATTTCCACCTTAATTCGCTTTAATTTTTTTTATCTTTGTAGGTTACCTTATCATGTGTATTTCTTCTCTTTTCATCTCCACAAGTATACCAACATTTTTTTATATTTATTTTCAAGTCCCTTATTTATTTAAGCATTCATAATTTTGACCACCTCAACTAGGTAACTTTGATCAACCTGGATGCAATCAAAACCCATACATCCATCTAAATAATTTCCTTGAGTGTATAATTATATAACAAATCTAAAAAAACTTATAACACTATGAATTTAGTGTATAATGAGGAAGAATAGTTTAAACACATAAACATTAATACAAAAAACAAAAACAAAAAATAAATGAAGAAATCACGAGGTTAATAACTTGAAAGAGACAAATACTTATTAGATTAATTAATTAAAGAGTAACCATCACTTTATATGAAATCAAAAACATTAACACTAACAGTAAAATGACTTAAGTGAATATAAGGTCATGTTGCATTGACTCTTGTTTATATGCACCAATATACATTCAATAAAATTTCATTGGTATGAAAAGTAGTATTTGATCCAAATGCTATAGATTGGTGTAAGATGGGATGAGAATGAAGGTTTCCCATTATGATACCAATGATCTTCCCCATAGGGCTTGACAATGTGGAAGCAAAAAAACACAATAAAATAGTTAATAATCTACTATTATATAATAAATGTCTAATTCAAAAAAAATGCAAAAAACTTTATATATACATAAAAGGGAATGATATGGTAGAATAATGTTATTCTATTCACCATGAACATGTATGGTATGTATGTGTACAATAAAACAAAATAATGAGAATTATAATTAAGGTGATCAAGAACAAAGGATTAGAATCCTATTTGATTTATCTATTTGAAAAGGAAAACCTATGTCGAGCACCAAAGGATTCGAAGAGTCACTCTTTATTCAATGTTGAGTAAAATTTTATGTATAGATATACAAGAAAGACTAGTTACAATAATGACTTATTACAAAATGGTACAATTTTTTTATGATGGACACTTAATTTTTAATATAGTGTGCTAGTGGTGAACACATAAGTCATAATTTAGATTCCTCAAGTATAATGGTGTCTCTAACACATTTTAGTATTCTCAGTAAGTAATATTATCAAGTGAGTATGTGGTATGTTAGTGTAATACTAATTTGAAAATAGTGCTAAAAAATGTAACACATAGTTGAATCAGATTGCACTCTGATCACTTACCTTCTGAAGTTGGTGTTTAACTCAAATAATAGGTCTATGAATCCCACAATGAAAGGGTATTATTATAAATACCATAATCATCCATAAATACAACATCAAAATTAATTTTACACGACTTTATTATTATTTCCTTTGTCTTTTGTTGGAGTAATTGGATAATTTTATTATGCATAAGGTTGCTTCAAATGATATATCCCTAACCAATAGTTTATTATTTTTCTCAATTATATTTTACACTTTATTGGTAGTCTTTTTACTATGCATTAGGCCAAAAATTAAGCATTTTCTATATCTTTACCTTCTCTTAAATATTGGTATTTTATATATCTTATATTTATATAAACTTTCCCAAAACTATTATAGGATGGAAGATCCATATTTTCATAAATATAAGGGTAAATTACCCTAACATGCTTTATTTTTCTTATTATCACAAATCCTCAAGTGCATAGTGTGTAGTGAAATTTAGTGGTAAACTATTTTACTAATCCATTTATTCATTGTTGAAGTTGATACAACTTCTTGAATAATGCTTCAAGGGATAATATTGTAACCAAATAAATTCAACAAAGTTCTTCAAAGTGTCTACAAGGTTTTAGTCTTATGTAACTTATGCATTAAAATTTTACCTCCAATGTAGGATAGGTTTAGAAAACCTCAATGAAGCAAAGTATATCTTATCCAAATCAATGAAGTGACTGATAGATTAATATGCCTCAAACTATTGATCCCAGTCATCCAATGATTCAACATCAATATTTCCTTGGGCCAATAGTTTATCAACATTCACTTGAACCTTGAAAGGGGTTAATTTTAATATAATTATAGTGTGTAATGTAGAAGGTAAAGGTCCTAACCAAAGCATCAAGCTTCAAAACTGATCAAAGAGTGTCTTTTGTTACTCCTCTAGTACCTTGATGAGTTGTTGGACATATGTACTAGTTTTAGTATTTTGGATAGTCTAAGACATGACTAAGTTTCATTCAATCCTATTGTTGTACATGAGTAATAAAATGCATTTAATTAAACTACATTGCTACAAAAGGCACATTTTAATCCAAATTTAATGAATTGGTACCATATGGTGTGAGATTTAAGGTTTCTATTTTGAAGCTAATGATCTTCCCCATAGGACTTGAGAAGGTGGCAAGTAGAACAACACAATAAACAAACTAACAAACTATTATTTTACAATGAACATGTAATAGAAAAATAACTTGATAAAAAGAACTAAAAATACATCAAAGACAAGGATATATAAAAATAATGATCTTATATTCACCATAAAGAGGTATATTATGTATGTGTATAATGAACTAGAAATCTAAAAATGATATTTACTATGATCAAAGACTAGGGATGATAATAGTTTATTTGTCTAGTTAGAATGAAAAAATTATAATGAGCACAAAAAGAAGTCAAAAAATACCTTTTTTTAATTTTGGGTACTAGTATTTATATAACTACAAAAATATCAATTATAATAAATATTGATTACAAAATAGTCTAGTTTTGTAACAGTCAATATTTAATATTCATTATCATGCACTTGTCACAATGTATTCCTTGTGCACGATGGTATATTTGACATGTGGTAGTGATCTTAGCATGAAATCACATCAAATGATCTTTTGGCATGTTATACAGTATTTTCATACAACTAGTGCTGACAAAGGTAATATACAATTGACATGGATGGTACTTTCATCACTCACCCTCCTAGATTGGTGTTTGCATAGAATATTAGGTATATAAATGGCACAATAATAGAGTAAGTAGAATAAATAGCACATGGTTACACATATATAGAGTCCAAACTAAGATTTATTTCAAGAATATTTGTTTTCCTCATTTAGATAAAATGGATACAATAGTATTTATACCAAGGTTTATCATACAACCGTAAATCCCTCAAATACCATTGTGATTAAAATATTTCTAATAAATGGTAAGGACTTTGGTATTCTAAATAATTGAACTCATTGATTTTCACCATGGGGACCAGGATACTGGTACACATAACAACAAAATAAACTAGCTACTAATCTACTATATTATGGTGAATGCACAAAATATATCAGTGTAGAAAATTATTAAAAATTCATGAAATAAAGATATAATAATGATGTTCCACTATTCATGATAATAGACATAGGACATGTTTATAATAAACCAAAATACTAAGCAAGATAATTCCCATGATTACATACTAAGAATGAGAATCTTAATTGATTTTATCCATCTAAAATAGAACATATACAATTATCTATTTAAACTACATGATTTTTTTGTAGATTGTTATATTTATCCTATTTTGCATACCATCCATTCTTGATAACTTTGAATGATGAATGCAAATCTTGACAAGTGTGTATTTTATTAGTCTTAATGATATAGTCTTTAAAAACTAGCTACAAATAATCAAGTTCAAAGTGTGTTAAGTATAATAAACTAATATGAGCTCAACTAGAGTTAGAAAATAGGATTTAAAGAGCTTAACAATGCAAACTATGCAAAATAATTTTCCCCAACTACAAGTAGTATGATTTAGGGACCATAACACAGTTCCAATGAGGACCTTTGAAGTGCTCTTTGAATTTAACCAAACCTTATCACCGAGTTTAAATTTAGAGGAGTACTCAAATTGATCATCATTCTATTTTTATAATTTCTTGGACTACCAAGCTGATGAAAGAACATTTGGGTCCACAATAAATTTAATATCAACCAAAAAATATGTATAAGTGTGTTTGTGTAGACTAGTCTATGTGTTTTATGATTTAACATGTTATAACTTTATCCTTAGGAATAATCAACACTAAAACACTTCAGGTGAATCAAGTATATCATATAAGATCACTTTTTGGAAGCAACATGATTTGAAGTGAGTTTGTTGAGTTTCTAAACAATTGATATAACCTGATGAGTAGTTTCATATTTTAAAGTCTTAAAAGAGATAGGATGTGTAAAATAAAAAAGGAAATGAAGAACACGTCCAAACTAGAATGTTTTTGTAGATTTTTATCATCCTCAAAAAAAATTAACATCCCATTCTGAATTTTAATATAAAAGTTATGGCCTGTAGAATTTACTAGGTTTTGCAAAGTATGTGCATCATGTGCAAGGATTATAGTGACTATAGGTTGACTTAGGCATTATGCAACCTTGTTAGCTTTTCCATTCCTATGCTTTAGATTCATTCTATATTTTTCTTTTTATATTGAGGAACTAAATCAAATTATTATCAAAGTGAATGATAGTCTCCTTCACTAGAATGTAAATATGACTTCACAACTTGAATAATGGCATACAAATTTATCAAATGTGGAGTATCAATGGACCATATAATTTAAATTATATGAATTCTATGAAACTAGGTGTCCATGCTAAGTGAATACTGCACCCATGTGCATATTTATATGTGTTGGTATAAATTTATAAATGTTAACTAATGTCTATCATGGCCACCACTATCACAACACAATAATATTAGCTTGAATTCATAAAAGACAAGTTAAATATTACATTAGTGTCCATTATAAATAAGTCTTGATGCATGTGATTTGATTCAATAGATAATTACATGTGAGAGAATACAAAAATGAAATTTCAATATAAGTCATAAAGTCTATGAAAACTCTTGAATTCTATGAGGTTGTGTAGATATGGTCAATCTTGAATTACTTAGATTTTCTTTAGGTCTACATCAATACCTACATATTTGATGACATTATGAGAATCTCTTCCAATTATAAAACTTATGAGTTTAAGGGCATGAGTATATCCTTCATTAGGCATATAAATTTTGATACCACATATGTCAGGCCATATGACATAACAAACCTCTCATCAGGCCCTCCCTAGTTTTGAATATTGTCATCAATCTAGTTTCATGATTGACATTACCATGTTGGTAAACTATTATGTACACAATGGTTCCTACAAAAGTCCATCTATATGTGGTAATATATATTGGTTCTTCATTGTTATCTTATTAAGAAAGTGATAATTAGTTCATTATAACTAGAACCACCTTTTTTTTATCATAAGAAATATCTTGATACCACAAGAATAAGAGTTCCATTAGTTGATGAGGAGCTCTTGAATATGGTATAGTAACTCATCATACTCCCTCATCAATCTTTAACAAATAAAGTCATTTGGAAGTAAACATATTGGAACCAAACTGATCTAATTCTTTATTTTGCAATGTGTTGGGATAACTTAGAGGTTATTTAAGACATATCTAAACTATTAAAATCTAACATCAAATTATTGTGTTGCAATTTACACAACTCATGTCGCAAAATTGTGCTTGTTAGGGTGTTTGGGTGTCTCTCTGTAAAATAACCACCAACACAAACATATGCATGTGGGACATCTCCAAATATTTAAGGATACCATCAAATTTTGAGGAGTGCTACACATGAAATGTCATAACATTTCACTTCTCAAGGTTCTTGGGTGTCTCTACAAAAATCATGAGAAACATGAACTTATGCACGTGAAACACAAGTTTGTATTTTTATGTAGATGCCAAGGTCATTTGAGCCTTTGTAATATATTCTATAAGGTGGAAGATGCAATCATTGACATTTGAAAACTATCATTAGGACTTAACTCTATAAGTAATATCTTGATCATAGACATATCACTTTCACATGATCTTGTAATTATTTTCTAACCATTGCAAGTGAAAATTACACATGGCTGAAAGTACATTCACATTTGATGTCCACCTCTTATCCAAAATCTTATTAAATTTATTGGTATAAGTTTTGAGGCCAAGATACTTAACTACATCATGCATTATAAGTTTTTTTTCCTTGCACTATTGATGATGACTTGGTGTTTTTGCTCAACCTAATAATTTGTATGGAACAAAATTTGTCTTTTCTAAAAAAATCTAGTCGTAGAGGCTTAATTATTAATATTGGATCTCAATAAGGTATATTTAGGATCACTTTATTCCTATTATGTAGGAATATAAAATCATCGACCTTGAAAAACCAATATTATTTCATAAAAATAATCAAAAGTACATCGACACTTGATGTCCATCTCTCACCCCATAACTACCTCATAGTTCATGGAGGGGTGTAAGTAGATTTATATTCACTTCATTGGTTCAATTTGTGAGGCCTAGGATCTTAACTAGATCATGCACTATCAAAATATTTCGACTTCCACTATTGATGATAACTTGGAGTTTTCCCTCAATCCAAAATTTCTTATAGAGCAAACACTCTTGTTCCTCAAAAATTTCAGCCTTGTGGAAGGTTTCAAGATTGAAATTGTAACTCATGAAGGTTGGTTCATGGTCACTTACCTCCTCTTATATAGGCACAAGGGTGGAATACAAGATTCTTATAGGTGTATGTGCATTGTGATTTAATTGAGTAGTAATAATATGAGTCGGAAAGGTTTTGATCCAAATAACAAAGCACTATGGGGATTAAAGTGACTAGAGGTTGACCTAGGTATCTTGAAATATTGTTGTTGTTTGCCCTCTTATGCTTGAGATGAAGACATGTCATTTAATTCATATGGAATGCATTCTCTAGTTTACTTTGTGTATGTATGAGCTAGACACCAATCTTATTATTTTTTGGTTTGGCAAAAATATATGAACAAAAAAAAATTTAAAAAAAATTGAAAAAAATGTTAAATTTTTTTTTTTTCTTTTTTTAAATAAAAAAAAGATGAAAATTTTTAAACTTTTGAAAAACTTGAAAATTTAGGAAAAAAAAAGATTTTTTTTAAATAGATAATTATTTTTTGAAAAATTACTTAATGTTGATTTTTTTCAAAAATGATGAATAATTTTGAATATTTTGAAGTTTAAAAGTTTAAAATTTTTGAAAAAGTTAAAATTTTTGAAAAAAGTTTAAAATGTTTATAAACTTGATTTTTGTAACTTGTTTTGAAAAAAGTTAGAAATATTGAAATTTTTGAATTAAGTTGAAATATTTTAGAATGGTTGAAATTTTTAAATTAAGTTGAAATATTTTAGAACGGTTGAAAAAGTTGAATTTTTTTTTGTATAAGTGAAAATGTTGAAAAAACTTTAATCTTTGAAAAAGTTTAAATTTTTGAAAACATTGAAAATGTCAAAAAGGGTTAAAAATAACAATGAAGAAAAAGTTGAAAATATTAAAAAAAGTGAAAAAAAAGTGAAAAATTTTGATAAAAGTGAAAATGTAGAAAATATTGAAAAATCTACAAAGGTATCACCCTACATTGAATAGAGGTCAACTTATACATTTGAAACCTTGTTAACTTTTCTCTTCTTGTGCTTTAGTTACATTGCTTAGTTTGCTCTATGTATGTAGGAACTAGAATGAATTTTGATCAAAGTGAATGATAGTTTTCATCACTAGATTGTATCAAAACTTGAATCATAAAATACAAATTTCTCGAAGGTGGAGTATCAGTACACCATATCATTGAAACTATAGGAATTTTATTCAACCAGGTGTCCATGCTAAGTGAATATTATGCCCATGCATAGTTGGATGTGTTGGTATAAATTTAAAAAGGTTGAGTGATTTTTCTCATGGCCGATGCATCATAAATTTTGTTCTTGAATTTGTCAAAGACCTATTATTGTATTGGTGTAGATTATACATTAGTCTTCATGTACATGAATTTATTAAATGTTTAATTAGATGTGAAAGAATCAAAAAATGAACTTGTGGGAGAATTTTTCAAGTATATGAAATTTTTTGAGATTTATGAGCGTGCAAATATGTCCAATCTTAAATTACTTAGATCTTCTCTAGGTTTACATTAATACCAACATAGTCAATGGCATAATGTAGGTATTGGATCTACATGGAACTAGATGTAATTTTTACCATGTTTTATTAAATATGAAAAATCATCTAGGTATATAACATAAAAGGATTTAGAATGACATGAGTATATCATTCATTAGACACATGAATGTTGATGCCACATAAGTTAGGTTAAAATATTTTACTTCTTAGGGTGCCTACTTGTCTCTAAGAAAACCATGACCAACATAAACTTATGTATGTGAGACAGTTAAAAAATGCTAAAATTGATCATCAAGTTATTTTCATGAGTGATATACATGGTGTTTCATAAGGTTTCACTTCTCAGGGATCCTTGGTGTCATTAGGAAAACCATGAGCAATATGAACTTATTGACATAATAAACAAGCCATTTATATTCTTATGTAGATTCGAAGGTCATTTGAACCTTTATAATAGATTCTATAATGTGGCATATGTAATCATTGACATTTATAAATTAGTGTTGGGGCTTAGATATATAGTTATCATCTTGATTATAGACATATAACTACCCAAATGATGTTTTAATTATTTATGGGCCATAAGAAGTGATTATTACACATGAGCTTGATTTCATACTCAAAATTACATTAAAACTTGATGTCCAACTCTTGTCCACAACCATATTCACTTCATTAGTTTAATTTTGAAGGCCACACACTCTAAGTTCCTTCTGACTTGCACTATCAATGATGACTTGGTGCTTTCACTCAACCTGATATCTTTTAGGGAATAATCATTATCCTTCCTCAAAAAATCTAGTAAAGAACAATTAAGGATTGACATTGAAGATTCAAAAGGTAGCTTCAGTATCACTTTCTTCATATTATGTAGGTAGGTGAAATCATTGACCTTGATAGACTAGAATTAGGGCATATCCATACTCAAGATTTCATTATGACTTGATTTCCACCTCTTTCCCATAACTATATTTAGTTCATTAGTTCAGGTTGGGAGGCCTAAGAGATTGAATACAACATGAAATGCCATATTCTTCTAACTTCCACTATTGATGACAACTTGGTGTTTTCCCTAAACCTAAAATTTTGTGTGGAATAAGCACTATCTTTCCTAAAAAAATTTAGTCATGTAGAGGATTCATGATTGATATTGTATCTCATGTAGGTTACTTCAAGGTCACCTTCTTACTCTCATGTAGGCTCAAGGGTGTATTATGAACTTATTAATTATTTTTTACTATCTAGTGATTATGGGTATGAGACTTATGATGATTTCACCACTTCTCCCCTTGATTCACATTGAATTTGTTTTGCATTAGAGTATTACAGCCTTTTATCATGTAAAAATTTGATACTGATGATATCCATGACTAATGGTTTATGTTTTTTCTCAAGTGGTTTATAGTCATTACAAGAAGGATTTTTCTTACCTATTAGAATAAAAAACCTAAGGCTTTTATATCAATTGTCTTTCTATTCAATCTTGGATTCTTCATGATAGGCTTACCCAAACATGTCATAGTGTAGGAAAACCATCTTCCCTGAATATAAGCATAAATTTCACTCAAGTTATTTAACACCTTATTTTTATTAGTATCACAATCTTTAAGTGGATAAGTAGGTCATAAATTCATCAATATAATATTTAAATATATTTTTTCATTGTTTTATAAATTGTAACTTCATGTATAGTGATTCAAAGGATAATATTCTCCATCAATAGTTTCTATGAAAACTCTCCTAAATGTTAGCAAAATTAGTCTTCTTGATAAGCGATAGGTCCATTCATGTATTCCTTCAGCCATGAAACATATGTGAAGTTGTTGGAAGTTGGTCTGTCTAACCTAATATGTATACTATTTGGCCTTGACAACTCTGAATAATGAATGTGCATCATGAAAAATGCTAGTAGCCTCAATGTTCTAGTATTACAACACAAGTAAAAAATAATCAATAGCTAAGTGTAAAGGATGTTTAATTATGTCAAGCTCAAGTAGAAGCCAAAATGATGACTCAAGAAATTCAAAATTGAAAAACTAGGTGCAAACCCAAGTATACAAAAACATTCTCCCCAACTATGTGAAATATGATGTAAGGACCATATTATCAAAAATTATTAAAAACTAGTGAATAATCATGATAAATCATAAGTTAATGATAGAATGATTAACATGATGGAAAAATGTGAGAAGAGGAATAACATTTAATATTTTATTTTTGTTAAGTAATATATATAATTAATTATCCAAAGCCACTAGGGTAAAATACCCTAAACAAAAATATCAATATTATTTTCATTTTTGTGTTCTTTCTACTTTTTTCTATGCTCTTTGAAATTACAAATAGATCACTTACATTGGAGATAACTTTATTGAGTTTTTTGTTATGCAATTCTCTGCTCGTGTTTTTTGATGTTCAAATTCAAATAATACTCAGTACATTAAGTGGTTAAAAATTAAACTAAGGTTTTATATGTTTTAAAATTTCAAGCCTCAAAACCTACACAAGTGTTTTAATTTATTTTTATTATCTATGAATCTTGATCTTTAGGGCTATAATTCATTTTGATAATGGTTCTTAAAAGTGAAAAAGACTATAATCTATTAAACTATGGTTGAACCATTGATAAAATCAAGCTACTAAAAAACTTACATTTGCATTTGTACCCATATGGTCGGAAATCTATAATACATTAATCTATCTAATACTTTACCTTGACACTCATTCTTTTATTATATTGTAAATTTTACATAAATATCTAATATATCATGAATGGAGTGGAATTATGATTTCATTTTGGTAATGGTTATTAAAATTGAAAATATTGTAATCTCTCAAACTATTGTTGAATCATTGATAAATTCAAGTAGCTTACAAACTTACATCTGCATTCTTACCCCATGGTTGGAAATTTGAAATACAATAATCTATTTAGTACCTTACCTTGGTACTCACATTTGTAATGTACTGTAAAACTTACATAGATATCTTATATATCATGAATGTAGTGGATTTATAGTGTATCTCCAAACCATTCATGATATATCTTTGTTTTATGAGTCTAAGGTTTGTAATGTATGACCTAGAGGGTAATATTCTTGATTTCCTCATATAACTGGGTTTTTTCTGAGACTTGTAAATAATAAAACTGAGACATAATTCTACTATTGTTCTAAAATGTTATAAAAGTCCTAAAATTTTGAAATATAAAATTGAATTATTCCCCATTTCTTAATAAGACTATACCTTTCTATTTATTTTATTTTATTTTATGAATTGATATGTTTTTTAAAGTAGTAATAAATTTTTAAAGAAACTCCTGAGTCATGATTCTAGACTCCGAGTCAAAATTTTGGGTTGTTGAGTAATTATCCAGTGCAATTTTTTGAACTATGGTAGTGACCATAACGAGATCCAATGAGGACCTTTGAAGCACTCTCAAAATGCAACCAAACTTTATTTCTGACTTTGAATGTATATGATACAAAAAGTGCATTAGTTTACTCTTTATACCTTTTTTAGTTTTCAACTTAAGATGTGTTGTACCTAATGATAAACTTGTTGGATGTGATGAAAAAATACATCTACCTTATCCACTTCTTCCTCTTATGAACATGACTAAGAACTCATGGGTACATGATATGAGATGTTAAACGACAATCTACTAAATTCATAACATGTCTCTGAAACAAACTATGCCAAGTATAACTATTCAAAATCTTTTTTGTAGACATGTTGAATGTATGAAAAACTATAATTCCATGTACATAGGTGCATATTATTTTACATGTACCATAAATAGACAAAATTTTAGTTAAATATTTTAGTTTTTCCATCTATATGAGGATGGAATGCAATAAACTAATCATGATAAGTTGGTGGTTATACACTATTAAGTAACACTACAATAAACACAAACATGATTGAATTAAATTTATTGTGAATAAAATGCTAACAGTTGTCTTACATGAAACCATGATGGGAATTTTAAAAAACCTAAGCACTATGATAAATATTGTATCATTTCAGTGCTTCATCATAGGAAATTTAAACAAAAAAACCATCATGATAAACTCCAAGGTGTGGATGAAAACCAACAATGGTGTATTGAGATAAAATTCCTTATTTATTGGTTTGGAAATGTTACATGGATAGGTATAAGTTAGAATCCTCTTCATCTTGCACAAGATATTATCTTTTTTGATGTTTCACATGGGTTTGATGGAATACTAGAAATAACATCATCACATTATGTCCACCTCTTGTCCACAACCATATTCACTTCATTATTTCAAGTTGGGAGGCCTAGGCACATCAATACATCATGCACTATCAAATTATTTTAACTTCCACTATCTATGATGACATGGTGTCATTCCTTGACCTAACATTGTATATGGTAAAAGCATTATCTTTCCTTAGCAATGCCATTCATGGAGGATTCAAGGTTGATATTAGCACTCATAAAGTTTGATTTAGGGTTACAATTTATTCTTATTATGTAGTCCAAAAGGTAAATTATAATATTTGTATAGGCACATGTGCATTATATTTAAATTGAGTGGATAGAAACCCATTCATATAGGTTTTGATCCAACTAACAAAGCACTATGAGGATTATAATGATTGGAGATCAACTTAGGCACCATGTAATCTCATTGTATTTACCCTTCTTATGCTTGAAATGAAGACGCGTCCAATTTGATTTTTGTATACATGAACTAGAACAAATTATGATTTAGAGTGAATGATAGTCTTCTTCTATAAATACAAAGTTTCTTGTTTATTGATTTGGCAATGCTACATGGATGGAATTTTTAAAAAAACTTATATATATATATATATATATATATATATATATATATATATATATATATATATATATAGCAATGCTACATGGATACATGGATGGAATTTTTAAAAAAACTTATATATATATATATATATATATATATATATATATATATATATATATATATGCTACATGGATAAAATCATTGAAAGACTTGAAAATGTAGAAATTTTGGTTTTATTTAAATTGAAAAAGTAACAATTGTAAAAATTATGAAAATATTGATAAAATGAAAAAGTTAAAAAATGTTCAAATTATTGAGAAAGTTTAAAAGGTTTGAAAAAAGTTGCAAATGTTTCTAAAGTTAATTTTAAAAGTTGTAAATATTTTAAAACTTGAAGAAAGTCAAAAAATGTTAGAAAATATAGAAAATTTTGTCAATGTTGAAAATTTTGAAAAGTTGAAATATTTAAAAAAATGTCAAAAAATTGAAATGTTGAAAATTTTGGGAAAAGTGAAATTGTTGAAAAAACTTAAAACGTTGAAAAGGATTAAAAAGTACAAAACAATATTTTTTTTAAAAAAAATTAAAATGCTAAGTATGTTTTAAAAGTTGAACATCTTGAAAATTTTTAAAATGTCAAAAATTTTGAAAAAAAAATGAAAAATTGAAATATTTAAAAATGCTAAAAAGTTTAAAATGTGATTGTTTTTGGGAAAATTGAAAACGTTTAAAAAAATTAAAATTTAAAAATGTTGAATTCTTTTAAGAAAAGTGCAAATGTATCAAAAAATCTTAAAAAGATTATAAAAAAAATTAATGTGAAAATTTTGAGAAAATTCAAAAAATTGAGAATGTTGAACATGCTAAAAAGTGGAAAATTAAAAATGATGAAAAAGTTGATAAATGTGAAAAAGGTAAAAATAGTTGAAAATTTTGAGCAAACTAAAAATATTGAAAATGTTTAAAAAGTGTAAAATATTAAAAATGATGTAAAAAAATTTAAAAAAAAATTAAAAATGTTTAAAATGTGGGGTAGAATTCAGAAACTTCTTCACATTGTGTAAAACTAATTTAGGTGTGCTTACATTGTACTTCAAAGATGATCCAACTAATAAACCATTGTGAAAATCATAGTGACCAGAGGTCAACTTGGGCATTCTTCAACCTTGTTATCTTTTTCATTATTATGCTTAAGCTAAAGGAATGTCATATGCTTCATGTGGCACACCTTTTTAAAAAAAAATATGTGTTTACAAAGATGGAATGACTTATGATTAGGGTGAATGCTTCTGCTTAAGTGGTTTATACACATTATGGTAGGCTTATTCTTACGAATTGGGTTAAAAAATCAAGGGCTTTTCTACAACTTGACCTTCTCTTTAATATTGGGATTTTCTATAGTTTTGTTTCACAATAAACTTTCCCAAACATATCATAAGGTAGAAAATCCATATTTCTCTGAATATAAGGGTAAATTCTACTATCACACCTTATATTGCTCAATATTTCAAATCTTCAAGTGCATAAATAAGTATTCAATTTTTTTATTATACTATTACATCAATTCATCCTTTCATTGTTGAAGCTATTACAACTTCATGTATAATTCTTCAAAATATAACATTGTCAATGAATAGTTGAGTTAATCCATTATTAATGTGTCTAATCAAGTGTTTAAAACTTTCTATGACCTCATAAATGTAGTTTTGGTGCAGAGGAAATAACATTATATTATATTTTAATTCTAATGTGGACTTTTATTACATATGTGTAACTCTCTCAAAATATTATACACCTTCAAAAAAGGAATCTAATTTAAATTTTATATGCAAACATTATGACCTTTGTAAGTCCAAAAACATTTTGAGAATAGTGAATCATTTATTATGTAAATGTTGGGGTGAATTATTAATTAAAATTTTATTTCAGGGTAGTTTCACAACTATCGAGGCAATTTTGTAACCTTTAGGGGTAGTTTCACAACCATAGAGGTAGATTTTCAACCATATGTTCTATAAGCAATTGTTTTACCCTAATTTAGGTGGCAATTTAACAAAAAATCAATGCATATGAAGAGTAAATAATGGAGAGATAGTTTAGTTTTATATTCCTTACTCTAATACTTCTTGTTCAAGACTAAGGTATGTTATCACTATATAAATTAAACCTTGGGGGTTTAAAGAACAAAATGAATTGAATATATATAAACATTTAAAAACATGGTAAAGATTGAATTGTGATATTGAATAAGAATACATAACTGAGATGGCTAAGGATGGTAGTCATGTTTTTTGAGGAACTAGGTGATCTGTAATAGATTGCATAGAAAATATACAAGTTTTAGGATGGTTTTTATTGATGTTAGCATCCTTGAAGGCCTCAATAAGTAATTAAAATTGTGAATGTACAAAGAATATAGTGGAGATGTTGAATCATGAATTCGCCATGATTTTCTTGCATTGTGTTTTTCCAAGGTAGCATGTTATGTTTGTCATTCTTTTTTTAGTGTGTTTGATTCATTTTTTGTACTCATACTATTTTTTAGGTAAATTAATTCACTATGTCAAACACCTATGGGATTATAATAATAAATTGAATGTATTAACATAAACATAGCACTAGTTCACAATAACTAACAACAATTAGGAAATGAATTTAGTCTTACATAATGCTAAATAATAACACATCTACGTGTACTTATGTTTTACAGAATTATAAGAAGAATCACACGATTAGTAGCAGCATAGTTAAGATTGAAACATAATATTAAATGTATATAGCATGTGTGAAATTTAATAATTAAATGTATGACATGACAATAAAAAAGGTTATACAAAACATCACATTTTAGCACTTAAGTGCCGTTTCAATAACATATAACTTGGAAACAACATATAAACAAAACAAAACCATATTAATAAATAATTCAATGGAATAACTATATTTAATATGGATCAACATATGTTTTCAAAATGGGGTTCATAAATTATTATAAAACTAATTGTATACACCTAATAATTTTTACTTTATCACTTTACTAACAGTTTATCTTACAGGGTCTTGTTAATGTATTAATGTCCTTAAGTGTACACCTTAAAGGGTGCATTGAGAATGAGTTAGGATCATCTCATGGTACTTTGTGAGATATTTTCACATACAATTATATCATACCTTAACTATTTTCAATTTGACCTCCTTTGAGTCTTTATCCATCTTACCTCTCAATCTACTTTCTATTTAGTCTTAATAGCCACCATAATTCCTATTGTATCGGCCAAGTCAATAGAGTCTATTTTATACTTATATTTCCATGTATTATTTTACCTAGATGATATAGTTCTATGTTGTGTCTCTATCAAGTTTACTATATTGGCTTAGTCGATATAGTTTTGTATCAGTTGACACCCTTTCTGACTATATTGACTTGATTGATATTTGTTAGCTTAGAGTTTAAGATTATTTTTAATTATTAGAACCATATATATAAGAATAATATTATCATTCCCAAATATATATCACACTCACTTTCTCTTATTTGACTCACATTATACACTTAAGTAAGAAAATGAGAAGTTATAGGTTTAAAGTCTTATTTTTGGAGGTCTAGTCTTGTTTATGGTCTTTGGAGATCAATAGGAGTCATCATATCAAGGAGGTGTATAATTATTTTGAGTCCTCAACTAAGGATATCTAGGTCTTATGTTTCCATTTTAGGTCTTAAACCTAAAATATCTCATGCAAAGTGCCACTTGGGCCAAATCATGATATTGAGGCACTAATAGTCCACTAAAAGGTAAGTATCTTTATCCCTACTATCTTTATTTTATTTAATTAGTATATTTGATATTGGTTTGTGCATTTATATTTTATATGTGTTTTTTATAATTTGTAATGCTCCTCATTATATTGAATAAGATTGGATAAATACATGGTTGCTTAGGCTTGCCAGTATCACCTTAGGTTGCATAGACCACCCATTTTTATACCATTACACCACTGATATTCCTATTAGTTTAGTAATTTTAGCTATATTATATCTAGGTTACCCTATTTTATCAGTTCCTTTCATGTGGTATCTTTATTATATCCTTGATACACCTCTTTACAATCATTATGTATCTTGAGCCATACTGGAGTTATACCCCATGCCATATGCTTAGGATTTGGAACCCTATCCTTTTGACATTTGTGTGTGGATTACCCTCTACTAGGTTTATGTTTATTCTAGGTCCTTACCCATTCTTCCAATTATATGTAGGCTCTATTTTTGTTACCTTTTTTTATAACCTAGTTTATTGATAGCAAGAGAATTATTACAAATAATCCTAGACCATATATACATTGTAGTGAACCCACTGTGAATCTTATCCCAATACTAGTTGGATTGTCTTCACATTTCCTTATTTTTATTACTTATCTTCACTTTGGATTCACCATCATAATGCATTTTATTCAACCTGACATGAGTTCTATCCCACCTTTGGTTGTATCACCTTCAAGTTTTTCCTTCTTAGAGTTACCTTCATCTTCATCATACACTTTAGTGAACATTGTATGTTGATTTTATCACCCAGCATAATACAATTATTTGTGTCTATAACTATACCATATGAACTAATATAGTTTTATTTTGATCATAATTGTATCATCCAACCTGATATAAAGTTTCCCTCCTAGTTCTATATCAACTATATTGGCCTACTTGATACAATTCCTTTCCTTTCTAAACTTAGTTACTAGTATCATGGCCTACCTAATACATTTCCTTTACTTTCTAATCTCAATTACTACTATATTGACCAACCTAATAAATAAATATTATTTATATATCTCTATGTTTTCAATAGAATTGGCCAAGAAGATACCTTTCTACTGATATTCATATTATTCTTTCATTTTTGCACCTTGTTGTTTCAAATTTTCATCATGTTAACTCCTCTTAGGATTTTCCTATAAAATCTTAGTCCATTTAAATTTTACACTAGTTACTCTTTCATTCATACCTTATCCACCATTGATGGAAACTCAACATGGTGTATCTTCTCTCAATCTCAACCTAGATCTATCATATTAACATGGTTCACATTGGTCAAAATTCAGATTTAGAAGATCCTAATTATCTTATTAATAATCTTAGTGATAAATTTATTTATACCTCAAATAATAATGGGAGTCTTAGTAAAATTCCCCCTACTACATCAGCTAGGGAAACCAACACCAATGTTGGTAACCTTTCTCTGAACACCAACATTAGGAATCCTCCACTTGATTCCAATAAACATAGATATCATATTATTTATAATCCCAAAGTCCTTGCACAATGGTTCAACAAATGGCCCTTATAAAAGATTCTGATAATAGTAAAATCCTTCAGATGCAAAATTATATGTTACATTTTTCTAATCAAGTTCCTCAAGTTATCATGATTCAATCAAATAGGAATTATGTTGCTCCTCCTCTTAGATAAGTTAATGGAAATCTTGCTCCTCAACCTCCAATTAAAAACAAGATGATTCAATATATTTAAAATGAGCCTTTATCTCCCTTAATTATGTCCATGGATATTGGAAGCATTTCTCCAACCATCACATATGATATAACTACTAATCTCACCTTATATATTAGAGCCTTCAATAATATCTAGACGGAATTGATTCAAACAAACACCTATTTCATTACCAAAATTATAGCCAAAAACTTTTTTGCATATGTGTTAGAATGGTATAATCAACTTCATAGTCACTTCATTATACAACTAGAGGATTTATTCAATGTTTTAGTTAAGGGATTTCAACATAATGAGATCCTTGTAAATAGTCTTAGCAACTTCATTAATCTTAATAAATTTTGTAAAGAATTTCCCCATGTTTTCATCAAATGATGTAAATATTTAGCACATAAAGCAAACCATAACATGAGTGTTGAAAATGTGTTCAAACTCTTTGTTACCAATCAAAGGGACCCTCTTCAATATAAAGTTAGGATCTTATCTCCTCACACTTTATAATAGGCCTTTGATCAAGAAAAAATACAATATTTCCTTATGACCTAATTTTAACCATCTCAAAACATTTAAAATCAATCTTTTCAAACCTCCACCAATGTATTCAATGATAATTCTTCTCAAATTAAACCTCTCCAACCTAAAATGGGAGCCTATAATCAAAACAATAAAATTTCCACACATCCTCTCTTGAGTTTGAAAGAACTTAAGAAAATATTATCTCTATCTAGTCCTTATATTCACACTTTTCCCCTACCACCATGGCATGATTCAAACCAATTTTTTTGGTTACATGCCAATATTTTAACTTTCATGAGACATTTCATGCACTTGGTAAATTAACTTTATACTTTATATTGGGTAAAAACTTTAAACATGACATTATTACCAAAAAATATCTAAAACCTCTAAAAGTTAATCCAATATCTTATAAGTCTCATACATCCTAAAACATATAATTTAAATAAACAACACTCAAATGAATTTATTTGTATTATTTCAATGAATATGATCATTATTATAATTGTGATCATAGGAATCCAAGAAGGGGATATTATTATTGTGTTATTGAGGAAACAAAAATCCAAATAAACACACTAATGAAACTAACACCTCAAGCCTAGATCTTAGGGATGAATTAGTAAAAAAGATAAATGGAATCACAACTAAAATTCAAAAGACATCAAATATCTTACCTTCTTTGAGATCTCCATATGATTTTATGAGTGGCTTGCTCAATTTATGACTCAAAGAATCTTTGGCAATAGAGGTTATGTATCTCCTTCTCTCCTTGACACCATTGGCTTGTGTTGGCTTTGTGTAGCTTGGCTCAATATTTTGGAATTATAAAACTACTCTTCTCAAAGCTTTTAATTCATTTGTGCATAATAACTTTTCACCAAAATATCTTAATATTCAATATCCAAGGCATTGTATTTATAGGCTTAGGAACTAACCTCAACCCAAGGTGGGTCAATGTGTAGTTAAGGCTTGGAAAGGGTTCAAACCTAACCTAGGTGAGTTAAATGTAACCCCAGCAGAGTTAATAGTTTTCAAGTAATAATTATTTTCAATAAATAGGCATGGGTCTCCAAAAACATATTTTAAGATATTTTCCAAAGGCTTGACAACTTGCAAAGGTAATCATGAAAAAGCTAGGATATTTCATATTGTTTAATTTACTTTTTTATTTATTCATTAATTTCACATGGATAATTCAACTAGGCATTTAATTTGGTTTAGCTTATTAATTAATTTTGATTATCCATTTATCTCTTTCAATATTTGATTTAAGTTCATGTGCCCCACTTAAGAGGTTCCTAAGCTAAATTGATTGTTGTGATATTGTAGGATGATTAGGGATGAATCCACAAGAGGTTATGATTGCATACAGTATGATACCCCCATTAGGTATACCTCAATGTGATACTAAAATTTGATAAATGATGCACAATAAAATTTAAGACATTCAATGATTACTAGGCTTAATTCATAATGGTTGGTAGGAATCAATCTGAACTCTGGTCGAAGGCCATTGGTGACCAAATTTTGGTGTCTATAGTTTACCCCTATTTGGGAAGGTGTTGCAAGTTGTAGGCATAGTAATGTCTTCTCAAAGAATGAAACAAGCCATTAAAAATGAATAAAGATAATGATAGAATAAAAAGATACAAACAATGTTTGGAAAGCCTATAATGATGCCCCCTCGAGGGAGTGGTCATCACATATGTTTGATGGATGGTATCTCAAAAAGAAGTAAGAAGAAGAATGAAATTAACCCATGGGTGATATTAATCCAAATGATATTATGATTGGATGCATTGATTTAAAAATGATTGATTTTCTCAAAGGTAGTTATAATCAGTAATAAAGTTTGAGACATGGATTTTCCCAAAGGTCGTTATAATCAATGGCAATAGCATATTCCCCAGTTAGAGCGGATGAGTCAAAATAATGATTTTCTCATAGGTGGTTATATTTATTAATATGACTAAATTTAATATGTTTTATTGTTCTCCAATATGGCTGATTGGTAAGAATAACTCAAGGATATAACATGTTGTCTAGATTAAAGATGAGTGGCCACAAACATAGATGCAACAGTCTAATGACTGAAGATGCCACAAAAAATAGGCATATAAGGATGTGAAAAGTGATGAAAGAGATGAATAGAAGAATAAAATTTGATCACTGAAAATGATTCATTTGTACCTTCAAATGTGAAGATGTTCATCCTTATTAGCATTTATACAACCATAATGGTCAATGGGTTAATTTGATCAAGGAGGGTGGGAGGATTTTCCAAGGTTACCAAGGAGAAACTTAAGCAGCTTCATCACTTGTAAGACTTACCAAGCTGATTTTTTTTGTATCACATGATGGTAGGCATCATGATATAAAACACCATAATAACTTGGTCAAAATATGCATAAGTACTGACTCCCAATCTAATAAACAATTTAAAATAATGTACTGATGACAAAAACCATGATGATAATGTTGACATAAGAATATGGATGGACTTAAGAATAATGCACAAGGAATCACCCAATGAACACATATAGACTGAGTCAAGGCACAAAAATGAAAACAAACAAATAAGCAAACAAACAAACAAACAATAAACAACTAAGCAAACACAAAAAAACTAAAATAAAGAGCAATAAAAAGCATCCTAACAATAGATTTGTGTCAGTATGGTGGATCAAGGATGACTAACTAGGCTTAGACAGGACAAATGTTTTTGGATTTTAAAATTTTTGAATTTTTCAAAATTTTCTATATATGTCAACTTAATTGATAATGATAAGATACTAAATGGTCCAAGCTCACAAAATGATGAGAGCATTCAAACTAAAAAATGCTTGTAAAATGGTGAGAGTGTGGCTTAGGTTTCTTGTAAAATGGTGAGAGTGTATGAAAAAGAGGGACTAATCTAACCTTAATGTGAATCGAGCATGGCCTACATAGTCCCATTATGACCTTAAGTCACATTAGTTCTACCCACACAAAATTTGGTGAGAGCCAACTTGCTCACAAAAATTTCTAAAATTGAGGCAAATGACTAGGTAAATGAGAATAGTAATGGCAAGGTGATGTGACAATGCATGGTAAAAGGTGTTGTTCCTAATTTTCCCATAGGAGGTTATAATTAATAAAAAATGGCATAGCTTTGTGATACTAATTTACCCATCAGAGGTTATAATTAGTAACACATGGAAGAATATTGATTTTCTCATAGGTGGTTATAATTAATGGCACTAGTCAAACATAAATGAAAGATAACTTGCCAGATCCACTATAAAACTAATTTCATAAACTATCATTTAAACACCAAATTCTATAAAAAATTAAACTAGATCAGAATCCCCTCACTGAAGATGCAATAAAAACCAAAGGAACCAAGATCAAAAGGGGTTGGATAGGATAGCTAAAAATAAACTTTGGTCTAATAGGGATGGTATGGTAGAAAGGTATGTGGCATAAGGAATATGATAGTATGTAAATTAAATATAATGGAAAGAGGGATACCCCTAAGTGATAAGGCAAGGTAAATGACATGGTATGAAAAAAATGATAAGAGGAATTGGCAATTAGAAATGGTAAAGGTAGGGTTTTTGGCAATATATAGGGATGGTTTTATGATTTTGGCTAGGTATGATTTTTGGTAAATTGTTTATGTCTAAAGTGAATGTTTATGACCAATTTGAATGTTCTATTGTTCATGTCGATGTGGAGATGCACATCCTAATCAACATATGATACAACTAGAATAGTTAGTCATATAAATTATTATCCAACACCTCTTCTAAGTAGTTACTCTATCAAGAACCTGCTATAGATTTGGAATGCAATAATGTTATTATGTTCTTCATTGGTATTTGATTTTGTTTCCTTAAAACTTTGAGACAAGATATCTTTGTAGCCTCTATAAAGGAAAGTATGACCAAGGACAGTAAATAGGGATAAATATTAGATGATAGGTCTTATTTGGCAATGTAATGGTGGATGATAATGTAATGTATAATGGTTGGGAAACAAATGAAGATTGGTATTTTTTAGGCACACACAATGTTGTTGATTCCAGATTCAACATAACTTTATATGTGGTGGGGCTGAAGAATTTTGAATATAATATTGATAGGACCACTAGATTTTTATGATATTTAGTCTTGAGAGTAGCTACCATTTGATTATCTTGTAGAGTGGAAGCTATATTAATGTCATCTTTGATAATGTCTTCATCAAGTAATGAAGAACTATTGTACACCTCAATGAGGTTTTCACTAATGAAGTTGTCTTGATTATCCCATAGCACCTCCAAGAAGGTTTTACTAAGTAACATTGACTTTTGACTTTGATTATCTTTTAGCACCTTAAATAAGGTTTCATTGGAAGATGCTGAGTTTGAAATTTGATTTCCCCTAGCACCTCCAAAAAGGTTTCACTAGAAGATCATTCTTTTGCATGAATTTGGTCTTGGCCTCCCTAATGTTCTTTAACTAATATGTCACCATGGATGCAGTTCAACAAAGTGTGATTTTGTCGATCCCACTCGATATTTTTGGGAGGTGGAATTTCAATATAATGGCTAGGTTGGTTGGTAAAAATGGCATGTGAAATGGTAATAGAATGGAAAGAAGTAGCACAATCCTCATAGAAGATACTAGGAAAACTTGTGTCGAAGATAAATTACTCATCCTCAAAAACCATAAAAATATCACAAATATATTTAAATTGATCTACAAGGCATGTATAACTAATATTGTAATAACCATGATTGTATTATTATTATGAAGCTAATTTTGACTCAATGTACTCTAAATATGATGTTGAGACTAACATTTATTCTACTTATAATTTTAAATCTAATGTTAGTTTAAGAATAGAACTTGACTCTAATGTTGATTATTCATCTAGTATGGATATTGCTACAATGATGTTTTGTTGAATGCTTGGTATTGGACAAGTAATGGCATGTGATGGAATAAGGGGCTCCATAGAGATTGGTTTGTCAAAGTGAGACTTCTCAATGATGGTAAAAATCTCAAGAGATAACTCCTTAGAGACTGGCTTGTCAAAGGGAGGCTCTTTAAAAATAGTCATATAGTCAAGGTAATGATTTGACCAAAGGTGGTTATAATCATTAAAACATGATTCATCAAAGAATGGCTTGTCAGAGTGAGACTCCTTAACAATAGGTATAGTATCAAAAGGTGATTCATCACAATTTGACTCATCGCAAATGGTTAGTTCAACAAAAACATCATGACTTGGTTTTTTTCTCTTGGCCTTGGTTTATAATCAGTTGTAAAATACCAGTTTTGAATATATCTTGATCTTTGAATGATTGGCTTAGTTAGAGAGGTACTAATTGGCTTAGTTTTAGCTAGATGATTGGTAGTTTTTTTTACAGTGGGGACCAATTGGAAATATATGAAGAATGATTGGTGGTTGGATAATGATAGGCTTAAAAAGGTTGATTTATGGACTAGGATAGTAACTATGACCCATCAAGTTGTGATTGGATAACTTCATTAGGATAATGAGTTACCATAATTAGAATGGCCTAGAATGGTAGGGCATTGTGGAGCTTGGTTTCTTTCATAATCTAAAGGATGAGGTCCTGGTATAAAAATGGTAGGGCATTACAAAGCTTGGTTTCTATTATGAACCAAAGGATGAGGTCTTAGAATATAAATGGTAGGGAATTATGGAGTTTGGTTACTCACACAAACCAAAGGATGAGGTCCTATAATGGAAATGGTAGGATATTAAAAATCTTGGTTTCTATCACAAGCCAAAGTATGAGGTCTTGTAATGGTAATACTTGGATGCTATGGAGCTTGGTGTCTCACACAATCTAAATGAGGGTTAATGGTATAGTTATGAGATTGAGTGTCATTATGTATGAAAGGGTGAACCTAATATGTTAATTGGCCACAAAAGGTATCACCTTATATTTCTATTAAGGATCTTAGCTTTGTTCTCCTGATTGAGTATTGTAAGGAGGATAAGGATCCATCTCACAAACCACTTCTTCACCATTAGGATCTTGATCAAAGTCAATTTGTATGACCTTTCTATCATAAATTGGATTGTAAATGAATCCACCATAAGTGTATTGAGACATATCCAAGTCAATTATAAACGCTTCACAAAAATGCTTAGAGTTATACAAACTCTTAAAAACATTGTCCGAAAGACAAAAGGTTCAAACTTGGTCTAACTTGGTCAAAGGAATGGGGATGTATCTCTAAAAAGGTCTATGTTGAATCTTGGTAAAAATAGTCTAACATCAAATTTCTAATGTCAAATGTCTTAAACAAATGGTCAAGTGGATGAATAAAAACTAGCATGCCAAACTCTAGGTTCAAAGTGTTTTAAGTAAGTCTAATCTAAGAAAACAAAAGTTGTTAGGTATTTTTTCCAAATGTAGCATTAAAATTTTAGCTCAAAATAGGTATTTTCTAGGACTTTTGGAAAAATAAGCACAAAATATAGAATTATACACAAAATGGGTATGATTTAATCTAACAAATCTGAAACACTTTGGCATAGACTAGGCACTCAGAATTGAAACATGAACTTATTTAATTGGCATAAGGCATGGAAAAAAAGGCATATGGAAGATAGGTTTTTTCTCCCAAATCTAGGCACAAACAAATACTTTTCAAATTTGGGTAAATAATTAACCTAAGTTACATAACCTAAAATAAAAAGATTAGTGTCTAGGCCCAAATTAGACAAGGCATAAACAGAGATCAATCAATATTTGAATTTGTACTTGTCAAGTTTAATTCAAAACTCAACATAAGAAACTAGGCTTCTTTGATCAAACAACAAGCTAGGAAAAGGTGAACAACATAATAACACTAGACAAATATCCAAAAAGGCACATGTGGTTCAGTTTTAAAACTGGCACTTTACACAAGGCAAACAAGTCTATGAAACAAATTAAATAGCGTAACAATGTTATTGCACTCTAAATATGTAACAAATGTTTGTTTCAAGACTCTAAGGCACAAAGGTTAGAAATGAATTGGGAAATGTAATGTTACCCTTTTCAACTCAAATAACACATACACACACAAATATTTGTCAAAAGACTAAGGCAAAAAGCATGGTGTCAAATGGATGACATAACATCTCCTAAAAAAAAGAGTGATGTGGACATAAAACTCATTTTGGACATGACATAACAAAAAGAGAGTCTAAACCCAAAAACCATGAAATAAAGGATAAAATGACTTAAAACACCTAAGTTTAATGTTATGGATCCTAAAACTAACAAGGTTTCCTATCAAATTCTATAAATATACTCGCTCTTGAGAGGATTTTAATTCTTAATCCAAAAATAAAAGTGGATGAAGTGGTAGGGGTTTTACACCCCTTTCTCCCAAGAGTTTATGTTATGACATATAACTTCAAACTACTCACCCTACATTAAAAATATGTCTATGGTAAATGGGGTTATTCTAAAACTTTAAGCCTAAATCTTATGAATCCAAGAAGGGGAGATTAGTATTGTGTTAGTTAAGTAAACAAAAAACCAAATAAACACACTAATGAAACTAACACCTCAAGCCTAAATCTTAGGAGTGAGATTAGTAACAAAAGATAAATGAAATCATAACTAAAATTCAAAAGACATCAAATCTCTTACCTTCCTTGAGAGATATATATGATTTTTTGAGTGGCTTGTTCATTTTGTGCTTCAAACAGTCTTTGTAAATAGAGGTTATGTATCTCCTTCTCTCCTTGGCACCATTAGCTTGTGTTGGCTTTGTGTATTTTGGAATTATAACACTACTATTCTTGAAGCTTTGAATTCATTTACGCATAATAAATTTTCACCAAAATAACTTAATATTTAATAAGAAAGACATTATATTTATAGGCTTAGGAACTAACCTCAACCCAAGGTGAGTCAGGGTGTAGTTAAGGCTTGGAATGGGTTCAAACCTAACCTAGGTGAGTCAAATGTAACCCCAGTAGAGTTAATAGTTATTAGGTAATAATAGTTTTCAATAAATAGGCATGGGTCTCCAAAAAGATATTTTAAGATATTTTCCAAAGGCTTGACAACTTGCAAAGGTAATCATGAAAAAGTTAGGATGTTTCATTTTTTTAAATTTCCTTTTTTATTTATTCATCAATTGCACATGGATAATTAAACTAGGCATTTAATTTGGTTTAGATTATTAATTAATTTTTATTATGCATTTATCTCTTTCAATATTTGATTTAAGTTCATGTGCCCTACATAATAGGTTCCTAAGCCAAATTGAATATTGTGATACCATAGGATGATTAGGGATGAATCTATGAGAGGTTATGATTAATATGGTAGGATACCCCAATTAGGGATGCCTCAATGTGATTATGAGTTTTAAAAAATGATGCAAAAGTAAATTTGGGACATTCAATGTGATTCTGAGGCTTAATTTGCAATGGTTAGTAGGAATCAATCTGAAGTCTGATCACAGGCCATTGGTGGCTAGTTTTGGGTGTCTAAAATAATAACTCTCAATATGTGAATGTGGCTAAATTTAACTACAGTCATAATCCCACTCATAAAGATCATGTTACCAAGCCTAAGAAACCTTACCCTAACAAATTTCTTCTTAAATATACTATAATTATTGCTAACACTCCTACTTATCCTTATGCTTTGTTGCCTATGATGATCTTATTCCATTACCGGAGCCTCAACCTAGCACATCAAATCCCTCTAATAGATTACATCATAAATTCAATCTTCCAAATTAACCTAATTATCATTATAGTTCTAATCCAAAATATTAATGAAAATTCCTATATGAGCTTAAATCTACACCTTGCAAGATTCTTTTAATGAAACTCTTGAGGACATCACCATTTCATCAAAATTTTATCATGCAACAGTTGTAAGATATGAAATAATCCCCATATATCAAACCTAAACCATCTTCTCAACATTTTGAAGGTCCCACACCTACAAAAGTTCATGTCATTGAAACCATTTCTCATTATCCCCCTTCTAAGAAACTTTCCATTGAGTATCCTGAGGATAATATGATCAATAATGAAGTTATTTTTCAAGATGATGAACCACTGGGTTAATTTCAAAAGGTTGTTCAAGATGATGAACCACTAGGTTAATTATTTATGTTCTCATAAGTAAAATATTAGTGGATGAAATTTTAGGAATCAATGTTACTTCTCTTTGGTTAATCCAACAAATTGGATGTTCCAAAGATGACCTCAAACAAACTAGAGTCACATGTCATAAATATGATAAGACCAACCAAATTCCTATTGGTTTAATTTATCTTCCCCTCACCATTGGGCCTAAAATAATATGAACCAAGCTTACAGTATTATATCTTCCATTGTTTTATAATCTCATTTTAAATCATCATTGGACTCATCACATGAGAGCTATCACTTCTTCAGTAGCCAATGCATTAAATTTAACCATGATGGTGAGTAGTATAAAATGAAACAAATCCCAAATCATGAGACCTCAAACTACATAATATTACATCTCAATATCATATACTAACTATTCCTCACATTAATAGTCCTCCCATTCTTAAGTTTATCAACATGTTGTTAGGATAAATTAAAACCCAAATCTATCCCCAAATCGTATACAAAAAAAACTATGAAATAAATTAATCAAACATTTAGAAAATAAACATAAACATGCACAAAATAGGAGACACCATATTTAATGTAGTTCACCCAAAATGGGATACATCCACCAAACTTGTCCAGTATATTATTCCCAGCAATACAAGGGAGAAACAAAATCCTATAAAAAACCATGTTACAACTCTCTACCTTTTTTCCCTCCTCTTTGTGTACAATATTTTGTCTTTTTTTCACATTCATACCTTTAATTAATGGCCCAGATTGACTATGAAATTACAATTTAACAAGGCAATTTTAATAAAAAAATTCTCTGGGGTGCATGGCCCCTGGACCCCCCATCAGGGGGATTATCCCCCAAAACCCCGTAAGGGGGTTCCCCCCCCTTGAAACCACCTATGCCATCAGGGATTCAAAGAATGGGATCCAAACCCAACTAAAATAACATCAAAATATTAACCTCTGATCTTGGAAGATAATCAAGCTCCACACTTAAAACATGCATCCTAATTTTCAAGTCACTCTCAGTGACTTTGATGATGATAAACCTAATGAACTTCAAAATATTTATAACACTACTATATTAACTCTTAATTTAGTGGAATGGATTCCTTCATATCTCCAATCATGAGATATGACCCTTTCCTTTATTTATGATGATACTGAGAACCCACCTCTTTACAATAGTAATGAAGCTTCCTATGCAAAATATGATTTTTCATGCAATGACCTTGGGTTGGAAAATCTCTTCCAAGATCCCTTATTAATTTCTCCTATAATATTTATTCAAATTGGTATATCTAGTATATATAATTCCAATTATAACTCTCAAAAACTTATTCACACTTTAAATATTTCTGCATTTTATGATTATAAGTATATGGCTTCCAAATATCAATCAAGGAACTTGGATGTGCTTCATTAATATAAATCTCTTAGTCATATTCATGAATTGAACTAGGATGCCCATTAGTCCATATTCTTTTTTAAATCATAGGGATGAAGAGGATAAAGTTGAACCCAAAGGCTATGTTCCACTATTAACCCACCATTAAAAACCACTTTGTGGGTTGTTCAATGGACTTTTTATTTTAATATCATTTATAATTGTACTAGCCAACTCAATATAGTTTTTAAAACATCATGTCTTTCTAATTTTATCAAGTAACCCAATACACTTCATAAGTTTTCTTGTCTATATTGGAACACTAGATACAGTTCAAAAAAAATCATATCCTTCTAATTGTATTGCCTAAATTGATAAAGTTTAGAATCATCTAGATGTTTTTAACTATATTGGCTATTGTTCACTATAGAGAAACTATACATTTCATATTTTATTTCCCAACTATACCAAAAAACTACTACAAAGTGTTGATATAGTTTTATTAGTAGTGCCTTAATTTTTGAATTGTGTTGGTCATGATTTCAATAATACTACTATAATATTATTTTATCCCCTTTCTGATTCTAACTAGATATTGCTCTTTCTACTTCTACTTCAACCAATCTTATCAATCAGCTTGATACACTCATAATCCATATTGTTTCCACTAACTGTATCAACCAACAAATATAGTTTAGAGTAGTTCTATTTAGTAGACTATATTATCTAGGATGATACCATACAACAAAGTTCAAACAATTCTCCTAAAGATCCTTAAATTACCATAGATTTCAAAGCCATTATTTTGAGACAAATCCACTCATAGTGTGATAGAAAATGTAATAATATTATTGATCCTGAGGTTGATGTTGATTATTATGTCCTATAGCCTAAGCTTCCTACTAACAAGTCCATTTTATAACTTTCTCATGCAAGATAACCCCAACTTCCATTTCAACATCACAAGCTTGGCCAGTTTGAAAACACTTCTAACCTATTTAGTAATGTTGTTGCTAGTGTCAACCCTAATCCTAATCCCATTTCTAAGCTTCCTCCTATACCATATCATTTACAAGATAGGAATGTAATTCTTATCAAGAAAACTCAACCAATCAACTTAGGTACATTCATAAATCCTCAATTTGTCTTTATCTTTAAGGAGATCCACCCTGAAGAGAAGGACAAATTTAACCTATTTATTGATATATTTCATGAATACATTACTTGGTCATATCAATATATGCTCTATATATACCATATAATTGTTGTCCATAATAGAGTTACCTATCCTAATCAAAACATGTTTTCCAAAAAAAATGGAAATTCCCCGCAAAAGTTTCCACCCTTTGTCACAAGGAAGTCATTAACCTCCTAGATGCTAAGTCTATCAACCTTGTAGACAATTAAATTATTGGTACATACTTATACTCACAAAATAATACTCATTTATTCTTATTATTCATTAAATGATGTTACATATTTATATGATCATGTTCTACTTAAGATAAGGATTCAAGCATTATCAACACTAATTAAAATAATCCCTGTAATCACTAAAAGAGCATATTCACATGATTTGTTGAAACAAATCACACACACACACACACACACACACACACACACACACACACACACACACACACACACACACACACACACACACACACACACACACACACACACACAAATTCACAAATAATTATAGATAAATAAAATATTATTATGCACTAATAAGTATTTATAACATCCCCTATTAGTGTGGGCATAGGGGGAGGAATCACACAACATGAAGTGGAAAAAAATGTATGTCATCACATACTCTAAGTATGCACCATGTTACTCATGATGAGTAGTGCTTGTGATAACCTACATACATGAACATACTTATTCATGGTTTAACTTACAGTGAATATTGTTATTCTCACTAAAAAATTACATATTTTGGAAATGACCTACATATGTGAATCTAATTGTTCATTTTTTCACTTATAGTGGTGTTGCACTACTCACCAATAAATCACTAAGAAGTATTTATCAGAAAATACATAGTAAACATTACTCTCCTATACATCTATTTTATAATTCTATTATCATCACAAAAATACAATAAAATGAATATTTAGTATTAGGTCCTCATTTTCACATGTGTAGCCTCTATATATGATCATTTCCACTTGATAACGAATAATGTATTTGGTACCCATTGCCACTTGTCACCAATTTCAAATTTAGTAAATTTGGCGATATTTGGATTTTCTATTATTTTAATACTTAACCCATTTGTTAGCATCTAACTTGAGTTCATTGATGGCCTCCTACCTCTATTTTCTTTGACCTCTAGTAAAGTGTTCCTACTCAATAGGATGAAACTTGAGGATCAACAATTTCAACATTGTTTTTATTTATTTAAATCCCTCACAATTTTTTTTTGAAATAGTACATTTTCATGATGTTGGGTTAACCTAATATTCCATCCACTTATAAAAATATATTTTTTAATTTTATAATAACTTTGACTTTCACAACAAGATGACATATAGAGAAAGGACACATAAGACACAAAATCGAGACTTAGATTTGTGGAATTAACTACTTGTTAAAAATATGGCCATCAACAAAATTTTATTACAATTAAATTAATTATATATAAATGATAATTAAAACCATTAGGAACTATAAAATCTAAACCAAATTACTAAATATGACCATCTTGGCACGTTTTCAAAAATGACTACATGACTAGAAATGTTTTAATCAACTTAAAATAAATTATAGTATTGGACCAAAAAAATATTCATTCACTTTTGATTGCCTATATAAAAAATTGCAAGATTTTAAAAAAAAAGACAATTTAAATACTTAATAATAACACAAACCTATACTACATGCCTTAATATTTATGGACCATAATAGCAGCTTGACATTCTAGATCAATGCCATTCATTTCACCCAAAGAGTTGAATACATCATATTTTTTATTAATTTATATAATTAAATGTTATGGAAATTTCTAACTCCACTAAGAATAAAATTATGTTCACATATAACTAAGAAAAATATGTAGTGTAAATATTTATTTGGCACTAAATGTCATGTGGCTTGGTAGATCTACACGAGATGATGTTCAAAGTCTATAAAAACACAAATATTCCGTTCAAATACAAGGTTAGAACTACTAATGAAAATTATGTGTGGGTGCTTGTTGATATTTTCAAAAATAAGCTCCTAGTGTGTTGACATGGAAAAGTGTAAAGGATACACAAGGAAGATAAAAACTTTATCATAGAAATTGAACCAAGTACGAAAAACATTGATTACATTCAAGAATGAGGTATCATTAGATTCAACAACTAAGAAGATAAAAAAAGAATAGATATTTGGACAAATTAAGCTCTAACATAGAAAATAAGAGACTAAAGAGATGTTTATAGGCTTTTGATGGGTGTACATGTAAGGATCTTACCTATATTGAGATGAATGAAGATGAGCACTGGTAAGCTAAAATATAGTACACAAGGATTTAAATTAAAAAAAACACTCTTTATCTAATGATTTTATAAAATTTTCCCATGGTTATACTAGTCCATTCACCCAAAATAGTCTAATAACATTAAATAGAAATATCTTCAATAAATTATTACCAGGCCATAAATCAGGGAAACAAACAAAATCAAGGTTTTCGATTGAATCTTTATAGTTTCTCCATTATGATCAACCTGCTCTAATACCAAACTAATTTTTTGGTAAAAATTTATACACAAAAAATAATATTCCTTTATTTTTATTATTTAATAAAGGATGTGACATATTTATAGGCTCATGTTCTCCTTAAAATAAGGATTCAAGCCTTATCAACAACAACAAAAATAATACCTATAATCACTCAAAGACCCTATTCACATAAGTTTTTGAAGTAATTCACATGCACATATCTTCACAAATAATTATAACAAAAAAACTATGCAATAATCTATAATTCTAATAAGAATACTCTGAATGGGTCTCTGATATAATACCCATTTGTGAGAAAGTCACTATGTTCATTTGCATATGTATTGACTTTTGTAATATTAACTTAGTATTCCCTAAGAACAATTTTATTCTACCTTCCATAGATCCCATTAGTGATTTCATAGTTGGATATGAGATTATTTCCCTCCTATATGGTTTTTCAAGGTATAATCAGATTCACATCACCCTAGAAGATCAACATAAGACTACATCTATTACTGAGTGAGGTACATATTCCTATGTTAAGATGCTTTCTGGCCTTAAAATCACTGTGGTAACTTACCAATGAGTAATGACACACTTTTCACTACTTGTTCCACAAAATAGTCAAAACCTATGTGGACGACCTTATAGCCAAATCCAAGTGTCACAAAAATCATTTTCATGACTTAACTATCATCTCTATGCATTTTAATAAATACAAAGCTAAGCTCAATCCTAAGAAATGTGTGTTTGGTATCACCTATAGAAAAATATTAACATTCTTAATCTCACAATGAGGGATTTATGTGGATCCTTCTGATCTAAAATATATTTTTGACACACATATACCTTTTTTCATTATCGATATGCACACTTATCTTGGGAAACATGGGGAAATGCAAATATTTGTTCTTGAGTTGGCTTACCATACACATTTGTTAAACTCTCTTCCTAATAAATATGTTAATCTTGAGTGGAACAATACTTCTCAATAATATTTTAACAATGTGAATATATCCTTACTTAGACCTCTTACTTTATGACCACCATCTAGTGATCACCCTCTCATATTGTACATGTCATTTACCCACATCTCATATGGGGTATTGATTACACAATAGGATGAATTTGGCAAGGAATATGTTATTTACTACATTATTTTCACTTTGATATATTATTAAACATTTTATACAAATTTTTATCATGAATGTACCTCAGTTTATACTTTTCCACCATAAATATTTGGCACTACATGCTTTATTAGACTACTTAAGTTATAGTCTATTCAAACTCTCTCTGCCATTTCTTCTCTAAAGATTTAATTTTTAGAGATTGAATTGGTAAGTGGATTGTACTATATTTTGAATTTGACCTTGGTATTAATACTCAAAATTCATTCAATGGACAATTGATCATTGATAAACTTGTTGTAGAACATATACCAACTCAATAACACCTTCAAGATAATCTTCCATATGAAAATGTTGTGACTAAAAGCATTGATAAAGATATTGCCATTAAAGAATTAAAAAAAAACACATAGATAACCATGAGGCACAAGAATTAAAAGGATATAAAATTATATTTTCTAAGTCTAAAACATATACAAAATCTACCTTATAATAATTACCGAAGGTCACCATTGATTTATCTTAGTATGATACTAAGACACTCCATTTTTATTGAGCTAAGTGGCTTCAAAGAGATGGGGTAGGATGTGTATTCATTTATCCTTATGGAAAGATCAATCATTTATAATTTATATTTCACTTAAATTTTACTAATATCATGGTTGAATATGAATCTCTCTTCCTTGGGATGCAGACAACCATTGATTCAAAATTTCTTACTTGTATGCTTTAGGTTATTCACAACTTATATGTTGTCAATTCAATGATGTTTATCAATAAAAAGTGAAAAAAATAAGCATATAATGACCTCTCTACTATTGAGACAATCCTATGAGATAAAAATGTTATAACTAACTCTCATACCTATTCAACTTCCCCTTTTCACCCTCATCAAGCACCACATGATACACAGTTTCTCATCCAGACAAGGAAGTATCCATATACCTTAAAATCTAAGGATTATTTTCTTATCTTCCACATTGAATCCATCACTAATTGATAAATCTCAAGGTATAAATACATCATCTAATTTATTGAGAACCAAACTTATCCTCCGAAGGCCAATTCCCATGAAAAGACAAGACTCTATAAAAAAAACTTATATTTTTTTACTTATACACAATATCATTTAATATTAAAATGCCTAAGGTACCCGTATTTGTTTTGTTACTTAATATGAGTTTCCTTCTCTTATTAAACAAGCACATAGGGGTATTTACATTGAACATTTTAGTGGGCATGCAACAACTTGAAAATACATATGTATGGGTCATTATTAGCCTACACTTGAAAAGGATGCCATGACTTTTATAAATAAGTGTAATCCCTAAAAACTTCATGATGAATTTATTCATTTTATTTTTTCCAAGCTTCAGATTCTTTAATTTCCTTGGCCATTATCTATGTGGGGTTTATATATCATCGAGAAGTTACCTCGAACACAAGATGATTATTTCCTCATTATTACCAACACCAAGTAATTTATTAAGTGGGTAGAATTCATTCCCCTTAATAATGTTACAAACGCCACTATCTACAAATTCATCTTTAATAAAATCATATTTCATTTTGGGATTTCCCACACCATAATATATGATAATAGTGGGAATTTAAAAAATAAGTATTTGAATTAGTTTTGTCTAAATTCAAAATTATACACAATATTTCCAGACCTTATCACCCTAAATGTAATGTCCAAAAAAAAATACTTAATAAGACCTTGTAAAATAATATTTGATATTCTCTTTCAAAATAGAATATCTATATTTACCCTACACTTTAGGCTTATCATACTAGTATTATTACTATCATTGTGACAACTCCATTCTATCTAGTCTATGGATCTGAAGGCGTCTTGAAATTAGAATTTGAGTTACCCTCTTTTCACATTTTTTTTATGGCATCATCCCTAATTAATAGCTTCTTGAATCCCCCTTCACACACTATAATTTATTAACGAGTGGCACATGATTTCCATCTAGCATAATTGTCATTACAAAAGTTACATTGCTAAGAAAAATAATAACAAATAAAAAGTTCATACTTTCAATGTCAAAGATTTAGTGTTGAAATTGGACTAAACCCATGACAAAGAGGGAAAGTATACCCAAACATTGTGGGGTCCTTAAATTTTCAAGGACATCCTTGGACCTAGCACCTATAGACTACAAATGCATGAAGGGCATATCTTCAAGGAATGTAATAACTCTTAGTTACTAAAAAAATATTTTGATTAACCTATGACCTTCCTAGTTTCCTTTTAGTTATGTTTTTCCATTTCCTGTACATATTAATTATATGTTTCTCTTGAATTTATATTTTATTAAGCTAAAATTTACTGCACTTTCTATTTTGAATCTCTTATGTTGTAACTTGGCATTGTCTTATTTAAACTTTTAGGTTTATTATAATTAACCCTAGTACCCATGCTTGGTACTTATGTTTTTTCTCATCTTTATACCCCTTGGTTTTTCAGTTTGTGATTGGGGAATTAATCAAGCCCTTATCATAAACACACGTCACTTACACCTTTTCTTTTATACTCACTTATTTCATTTTCTTCCCCATGGTTTCCTTTAAGATTCTCTGGTAAGTTTTATGATTAGTTACACCCTTTGGGTTTTTATATCTTTTTCACACTTCATATCTTTATTATTTTTACATTTTATAGATTTATTGTCTTTATGCTTCATTTCTTTATCTTACTTGTGATTCTTTCCATTTTAATTTGTGATATGCACTATAAGACAAGGGGAATAAACTAGACCATGATCATAAATTCCCATTATTATTCATTTTGATTTATGGATTGATTTTTTTCCCAATATAAGCTAGGTGTATTTTATAAATATAAAGCAATGGTCAAGAGTAGTTTTTTTTCCTCACTTTATTTGATTGTATTCTCTTTTGGTAAAATAATAGCAGTCTCTCTACATTCCTTCATCCAAAATTACCCCTATTATGATGATGCCTCAATGTACTTATCATTATACCATCTTCCATTATACTTTTTTTTATTGTGCCAACCTTATTATTCTATGTTTATTTACATGGTCTTCCCTATGTTTTTTGTTTTTATTTTGGGATCACCAAGGTCAGTTTTAATATTGCATTCTTTTCTTAGGTGAAATGCTAAGAATATTTTAGGCATCATGGTATTTAAGTTATCCTCATTAGTAGTTGCATGTAATCCCTCTTGTGATAGTCATTTTTAGCACCCATGTTTTTTTTTTTCAAATCCATATGGAGTAAAATAGAAAAATCCAAAAGTGTCAAAAGCCATATCATAAGAAAATATAAATTTTAAAGACAAATTATATCTTAAAATTTATATCACATGAAAAGATGTAATATTTTTGGCACATCTTCTAATCTATCCAAATATTAAATCCCACACTTGGCTTGGTTATATAACCAAGGTCCTTTAGGTTGTGATGAACTAGTAGACTGGGGTACAAGGTATCATTACATCAATGTGTGTGTGTGTGTGTGTGTGCACGCGCATGCATATATTCTTAAATTTTTGTTCCACTTACTTTCTCACATAATTACCCAATATTTACAATAGAGAGATGGATCTATATGGGGTACTGAGGAGCAAGGTACATGTTATGGGAAGGTAGGATCATTTTATTTTTAATGCATCTAGCCTTCATGGGATGATATTTATATTTCACTAGTTAGCCGAATCTTATGTTTTCTACATAGAGTTTTATAGGGCATTTGATATTTAAATCTCTTAGTCTTTCCAACTTGATTTGAGTGCCTTGTTTTTGGTAAATACCATGTTTTTCCTTGGTTATGCCTTCTTTTCCATCCCTTTATTTTTTCACCTTGCCAGGAAGGTTTCAGACAACTTATATTCATCAAAATGAAAAAAGTATTTTGTTCATGTGTGGAATGTTATTCATGCTTGAGGTTGCTACCAATAAAACATCATATTTTTATAACTTTACTAATTATTTTATTTGGCTACTTTTTACTCATGTGTTATGGGAGAACCCATTTCAAAATCTCTCTCATCATCTTCTATACTTCCTATTCTTATTTCTTTTAGACATGTTAGCATTATGGTAGTTTTATATTTTCCTTTTTTAGAATATAAGTTGCATCTTTGATTTGTTGAGAGATGTTTTTTTGCTAATTTCCTTATATTTATGGAATTTATCTTAGTTATGTTTAGTACCTTGAATTTTTTATAAGCTTTTTTGGGCCATCTGATCCTATTTTTACCTTTAATGCTTTCATGTTTTGCCCTTTTTTTAGACCATTCAATTCCATTTTTTACCTTTTCACATCTTTTTTTGAGTTTGGTTTCCATTTATTTTACAGTGATATTTTTTCTAACATTCGACATTTCTTTGTGTCCTTTATTTGATTTGAGTCTTCACTTATCTTACTTTAAATACATTTTTTGGGTTTTTCAATCCTGTCGTAGCCCTATCTTGATGTCTAGATGAATTTCCCTTATTTTTAATTTATCCATTATGATCAACCTTCTCTAATACAAAACCAAAATTTTGGTACAGATTAATACACACAAAATAATATTCCTTTCTTTTTATTATTCAATAAAATATGTTACATATTTATAGTCTCATATTCTCCTTAAGATAAGGAGTTAAGCCTTATCATCAATAAACAAAACCATCCCTACAATCACTCAAACAGCCTATTCACATGATTTTTTTAAACAACTCACATGCACACAACTTTAAAAATAACTATAACCAAAAACAAACTATGCACTAATCTAGAATTCCAATAAGATTACTTTGAATGGGTCTCTAACATTATACCCATTTGTAATAAAGTCACTATGGGCATTCAAATATAAATTGAATTTTGTAATGTCAACTTAGTATTCCCTAAGGATAATTTTATTATACCTTGCATAGATGCCATTATTGATTCCATAGTTGGTTATGAGATGCTTTCACTCATGGCTGGTTTTTCAAGGTATAATCAAATTCACATTACTCAAGAATATCAACATATGAATACATTTACTATAGAGTGAAGTGCATATTGATACATTAAGATGCTTTTTATTTTTAAAATTATTGGGGTAACTTAACAATGATAAATGACTCGCATTTTTCATTAATTCATCCATAAAATAGTTAAAACCTATGTGGATGACCTTATAGTCAAATCCAAGAAAAACATCTTTTTGACTTAGCTATAATCTTTGAGCATTTTAATAAATACAAATCTAATGTCAATCCTAATAAATGTGTGTTTGGTGTCACCTCCAGTAAAATATTAAAATTATTAGTTTCATAATGAGGGATTGATGTGGATACTTATAAGCTCAAATATATTATTGGCATCCCTATACCTTTATCCATTCCCAATATCCACAATTATCTTTGGAAACTTGGGGAAATCCAAAAAAAAATCTTGAGTTGGCTTACCATACACATTTGCTAAACTCTATTCTTAAGAAAGGTGTTACCATTGAATTTATTAATGCTTGTCAACAATACTTTAACAACTTGAATATATCCTTACTTAGGCCTCCTACTTTATGACCACCTTCTAGTGATCACCCTCTCATATTGTACACATCATTTAACCACATCTCAATTGGGGCAATTCTTTCACAACATGATGAGTTTGGAAAGGAATATATTATTTACTACATTAGTTTCACTTTGATAGATTATGATACCCACTATACTAATGTGTAAAATTAATACATCACAATATACTTTTCCATCATAAATATATTACATTACATGCTTTATTAGACTGCTTAAGTCATAGTCTATTCAGACTCTACCATTTCTCCTCTAAAGCCTTATTTCCTAGAGATATAATTAGTACGTGGATTTTACTCTATATGGAATTTTACCTTGAGATTAAAACTCAAAAGTCCTACAAATTGCAAATGATCATTGATAAACTTATAGATGAACCTATACCAGTAAAATGACACCTTTAGGATAATATTCCATGTGAATATGTCCTCATAATTGAAGGCATTGAATAAGCTATTGCTCTTAAAGACTAATGACCAAATTTCATAGCTAGTCATGAGGCATATAACTTCAAAGAATCTAAAATTATAGTATCTAAGTCTAAAATATATACAATATCTACCTTAGAATAATCACCTGAGGTCACCATTTGTTTGCACTAGGATACTTAGACACTCCATTTTGACTGATCCAAGTGCCTTCAAGGAGATGGGGTAGGATATGTCCTTGTTGATCATTGTGGATATTTTATATTGACCTTATATATTAATAATAACATGGATAAATATGAATATCTCATCATCAAGATGTAGACAACCATAGAATTAGACATTTCTTACTTCAATGTTTTAGGTGATTCACAACTTATATGTCACCAAGTCAATGATTTTTATTAATCAAAAGAGAAAACATTAAGAATACATGTGAGCTTGATACTATTATTGTTAAATATTTTTAATCATTCACTATTGATAAAATCCCATGAAATAAATTATATATCCAACTCTCCTATCTATTCAACTTCTTTTTTCACCCTCATTAAGCACCACATAATACATAATTTCTCATCCATATGAAGAAGTATCAAACTACCTCAGAATCTAAGGATGATTCTCTTATCTACCACATTGAATCCATCACTAATAGATAAATCTTATGGTATAAATACATAATCCAATTTATTGAACACCAAACTTATCCTCCTTAGGCCAATTCCCATGAAAATACAAGACTCTGTAATAAAACTTGTAGTTTTATTCTTAGACATGATATCATTTAATATCATAATTCCCAAGGTACCATAATCTATTGTGTTATTCAATATGAATTTACTTATATTATTGAACAAGTACATATGGGTATTTATGTTGGCCATTATATCATACATACTACAACTTGTAAATGCTTATATATGGGTTATTATTAGCCTACCCTTGAAAAGGATGCCATGACTTTTGAAAAGAAGTGTAATACTTTACTACTCCATGATGAATCTATTCATTTTACTCTAGCCAAGATTTAGACTTTTTAACATCCTTTTCCATTCTCTGTGGGGTTTAGATATCATCAACAATTTGACTCAAACATAATATGGTTGTGTCTTCATTATTTCCCCCACCAAGTAATTTATTGAGTGGGTATAAGTTATGACCCTTAATAATGTTACTAGCATAACTATCTACAAATTCATACTTGATAAAATCATATTTTATTTTGGGATTTCTCACACCATCATATCTGATAATGGTGGGAATTTAAAAAATAAGGATATGATGCATTTTTGTGCAAAATTCAAAATTATGCATAATTTTTCCACCCCTTATCACCCTAAATGTAATGGCAAATCTGAAGCCAATAAAAAAATACTTAAAAATATATTTCAAACAATATTATAGATTCTCATTTGGATTATAATATTTAGATTTAATGTACACTTTGGGCCTATCATACTAGTATTCTTACTATCATTGTGACAACTACATTCTCTCTAGTCTGCAAATATAAAGCCATCTTGCCATTAGAAGTTGAGTTACTATATTTTTTATTCATGACATCATCCCTGATGAAGAGCTTTTTGAATTCCACTTTAAAACCTTATAATTTATTAATGAGTGACATGAGTTCCCTCCATCATAGTCATTAGTACAAAAGTTACATTGTTAAGCAAAATAATGAGAAATTAAAATTTCATACTTTCAATGTTAGATATTTAGTGTTGAAATGAGACTAAACCCATGACAAAGAGGGAAAGTAATCCCAAAAGTGGTGGTGTCCTTAACTTGTCAAAGACATCCTTAGACCTAGAACCTATAGACTGTAGATGAATGAAGGACATATCTTTGAGTAATGAAATAATGCCCAGTTCTTGAAGAAGTATTTTTATTAACCTATGACCTTTTTAGTTTCCTTTTATATATGCCTTTCCATTTCATTTACATATTACTTGCATGTTTATCAGTATTTTATATTGTATTAAGCTAACATTTCTTGCACTTTCTAATTTGACTCTCTTATGTTACAACTTGACATTTATTTATTTAAACCTTTGGGTTTGTTAGCATTAGTCCTATTACCCATGCTTGGTCCTTAGGTCTTTTTTCATCTTTATACCTCTCAATTTTTTAGTATGTGAGTTACACAATAAGACTTGGGGAATCAAGCAATACCTTCTCATAAACGCACATCACTTCCATCTTTTATTTTACACTCACTTATCTCATTTTATTTTCCATAGTTTCCTTTACGATTATTTGGTATCTTTTATCATTATGTACAACCTTTGAGTTTTCCTATTTTTTATACACTCCTAACTTTATCATTTTAACACTTCATAGCTGTATTGTCTTTATGTTGCATAACTTTGTCTTACTTGTGCCTCTTTCTATTAAAATTTGTGAGATACATTTTAAGACATGGGGAATCAACCAAACCTTGCTAAAAATTATCATTATTATTTATTTTGATTTATAGATTTCTTTTTCTCCCAATATTAGCTATGTGTCTTTTTATAAAGATAAGGCAATGGCCAAGAGTATTGTTTTCCTCTTTTAATTTGATCATATTCTCTTTTGTTAAAACTATAATAGTCTCTCTACATGTCTTCATCCAAATATCCCCTCTCTTATGATTATGCCTCAACCTACCTGTCATTGTACCATCTTACCTTATACTTTTTTATATTGGGGTAACCCAATTGTTCTATGCTCACTTCCATAATATTCCCTATGTATTTCATTTATTTTTGGGGTTCACCAAGGTCAGTTTTAAGATTGCATTCTTTTATAAGGTGCAAGTCTAAGATTGTATATGCATCATGATCTCTAACTTATCCTCTTTAGTAACCATGTGTAATGTCTCTTGTGATACTCATCTTTATCACCCATGTTTAGTTTTTCCAATTATGTGGAGGAATAAAATAAACAAATCCAAAAGTGTCAAAAGTTGTATCATAATAAAATACAATTTTAAAAGGAAAATTATATCTTAAAATTTAGATCACGCTAAAAGACATGATATTTTTGGCACATCTCATATTCTAGTTTAAGTTCAAACCCCACAATTGGCCCTGTGATATATCCAAGGTCCATTGAGGTGTGATGTGATAGTAGACTAGGGTAAGGGGTCTCATTACATCAATATCTATCTGTATCTTCTTATATTCTAGTTCCACTTACTTCCTCATGCAATTATCCAATATTCACAATAGAATGATGGCTCTATAAGGGGTCCTGAGGAGTAAGGAACATGTTTTGGGAAGGTATGATTATTTTATTTTTATTTCATCTAGCCTTCATGGGATGATCTTTATACTTCACTAGTTATTCTAAACTTATGTTTTATATTTAAGGTTTTGTATGGCCTTTGATATTGAAATTTCTTAGTGTTTCCAATTTGATTTGAGTGTTTTATTTCTTGTAAAGACCATTTTTCCCTGGGTGTCACCTTATTTTCCCTCCCTCCATTTTAATACCTTGTAAAAAGGTTTTAGATAGCTTATATTCATCAAAGTGATAAAAAGTCTTTTGTTCATGTGTGGAACATGATTCACGCTTGAGGTTGCTACCAATAAAACATCATATTGTTGTAAATTTACTCATGTGTTATGTCATAACCTCTTTGTAAACCCTCCCATCATCTTTTCTACTTCATCTTATTTCTTTTAGACATGTTAGCATTATGAAAATTGTATCTTTTTTATTTAGAATATAAGCTGCATATTTGACTTGTTGATAGATAATATCTTGATCATTTCTTTATCTTTATAAAAAATTCTTAGTTATGTTTGGAACCTTAAGTTTTATGCATGGTTTTTTTGGGCCATCTAGTCCTATTTTTCCCTTTCATGCTTTCATGTTTGACCTTTTTTGCAAACCATTTAGTTCCATTTTTTTACTTGTTCACATCTTTGTTTAAATTTGGTTTCCATTTCTTTTACAATGATATTTTTACTAACATTTGACATTCATTTATCTTTTTTTTTTAATTTGAATCTTCACTTATCTTAATTTGGATACATTTATTGGGTAACTCAATATTTTAGTAGCCCTAGCTTGATGGCTAGTTGACTTTCCCTTATTTGTTTTTTTCTTCCTTGGAATTTTTGGTTCTATCTTGGGCTTATTCTTTGAGGTCTAGTCATGTTTTTTATATTTGGAGCTCAATATGAGTAGTCATGTTGAGGATGTGTCTCAGTCTTTAGAATCCCCAACAAAGGATATAAAGGCCTTGTTATTTCTATTTAAGGTCTTCAATATAAAACATCACTTATAAAATGTCACTGGAGCTAAAGGTAGAGATTGAATCATTGATGAGTCTACCCAAAGATAAGTATATCTATCCCTAATATATTTCCTTTATTTATTTATTAGATTAGATATTGATTTGTTCATTATTATTTTAGATGTTATTTTTATCCTTCTTTATGATCCTCCTTATATTGAATTATATGGTATATATATAGGTTTTTTTAGGCTTTCCATTATCACTTGAGGTTGAATATACCACCCATTGGTTGACCATTACATCTCTTATATTCCTATTCATTCAATACTTGTAGCTATCTTGGATCTACATTACCCTTATTTTTTAGTGCCTTTAAAGTGGTATCCTTATTATATCCTTGATACATCCCTTTACAATCATTATCATAATCATTTATTTATCTTGAGCCCTAGTGAGATCTATACCCCATGTCATAGTCTTAGGATTTAGAACTCTATCCTCTTGACATTTGAATGTTTATTACTCTCTACTAGGTCTAAGGTTATTATAGGTCCTTACCCATACTTCTGAGTATACATAGGGTCTATTATTGTGACCTTGTTTATATCTTACTCTATTTAGATGAAGAGGATTGTTATAGGTTATCCTAGCATGTGTATACATAAATTATCATCATATCAACTATATTAAGTAATGTCATACCTATGTATGTTACCATAATAATCTTCCATAATCCAATAATCCTATGGGACTCCCATTATCTCTATGATTATAATTAGACCCATTTGTGAATAAAAAACATTAACTCCACCACTAAAAACATGTGTGAAACTTTTGGATTGTACCTCCCTCATCCTTGGCCTTTTTATCTCATTTATATTACTATGACACCACAACTTGTCATAGAAATTCTTGTATATCCTACTCAATATGCATGTACATTGTGTTTTTTATTTATTTTTAGAACCATTGATAGGGAAACTCACTTGTATTTAAGCATAAATCCTTTACTTAATATAAGTGTAATTATCTTGATAACAATCACAAACCATAACTCTCATTATGTTTTCAATACTTTTATAATTAATTATGGTGACAATGAACTAACTGTTGAGGGGGACTTAGGTAAAAAAAAAATTGCTTAGTCAACACACCATAATTATTCTAGGAATTAGGGAACATATTTTTAATTTTGTATCAATTCTTTTAGAAATTAGGGAACATCTTTTTAATTTGGTATCCACTCTCACTTACACTCATGGTTCATTGGTCTTACTAATATCAAGTTGAATTAGTGGTATATCTTATTTTGTGTACCAAACTAGGCCATGTAACCTTCACCATTGAAAATACCACATCAGTGTGAGAAAACTTCACATATAACACTTAGCATGAAAGTGGATTTTTGATCTCCCAAGTCACATTTGAAACCTAGCTTGCCTAACTCTCTTTCCTACTCCTAAAGGTCATCTTGAGTTTGATGCCATTTTATCTCTAAAAACCTATCCCATTATGCCAAACAAGTCTGAATGGTAAACTTTCATATACAACACTTGACCCGAAAGTAGAGTCTTACTACACTTATTTGCACTTGGCATTCTTTCCTGCTTACTCTCTCTACTCCTTGTAGCCATTTTGAGGGGTCAAATTGATTTTCATACCCTTTAAACCTCTAAAATATATCCCATCTTGAAGACCAAGCTCATGAGTCATTCTCATATTTTGCACTTGGTCTTTTCGCACATTTTCAAAGCATTTTTTGTACTTGATAAATCATGCCAAAAAATTGTCCCAATCCATGATTAGGTTTTGGTTGTAGATGATTGAAATTTTTCCAAGTGGCCAGACATAATTAGGATTTTAACTCTTGATTATTTTTACCTATACATATTCTCCATTTCCATTACCTAAAATGGGTTTTCATTGGCAATTTAGTCTTGTTTAAATTTTATTTAGGCCCATAGACCTAATCAAGTTTTCAAAGCCTAATTAGGTCTAGGGCAAGTCAAACATCATGGTACTTTGTTAACTAGAACAAAAGTTTCAATTGGGTCTTGGTGTTTCTTCAGTGGATGTCTATAATGTATTTTGATGGAAAATACCTGATTAAGTTAGTGAGGGGAGTCATTGGGTAGGCTTAGTTTTAATCAAAGATAAAACTCTAATTAGGTATTTAGGCAGATTAGGGGGATGCTTAGTATATTTTAGGCCTTTAATCCCCATATAGGTCTTATGAAAATTTGAAGAGCCATATAGTTTTAATCAGGGATGGATCCCTGATTAGGTAGGGGACCATACCCTAATAGAATCTCAATATTAATTGGGGTCCAAGTTATGACTAGGTCATCAAGACATGGAACCCCAACATCTTATGCTAACTAGGCTTTTAACCCATGTAAAAAATAGTTCACCAAACATAATTCCCATAAAATTATTCAAAGGTCTAGACCATGATTAGGTCTTGGACCCCCTTAACCTCCATTACCATTTCTACTTAGACTAGGAATATTTGATTAAGTCAATCATTTATATCTAAGTGATCCATAATGTTAATTGGGGGTTGAAAGCCTTATTAGAATTATAAATTCTAATTTTGAAAAATTAACAATTTTAAACTCTCTTACCATCCCCAAAATCTATTAGGTCTATTGGGAAAGTTCTTGATCCATTATTCATTTTTTCATGATAATTTTTTATCCCAATGTCAAAAATTTGAACCATTTGATTTTTCAGACAGCTGACTCCATCCCAAACATAATGGTGATCTCAATTTTGATTTGTTGTGCCTAGTTTAAAATTTCTTCATTTTTTGTGTGCTATTTTAGTATTCACATTTTTAATTGCCAAGTTTTGACTTGTTTTTTGTTCTTTTCATGAAAAAAATAGTGAAAGTGGTGAGTTTGTAGGGAGAGGAAGGAGAAAGAGGTAATTGGGTGTATTAATGGTAGTTTTTGGTGATTTTGATGGAAACTACTTCCCTTGGAGGAACCATTTACTATATATTGGCTAATTTTCATTGCTAAAGGGTTGGATTTTTCTCCTCACACAAGAGATTGGGTCAATCACTCTTTGATTTTTATACATTTTACTTTTATTTTCTCTCTCTCCCCTTATTTCCCTAGGGATATGCTATCAAAATTGATACTCAGATTATCATTGTAGAATATATGTGTTATTTAGGTCATATTTTTATTAATATAAGACTATGGAGCTCTTTATTTTTAATCGATGCATGTAGACGATGGTTTTAGATCTTCTCCTTCAAATTGTGTTCCTCAAACTCCTGCATTAGCTTTGTTACTAGTTGTGTGTATGTTGGGCAACTAAGAGACCAATTTAGTTGCTTCTATTCAATTAGATGATCTCATATTTGGATTAATTTTTATCATTATTTTCTTTTCTTTTCTCTCCCCCATATTTTTTTAATTTTTTATTAGATGTTAGATCTAGGGTTTGAATGCAATCTTTTATTAATGTTTATCTTGATTTTTTAATCTTTTCCATTCTAAAAGTGAATTTTTGAATGATTAATAATGGAATGAATGAATGATATAATCAACTAAAAACATAATAAGTATAACTCTAAATGTGTTGATTTATTAAAAAAATATAAAAATGCACATATATTGGTGTCCCATGAAATATATAGAAATTCTACATGAATGAAATAACAAAACTAGCATTATCCATTAAAATATTGAATTAATTAACCCTGTTAAAACTAATTTTAAATTGCATATGAGTGGCCCCCATAAAATTAAATGGTCACAAAGAGCCATTAAGTGAAGATCAATGTGACTAGACTAGGTAGAAAGAGACCTTGGGGATATTCACACATATCTCATTGCAAGAAAGGCAAGTTAGAAAACCTATCAAGAATATTGGCACGTGACAAAATACAAGTCAACGTGATTTAATTATGACTCTATTGGAAAATACTCTTGGTTATTTTTAAAAAATATAAATGTGTCTATGAAACCAAAATCTCTAGTCAAGACTATGCATGGAACATGAAAGGATTTGAGATAGAAGAATATATGATCAACTAAAGGGCCAAATAAAAAATTATTAATGACCCAATGTGTGAAATTAAGATAAATTAGTGCTTATTAGAACCTATAAGGACTAATTACTATGGATACAATAATCAAGTTAGTGAATACTACCTTAATAATGTCTGCATGGATATTGCTTCATTTCTAGATAGGTGTCCATAGACCTAATAGAGTTATCTTTGATCACACTTAAGGCCTTACTCTGCTATTAGTTGGGCATCCATAGCCCTGGTAGAGATTTCCTGAATCACCCAAAATTGATTTTTCTTGACATTGATTTTTATTTCTTTATTTTGTTTTATCTTTTCTCTTTATTTTTTTGGCATGTCAATTCTAGGTTGGGGACCACTGTAGCAAGCAAAAGGAAGAATTATATATATATATATATATATATATATATATATATATATATATATATATATATTACCCTAGATATTCACCACATTATGTTCTTCTAGGTAAACCCAAAAACCATTAAGATGTGATTTTTGTGTTTGGTTTTGAGAGAATGTCTTCATTGACCAAATAATTTACCCAAACTTAACCCAACTCAAATAAATTTAGAACACATCATATCTTAAGATTTTGAAATTGATTTTGAAACATAATCTAATGATAAAAACTACTTAGAGTACTCATGCACCAAAACATAATTTGCATCACTTATCTACAAACCTTATATTATTCATTATTTGACTAATAGGGGAATATATAGGGATAAATAGATGGGTCATACAAAAAAAAAAAAACAAGCAACAAGGTTAGGCCAACAACAAAAAGTGGGAAAATAGGAAAAGAAAACTAAACTAATAAAACATGAAGGAAAGAAAGAAAGGGAAAGAGAAATTATTGAAGGAATTTTTTAGGCTAATTCAATATTGTAAGTAATTTTTAAAGAACTATCCATTGATAGGAAATGGGACATCCTCACTAGTTATACACTTTAGGCAAAATGCATTCTTGCCCAAAAGTTTGGAGATTTTGTAGGGACCCAACCATAGGTCATCAAACTTGTCCCTTTTCATTGTGAGCCTTATCCCAAGAAAGGACTAGATCATAGATCTAGAAGTTTTTCACTTTGACTTATTTTTCAAACCAATGTTTGAAAATTCCATGTTTTATAAAATGCAGCATGGTTGCATCATGTTTTTATTCTAGTTGGATAAATTTAATGAGGTGAGATTTTATTCTATCATCAATTTCTAAGTAGTCTCTCATGAACTTTAATATGGGGATTCTTAGGTTATCCAAAAATATTGGGTCTTGGCTATATATAATATGGTATGGTGACATTACTAAGGCTAACTTTACTCTAGTCCTATCATACCACAATGAAAACTTTAAGGGTTCTTTGTCAATAATTTCATAATTACATCAAGCAATGTATTATTAGTAGATTCAACTACCCTGTTACCTTGAAGGTAATAATTTGAAAAGAACTTGATGATTATCTGATTTTCATAGGCTCATTTGGTAAACTGAAGAGAAGAGAAATTGGGATTATTATTACATACTAGAGTGGTAGGCATCCCAAACTTAGTGATGATATGCTCTTATACAAATATGATTACCACATTGGTTATGTAATTCTTGCATGCTTGAGCTTCGGTCTAATAGGTATCATAGTCATTTTTTGTAAGAATGAACTTGTGTCTAATAGAGTTACTAGCATTCATCATTCCAATGAATTCCAATCCCCATTTCATGAATGGTCAGACCTTAATAACTAGTTGTAATGGCATAATAGTATGTTCTCTGTGTGTAGCAACTTGGCTAGTATGACAAATTTAGATGCAGCTAGTAATAACCTACCCTGAGTATCTGATGAGTTGTATAACTAACTAAACCATGACTATTTCCATATTTCCCATGTAAATAATGTAGTACTCCAATTGCTTCTTATTTATTCAGGCATCTCAAATATATTCTTCATGATTTTTTTCTATATAGAAAGCTTAATTTGATCATAAAATTGTTACTTTTAAAGCATAAGGTTCTTATTTGAGTGGAATTTAGATGACTTGGGCACTTTTTGTTCATCAAGTAATAAATTACATCCTGGTACCAGTCATCATTTATGATTTTTGTACCATGTATTGCTGCCAAACTATATGTGGGTCAAATTTATCCATGGCCTTATTGGGTCCTTGATCTCTTAAAATTTTCATTGTTTATATTTCCAAGTCAAACTCTTGGATAATGGTCATCCACTTTCTTCTTCACTCACCTAACTCATTTTGAATTAGCATAGATTTCATTATTGGGTCAGGCATAGCTAAAAATGCCTTGTTGCAGAGAATGTAGTGTCTAAACTTTTTAACTATTTTGATTAAGGCAAATGTTTTTTTGTCAATAGGTGAATACCTTAGTTTATCATTTCATAATGGATAACTCATGAATGAGACAAGTCTCTCATCTTCAGATTCTTTCTTCAGTGTTATGACAACACCACTTGAGTGTTCCAAAGTGAATGAATAGATGTAAAAGGGTTGTGTATAGTTGGCAATGATTAACACCAGTGTATTTAAAATTACTTTCTTGATCCAATAAAATATGCTTATGCTTCATCCATCCATTCAATTTTCACATCCTTATTTAACATGTTGTTTAGTGGTCAAACTATCTTTATAATACCCAAAATGAACTTCTTCGTGAAGTTGACCTTATTGAAGAATGATTTTAGATACTTTCTGCTATGAGATAGATAAATTCTTAGAATTTCTTCCTCTCACAAGATTGATGGATATGCCTCATTTTGAGATGATGTGACCCAATAACTTACCATTTGTGACCCCAATTATGCACTTTTATGGGTTCAAGGAGATCCCATGATCTCTACACCTATAATACTGATCTCAAGTATTTTACATGGTCTTCCTGATTCTTGTAAAATATAGTTAGATCATCCATGTATATGACTATACACTTACCAATTATATCTTCAAACGTAATATCTATGGCATGTTGGAAGGTAGAACCCACATTGATTAGGCCAAATAGAATCCTTTTATATGTAAATACCCCCCACTTTATTTTGAAAATTTCCTTTATCTAATCTTCATATTTGACCACTACCTTATTATATATCGAATGCCCATCAAGAAATGACATCATCTAAAATCCATTCACTATTTGCAAGACTTCATCTAGTGAAGGTAGTGGGTATTTATCTTTCTCATAGGCTTTATTCAAGTTACAAAGGTCTAAAGAAAGCCTTATCTCTCTATTTTTATTTTGTATTATCACTAAATTAGCCACCCATATGGAGTGCCTCATGGTAAAGATTATCCTTGTCAAAATCAATTTTTGCACTTCCTTGAATATCAATGGTTTTAGCAATGGATTTATCATTTTTAACCTATGATGGAAGGGTTTGACTCTTGGATTGAGATGGATGGTATCCATGAGAATGGATTTTTTGAACACTTTCAATTCCTCATAACTCCATGCTATGACATCCTTTAATTCCTTTAAGGCTTGAAAAAACTCTTGTTTTTATTTTTTAGTACATGTCATGCCTAAAAGCATGTGTTTTGATTCATTGGGATTGCCTAGATTGTAATGTTGGTGTAGTATACCTTTAGTAGGGTCTAGTTTTTCCTTTCCACCTTGGTAATCCATGTCAAATAGTTATTCTAGTGAGACCATGCCCTTTGGTATATTATTTTTTTTTAAATTGATCACCCCTTCCTTGTCTAGTTCAAAATCTTATATGTCATATTCATATATAAAATAAATTTAAAATACATCCATGTTTATGATTAAGTCAATGATATGCATATCATCATTGAATACCTAGAAGTTATTAATATTTTTATGAATGGAAAGAGTAGAGACTAAATCCACTAAGAACCTTCTCAACTTGGAGTCCATAATCAGTTTTAGAATACTAATAGTTATTTCTAATGAATTCACTATGTTATTTATTCTATGATGAAATGTCTAAATGTTTAATTCATCAAAATATTATGTTAAGTTTCATACTTGATTGTGATATCTAGATATGTGCTTTTCATTACAATTTTATTGGCTTTTAATCTACTTGAACACCATTTATGACTCATCAAGCACCTTGACATTCTTGGCTTTCTTCTTTAGAGCAAATTGGAGACTATGAATTAGTGCCTCATACTCAACTACATTATTTTTGCAAGCTAATTATAAGAGAAATGTAGCTAAGTATGACTTCCCTTTTGGGTTTATAAGTTATACACCAGATCCACACCCACTCTTAGATTTAGATCCATCAAACTTCAAAATCCACATCTGATTTTTAGTTGTGTGTTGGATTCTAATGAATAGGTGTTGCTACAATATTTACCTCTTCATTAATTTTCTCAACCTATAGTGGGAACAAGATTTGTTTCTCAAATGATGGAGAGATTATGGTTAGGTATTTAGTAGCATAAGTAGGAATAGGACTGATCATAATGGTTATTTTCTCATTTGAAGAGTTTGTAAACTCTTCATTTTCACCTTGAGGACTTTCTTTGAGATTTTTTATTCATAACTTAGCCATTCCCAATGTGGATAATACTTTTTGGCAACCTTTATTTACACTTGAATTATCCCTTTTCACACTCTTATATGTTATGTAAGCACTAGGGAATGAATAGATCTCATGTGCATAGAAGAAATCATCCTTATCTAGCTAATCTAACTCCTCAATTTTAGATTTTCCTTACATAGACAACATGTTAATGGATACATTTCCATGATTTTATGCTTCTTTCACAAGTGAGTAGACCTTGAAATTTGATTATTCATATAATTTTCCATTTGTATTGTTATACTCTGTGATCATGTGAATCGTTTTCATCGCATGCTCAATTATGATCCGATTGGGTATACCTCACCATGGGAGCCACATGTGAGAGAAGTATGTTGTCATGTGTCCTTTGAATTTTTTTAACCAATCTATACTTAGAATCATACCATGAACATTAGGTATATCCACTCCCTATATGTCAATAAATTATTACACCCTAGGATTAGATGCTAGTTGCATATGGATGTGGTTCAACTCACCAACAACCTTAACCTTTAATTTATCCAACTAAAGAACTTTTATATTTAAAATTTAAATAATCAAACCCATCTTATAGCAAATTGCATAAGGCATCACATTACTAAAATCACTTGATCCACCAAATAATTATGTAATTTATTTCTAAAATTTTGGATTGTTAGGAGGAAAGGAGTTTTAGTTTATTCTTTGTATATTTCAATGTGAGCATAAATTATCCTACTGAATTCTTTCCATTTAGGATTAGATAGTTATTTAATTAGTAAGTACTTTTGGTTATGAATCTAGAGAAAATTAAACATTGTTATATTGGCCTTAGTTTTCTTCAGTTCATCTACAATGATATATCTATGTTTTATTGGTTTCATTGGTTTATTAATTTATGGGGGTGTAGATTTGTTCTTGGAATGATAAGATGTGGTAGGTCCCTTAGGTTTAAATGGGTTTTTGATCAAGTTATCATTAATATGAACTTGATTTTTGTTCGAAGGAGTAGACATAGCTAATGGACCTTGAAGTTTACTCCTCAATTGATAGTTATTTCCCATTTGAAATTATTTGAATTTGGCGACATTGACTAAGTTATCTTCAGGATTGTTGTCACTCTCGAATGTAAAATCATAAGTTTACAATAATATATTTATACTAGTGTTTTATCCATCTTGATTTGAGTTTTTATTAGGTTCAAGGATTATCTCAAGGTTGTTCATATCTTTTTGGAAGATGTTTATGGCTAGGATGAACTCATCACAATCAGTTTCAATGTGATTAGCCATGTTGTGTAACCTACACTAAGTGGGTAATGTCAAATCAGATAGGTTTAATGTATCTAAATCACTATTATTATTATTTTGATTATTATTATCCAGAGGGATAAAGAAACCTCCATTATTTGGCCTCATGTTCTATAGCCTATTGGTTCTCTATAAGTTGATTTTTTTTTGTGGTGGGTTATTTGTGTTTTGGTTATTATTTTGTGGCACTTGTATACATAAATTGACCATGTCATTTTTAAACCTCTAAACCATTTTCTACAAATTTTTTGGTTCTATGTTCACACTAGAATTCTATTGATTTCTTGTTTGTAGTTGTGGGTTAACCATAGGCGCACTAACATTTATAAATGTAGGGTTAATAGGGGTTGTTTGGATATGGGCATTATTGATAAACATTTTATTGTTTATAAATGATGGGATAGTATGTCGGTTGTTAGTAGAAGTAGCATGACCACTAATGCTATGCATGGTAGTAGTGTTTTTATATGCAATAGGAACTAACTACTAGTTGTTTTCATGTAGTAAAACATAATATAGAGGTGCATAAAGCTGACCACTAGGAATATAATTCATGTGCATTGAATTTTAGACTAGATTCAAGCTTGCATACATAACACCTAGGATTAGATTCATTAGAGGAGTGTTGTGTTGAAGAGCATGGTTGATAATCAAAATTTAGTTATAAACACCTAGTTAGCCTTATCAAGGTAAAGGGATAACTCCGTAACCTTTTGGAACCATCTACTTATTAATGTTGATAGATTCATTATAGTTCAAAGACAAGGATAATAGGTTTGTTGAAGTTCTTATAAGGAACATGGATGTCATTGAATCAAAATCCCTCGTGTAGGTTTGTATGGAAGTTTTTCACATTTATGTGTATGGATATTTCAGCCTTTGGTAAATATTACAAAAACATGTGTTGAATACACTCATTGGCTCATTTGGTTCCCTATGGCTAGCAACAAAGTGATAGTACAAGATAGCCTAATCAATAGGCAAACTAAAGTGGTTGATAAACGTCATTTCTAGATCATTCTAGGAAGTAATAGATTCATTTGGTAATTTGAGATACCAAGCATAAGAAACCTCTCATAAGGAGTAAGGGAATAGGTGGAAAGTAACATCCTAATGTTAAATTTATGTTTAGATCAAGGCATCCTTAAATGCCTAAATATATTCCTCACATATTTAAATCCTATTAGGTACATACTTTAGGCAGATCTTTTCAAGATTCTTTGGTAATTAATGAGCATTCTCTAAAACATTTGTAGGGCATCCACCTCCACTTATCCAAAAGGTATTAGATTCCATTAGTGGGTTCTAATGGGCATAAAATGGGTTGATTAAGGAAACTAAATTCATAGGTGAGTTTCTAGTTAAGTGGATTTATCAAGTTTTTGGTGTCCCTTTGTTTGTTCTTGGTTTTATGTCCTCAGAGAGTTTTAACAACTCAAATCAACCCCCAAAAAAATTGATCTTGGGGTTATATGTCTGTTTTCTAATTTAGATTTTGGACTACCTGAGCATGGGTAGTGTTCCTAAGTGTTTAAGTTTAAAATGTGCATTAAATTTTCAATTTTATATTTGTGCATTGGTAGCCCTCCTTCTAGCACCAATTATGTTGATGTGCATTTTGGCATGTGCTAATGTTCTAGGTAGTTAATTTTAACTTACCTCTCTTAAAATGAGATCTATGAGAATTTCCCTAAGGTTTCTTTCTACATATTCTAAGTGTACTAATATTCACTCAATGGCTCATTATGACCATTCCATTTCAAGTGGCCTACTGATTTGCACTTTAAACATAGTATTAATAGGTTTGTATACTTGAACAGTTTAATGGATAATGCCAATTTTGTTCTCTCATTCATGTAGGATTTTAGTGTGTTTTAGGGTACAATAATATATTTTATCTTTAGATTTTCCCAATAAATCAACACATATAGGGTTTTACTTATTATGTTTCTAGCTAATTATATCATTGGTTCATTCCATTATTTATCATTCAACAATGCACTTGCATAATGGAAAATATTATGCAATCAAGATAAGCATTAACATCAGATTGCATTCAAACCCTAGATCTAACAATTGATAAATAATAATAAAAGATGGGGGAGCGGAAATAAAATTAAATACTGATAAAAATGAAGTCAAAATTGAGATCATCTAATCGAATGCAACCCACTAAATAGATCTCCCACTTGGTTAATATACACAAAACTATTAATGGATCCAATACAAGAGTCTAAGGAACACACTATGAAGGAGAATATCTATAACCACCATCTCCATGCATAGATTATAAATAAGGAGATCCATAATCTTCTATTAATAAAAATATGGCTTGAATAACACAAAGTTTACAATGATCATTTGAGTATCAATTTTGAAAACATCTCTTTAGGGAAACAAGAGGTATGAGAGAAAATAAAATCAAAATTTAGAAAATCCAAAGAGTGATTAGCCCAATCTCTTGTGTGATGAGAAAATATAACCCCTTGGTAATGAAAATGATCCAATATATAGCAAACGAGTCCTCCAAGGGAATCATTTTCCATCTAAAATAAATAGAAACTACCATTAATGCACCTAGCTACCTCCTTCTCCTTCCTCTCCCTCCGAACTCACCACTTTCACTGTTCATTTCCTAGAAAAAAAAGACAAAAAACAAGTCAAAACTTGGCAATTAAAAATGTGAATAATAAAATAACAAAAAAAAACATGAATATGTTTTAAAATAGGTATAACCAGGCAAAAATAAAACCATTATCACATCTAGGATGGATTAAACTATCTAACAAATCAAACGGTTCAAATTTTTGACACCAAGATCTAACATTATCATTAAAAAGTGAGAAATGGCTCTAGAACTTGTCTAGTAAACCCGTATGCTTTTTGTCAAATTTTAATTTTTAAATCCAACATGATATAATAAAATCCTAAATTGCTCCCATGCAGTGGTGGTTAAGTTATAATTAATTTCCAACTTTTTATTGGCCCACCATGTAGCTGCTTCACCAACCAACTATTAAGTTAGCCAAAATTATTTAGTGACCTCAAAGTAGTTTCAAATATTGAAATACTTATCCATGTTAGTTAACTATCCTTCATCTCCATACCCCATAATGGTTCCATCAAACTTAGGTGTACTCACCTTTTTCATATCTACACATGTTATTGCAACCTAGGGCACTTCCTCACACCTTTAACCTTGAGAGATTTCCTTCTCAGTAAGATGATCTCTAGGCATGTCCTTATAGGATTCCTCTTCATGTCCATGAATTTTCTATTCCATAGCTACAATTTGGTCTCTAGTTTCATTCATGGATGCAAGAATCTAATCCAACTTTGCTACTTACTTAGCATCAAATTGGTTAGGATCAAACTAAGGGCTTTTATTATTGACATCCAAAGTACCCTCACCAAATGCTCTAGATCACACCATTATCCTTTCTATTAAATAAAAGGATACAAAAATGTTAGTGAACTCATTAAGTCATAGAGTTCGAGACATAATTTTGATACCTATCATACCAAGATTCATAAGGTGTCTTGTCTTTGACTACCATTTAAAGACTTTTGTTAATGATGTATACTTTTGTTTTTATTAATTAAAATAAAAAATGCCTTTCCAGTTGATTATTATTAAACATATTCCTTATAACTCCATGATATATTTATTCTCTTTTTTCAACAACTCCATTCTATTTTGGTGTGTAAGGAGATGTTAGTAGCCTTTTTATTCTATATGAAGTAAAAAACCCTTTAAAACCATTATAAAAAAATTCGCATCCTCTATCTCTTCTTAGGAACTTGATGGATTTTTAAAAATAGTTTTTAGCAAAATATTTGAAGATTTTAAAATATGAAAAAGATTCATTTTTTTATTTCTACAAATTTATCAACATAAACATTGTAGTATCATTCATGAATGAAATGAAATGAAGATTATTACGAAGATTTATTCAATATGTTGGTCCACATAAATATGAAGGAACCAGATCTAAAGGTGTTAATTTTCTCCATTTTTTGATAATTAAATAATAACTATGATTTTTCCTATCAATATAGAGATTTAGGGGATGGTCAGATAGTTTAAAATTTTCACTTTTCAACATTAGAATTTTTAGTGTTAATTAGGCTTTCAACCCTGATTAGCATTATAGAACACCTAAATGAACATGACCGACCTAATCATATGTTTCTAGTCTGAGTAGAATTGGTAATGGAGGTTGAGGGGATCCAATACCTTATTGGGTTCTATACCCCTAAATAGGTTTGTGTTACTTATGTTTGGAGAGATCTTTGTCACATGGGACTCAAAGCCCATTTAATATAAGATATTAGGGCTTCAAGTCCTGACAACATAATTGAGGCTTGGGCCTTGATTAGCATTAAGATTACATTAGGGGATGGTCCCTGACCTAATAGGGGATCCATCCTTGATTAACACTGTGTGCCCCTTTTAATTCCCCTGAGACCTATGCGGTGTTTGAAACCTTAAAATAAACTAAGTGCCCCCTGATCTGCTTAAAGACCTAATTGGAGTTTTATCTCCAATTACAACTAAGTATACCCACTGACTCCCCTCCCTTTCCTAATCAGGTATTTTCTTATGAAATATATTACATGCATCCATCAATAACACACCAAGACCCAATCTTAAATTTTTGTTTAGTTAACAAAGTACCATGACATTAGACTTTCCCTAAACCTAATCAAACTTTGGAAGCTCAATTAGGTCTATGAGCCTGAACCAAATTCAAATAAGACTAAGTTGCCAATAAAAACCTTGATTAAGTAAGGGAAATGGATAATAGGTCTAGGTAGACCTAAATGAGAGTTGAAATCTTGATTAGGTCTAGATACTTGGAAAAAAAATTAATCACCTATAGCCAAGAGCTGACTAAGGATTTGGATAACTTTTTTATAGGATCTAGCAAGTGCAAAAAGTGCATCAAAAGTGTGCCAAAAGACCAAGTGAAAAATATAAAAATGACTCACATGAGCTTGATATTAAATTTGGGTTGGGTTTCATAGGCCAAAAGGGCATGAAAATCAAAGTGACCCCCCAAATTAGCTATAAGGAGTAGAGAGAGCATGTAGGTAAGAATGTCAAGTGCAGATAAGTACAACAAGACTCCACTTTAGGGTCAAGTTTTATATATGAAAGTTTGTCGTTCATAATTATCCATCATAATGGGATAGGTTTTGATATCCTAAATGGCATGAAACTCGAGATAGCCTCTAGGAGTAGGCTAAGAGAGTTAGGCAAGATAGGTTTGAAATGTGAATTAGGAGGTCAAAACTCCACTTTCATGTTAAGTGTTATATATGAATTTTTCTCACATGGATGTGGTCTTTCTAATAATAGTGGTTGTGGGGCCTAGTTTGGAATGCAAACTAAGAAATACCATGAAGGAAACTTGAGAGTATTGAGACCAACAATCCATGAGTGCAAGAAGTGGATACAAAAGTAAAAAGAAGCTCTCTAATTCCTTGAAGAGTTAGGGCTTGTTGAACAAGAAACAATAAAATTGATTGTATTTGTGTAATAATAATAGTGTCAAAGCTCTCCACCCATGATCAACCTTTCCAAGTACATTTAAGGTCTTTGTATCAACTATTTAAGGGAGTGAGATGGAATATATTAAGGATCATTATAGAGTAGGTGTTAAATATGTGTCTATTGTATAAATCCAAATTTTTAGAGGTTGTATATTCCCCATATTTATTTTAAAAATCATTTTTTTTCATAAATACTACTAACAACTTTCCTCTAGCTTTTATGACATCATTGTGTCATACTTCCATACAAGTGTCCTTGCACTTTCTTGTAAAATCCTACATGGTGTAAACTCATGTTGCATATTTATTCCCATCAATGGTATGTCATAATGACTTTATATTGATTTCTTAAAACTAATTAGTGTCAGCCATTTTTAGCTCATCATCCTTGAATCCATTTTCTATTTTTAATATTTTTCTACTATGCACCCAATTTATATTCATTTTTACACCCAATTATTTACATACATCATTGTGTTATTGTACTAGGAATAACATGAATCTACAACTTCTCATGCACTCACACAACATAGTGGCACTTCCCTTACATCATCATATCCTTCATATCACACAACTAATTCTACTCCCTTATCTCAATGTGATGCATTCTCTAATCCACACATTAAATTTTTACTAATTTTCACTATATTTTAATCTTAAAATACCCTAAATAAGTTAAAATACTTATATTCAATATATTTTGAAAGAGATGAGACAAAAATTGTCCATTCTAAAAGGAAACTATAAAATTTTAATTTTAATCTTCAATACACCTTCTCAATTACTTTAAACCATGTACAATAATGTTAAATATAAATATGACATGTTTAAATAGATTTACATCAAAATCCAAACAAGAAAGCACCATAAACACTTTATTTTGAAAGTAAAGCTTAATAAAAATCCCATCAATGTACTGAAACACATTTGAGTCATCCAAAAATATTTATTTTGCAGCACCATTTGTTAGAATCCAATACACCACAAAAGGATCTACCCAACTCACTTATAAAATTCTTAGGTGATTTTTATATTTATGTGCATATATTAGAATCTCACTCACAACTAGAAAAGTCTTATTATTAATTTTTCTAACATGCCATGATTTTTTGATATGATTTCCAAAACCTTAACTCCAATGCACCAACATCTATACTTCTTTCAAAAGCATAAGCTCCTTGACCCTTACACATAATGAATCCTTATCATGCAATTTTGTTTTCATAGTAATACAAAAAAATTAAAACCAAAAATTGAATAGATAACACCACTTATTTTATATATACCAACTCAAACAGTAGACCTTTGTTTATCAACCTATTATATGTACTCATATATACCCATAACATGGAAGATATGCACTCATCCCATTTTATGTGTCAAACATCACAAATCATGATTATAATATTTTTATAATATCTTATTAATGGATTTTGTGGTCTCATTAGCCTATGGATAAAATGGTGAACTCTTATGATGTTGTATCATGAATTTATGTAAAAACACTTGTTTAGTATGTGTTGTAATATACTTTCCATTGTCATTGGTTATATTAAGTGGGGTAAAAATATATAAATAATATGATCATCTATAAATATATTTTTAGTTTTAATTGTACAATCTCATATTATCATAACTTCAACCCATTGAATAAAATAATCTGTCATTGTGAATCATATAACGTGCACCACTCTTATTCATAGGTGGGTTGATAAGTTTAAAAAAAAATAATGGATTATTTTTAAAGTTAATCCATAATAAGAATATATATTAATGGAATATCATCCCTTTGATTAGGTTCCCCTATGATCTAACCTATAGTAAAATCTATTAAAAACTTATGCATGTCTTTGAGAAAACTTTTCCACCATAAACCTTCATACAACATTTCCATAGTTGTAGTTTTCCCTACATAGTGAACTCCAATGACTCTTTCATGACATTCACACAACATAAAATTTGTTCCATTGTGTGTAACAAAGTTACTTAACACCTCATACATCTTAATATTTTTTTTAAAAATATTTATCAATTGATATGTTTACTCATGTACTATTGATTATTTCTTATATGTTGTAGTATAATACATGTACCCTAATATAAGGAAGCCAAAAATCTCCTTTGGTAATTGTTGACCAAATTTGGTATACACACCAAAAATATGCCTAGTCCAAGAGTTCAGTGGAAGGAGCAGGTATCTAAATAGTTTTTTCATAGTGTCTGAGCCTCCAAGGATGAAGTAAAAATTTCAAGTGAAGTTTAAGGAAAAACTAAGTACAAAACTCATTTTGGGCCAAGTCTTTACTTGAATTCTTTCAAACCTTTCATTTTACTAAGTTTTAATTCTTTCAGGCTTTCCTTTTCTAAGTTATTTTCCTTCAAGACCCCTTTTGGCTAACTATTGAATTCTTTTAGACAAATTATCCAAAGAAAAAGATAAAGGCCTATTTCTTTCATGCAAATTGTCTGAACAATTTTCCCGAAGGATAATTCTTCAATGAAATGGTTTTTATACAAAAATTTTAAAGGGTAAGTCTTCAAACAAAGTGTCCTAAACATTTTTTTTAATGATTTCTTTTCCAAGTAAAATGGCCAAAACATTTTCTCGAAGGGTCTTTTCTCAGGAAAGTAAACCATAAAAAAGTTTTGAAGGGTCATTCTTCAATGAAGTGGTCCATTTTCAAAAGTCCCAAAAGGTTAGTTTTCAATGCAAATTTCCCAACACAATTTTCTCAAAGGATTATTTCTCAGGAAAATGGTCTAGTTCAAGGTTTTTGAAGGGTTATTTCAAATAAGGAGCCCCAAATAAAAGTTCAAGATGGCCCCTCAAGTGTTGAATTCAAACTCTAAACATGATCATTTTTTTCAAATATGCAATGATGTTCACACAAACATCAAATACATTCATGTAGATTTCAAAGTTCAGGGTACAATAAATAACCATTTGTATTCAAATGGGTTCAAGATCAATGGTATTTTTAATCCAACAAAAGATTCGATAGCATGCATCAAGTAAAGAAGTTAATAATATGTTGGCATAACTATTAAATTTAGACCATGACAAGTAAATATTTTGGTTCAAAAGGTCCTAAAAAAGTTTGAAGTTGGTCAAGATCTAACGGTCCATGGGATCCCTCATATTGATACATGAGATCTAATGATCAGCACTAGAGTCAAATAGGTCAAAAGGTCCCCAAATTAAATCCTTTACAGATCTATAAATTAGACATGATCCAACAGTGTGACATCATTAAGCCAAGATCCAATGGTGTGTGTTCACTAATAAAATGATGGGTCCAAGATAAATAAATGATGCACGTGAGATCATACATCATGATCTGATGGAGTGAAAGAATTGAAAGAAAAGTGGGACCAAGTAGATCTAAAGTCTTATGTTTAATTGCTCATTCATATTTAACAGTGAGTGGAGTTCAAAGGGTTAAAGGATCCAAAGAGAAAATGCATAAATAACAAGTAGTAAAAGTGCATTCAGTTGGTATAAAATCGATGACTTATGGGCATCTATGCACAAGCAGATCAATGGAGCAAGGCAAGGTTAAAAATTTAGCATATATCTAGAACCAATGAACATAAATATATTTGGGGATGATGTAGACAATCTGAGTTGGATATCGATAGAAAATAAGCAAAATTGATCTTAGGACATTTTTAATGAAAGTCACATAAGTTATTTTGGACCCAGACAAAGTAAATATCAAAGAGGTGAGCTAAAAGGTGAACCAAGGTTAAACCAGGGCCATGTTTCAGAGACCAAGCATCATAGGCAAAGCTCCATATAAGTGAAATAGATATTTTGGGTCTAATACATAGGGTGAAGATAAACCAGTGATTGTGAAGCAAAGTTAGGCAGTTTGTAGACTTTCATAGATATTATGATTGTATGAAAACCAATGATTTAAGATTGGTTTTCACAAATAGTAGACCTGTGTTTCACCTCATCATGGTTCATATTTTTAGGTTTTGATGGCCATGTAATGCATATGTGTCACATTCCATCTAGTTCTAATACATAATCCTCATCAATAGATCAAATAAATAATGGCATGATTCCAAGAAAAAAATTGGTGATTGAATAAGGGAAATGGACATTTAATTCTTTTACAAAATTGGTTCCTTGTTGATAAGATCGGAGTCAACATCCTTGAGAGTGATAATCCATTAAAAGTGGTTGTGCCTTTTCAAATGCATGGATCTCTCTCTCTCTCTCTCTCTCTCTCTCTCTCTCTCTCTCTCTCTCTCTCTCTCTCTCTCTCTCTCTCTCTCTCTCTCTCTCTCTCTCTCTCTCTCTCTCTCTCTCTCTCTCTCTCTTTGCTATAAATATAGTTTTCTAAGCCTTGATAGTGATCCTTCTATCCCTCTTTTTGGTATGACCAGACTCTACTAAAATTTGTACTACAATACTTTTTAATGTAATAAAGACTCAATTTCATCCTTTTATAATCTAGATTTAAGTGTGTTCTATGAATTCATGCACTATTATTAAGTGAATGCATGTTCCTTTCTTATGTGTAAGTTTCTCACCTTCAGGAATTGATTAATAGTTCTCACATGTCATTACAAGTGCAATTTATAGTTTATTGCCTATCTTAAAAGTGGATATTTGTCCCCCCATATTAATTTAGTAACTGATTAATGCCTTGTTCTAAAATATTTATATGAGATTTATGTTATTTGTTTTAATAAGTATCTCATAATGTGTTTTGTATGAATTGGAGTGACCAAATCATTGATACATAATCTCTTTTACATGCTTTTATACGTTTTGTCAAATATCTCTCCCTTTTTAAAGTAAATGCTAGTTTATTTTTAGTGTAGGTGATATATTCATAAGGAATTTGGCATTTTATGGAGGTCTAGTTCATTATTAGGATGCCCGTAGCCTAGGATCAATCCCATGTTGTTCTAGATTTGAGTAAGAAGATCTAAACAATCCCCTCCTTAACTAGGGTGTAAATCTAGAACCCCAATAGTTTTAGCATGCCTGGTGGGACTCAAATTTATTTGGTATAAATTTAAGTTTGAATATTGATATAAGAAATTGTAGCAGTAGGAAAGATCTGCCATCATCAAAAGTTGAAGATCCTTTAAGTTGTAGAGCTCATATCATCTTCCAGACAATGTTTTCATGCTAAAGGTTATTACAAGGTCATCAAGTAAAGGTACTTATTTTGAACATATTTAATTTCCTTCTACTTATTATAAAAGATCAAGATTCAATATTAAAATACGTTATTTAAAAAAATAGTATTGATCCTCTAGTCAAGTTATTATTTTAGTCCAATCTATTATCCCCATAAGCCAAATCCCTTTTGCCCAACTAGTTATCATGAATCAAGTGTTTGTCCCATTTAATAGGGGTAATCCCTTGAATTTTCCCAATATGATGGCATTCCTATGTCTACTCTAAAAATTATTCCTTTCTTCTCTGGAGAATGGGATAAAACTACTATTATTGAGCATATCCAAGATGTTTCCAATATATGTTATGTTTATAATGTTACTCAAGATAATATGGCTATCAATTTGCTTGTTGTTTGCTTGTTGTTTGCTATAAATTTAAGTTTGAATATTGATATAAGAAATTGTAGCAGTAGGAAAGATCTGCCATCATCAAAAGTTGAAGATCCTTTAAGTTGTAGAGCTCATATCATCTTCCAGACAATGTTTTCATGCTAAAGGTTATTACAAGGTCATCAAGTAAAGGTACTTATTTTGAACATATTTAATTTCCTTCTACTTATTATAAAAGATCAAGATTCAATATTAAAAGACGTTATTTAAAAAAATAGTATTGATCCTCTAGTCAAGTTATTATTTTAGTCCAATCTATTATCCCCATAAGCCAAATCCCTTTTGCCCAACTAGTTATCATGAATCAAGTGTTTGTCCCATTTAATAGGGGTAATCCCTTGAATTTGCCCAATATGATGGCATTCCTATGTCTACTCTAAAAATTATTCCTTTCTTCTCTGGAGAATGGGATAAAACTACTATTATTGAGCATATCCAAGATGTTTCCAATATATGTTATGTTTATAATGTTACTCAAGATAATATGGCTATCAATTTGCTTGTTGTTTCCTTCAATGGAAAAACATTGAAATGGTATAGTAATCTTATTTTAACCTCTATTACTACTTGGGATGAGTAGGGTGCAGTGTTAGTTAAGCAATTTGAAGAAAAATCTAACCATATATCTCTGGTTGAACAATTGACTACCATTAAAAGGTATCCCCATGAATTCATGTCTAATTTTAACTTCATATTTAAAAATACATGGATTAGGATCCATAAAATGGTTATGCCATCCCTATAATATGAATTTTTTTATTACCTTAAGGCCCTTAATTTTGATATAAGTGTCATGATACAGTCTATGGGTGGTAATAACTTGCCAAATGCCTATGAAATTAGAATCAGAGTAGGAAATAGCCTAATTCAAGTTGGTAAACTTGATTCAAGGACTCTAATTCCATTTTTATAGAGTTGAAATATGTTTCTCCTCCTCAAGTTCCCAAAATTCCATGTATATCTCCTATACCATCTCCAAAATCCAAAATTGTAACCCTCCTAATAAATCTAGTGAGACTAGTGATCTAAAAAGCATGTTAGAAGCTTTTAGAAATGATATTGTTTCACTCAAGAGACAAAAGTACCAAGGTAGGTCTTATCATCATCAACACTAGAATACTTATTAGTATTTCAATAACCAAAGACCCCATTATCAAGGTTTTAAGGACATATGCAACCTTATCAAAATCAAAGAGCCATAACCCAAACTAAGTCATATATAGCCCTTGATCCCAATGTACCTTCCAACTCAAAAGCTATTGTTCCACAAAATAACTTGATGCAAGATTCAGGTTGGTAGCCTTCTAATCCAAATGACACTCAAAATCAAGCCTTGGTATCATAAGAGATTACTATGCCACAAATAAAACAAGATGGGTCCTCTCTTCAAGGCAGTCAGTATCAAGACATGAATATGGAATTCCAGGAAGAATTTCAACAAGTTTTAAGATATCATGATGATATTAATGTTAATTGGAAATTAGATGATCATATTGCATTCAACCAAGATGGTGAAACTAGCAACACAAATGGTCAAATGGTAGCTCTGAATAAAACTAAAAGAAGAGTAGTTGAAGAAGCCCAAGATGTGAGAAATAATTTAGTGTTTTTAATGTTGTGTCAAAGAATGCCAAATATCAAGTTTTTGTTCCTATATTAAAGAAGATTTAGAATATAGAGACAGTGAAAATTCCCCGAATACCTTCAACTATAGAACATCCAGTGGCTCAAAATTTATAACCAAAGGTTAATGGAACATATTTTAGTATTATTGATCAAATTAATAAATAAAATGTTATAATTAGAATTTTGTATTCTCTTTCCATTCTAGGTAAAAAGGATGTGGTTATTCAAGAGCTCTTAGATCTCAATATATCTAAAGAACTAGTTGAGAAACAAGGAGCTATCTTGGCCAATTTAGGATAGTAAATCAAGCAACCTAATCAATATATACATAAAATGACAAAGGTAAATAAATCCAATGTCAAATTAAAAAAAACCCCTCCCTTTTATCTTTATTTGATATTAGGTGACTATTTAGTCCATAATTGTATGGTAGATAGTGGAGCTAGTGGCATTGTCATGCCCAAACAAATTGCAGGCAAGTTTGGTCTTGTTTATGAGCCAAATACCAAAGGAGTATTGAATTTATATGACTCACCAATGAATATAGTAGGAATAATCAAAGATCTAAAACTAACATTACATACTTTCCCAAATGTGGTTATTCATGAAGATGTAGTTGTAATGGACTTGCCTCCTTATTTTTCCATGTACCTGTCAAGAGATTTTACTTCAAATATTAGAGGATATTTGTTAGTTGATTGGAAATATTTAATGTTTAGAACCAGTTATGTACTAAGGTGATAATACATTATAAACCTATTGCAATATGTTATTTGGATCCATATATGCTAAGCATGGTGAACATTAATTGTGTTATCTTAGACAAAGTATTAGAAAATAGTGAAGTGTAATCTGAATCACCTTAGATAGAGGCCCAGATATTTTACTTGATAAATGGACCTATATTTTGCATGTACATGATCCCTATAAGTTAATTGAATAATAATAACCTGGTTTCTATTATCTTCATGAAAATGATGCACCAATTCCAACATTGATGAAAGATGATTAACCTAGTGAAGGACTGGAGTAGCTATATTTTGATGGATCTAGGAACAAACATGACATTGAAGCTGGAATGATGTTAATTTCTCTATCTAATCAAATTTATTTCTCTTATCTTAAGTTTTAATTTGGTTGTTCTAATAATGTTACTGAATATGAAGTACTAGTGTATGGTTTGCAATGGGCAAGAAATATGAAGGTCAATTCCTTACAAGTCTTTGGAGATAGTGAGCTAGTAGTTCACCAAGGGGACTTAATATATTCAATAACCCACTACTTAGATATTATAGGCATATAAAATGGGACCTAATTGAAGATTTTCAAGTCTTCAATATTTAGGCCATATCAAAAAATCAAAATAAGCATGCAGATAAGCTAGCCGCTATTGGGTCACAATTCAATATCCCAAATGACATTAAAATGGAAAAGGTGCAATCACACATCAAGGTAGTTGTGATACCTTATGTCCCAGACAACCATGAAAATTGGAAGTTTTTTGAAGATGATAGTCAAATTTTCAAATTCTTATAAGAAGAAGTTGAATTTTCATCAAAGAACTAAGAGAAGCATTTGTAGTAATATGATGACCAGATTATGTAGTTAAAGATAAACAAATTGCCTAAAGGGTCGGTCACCCTATAAAAAATATCCAGTAGAGATGATGAATTAAGAAAATAAAAGTTTATTTTTTCAACCAAATAAGAATACTACATAAATTTAGATATTTCAACTAGTAAAATTTTAAAGCTAGGTAAATTTTGCACATCTTCAAAAAAAGAAGCTTTTATCAAGTTATGTTCAAATTTTGTAAATGTCTTTACATGGAAGTACAGTGATCTTAAAGGTTTTGATCCAAGTCTAGCTCAACATACCATTGAGTCAGAAGATGAGACTAAGCCAATCAGTGAAAGGCAAAGGCCAATTAATCCAAAGCTTGAACCTCTAATGACAGCTAAGTTGGACAAACTAATTAAGTCAGCCATTAAATATCCAATTAAGCACTCAACTTGGGTGGCAAACCTTGTTCTAGTATGGAAGAATAATGGTGAAATAAGGCTATGTGTTGAATTTAGTGACTTGAACAAAGCCTCCCTCAAATACCATTATCCATTTCCATAAATGGAATATATTTTTCAACTAGTAGTAGGCTTAGAAAAGTTCTCTTTATTGGATGGTTACAATGGATATAACCATATTTTGGTCAAAGAGGAAGACCAATAAAAAATAGCCTTCACCACCAAGTGGGGGACATTTGCATACAAAAAAATGCCTTTTGGTTTATCTAAAGTTGGAGACACTTTTTAGAAGGCTATGGACATGGCATTTCAATGTATCCTCAACAAGTTTATTCTTGTTTATCTAGATGACATAACAATATTCTCTAATAGTATAGATGAGCATTTGATTCATCTCAGACAAGTGTTTGAAAGGTGAAAGGAATTTGGAATGTCTTTGAACTCAAAAAAGTGTGTTTTCTCTATTCATGAAGGTAGGCTCTTTGGACATGTCATTTCAAAAAATGGTAGAATCATATACCCTAAAAGGATTGAATCAATTTTTGCACTATCATTGCCTAAGCATAAGAAAGCCTCACAAAGATTTTTAGGAAAGATAAACTTCATAAGGAGATACATTTTAAATTTTGCTACTTTAGCAAGGCCACTCACAACCATGCTAAATAAGCGTTATATTTTTAGTTGGTCCAAAGGAGTAAGAAGCTTTGAAGAGATCAAGAAAGCTATAGCCCGTACTCCACAATCTTGAACCCTGACTTTACAAAGGATTTTTTCTTATACAACTATGCTAATATTGAGACAATTTAGGTATTCTCATGTAGCATAATAAAGATACTTTAGAATAGCCAATAGCCTTTTTTAGTCAAAGCTTAGAAGAATATGAAACTAGATATTCTTTTGTTGAGAAGCATGTTCTTTTAGTTATAAGGTCTCTTAAAAAATTTAGGTATGTGTTGTCCAATAATAAGATACATTTTATGGTTTCACATCCAAGTGTTAAATATTTTCTTTTGAATAAAGATATAAATGACAAGATATTTGGTTGGATAACCAAGCTCATGTAGTATGACATTGAGATTAAAGTCACAAAGCTAGTGAGAGACAAAAGACTTTGTGAACATCTATCCCAAGACTTGAAGGAGTCTAATGAATAGGTTATGGTGTCAAATGATCAAAAACTTGAAAGTGATCAAGCCTCATCTTCCAACTGGTTCTAGGATATGGGAAGCTATTTACAAGATGGTGTTTATACTTCTCATCTCACTCCTTTAAAGAGGAGATATTTTAGATTGCAGCCAATCACTTTTCTCCTTATTTATAATGTATTATTTAAAAAGGATATCAATGGTCTACTGCTAAGATGCATAGAACCAGGTCAAACATAGAGGATACTTGAGTATTTCCATGATGGACATGGTGAAGAACATTATTTAGCAAGGATTATATCTCACAAGATTATGAGAGGTGGGTATTATTGGCCAAGTTTATTTGGTGATTGCCATGCATGGACAGGAAATATAGACAGTGTGCCATATTTGTTGGAAAGATGAGGCTTGAAGACTTACCTCTCCAACTAATTTTAGTTAATCAACCATTTATCTAATGTGGATTGGACTTAATTGGTGTTATCAACCCCCCATCAAGCTCAAGACACAAGTGGATCCTGACTGCCATAGATTATTTTACCAGATGGACAGAGGTAGTAGAATTAAAAGAAGCCAATGAAACCAATGTTTTAGACTTCTATGAAGGTTTGGTCACCATATTTGGGATCCCTTCAACTATAATTTTTGATAATTTTATGGATTTTATAGGATCTAACATTAGCCAGTGGGTAGTCCAACATGCTATTTTTCTCAATACCTCTCAAACTATTATCCACAAGGTAATGGCCTTGTTGAGTCTACCAACAAGAATTTGTTGAAGATCATCAGGAGGACTATAGAAGACAATAAAATATCATGGCAATTCAGATTGAAGTTAGCTTTATGGGCTGATATAATTACCTATAAAATGTCAATTTCTAATTCTCCATATAAGCTAGTATACGGTAAGGAAGCAATAATTCATATTTCTCTTGAATTCCCTGCTTTAGAATTAATGCATCATCTTGAGATTTTGGAGACTGAGCCAATGAAAATAAGATATACTAAGCTCATAGAGCTAGAAGATACAAGGCATTAGGCAATGTTGGTTATGGAGGCCCATCAAGAAATGACAAAAATATCTTTTGATAAAGGAGCTAGTTTAAGAGCTTTCCAAGAAGGAGATTTGGTCCTCAAGTGTGATGAGTATAGAGCCAAGCTAAGAAAGTAGACAAAATTTGAATTTCTCTGGAGTGGTATGTATACAATCTCCAGCTGCAAGTCCCATAATGCTTTCCATCTTACAAGGGTGAATGGTGAAGAGCTTCTTATCCTAGTCAATGGGATAAACCTCAAACACTGTTATTAAAGAAATTTAAGTTCCCTTTACATAGTTAGTTGTTCTTGTTTTTCTCTAAGTGTTTTCTAGCACATTAGTTTCCTTTTTATTTTATCCCAAATAAGTGATTATGTTTGCATAGTTCTTTAGTAGTTAGTTGCCTTTACCTTTTAGGTTAGTTTCAATTTCAATTTTCTTTCCCTGTTGTTGGAATTCTTCTATCTTTACAAGTTAAAAGACTATCTTGCAGTCAAATAAATGATCCATGTATTATTTTCTATGAGTCAAAGTAATGTATATGGTCTGAGTTCTCAAGCATAGTAGGTATGATTCCCATCCAAGTCACCAAAGATGTTGACCAAATTTAGTCTACATACCAAAATTATGCCTAGTCCAAGAGTTCAGTGGAAGGAGTAGGATCTTCTTCTCTATAGTTGCAAAGAGCAGGTATCTGAAAAGTTTTTTCATAGCGTCAGAGCCTTTAAGGATCAAGAAAAACTTTCAAGTGCATTTCAAGGAAAAGCTAAGTATAAAATTCCTTTTGGGCTAAGTCTTTACTTGAATTCTTTCAGGCCTTTCATTTGACTAAGTGTTAATTATTTCAGGATTTCCTTTTCTAAGCTATTTTCCTTCAAGACCCCTTTTGGCTAACTATTAAATTCTTTCAGATAAATTATCTGAAGCAAAAGACAAAGGCCTATTTATTTATGGAAAATTGTCTGAATAATTTTATTGAATTATAATTCTTCAATGAAATGGTCCTATACAAAAATCCCAAAGGGTAAGTGTTCAAGAAAAGTGTCCTAAACATTTTTTCTGAAGGATATCTTTTCCAAGTAAAGTGGCTAAAACATTTTCCTGAAGGGTCTTTTCTTGGGAAAGTAAACCATACAAAATTTTTGAAGGGTCATTCTTCAATGAAGTGGTCCATTTTCAAAAGTCCCAAAAGGTCAGTTTTCAATGTAAAATGCCCTACACAATTTTATTGAAGGGTCATTTTTCAAGAAAATGGTCTAATTAAAGGTTTTTGAAGGGTTATTTCGAAAAAGGTGTCCCAAAAAAAAGTTTAGGATGACCCCACAAGTGTCAAATTTAAATGCAAAAGATGATCATTATTTTTCAAATATGTAGTGACATTCACATGGATGTCAAATACATTCATACAGATGTCAAAGTTTAGGCTACAGTAAATAGTTATTTGTATTCAAATGGGTTCAGGATTGATGGTCTACATTCAATTCAAACAAATATCCAATAGCATACATCAAGTTAAAAATTCAATAAGACGTTGGCATATCTGTCAAATTTAAACCATGGTAAGTAACCATTTGGGTATAAAAGGTCCTTTAAGAGTTTGAAGTTGGTCAAGATCTAACTGTTCATGGGAGCCCTCATACTGACACATGAGATCTAATGATCAGTGCTAGATTCAAATAGGATAAAAGATCCCTAGGTTAAATTCTTTAAATATCTACAAGTTGGACATGATCCAATAATGTGGGATCATTAATCCAAGATCCAATGGTGCACGTTCACTGACAAAAGGATGGGTCCAAGATAAATCAATGATGTACATGAGCTCATACATCATTATCTAATAGAGCACAAGAATTGAAAGGAAAGTGGGACCAGGTTGATCTAAATGCTCATGTTTAATTGCTCATTCAGATCGGATGATGAGTAGAGGTCAAAGGGTTAGAGGATCCAAAGAGAAAATGTGTGCATGACAAGTTGCACAAGTGCATTTAGTTGGTAGAAAATTGATGACTTGAAGGCATCCATTAACAGGTTGATTAATAGAGCGAGGCAAGGTTAAAAATTCAATGTATCTCTAGAGCTAATAAACATAAAGATAGTTGGGCATGATGTAGACAGTTCAAGTTGGATATCAATAGCCAATAATCAAAAGTGAGCTTGGGATATTTTCAACAAAATTCAAAGAAGTTATTTTGGACCTGGGAAAAGTAAATATCAAAGAGCCAAGCTAGAAGGTGAACCAGGGTTAAACCAGGGTCACATTTTAGAGACCAAGCATCATAAGAAAAGCTCCATATAATCAAAATAAATATTTTGGGTCTAATATAGAGGGTGAAGATAGACTAGTGATTGTAAAGCAAAGTTGGGCTTGCAGACTTTTATAGATATTATGATTGTATGAAAACTAATGGTTTAAGATTTGTTTTCACATATAGTAGACCTATGTCTCACCTCATCATGGTTCATATTTTCATGTTTTGATGGCAAGCTAATGCATATTTGGCACATTTTAGCCAGTTCCAAGACATAATCCTCATCAGCATATTAAGTAAATAATGACATGATTTCAATAAAAGATCTGATGATTGGATAAGGGCAATGGACATTTAATTCTTTTATAGATTTGGTTCCTTGTTGATAATATCTAAGACAACATCCTCAAGAGTGTTAATCCATCAAAATTGGTTGGACCTTTTCTAATGCACGGCTCTCTTTCTTTCTCTTTGCTATAAATAAAGGGTTCTAAGCCTTGATATTGATCCTTCTATCCCTCTTTTTGGTATGACCAGACTCTGCCAAAATTTATATTGTGATGCCTTTTAATGTAATAAAGATTGAATTCCATCCTTTTATAAGCCAGATTGAAGTGTGTTCTATGAATTCATGCACTATTATTAATTGAATGTATGTTCCTTGCTTATGTCTAAGTTTATCACCTTCAGAGAGTGCTTAATAGTTATCACAAGTCATTACAAGTGCAATTTACAATTTATTACCTAGCTTGAAAGTGGATATTTACCCTCCCTTGCTAATCTGGTAAATGATTAATGTCATGTTTTAAAATATTTATGTGAGATTGATGTTCTTTGGTTTAAAAAGTATCTCATAGTGTGTTTTGTGTGAATTGGAGTGATCAAATCATTGGCACGTCACCACTTTTACATGCTTTTATAAGTTTTGTTAAATCTCTCTCCCTTTTCTAAGAAAGTGCTAGTTTAGTTTTAGTGTAGGTGATAGATCCATAAGGAAGTCAGCCTTCTTCTAAACGCTGATCCATTATTAGGATTCCCAAAGCCTAGAATCAGTCCCATGTTGAACTAGATTTGAGTAGGAAGATCTGAACAATCCCCTCCTCATCTAGGGTGCAAATATATAACCCTAACAATACTATATAACTAATTTCATTTATAATATTTCTTCCATTTAGAATATTTTTTTAAGTAGATCACATTAAATTGTGTCCTTTATATCCTTTCCCATATCAATGTGTCACAAATGATTAGGTATTGTCTTGTGTACCATTTCTAATGATTCACACCAGATGAATATTATTATCATACAAACTCTAGAATATTATGACCAATCCAATCATCAATCTCATATTTCATGACGTGAAAATACATTCTTTAGCTATATCCCAATTTTCATTATAGATCTCAACAATAAAAACTAAAACCAATGTTAACTATTTTTGGACTACATGTAATAGATCATAACTAACATTCATATACCACCCCATGTCAACATATCGATGCTTAATCGATTACTCATCTGATTACTCATCTGAAATGCCTAATGAACTAGCTTAAACCAATGCAATGAACATATGATTACAAGAACACATCATAAAACTAGCATTTCCCCGAAGGTGCAAGGGAAGCCAGATGTATTTTTTTTCCCAATCATATTTAGTAAATTTTTATTTTAATATATTATATGATATTATATTATATATTTTATTTTAATATTATATTTTTTAATTGTAATATATTATAATTTATATTTTAATACATTGTATATTTCAATATTATATTATAATATATATTATATTCTATATTTTAATATATTATATTATATATTTTAAATTATTCTTCAAATTTTATATTAATATTATAATATTTATTTATATTTATATAATAAATATTTCATAAGATTAGAGTGGAGCGATAGTTATAAATTTTAAATATATAATATTATAAATAATATTAACAATATAATAAATATTTGATTATAATAGATATTTTATTATCCTATATAATTTATTTATATTTTATATTTTATTTTATGTTATGTTATATTATATTATATTATATTATTTTATATTATATATTTTATTATCTTATTACATTTTATTATATTAAACAATTTAATATTTTAATATTGAATTTTAACATATATTTTAATATAATATATTATATATTTATATATTATAATTTAATATATATATATATATATATATACTTTTTTAATTATATTATATATAATATTAATTTATAATACATAATATTAAAATATATGTATAAATAAAAATGTATTTAAAAATTAAGTATATTATTATACATATTTTTATATTACCTAATATACAAATATTATTAAAACATAATACTAATAACTTATAAATATTAATATTATAGCATATATAAAATTTTAAAACATTCAATTTAAATATAATGTTTTCTTTCAAAGTGTCATGTTCATTGACCACCTGTTGAGTTACCTAGCAAACAACATGAGCTTCATGTGCCCTTTAGCCCAGCATGAGCTCCACATCTATCCTCCAAATCATGACTCAATGTAATATCAGTTTCACAACATTTATAACAAATGTAAATTCTCTTAATAAATCCAAAATAAGTCATTTCACATATAATTTATTTTATTTATTAGTACTAATCCATTGCTTTACACTCAAGAGCACTACAAAAAAATACACTTGTACAAAAGTTAAAGTGACATCCCTCACGATGTAACTTTCACCTTCAGGACAACTACTAGTTTAAATTCTTGTGTGATTTAAAAGAAATAAATTATTCACCCATAGTGATTCCTATAATCTCAGCTTTCATAGTTACACCAAGGACCGTGTAGCGGCTAGTCCCTACCTTTGTATTGTAATTAGAAAATTAAAATAGATGAATATATAAAGGCGATTCTTGACTAGGGTCATTTGAAACAAACACGTTGTATGGACTAAATAATAAAATTTACAAATGACCAAATTGTGTTTTCTTAATATTTTATATTAAATGATCAAGAATTGAATTAATTAAATCTAGTTTTTAGACATGTAGTTAATAGGGCACATGTCCCTTTCATGGCTCCATATTAGTTTTCATATCCATATTGTGTGATTAAGTTGACCAACATTGGTAATGTTAACATTTTGGCCTCACAAGCCAAATGTCAACCCTTATCATTCGAAACTCTTGATGATCTTTATTTCAGCTTGCTTTTGATGTCTCATAGTGCCCTTGTTTAAAGGAAAAATGACTAACTCAACCCTAGGAAAGCCAAATTGTCATTTAAACATCAGCAAGGACAATCCAGTAGAGTGGGATGTGTGAGGGGATGTCAAGATAAAACCACAAAAATATCCACTTGGATTCAAAAATCCTTAATAATCTTTGAGTTGAATGTAGGGTCGATAAGTGTCAAGATCTTGGGAGCTCAAGTAAAGGATCTATGACACGCGAGCTATCGATAGGGACAATAAGTCAAAAATATATCAAAGGTGCATGATTAATCATGAGATTGAAGATTAATATCATGCATCCAGTTCATGAGATCAAAGAATTAAATGATTATAAGGACAAACACTAAGGTGACAAATGTCTCCATTATATAACTCTTGGGATAATTAATGGCCTACATTTAAATATTGAGACTATGATCGACAGTGTGCATTTGATCATGTAGTGGATATCTAATAATGCGAGCAAGGTCAACAAGTTAGAGGATCCTAAGGGTGAATGTGATGGTGATAGGTGTCTTGGTCATGATAAAAATAAATATCAATGATGCACATTTGATCATTCAGACCCAGGATCAACGACACACATTTAACCTCACATGAAGATCGATGATGTGCATTGAATCAAAAGGTCAAGGAGCCTAGATTGCATACAAGGATGCCACCTAGAAAAAGCATGTTAGCTAGATGAGACTAATAGTAAGATCCTAAGAGGAAGCATGGAACTGATAAGTGGCACCATCTAAGAGTAGATAGCAGAGCAATGGTAGTAATGAAGTTCAAAACTAGGAGACTCCCATAGGAATCAATGGGATAGATTTGATAAAATCTAAGGAAGACATGAGGTGTGGACATGTGTCCAAAACTAACAATGTGATCAAGCTTTTAGTGTGGAGTGTGAGATATGCTCTTTGTTAGATCTATGCCATTAAGATCCTTTAAGGAGAATTAACGTAGAGAGGATCTTGAGAAGTATTTATGTGATCATTGTGATTGCCTTCTATAGAGATCTCAGTTTCATGATCTTTTCTCAATCCTTCCATGCCAAAGAGTCTCAGTGGTATTAATGCAAGGAGAAATTTGAGAAAGAGTTATATGACTGATGTGATTGTTTCCTATAAAAATCTTGGTCTTGATCATAATGACCCATTCTCCATGCTTCCATGCATGCTCCTCATCTCTCTCATCCCATTCAGCTATATATATAAGCTTCTAAGCTTTGAAAAGGATCCCTCTCTTGGGTATGACTAGACTCTGCCAAGATTGAGCTTTGTAACCTTTTGAGATGAATAAATTAATGTGTTCAAATTTCATTATGCTGGTCTAGTGTGTTTATGTGACTTGATTTGCATATGTGGTAGAGTTTTCTCCATTGTCAAGTTTTGATCGCACCTAGTTGTTAGTTTTTCATGTTATGCAAGTCATGCCTAGTGTTTGATGTCATTTGATTGAAGATAATAGTGGATACATTGACTAGTTATTGCCTTGAATCAGCCCTATTCCATCATTTTCCTCAAGCTTTGATCAATTGGTGAAACCTCTGCATGAAATATTGATGCATAAGAGACTTCATATTTATGGATCAAGTCATTTTTTTGTCTCATTAGTGTTATAGAAGCTTAAGTAAGAGTGGATGAACAATCATTTTAGGTATATCACCAACAGTAACTTAGGATCTCACTTTCAATTTCCTTCACCCCCCCTTTTCACCCTAAAAGCCAATAGGTTTAATAGCATTGTGCAGAGTGATACATCAGAGGAGTTAGCTTCATTAAAAATCATAGATGTTTGAGCCAAGATTAGGTGACACAAAGCCTATGGTCATTCCCTTGTTAAACTAAGTTTGGGTAGAAGATCTGAACAATCCCCTTCCAAGCTAAAGTGAAATCTAGGACACCAATAGTTCTAGCACATCTAGTGGGACACATTCAAGCTGGTCTTGGTGAAATTATAGTTGTAATGTTTTTCATGAATAATTTGGTGACTCCAAGCTCAAGTAATTACTTCTAATAGTCCAGGCACAATTTTTAAGTAAGTTTATTTTCACTATATCATCCTGATGTTATTTTCATGGCTATGTTTAAGGAAAACTATGTTATACTTCCTTAGCATCCCTATGATGGATCATACTAGTCTTGTCATGATCCATATGAGCGTTGTTATGAGGCTAATTAGCCTCACCAAGATTTTTTTCAAAGCTATGATGAGCCTTAACAAGTTTGTCATGATCCTTATTATCAAGAGCATGACTCTTACCTTCTTTATGCACCATATCAATCTCATGAGTAGGTTTCACCTTTTCCATATGGCTATATTATTGCATATAAACATCCTTATCTTCAAGAAAGGATGGATAAGATAGAGCTGAAAATACTAGCATATACAAAAAAAAATTGTTCAAACTCTCAGTATGAGGAAGTGAATGGTCTTTTAAAATGTGTCTAATAATATAGAAGAGAGGAATGAGTTGTGCATTATTGTTTTGGAGAAGATGGATATTTGGGAGAGGTAGAAAAGTGAGTGGAACTAGTTATCTCAAGAACCCTCTTGTATTCCTTACCAATATTCTTATGTTCCTAATTCTCATGAAGTTCTTAACCATGTTCAATTTGAGCCAAGGGACCTTCCCAGTTGGAATCAAGAGCCTATTCAAGAGCTTACTCAAGTTCCTATTTAAGAGACCAAACCTTCTTGTAGTTCTACTTCTTCACTTGTACCTTAAGTTTGAGTTGTCCATAGGGACAAAGAGATTTCAAATTTTGATGAAGTAACGGCCAAGTGGAAAGAGAAAAATGTAGAGGTCCTTAAGATTTGCTCTTTCACTCCTCTTCAAGACTCCCTAAAAGATTCCATTGCCCTTAATATCCTAAAATATGATCATAAACAACCTTCCATATATCATGCCCCTTCTCAAATGAATGAATTTTATCACCCTCCCACCATCTCCCTTCTTTAGGAGGAGCCTATTCTATAGATGATAGAGAAAGAGAAGTAGCTTCATGATCAAAATTAGGCATCTATGGTAACTTCTTTGGACCTCTCTCATCTTATTGAACATTTTCAAGGGTCTAATATGTCATTCCTTAGAAAGAGCCTCTTGTTTTTGAGGCAAGTCAAGAAGATGCAGCTAAGGAGATAAAAAATAATGATGACTTCAGCGATCATGAAGAATAAATCATTATTGGAACACCACTTGGTAAGGATGAGCATGTTTCAGTCTTTCATGATGCCAAAGAAGATTTTTAGGAATAAGTGCAAGTAAGAGATGAGATCCAACAGGAAGAATTTTTAGATGTGCATCAAGGGATTATTTCTCAAGAACCTCTTGATCACATATCAATTGCCCAAAATTAATAGTTTTCTCAAGTGCTTATAGTAGCTGATATAGATCAAGTACAAGCTTATCTTTCTTTGAAAGGTAGCCATGAAGATAACTCACATAGAGCCATTGTTGAGATAGAGAGCATTCCCAAAGAAGAGGATCATTGGTAGAAACTGTACTATGATTTCATGAGTGAGATTGAAGAGCTTAAGATGGCAGATTTGGATGATGAGATAGTATAGTAGGTTGGATCTTCTTCTCCATTAATGTTTTGGAGCTTTAAGAAGGCAATGTTACTCTAGAGATGCCAAGGAAGATCAAGAAGGTTGGTCTTGATGTGGATTAACTCCATGAGGAATTAGTATAAATTGAAGTCATAGATGAGTTTGAGATATATCTTATTGAAAATGATCAAGATACACTTCAAACTAATCCTATTTAGGTTGATTAAGGTGAAGAACAAGAGGATGATTGGTAGTTGTACATCAAATCTATGCAAGAGGTTGAAGAGCTTTGTAAAGATATGTTTCCCATTAGAGAACATGTTCATGATCAATTTGATTAGGAATCACTCATTCAAGGCCATAATGTAGATTGGGTTGACCATTCAAATCTCCTTGAAGAGCTTGATGAGTTTACAGTTGATAGTAAGGAGAACGAGATCACTCAAGATGCTAAAAAGACTCAAGGACAATGCTTAGATGAGGTGTCACTTGACAAGATTGTAGCTGATAAGTAGTATGAGAAATATCATGAATTACACGACTAGTTTGTCTTTGTTGGTGACTAGTTTTTTGTTGATGTCTCACTTGAAGAGATGTTAAGATAGTTGGTTGATAAGAAAAGTGCATCATCAAAGGTCATGTTCAATAAACATCCTATTTTTTAATTTGTACCATCTATTGGAGTGAGTGAGTTTCTGAATTTCCCTTTTGATCCATGTGGATCATGCTTTGTCATGGTTATTTAGGTTCCTTATACGTAATTATTTGTTTATTTTCCTCCAAGAGTCATCCTAGCACATTTATTTGTTTTTTCTTGATTTTTTTAGGTTAGTTTCCCTATTTTGTGTGTTTCCTTTCTTATTTTGTTGGGTGTTGTATGTTTCAAGGGGTTGCTTGAAATCATGGCTCTATTTGTCATTGTTTCATGATTTCAAGAAGTCATGTAAGTGTCTGGGTTCTCAAGCATAACATGCATGTTCACCATTTGAGTCTCCAAAAATGTTAACATTTCGGCCTCACAAGCCAAATGTCAACCCTTATCATTTGAAACTCTTGATATTATTTATTTTAGCTTGATTTTAATGCCTCATAGTGCCCTTATTTAAAGTAAAAATGACTAACTCAAGCCTAGAGAAGATAAACCATCATTTAAATGTCATTCAACAATAATCCAGTAGAGTGGGACATGTGTAGGGATGTCAAGATAAAGCCACAACAAATATCTATTTAAATTCAAAGATCCTTAATGAGATTTGAGTTGAATGTAACGTCAACAAGTGTCAAGATCTTAGGAGCTTAGGTAAAGGATCTATGGCACACAGGGTATTAACAAGGTTAATAAGTCAAAAATAGATTGATGGTGTGTGATTAATCATGTGATTGAAGATCAATGGAACATGGGCAGTTGACAAGGTTAAAGAATCAAATGATCACGAGGACAAACATAAAGGTGGCAAGTGTCTCCATCATGAAATCTCCTAAACTGATCAATGGTCCATGTTTAAATATTTGGACTAAGATTGGTAGTGTGTGTTTGATCGTGTAGTGGAGATCAAATGGTGTGAACAAGGTTAACAAGTTAAAGGATCCTAAGGGTGAACATGATGGCAACAGGCATGTCGATCATGATAAAAAGAAAGATTAATGGTGCACATTTTATCATTTAGACCCAGGATCAATGCCATACATTCAACCTTAAATGAATATCGATGGTGTGTGTTGAGTCAAAAGGTCAAGGAGCCCAGATTGCACATAAGGCCTCCACCTAGTGAAAGCACATTAACTAGATGAGACTGATAACAGGATCCTAAGAAGAAGCATGGAACTTAAAAGTGGCACCATCTAAGAGTAGATAGCAAATCAATGGCAGCAATGAAGGTCAAATCTAGGAAACTCCCATGGGAATCAATGAGATAAATTTGATTAAATCTAAGGAAGACATGAGGTGTGGACACATGTCCAAAACCAGCAGCATGATCAAGATTTTGGCATGAAGTGTGGGATATGTTCTCTATTGGATCTATGCCATTAGGATCCTTTAACAAGCATTAATGTAGGGAGGAGCTTGAGAAAGATTTGTGAGGCCATTATGATTGGCTTCTATGAAGATCTCAGTTTCATGATCTTTTCTCCATCATTCCATGCCAACGAGTCTCAGTGGCATTAATGTAGGGAGCAATTTGAGAAATATTTACACGGTAACTATGATTGTTTCTATTGGAAATCTTGGCCTTGATCATAATGACCCCTTCTCCATGCTTCCATACATGCTTCCCATCTCTCTCATCCCATTCTGCTATATATATATAGGCTTCTAAGCCTTGAAAAGGATCCCTCTCTTGGGCATGACTAGACTCTACTAAGATTGAGCTTTGTAACCTTTTAAGATGAATAAAACATTATGTTTAGATTTCATCATGCTAGTCTAGTGTGTTTATGTCAGTTGATTTTCATATGTGGTAGAGCGTTCTCCCTTGTCAAATCATGATCTCATCTAGTTGTTAGTTTGTCATGTTATGCAGGTCATTCCTAGTGTTTGATGTCATTTTTTTGAAGCTAATAGTGGATACATTGACTAGTTAGTGCCTTGAATCAAGCCTATTCCATCATTTTTCTCAAGTTTTGATCAATTGGTGAAACCTCTGCATGAAATATTGATGCATAAGAGACTTCAGAGTTGTTGATCAATCATTTTTTGTCTCATTAGTGTTTTATATGCTCAAGTATGGATGAATACTCATTTTAGGTGTATCACCAATAGTAGCTTAGGATCTCCCTTTCAGTTTCTTTCTCCCCCCTTTTCACCCCAAAATTTAGTAGGTTTAGTAACATTGTGCAGAGTGATACATTAGAGGAGCTAGCCTCGTTAAAAATCTTAGAGGTCTAACCCAAGATTATGTGACCCACAGCCTAGGGTCATTACCATGTTAGACTAGGTTTGGGTAGAGGATCTTAACAATCCCCTTCTCAGTTAGGGTGCAACCTAGAACACCAATAGGTAATTTATTTTTACAATTAGTAAATGATTTGTGATCACTATCTTATCTAGACCATGTATTTAAGTTGCTAAACATTGGTAATATTTATGTAAACCCTATAAATGACAATTAGTAAATAATTTTTGATCGCTATCTTATCTAAATCATATAGCCAAATTGCTAAACATTGGTAATATTTATTGGAACTTTATAAACATAGAACTTTGAAAACAAAAATAATTGTACTAATTGAACTATCCCAACCCACCTAAGGACTTCAAACCCATCCAAAAAAAAAAGTGAAATGAAATAAATAAAAAAATTGACCATAATAAAAACTCAAATTTTATATACTTGACAATATGGAAGTATAAATAAATTAATAAACTGAGAAAGAAGCGTTGTATTTAAAAATGCCCATCAATGGCATTCCAAGATTAAATATTAAAATTTTAAAACTATAGACTTCACACACGTCATAGGCCCGACATCGTTTAGTGGCTTTGGAAAGTGTAAAGGTATTTAATTATAGTCTCAGAGATAAAAGAGTCCAGCATGCATCTTGGAATGCTAAATTATATTTTTACGAAGCATAGTAGTGGAGAATGTGTCAGACCTGTGTATTAAATGCTAAAGAGTACAAAACAAAGAATTTAATTACCGTAACTAGTCCATGGAATTTTTGTTTTAAATTCAATAGATTCTCCGCCAAACAAATGGAGATTGGCTAAAAAACGAGAATGAGCCATTCAGGGGTTAAATTTGACGGTCACCCCTATTTGTCAAGAAATTTTTTTTTGACAGCTTTTACACTGATGTCACTTTGTACATGACATTCATTTCTCATTTTTTGACTTTCATAATTTTCATATTGACACTATTGAAAGTACGTAGATGGAAGTCATTCAATATTTTTTAACTCGTTCTTAGTCCCAACTATTGATATAACTGAAACACCTTAGAAATGTTATTTTACATGCCCCTTTAATTTTTGATTGCATCACAAAGCCCTTGCATACTCTATTCTTTTATGCACTCATTTTATTTAATAAATACTAATTATTTTATCATAAAAAATAGTGTTGTTCACAAAAATAGAGATGCACTTAAATAAAATATGATTTCTTATACTCTGATCTACTTTTTTTTACTTTTTAATATTCAATAATAAAATGCATACAATATTTAATCCCAATAAATTATTCTATTAATGTTCTTAATATATATAGCTTTAATTGAACTACTACTCGCATAGATAAAATTATTGATGTTATTTTATTATCACCAAATTTAAACATTAATAGGATTACTTGTCATGGATTATTATTATTATTATTGATGTTTTTTTTAATCTATCATCAAATGTCACATTTAATAAGATTACTTGTCATGGACTATTATATTTTAAGGTTAATACTAAGGTTTACAATATTGTTATTTAGAGAATGGTAATCACAATTTTATTTTATTTATGATAAAAGTATAATGGTAAAATAATGATAAACACAAAAAAGATAATATTGTCATTAATAGTAAGGTAAGCTAAATTAGTGAAAATATATACTTATTATTGAGTATTATACTTAATTACAAAATATAAATGATAAAATTACAATTTACACATCACATTATATAATATAATAGAATGAATCATCCCTTATAACACTCAAACTAACACGTGGAAGATTAGAAAATTAAGCCCAAATTAGTGTTGTCCAATGTCTCGAGGTTTTTTTTTATGGAGGTTGTTAGTTTGAGGCACGTGGAAGATAAAAAAATAGTAAAATCAAATATTTTTTTTAAGAAATGTAGCGAGCATGAAATATCCCAATGCTTTTGAAGAAAAAGTATGAAATACTAAATTTTTAAATGTGGCGTGGGAAACCAGGCTTCCAAAGATATGTATGGACTCAGGAGTTGCTGGGCATTGGGGAAGCTATTGGCGGCCAAGTTAGTCTAATTGTAGTTGGCTACTAGACACTAGGTAACCTGGAGACTGAGTGAGGTTTATAATGAAACTTCAAACGCCTATTTTTTTATTTTAAACGTTATATTGACAGGTTTTATAATTTTTTACCCATCTTTAAATACATTAAAAAAAATATTCCGATTGTATTTTACGATTAAAACCGTAAAAAACATCTAAACGGCCGTTCATGTATCTGCAAAAGGATTAGACACCGAGAGTGAGTCTTTACAAAGATTTGCTATGGCAAACATGACTATTATGACTGGATGATGCAGTAAATGATTTGATAAGCTCAGATTTCTTCAAGCTTGTACAGTGCCAAATCTGGAAATTGATTTATCAAAGCTTAATCATTTAACCTACTTGAGTTACATGTTGAAGAAGAATGGTACGATGGATGCTCATTACGGTGGATGGTACACGCTAGTAAACCTGTAGAGGAAATGAAATAAAGGTCCAAGAATTTAGTCACTTCAATTTATAGCTTATACCATTGAAACTGTTAGACATTTGCAATCTAAGGAGCAAAGACACCAATTCTTTGTGTTGCATTTTCCATTATTACCTTGAACTAATTTGTTTCTTCTGATGTATGAAACCCTATCTCAGTCTCCTTCTGTTATACTAGAAACCCAACCAGGCCCCTTTTCACGTTTCACGTTTCCTATTCCCTATTTCCCATTAAACAGGAGTATCATATATTCAGAGAGTCCGGACAATCAGCTCCTATTTTTTCTTTTTTTCACAAACCATGGTTCTTATGCTTCAGTCTCATTTTTTGTATATATATTTAATCAGATGTTATAATGTTAGATAATCTGTAAAATTTTGTGTTATGTAGCATGTAATTTTATTTTATAATATACACGTTCTAACACTTTTTTATATTTTAGGTTCTCCACCGGGGTTGAGAGTTTGGAAGAAAACGTATTTCTCTTAATTCAAGAATGAAATCAAAATAATCTGAACATTAACAAACAGGGTTGTTGAAGATGCATAAAGCACAAGCTTATGAGCGAAAGTTTGAGACACTGTCTGTAAAAGCACATCGTGTTTTTGTTGGTTTTTATGTTGGTATTCAATAAATGTACAATCTAATATTCCTTGGAAGCATGTGCTATAAACGTCTACACATTACAGGGGAGATTATATTCTCAAAAGCCAGCGAAAAATTCGAATAGCGTGATATTTGTAGAGCCCTTTGCAGAATGAGTATTTGAGATTCACATTTGTCGACTGAAGCCACCATGCCACATAGTAAACATTTGTTGAACTTGGCACATAGTATCTTTCAAGTTACAAACAATTGTAATAGTTGAGGGTTGCCACAACACTGCCCATGCCAATTGCATCTTGCTAAATGATCACAAAGACAAAACCACCCTTCAAACGAAATTATACTACAGAGCTTTCCCCGGCCAAACCAGCGAACACTCACCTATCAACATTTGATTGGGTTGAAAAAAATATTATTTATTTTATTTCTTCGTAAAACAAATCTGGAAGGATTCCCCACCATATAAGCCTCTTGACTTAATAAAAACATGCAATGAACATAGGATAGAAATTTATATGATAGAATATATCATAGTAGCATGAAATATAAATCTTTGTATATTCAAGAAAGCAACAATAATACACCGAGATACGCACATATCATCATACAAATATTCCCCTATACCTCTCCCTTGATGTCATACGTCTTTTATGTCTTTTATGTTTTTTGTCCCCGTGTGTACAATATATGGCCTATATATAGTTGTGGCCATAATACATCATCGAAACTTTATTAAATTCTCAAAACTTTAATATACCCAACCCATTACATATGACAATCTTGGTGACGTGTGCCAAAGTATCTTACATATATTTTTATGTATTTTAATGTTGGTGATAGGTATAGGTGTAAATACCTTGTTTGTTGATGTGAAATCTTATTTTTTTTCTTTATTTATTGGCATATAGGGTTTCTCATAAAGCCCTCATATTTTACATTTTATTTATTTCATATCAAAATATTTTAAAAAAAAAATTGTGTTCCTAAATAAATTTCGAATGACAAATTTATAGGTAGAGTCATGTTCCTTTTTAAAGGAAATTTAAGAATATATATGTGTGCTCCAGTGATATTCATGTGAGTGGAATGCACCAAGATACATGAACCTAGTTTTAATTGAGTGACATAAACTTAATTTCAATTGTATATGATGTGATTCGGAGTTCAATTGACCTTAATATCATCACATAATGAACCAACTAGTTGATTTATTCAAGCAGGGATGTAATTGAGGCTAATTTGAGCCTCTTCAGCCTAACTGCACAAGTATGACATGATTTTAGGTTAAATTAGTTTTGATTTCATCATGAATTGATATAATTATTTATTTGGTGTAATTAGAGATGTGATTTAGGCCAAATTGAACCCCGTGATCCTAATTTATGTCTCAATCGATTGTATAGGATGTAATATGTCTTAATCAACCTTAATTTTATCACAAATACAAACATAAACGTAATTAGGGCGAATCTAAAAACTAACTGCAAGTATAGTATGTGATTTGGGACTAAATTAACTCATATTTCCTGACATATTAAGCCAATTAGTTAATTGTTGCAATCAATGATGCAAGTTGGATGAAATTGAACCTCGTGAACCTAATGTTGACTATATAAGATGTAATTTGGGAGTCAACTAACCCCAATTTCATAATAAAATAAACCAAATAGTCCATTGGTCTAATAACGAAGGAAATTGGGGCTAATTTGAGCCCCTTAAACCTAACTATGACTATAAAATGTGATTCAAGGCACAATCAACCCCAATTTTATCAAAAATGCAATCACAAAGGTAATTAAGGTTAATTTGAACCCATTAAACCTAACTACAAGTATATGATGTTATATGGGGCTAATTTAACCTTGTTTGAACCTAATTTAAATTGTATAAGATGTGATTTGGGCATCAATCAACCCTAATTAGATCACAAAATGAATAAAATAGTCGACTGCCTCAATCACAGAGGTAATTGGGACCAATTTAAGTCCCTTAAACCTAATTTTGACTATAATATTTGATTTTGGACTTAATTAGCCCTATTTTTATCATAGATAGAGAGAATTACGTAATCGATGCAATCAATTATGTAATTTGGATCAAATTAAGCTCAAATCGATTGCATAGGATGCAATCTATGATTAATCGGCATTGATTAAATTATGAAAATTAAAGAAATTAAAAAGAAAAAAAAGGCTTATTATTATTATTATTATTATTATTATTATTATTATTATTATTATTATTATTATTATTATTATTATTATTATTATTATATTCTAATAACTTATTTATATCATATATCAATACATAATTATAACACATACGTGTTATAATGCGTATGCGTTCCTTGAACAATAAACACGACCCTTTCTTTAGCATTTATTTTTTACTTATTTCAATATTTTTATCCCCGCTTATATTCACTACAGCATTCAATGCCCCATAGAATGGAAGACAAAATGAATCTTCGGTTGTTTTTTGGTCCCCACCCTCAAAATCTATCAAGTTTGTCTAGTCATGGGTGACAAATCTCATTCAAAGAGATGAAAATTTTAAATTGTAAAATATTGAAGCAATTACAAGTGTTGAGAAAAAAAAGGGAATGAATGCAAACATTTTTCTCAATACAAGGTACATATTTTATCCCTAATGAACCAAATGTCATAGGTCATAATGAAATGGATAATGATGAAATGAATAATGATGATGAATGTTTACCTAGAATTCTAAATTATGTTACGAGTCCACGTTCTAAGTATGAAGTTTTTAATATTGTGATGATGAATCTATGCATTATAATTTCCACCCTAACAATGAATAAAATTACATGGAAATACATAATGATGAAAGTAAAAATAAATAAAATTTCATGGAAACACTCAATACTGAAAGTAATAATGAAATAAAGTGCATGAAAATAGAAAATAAATAAACTAGTAGTGAACATAACATGGAAACACCAAATCAAAAAAGTCCACCATTTATAACACTATTAGAGAATTTTCAATGATGTCATGGTGATGTCATGGAGGTGTCCTGGTGAGTGGATGAAGTGATTTGATAGCCTAAGTGATAATGACAAAGTGTGTAATGTGTCTGTCCTAGTGTACTTGAAGTTGGCTTGGTTGATCTTCAGTTTTGACATGTTTAGATATGGTTAGTGATGAATATGGTGATTTGAGAATGTGGAAGGGGCTATATAAGAGTTTTTTAAGCTTTTAGTGCTTATGAACATGAGTGGAATTCATCTGGTATTCCATATTTTCATTTAGACATGTTGGGTCTAGTGGTGGAAAATCTGAGTAGGTAGTTTGATGATGTCATAATTACCATATGTGGATAAGTTAGGGGGAGTTGGTCATATGGTTTTGATCACATTAGTCTTTATTTTTTATGCACTAAATCTTAGTCATGTGCCTAAATGCATAAAAATATATGTAAGTGCAAATTTGGGCTCCCTGACAGTTTGACATTGTTTTCCCATACTTAGCCAAATTTGCATGAAGCAAGAAAGAGCTGAGTAGACATTTTGATGGTGGCATATCTCACACGTGTGGATGTTTTAGGAGAAAGTGATCATAGGGTTTGTTCATTTAATTTCCTAGTTGATTTGTGCTAAATTTTAGATCATGCACCAAAGTGCATCAAAAGATATGTATGTGCAAAGTTGGCCTTTCAAGTAATTCTTGACATAGTTGACTCTATGAACAGATAAATTTTATAAGGGATTTTAATGTCATTTGATCTCACATGTGTGAGGGTTCCAAGAAAAAATAAACACATGGTTAGATTCTCCTATGTGAAGAGATCATATGGTCCAAATTTTAGAACATGCGCTTGAGCGAATCAAAAGATATGGAGGTGCAAAGTTAGCCTTCCAAGCAAATAAGCAATGGTTCCCATAGTCATTTTTTAGCAAAGGTAAAGACAAGGACCAAATGGACAACCTACAACTCATGAGAGATCATAAAGATTGATCTAATGGTGTGTGTTACATGATAAGGACCTGATTTATCCATAGAGATCGATGGTGTGTGGGAGTTCATACAGCTAGATCTACGATGTGCAGTAAGCCAAAGAGGTCAAAGTGTTTAAAGTTTAACGTTGAGCGGAGATAAAGATCGAGTTTCTTCTAAAGATCAATGGTGAGTAGGTATTTTTACTGATCAAGATCAATAATGTGCATTAAAGGCAAGAGGTTAAAGTGATATTTATTCATCATTGTTAAATACCAAGCTACGTACAAAAGATCGATGATGCGTGTTGAGTCAAAGTTACCAGATTGCACGAGATGAGGTCAAATGATTCAAACTTTAACATTTGGGAATTGGTGTACTATGAATTAAATATATAAGAATATATATGGTGCGTGATCAATCTGAAGATGTGAGAGCATGATATGTGAGCATATTCTTTGATGTTTAACTGTGATTATTTGTATTTGAAAATTTGAATTTAACAAAGGGAAAAACTAGTCTGTGTTTTTTACCATATCTTTTGATTCAAGATGAATTTGTGCATCATGTAAAAATAAAAGTAGTAGAGGACTCCAGGTTTCATCTATAAATATAGATTTGAAGTTCTAAATGTATGTATAGACAAATATATTAACCTTTAAAGTTGACTATGTTTAACTGTGTTCTACAAGAGACTTGAGAAGGATGTTCAAGCTTATGTTAAAGTTATTTTGATGTTTAATTATGAATTAGCTATTGAATCATGTTTAAAACTTCATAATTATTATTTGTGTGTATTATGAAGGTTTGAATAATCACATGTAGTATGAACAAAGGTTTACAATTCAACTGTGTATTTGTTCATGGTGACTATGTGCACAGAATGTTGTTTAAGTGAATTGTGCTTAAGTATAAGGGTACTATGATGGTTGTTGTAAATTAAGGAGGACTTATAAATCATTTATAATGGTTCCATGTATTTTTAAATTCTCTCTATGTTTGTATTTTTCTTGAAGAAGTGTCAAAGAGCTGAATGGGTCTTCATAGGACCTACAAGTGACTTAGGCCTATTTGAAAGTAGATTATGCTTAAGTTTGATCCATGTGAGACACCTTAAGGATGAATGCATGTATTGTGGATAAAAAATAAATATTTTGATCTTTTTAATTAAAGGTTTCTCTATAAATTTTTAAACCAAATATTTTAGTTTCTAGACTTGTAGAAGACTTGAGAGAGAGACTAGTGTAAGGTGTATGTGAGAGTTATGGAACAAAGGAGAGGTAGAGTACCCAGTTGATGAATTAATGAGTAGAGAAGATTAAGGACTATGTTTATGACTTATAGGTTATATTTATGATGTCCAAATATTTCTCTTACAGTTTGAGGATATGTGAAGAGGTTTGAGTGTGCATATGAGGATAGTTTGAGTGAAGAAGGAGAGAGATTGTGACATGCCTATGTGAGAGGCCTGTATGAGATAGCAGTCTCTTATTTGTAATTTATTGTAGGATAGTATTCCATGTGTTGGAGACTTGAGAGTGGGTTTTATTCCCCATGAGGATTTCTCATAATAACTGTGTTATGTGTTTGATCTTGTATATGCATTGAATGAATGATATCTCTTGTTAATGTTGTTTGATCAAGTTGATATATGTTGATTGTTTAGTATTTTGAAAGGACTATAATTGTAATTAAAATATATGGGCTCACTGATTCACTTCCACCTCTCAGTGATTGTACCCCTAACAATTGGTATCAAAGCAAGTCCTTTGGTAAAGGCTTGACAGCTTGAAGGTGATCCAAGGTACAATATGGGTATTCATCAAGGAGGTTTCTCTACTAAGCAAGCATCGATGCTCAATAGATCTAATTATGATTTTTGAAGTGAAAAAATGAGGGCATACACTATGTCCCTAGGATTTGATGTATTTCAATATGTTGTGGATGGTTATGTTATTCCTACTACTCCTTCATCTAGTGTTGCAGACAAGAATTTGTTTGAGAACAATTCTAAGGAAATGAATGCTATCACTTGTGGTCTTTCAGAGACTAAATACACCAAGGTAATCCATTATAAATTTGATAAACATATATGGGACAAAATTCAAATTATTTATGAAGGAGATTAAAAGCTCAAGCTTGCTAAGTTTTAGACTCATAGAAGGCAATTTGAAAGTCTCAAGATGAACAAAGAAGATTCTATCGCATCCTTTCTATAGAGAGTTGATGAGATTATGAACATCATCAAAGGTATTAGAGAGAACCTTGAAGAGGCTAATTTTGTTCAAAAGGTATTAAGGTCTCTATTCCCCAAGTTTGATCCAAAAGTATCTACCATAGAAGAAAGTCATGATCTTACTCAATTGAAGATGGATCAATTGCATGGAAAACTTACTACCTATAAGATGAGGAAGAATGATGATATACCACCAAATAAGGAAATAACATTCAAGACAGAGATGAAGCCAAAGAATAAGTTTCAAGGTAAGAAACTTAAAGAGGATGACCTTTTGATATAGATGAGGATGAACTAATTACTTTGATTTTAAGGAAATTAAGAACAGGTTTAGGCAAGTATAAAGGTAAACTACCCCTTAAATGCTTCAATTATAGTGAGATAGGACATTTTACTAATAAGTGCCCTCATAAGTATAATAAAGATGATGATAAAGAGCATGATCAAGGTCATGATGATAGAAAGAGATCATTTAGGTTTGATAAAATTAAAAAAGGGATTCAGAAGGTTTGGTAACAAGAAAAATTACTTCAAATACAAGAAGAGTCTCTATACCAAAGAAGATTGTAACTCATAAGATGAGAGTAGAGTTAGCGACTCAGAGTATGATCATGAAGATGATGGTCCTATTGAAGATGAAGATCTGTTCATGGTTGAGGAAGGTAGTTTATCACATCAAAATTAGTCTACTTGCAGTGATTCAGATGATGGTGAAGATGAGGTGGACTATGAGACTGAATTAACAAATGCTCTTGAAGAAATGAAGATTGAGAAGAAGATTAACAATAAAATGAAGTCTCAACTCAAAGACTATGAGGATCAATTTAGTGTATTTGAGTCAATAATGAATGAAGATGCTAAGGAGCATGAATATATGGTCAAGCATCTCAGTTGTCAATTGTAAGTCATGTCTACAAGCTTGAAAGATAAAGAAGATGAATGTTCAAGGTTTATAATTGAAAATGAATCATTGAGATCTGAGTTAGAGAATACATCTAGTAAGGTAAAGTCATTTGTGAGATTTGAAAAGAGCTCAAGTGATTTAGATGATATTTTAAATAATCAAAAGCATGTAAGTGATAGAACTGATCTTGGATACAAAGAAAACCAAAGAATGCACCTCAAGACAAGATGAAGACTAATGTGAATAATGACAACCATACTTTAAAGACAAATCATCAGACAAGGAATGAAGGTACTAGCAGAATGAATAAAAATTAGATCAGACAACCAAATGCCATGAGGTATGCAAATTTTAATGGTTACTATTATACTTGTAATCAGTTTTGGCATAGAGATAGAGAATGCAGAAGACCTGTTAAAAATGAGTATTCATGGGACTATGACAAGGGTCATCAATCAAAAGGAGTGAGAAAGGTTAAGTGCTTCAACTATCTTAATGAAAGACACTTTGATAAGCATTTTCCAAATAAGGAAAGGCAAGGTAAGTCTTCTTTTAAAAAAGTAGTTTCTTTCAATTGTCATGACATTTGACACATTGATATTTATTATCCAAATAATGTAAGACAAGTTGAGTTTCCATCAATGATTATGGTTTGCTACAACTATGAATAAAGAGGTCACATTGCTAGATTTTGTAAGAAAATGCCATTAAGTTAGAATAGATTCAATCAGGCTCCTAGAGTCTAAGGAAGAGAGAAAATTAACTCATGGAAACCAAAGGTGGTAAGTATGAGTCATGATGGATCTGTTGGTCTAAGTAATCTATTTTCTATGGTGGAGAATGTTACAAAAGGAGAAGAGATCCAAGTGATCTCATTGTCTATTCATGTTGAGAATGAAGAGATCAAGCTCAAGGAGAAGACCAAGGTACTGGTTGAGACTAGTCTTTAGATGTTTATAGATCCAAGTGAACATCCTATCATTATTGAGCATGTATCATACAAATCACGTCAATTATCAATACCTAGTGATGAGGTTCCAATCTGCATGGTTGACTCTTCAAATGAAAAGTTATGTCAATATTCCATAGTTGATCTTTGTATTGTTAATCCTATCTTAGAAGATAAGGAGAGTGATATAGAAAAGGAACTAGTTTCCATAGTTTAGACTAAGAAGAACAATAAAAAGATAAAGATGTATTATAGTTAGAAGAGGATTCCATTGGTTATTTAGGATATGTGGGCCACTCTTGGCTTCACATTGTTTTAGTGCATTATGGTGAAAATGATGTATCTATCTATGCTTCTTAAGAGACTCCTTTCAAGTGGATAAGCAATTGTTGATGTGGTGTTATTTAGATGATCATAAAAGGCTAGAGATGAGTGTTTTTAGTTGGATCACATATGTCTAAGTGGAAGAGATGTTATGGTGATGTCAAAGTGATGTCATTGCTATATTTGGTCAGTCTAGAGGGTCAAATTGAAGGTCTTCAAGTGGAAAAAGAGGATTTCTATTTTGTCAAGATGATATTTTTACATAAAAAGGTTTTTGACCTTATTCTAGCATTTTCCAAGTGGTTTTATGGCCTAAATGGTTGTTTATTTCAAATTAGAGATTTTTGTTTTCTCTTAGGTTTCCCAGTTTGTGTTTAAGAGTATGTAGGTCCTAAAATGGGTTATAGGATGTATGGGTTCCAAAAGATGTGGAAGCTTAAAACTTGGTATAGAAGTGTCTAATGGTTGTCTTTAGGTTTTCAAGAAGTTATAGAGGTGGACATTGACTGGAAAGTGTTGTATTGACCTTATTTGTTTTAATATTCTAATTTTTTGGGCTCTACTATAAAAGTGGTTTGGCTTGTGATTTGAGGTTTGAGTCTTACTAATAATTTGAATGGGCCAAATGGGTTGTCAAATCAACCTTCATAGAGATTTTAAGGTTTTTGGTTCTCAAGTTATTCAAGTTTTTGTCAAGTAGGAGGCTTAATTAGGTAGTAATTTTATGAAGGAAATATGTTGTAGAAGTTGATCTAGGTGTTTCAAATTGGTATGATTGAGGGAGAATATTATATTTATCTAGATATGAAGTTTCATGTCTTGATGATGTGTCTACTAAAAGTTGTAGGCTATAAAAGTTTAGGGTTACAAGGAGTCTAGACAGACCTAATATGAAGATTTGATGTATTTTATTTAGTTTTTCCAAAAGATCAAGGTATGCATGTTTCAAGGAGATTTCTTAGATTTTTAGAGATCATGTGTCCTATTTTTTGAGTGGCATAAATTTTTGTTGGTAGTGCTTAAGGTGGTTTGAGAGAGAAGGCTAGTGAGCTTATATGGTGATTCTTCATGATGTATGAAGATCTGAAGATGCTCAAGTGATGTAATGGATCAAATATATTATGGGGAGTCACTATCAAATGGGTTTTGGTGAGTTATCTCAATTTCATTGTTTTGCATGTTCTTTCTTCATTAGTTGTAGTGCTTGGTTGAGAATAAATGTTGGCATTTAGCAAGAAGGATGTTGTCAAGGCAAGAATAGGTTGGCTCAAGGTAAGGAGGAGTTTGTACTATATTTCTAAGATGGTCTTATCTTATTGATAGTATTTTTAGGTCCTAAAGATCATTTTTCCCCCACTTTATCATTGTGTCAAAGGGGGAGAAATTTCCTATTGTGAGAGTGCTTAAAGAGAGAGAAGGTGGGTTGAAGGATGTTTGTTGACATCAATGATAAAGGGGGAGATTATTAGATGATTTTCAATGATAACATGGTGATGTCACAGAGTTATCCTAGTGATTGGATGAATTTATTTGATAGCCTAAGTGACAATGACAAAGTGTGCAATGTGTTTGTCCTAGTGTGCTTAAATTTGGCTTGGTTGATCTTCAATTTTGACATGGTTATAGATGGTCAGGGATGAGTATGGTGATTTGAGCATGTGAAATGGAGCTTTAAAGATTTATTATAAGCTTTGATTTATTATGTGCATGATTTTAATTCATCTGGTAAAAAATCTGAGTAGGTAGTTTGATGATATCATAATTGCCACATGTGGATGAGTCAGTGGGATTTGGTCATATGGTTGTGATAAAATTAGTCCCTAGTTACTATGTGATAAATCTAATTTCATGCACCTAGATGCATCAAAATATATATAATGTCAAATTTGGGCTCCCAAGCAGTTTGACATTGTTTTCCCATACTTAGCCAAATTTGCATGAGGCAAGAAAGATTTGAGTAGGAATTTTGATGGTAGCATATATTACACATGTGGATGTTTAAGGAAAAGCTGATCATATGGGTTTATTAATTTTTGTGCCTAGTTTATTTTTTCTAAATTTCATATCATGCATTAAATCACATCAAAAGATATGCATGTGTAAAGTTAGCTTTCCAAGCAATTATTGACATAGTTGGCTCTATGAATAAATAAATCTAAGGGATTTCAATGTCATCATATCTCACACATGTGATGGTTTTAGGATAATAGTGAAAAATTTTTAGATTATCCTATTTGATGAGATAATATGGTCCAAATTTCATAACATACGCTTGAGTGAAGTAAAAAATATGAAGGTGAAAAGTTGGCCTTCCAAGTAGATAACAATGGTCCTCGTAGTAATTTTTTAGCAAGGGTAAAGACAAGGACCAAATGGACATCCTATGGATCACGATAAATCATACAGATTGATCAAATGGTGCATGTTTCATGATAAATACTTGATTGATTTATAGAGATCGATAGTGTATGGAAGTTCATACATCTAGAGCTAAAGTGCATAACAAGTCAAAGAGGTCAAAGTGTGCAAAGTTTAATGATGAGCAGAGGTAAATATTAAGCTTATTTGAAGGATAAAAAATGAGTGAGTATTCATAATTATCTATATCAATGGTACACATTAAATTCAAGAGGTCAAAGTGATAGTTTTTTAGCATTGTTAAAGACCGAGATACTAATAAAATATCGACAGTACAAGTTGAGTCAAAGTTACCAGATTCCACGTGATGAGGTAAACTGATTCAAAGTTTAAGATTTGAAAATTGGTACACTATGAATTAAATTTAAAATAATATCGATGGTTTGTGATAAATTTTAAGACATGAGAGCATGAGATGTGAGCATATTGTTTGATGTTTAACTGTGACCATTTGCATTTGAAAATTTGAATTGAATAAAGGGAAAAAACAGTCTCTGGTTTTTGGACCATATCTTTTGATTCAAGACAAATTTGCTCATGGTGTAAAAATAAAAGTGGTAGAGTACTGTAAGTTTCATCTATAAATATATATTTAAGTATATTAATATATGTATATTCAAAAATATTTAGCTTCAAATTTGACTGTGTTCAACTATGTTCTACAAGTGACTCAAGAAGGATGTTCAATCTTGTGTTGATCTTGTTTTGATGTTTAATGATGAATTAGATATTTGATCATGTTGAATAATCCATAAGTATTATCTATTTGAATTATAAAGGTTTGAATAATTATATGTAGTATGAACAAAGGTTTACAAGTTGATTGTGTATTCATTCATGGTGACTATGTGCACAAAATGTTGTTTAAGCATGTTGTGTTTAAGAAGAAGGGTACTATGATGGTTATTGGAACCTAAAGAGGACCTATAGATAATTTTTAATGGTTACATGCTTTTTTAAAGTGTTCTTATGTTTGTATTTTTCTTGGAGAAGTATCAAAGAGCTGAATAGGTCCCATAAGACCTAAAAGTGACTTAGGCCTATTTGAAAGTGGATTGTACTTAAGTGTGACCCATGTGAGATGTCTTAAGGATGAAGGAATGTATTTTGGCTGATAAGGAAATATTTTTATCTTTTTAATTCATGATTGATCTATAAATGGTGAAACCAAATGTGTTGGTTTCTAGACTTGTGGAAGACTTGAGAGAGAGACTAGTGCAAGGTGTATGTGAGAGTTGTAGAGCAAAGAAGAGGCAGAGTTCCCAGTTTATGAATTAACAATGAGAGAAGATTAAGTAATATGTGTATGAATTATAGTTCATATTTATGATTTAAAATAGTTCTATTTTAGTTTGAGGATATGCAAAGAGGTCTGAGTGTGCAGATGAGGATAGTTTGAGTGAAGGAGAGAGACTGTGGCATGCCTATGTGACAAAACTATATGAGATAGAAAGGGAGTTTGTGCAGGAGTTAGAAAAAAAGGTCCATAATCAGGTTTTGAAGACATTATTTCTAAGGTGGAGGTGTTCAAATGAGGGTCTAAAGGACTTGATCTTCCTTAGGGGCAGTTATTCCTTGTGAAACTAGTGTCTCACTAAATGCCTTTGGTCGGGAGGATATGATCAAGGTTTGATGGTCTAAAGGGTTTGACTAGTATTTTTTTTATAATTTATTATAGTCCATTATTCCATGTGTTTCAAACTTGAAAGTGGGTTTTATTCCCCATGAGGGTTTCCCATAGGAACTATGTTATGTGTTTGATCTTGTGTATGCATTGAATGAATGAGCTCTCTTGTTAATGTTGCTTGATCAAGTTGATATATGTTGATTTTTTAATAGTTTGAAAAGACTACAATTATAATTGAAATATTTGGGTTCACTAATTCACCCCCCCTGCTCTCAATGATTGTACCTCTAACAAACACCTCCCATGATTTTACATAGAAGACCCATGTCCTTAATTGAAGTTGATGAAAACATTTTAAAACCAATACTTGATAAAATTTATGATCATCATTCAAGAAGAATAGTTGAAATAATTTAGGATGATTTCTTTGAATAATTATATGAATTTGAAATGTGGGTAGATGCAGGATAATGGGGGATAAAAGGGGAGCTTAAAGTGACACTTTTTTTTTTCTAAAAATAATAATAGTTGAACTTGGAGAGAGTTTTAGAGAAACTTGGAAAATTAATTTGACAATAAAGTAAGTATATGAATTATGGAATTTTGAATTTAGTTTCTAAATATATAATTTTTTTCAATCCCCAGATGATAAAAATATGTGAAATTGATGCATTTATGAAAATGGATTGACACATTTTTGTGAAAAGATAAGGAAACTACATGTGTATGGACACATGTTTTTGAGTAAATGAATGATTTTTTGTATGAAATTCCATATATGAATATATAAAATGTAAAATATTGATTAAGATATTTTTTATTTATTTTTTAGTATATATATATATATATATATATTAATAATTTTACAAGTTAAGATAGATGGGAAATTGGAACTGCAAGTGTATTAACACAACTTTTTGACCTTAACTTCATGAAAAGGATTGAAGGCAAATTCATAAATAATTTTTGTTCTTTTTAATTAATGGGTCCATGGTCCATCAATATGCATAAATGACTGCCCTATAACATGTAACATGTAGCATACTTATAGTCATGATGTGGTTAGTCATACATGACATCTATCACATATATATTACTACATATATGTATACAATCACTCATACATGACATCTACTTGTATTCATGATATGATAACTTATACTGAACATGAATGAAGTTAATCACCCTAGTACACTCCATTCAAAATAAAATTAATTTAAACACCATTCAAAATTCATCCTAAAAATATATTGTTCACTCTAAAACAAATGCCAAATAAATGGGTCAATTCATGCATGTTTTAATTCCAATCTCACGCATTATTCCAAATTTCATAAAATAAAGTCATCTTCTAGCATTCAAAATTCACATAGGACACCACCACTACCACAACTGCTACCACTAAAATTTAGGGTGGAGGGGAGTGTTTTTTAACCCTATTTTATTAGGCTCATATAAAAATCACTCATGTCACTATCTCCCTTTCCCCAAACCATATGGAGAGATGGGACAAGTGCATAAATCACCATTCATCATCATCATTTATCATTGTAATCACTCAATCATCATTCTTCATCATCCTTAATCCCTCTGTTATCAACCTTCATCATCCATCATTATACCTAATGACATTTTCATTGGTCCTCATCATCACTCATCATCCCTAATCACTCCCTCATCATCCCCTATCTTATTTAATCACTCATTCATCATCCCTCATCATCCATAATCACTTCCTCATGAACACTTATCATCCTTAATCATCCATAGTCACTCCCATGTCATCCCCCATCATCCCTAATCACTCCCTCATCATCTCCTATCTTATTTAATCACTCATTCATCATCCCTCATCATCCATAATCACTTCCTCATGAACACTTATCATCCTTAATCATCCATAGTCACTCCCATGTCATCCCCCATCATCCCTAATCACTCCCTTAATGGCTCTCATTGTCCCTAATCACACCTTAATCAACCCTCTTCATCCCTAATCATTCCCTCTTCATCCCTCATTTCTCTTCATCATCCCTAATTACCCATATTCACTCCCTCATCATCCCTCATTTCCCCTCATCATCCATAATCATTCCCATATCAACCCTCATCATCCCTTCACTCCCTCATCGACCTTCATCATCCCTTATCATCATTATTCACTCCTTAATTGTCCCTCATTGTCCCTAATCACTCCCTCATAGAACATAATCATCCCTCATTATTACTAATCACTCCCTTATCAACCCTCATCATCCTTAGTCACTCTCTCATTTCCCTTGATCATCCCTCATTGCCCCTAATCATTTCCAATAACTCCCTTATCAGCCCTCATTATCCTTAATCACACCTTCATCATTCCTAATCATCCATAATCACTTTCCCATCATCCATAGTCACACTCTCATCATCCCTCATTGTCATTCTTCATCCCTAATAACTTCCTTATTGGCCTTCATTATCGCTCATCATCCATCATTATACTTAGTCACTCTATCTTTATCATTAATAATATCTTATCATCCTTAATAAATCCCTCCTCATCCCTAATAACTCCCTCATTTTCCTTCATCATCCTAATTAACTCATTAATTATCCCTAATTTGGTGGAGTGTGTTCCAATCGAGCAACTAGTATAAATTTGTTTTAGAGAGAAAGATATAATTTTTAGATGAATCTTGAATGGTGTTTTGATTCTTTTTATTTTAATTAGAGTTTACTAGGGTGCTTATCCTCATTATTTTTTTATATATTAGTTAGGGACATGATGGATTACTCTAGGTAGATTATTGTATGATTTTCATGGTAGAAATAAGATAATATACTATTTATGGTTGTGTGGTGGAAATTCTTTTTGAATTATGAGGGATGATGATAAATGATTTTAGAATAAAAATAACCCCAATCCATAAACACTAAACCCTAAACCCCTAAATCCCATTCCATAAGCCTAAAACCCTAACACCTACCCTAAACCCTTAAACTATAAAACCTAAAACCATAAAATTATAAACTTAAACATCAAACCCATAACCAATAAACCCTTAAAAGCTTACCATAAACCCCTAAATTTCTTAACCCTTAAAACCCAAACTGTAAAAATTAAAACCTATAACCTTAAAACCCAAACCCTAATCTAAAAAACTATAAAAAAAGACTCTAATCATAAAACCCTTGATCAATATAGGTGATCAAAACTTGAATCTACTTTATATAGATAGTGGGTGGCTATAATATATATATTCAAGCCCATACCCATATATATAGATGGTATAAGGTGTCAATGCCCCCCCCTCTATACATATATATGGGTTAGATAGGATATATGCATGTTATGATCAAGGCCAAGGGGAATGAACTACTAGAGAGAAGCCTCGATGAAGGAAGTACTCAAGATGAAGATACTATATATGATCATGAGAGAGAGATATATAATGGGGTCCCACCATCACTATATGGGCCCCCTATCCTATCTATATATGGGACACTCATCCCCCTATCTGGGGGTGACTATACAGACTTAAAGGTATATTAGAGGTTGACCAAACTAATATAGATATAGAGGGTAGGTCGGATGTGTGAACACATAGATAGGTCCTTTCCCCATCCATATTAATTGACCTAGGGCATATTTGGGGTCAATGATAGGGTATTATTTGCCTTGGGTCACCCTCTACACTTAGGTTAGGAGAGAGATGTCCTCAACTCTTAAAGATTATTTTCCTAAAAGTTGGTATCCACTCTTTCTTTTCAATTTGACCTGGCCCTCCCCCATAAAACTCCCTATCTATATATATCTATATGACCTAGATGTCTAGTCTATGGAATACATAATAGAGAGGGGTCATAGATCCTAACCTAAATCCAAATACTAAGCCTACTCTTTCTAGCATATATTTAACCATAATCACCGAAAGGTAAGGTAGATGGGCATAGGGAGGTTCTCAACAAACTAGCATTGGATAGAGACAAGGGAGGGGATGAACCAGACTAGGAATATGGAGGAAAATATTTTGAGAAAGAAATGAACCTTGTATCATATCATAAATTATGGAGTGATAGATCTCAAGAGGTAAGAGGCTCATATAACTCAACTTACCATATATAAATAGGCATAAGAGAGCTAGATAGATTACCTATATATATATATATATATATATATATATACATGTGAGGGAACCAACTAGATTAATGATTAGGGAGTGATTAGGGATGACAAACCATTGATTACATATGATGAGGGATGACAAGGATATATGGGGGAGTGATAAAAAATGATGAGGGACAATGAGGGATTATAGAGTGACTAGGGGTGATGAGAAATGATGAGGATTGATGAGGGAGTGATTATGGATGATGAGGGATACTAAGGGAGTGATTATGGATAAAGAGATATAAGGAGGACGTGATTAGAGGTGATAAGTGACAATGAAGAATGATGATTGTGACTATTTATGATTAGGGATGATGAGGGACTAATTAGGAATGATGAGGGATGATGAGGGTTTAGTCAATACCACATATCCTTGCAATATATGGCTCAGTAAATACCCCATCTACTTTATCTATATCGGTTATAATGCCCCTCTCCTGATTTTTAAGTATCCCTAGATAATTCCCCCTATCCTTTATCCCTTGATTTTGGATTTAAGTGTTTTAGATTTTATAATTTATAGGTTAGGGTTTAAGGGCCAAGGTTATAGGTTATGGGTAGTGGTTATGGGTAGGAAGTAGGGGTTATGGATTAGAGGTTAGGTTTTATGGTTTATGGTTTTGGTTATTAGAGATTATGGTTTAGGGTTTTGATGAGTATGAATTAGGGTTTAAATTTTAGTAATTAGGGTTTTGAGAATTAAAGTTTAGGATTTGGGATTTAGGATTAGGGATTGGCATTGGCATTAGTGTTTAGGATTAGGGGTTTAGGTTTTATGATTTTATGTTTAGGGTTCTAGGGTTTAAATTTTAGTGTTTAGGGTAATGTATATTCTAAGGGTTTATGGTTTAGGTTTTTATGGTTTAATCTTTAGGGTTTATGGTTTAAGGTTTTACGAGTTAATGTTTTAGGGTTAAAGGTTTAGGGGTTTAGGGTTGGGTCTTAGTGTTCAAGGTTTTGATATTTTGGGTTTTGAGTTTGGAGTTTCAATTTTTATGGTGTAGGAATTTAGGATTTAGGTTTTATGTTTTTTTAATTTAGGGTTTAAGGTTTAATGTGTTTAGGATTTTTTCAAGTTTTGGGTTTATGGTTTGGGGATTAAGTTTTAGGTTTTTGGGTTTGGAGTTTATGTTTTAGGGTTTGGGGTTTAGGTTGTTTATAGGTTTAGTGTATGGGATTTGTGGGTTAGTGATTGTGGGTTTATAGGCTATGGGTTATGGTTTAAATTTTAGGGTTTAATTTTTTGGGTTAAGGTTTACGTTTTTATGGTTTTGGTGTTAAAAAGTCTAATAGAGTTTATGTTTTAGGATTTAGCATTTAGGGTTTGGGATTAATAATTTAGGGTTTTAGGTTTAAGAGTTTAGGGTTTTAGGGTTAAGGTTTTAGGTTTTTAGGGTTTATATTTTAAGGGTTTAGGGGTTTTGGGTTTAATTTTTTCCTACTTAGTCTTTGGGGTTTAGGGTTTAGAGTTTTGGGTTTTGGATTTAGGGTTTAGGGTTTAGATGTTTAGGTTTTTAAGTTTAAGGTTTAACATTTTATGATTGTAGGGTTTATTCTTTAGGGTTTAAGGGTTTATTTTTTATGGAATAAGGTTAAGGTTTTAGGGTTTATGGTTTATATTTTTAGGTTTTAAGGGTTTAAGGTTTTTAGGGATGAGGAGTGAGTGGTTAGAGATGAGGAGGGACAAGGAGGGAATGATTATGGATGAGAAAAAATGAGGAAGAAGTGATTAAGGATGATGAGATACAATACAATAGTGACTATATTAGGTTCAATGAAGGAATGAGTAGAAATGGTGAGGGATGCAAAGGGATGAAGAGGGAGTGATTAGGGATGATGATGAAAAAATAAAAATAACTAGGTATAATGAGGGATAATGAGTGACTAATTAGGTATGATGAAGGATGATGAGTGACATTTAAGGAGTGATAAGGGATGATGAGGAACAATGAGATATGATGAATGAGTGCTTAGATATCATTTTAAATGATAAGGGTTGATGAGGGAGTGATTAGAGATGATGAGATAAAATGAGGGAGTGATTATGGATAAGGAGGGATGAGGAGGAAGTGATTAGGGATAATGAGGGGTGATTATAGAGTGACTATGTAATATAAGGGATGATGAGGGAATGATTAGGGATGATGAGGGGTGATGAGGGTGAATGAGAGAGTGATAAGGGATAATGATAAATAATGAAGGATAATGAAGGAGTGAATAAGGATGATGATAAATGATGATGTTTTATGAGAGATTAATTAGGGATGATGAGGGATAATAAGGGATTTATTAGGGATAAGGATATATAAGGAGTAATTGATTAGGGATGATGATAGATGATGGAGTGGCTAGGGATGATGAGGGATGATGAGGAAGAATGATGAGGAGTGATTATGGATTATGAGGGATAACAAGGGATTATGAGGGATGATGAGGTAATATAATGTTTGATTATTAAATTATTAGGGATGATGAGGGACAATTATTATTGATGAGGAAAAGATAAGGGACAATGAGAGATAATGAAGGATGATGAAGTGACTAGGGACGATAAAAAATGATGAGGATTGATGAAAGAATGATTAGGGATGATGAGGGATAGTGAAGGAATGTTTATTATATTCATTTATGCATATTTGAAAACCCATTATTCAAAAAACCCATAAATTATTTAGGACTTCAACCCAAATCTACCTTCAAGTCTTTTTCTTGATCATCCCTAGTCACTCATTTATCTATATAGAATAGAATGCCTCATTTCCTTTCAATGTATGAATCTGTAGATTCCCCCTCTCATTTATTTATTTAGGTTATAATTTCACTCTCTTATTTTAAATTATCCCTTGATAATTAGCCCATTCCTCTATCCCTTGATCTAATAATACCCCCTTTACTAATTTTCAAGCATGATAATTCCCCCTATCTTTTCAAGTTATCACTCAAGTATTCAGTCCTATATATGGTATTTAATATATGGCTCAAGAAATATAGATATAGTCATGATTTTATATGGGTATTCAAGATCAAGATATGGGCCAAGTATTCAATCGAGTAGGGCATACTCAATTAGGTAAGGCATAGTCAAGTAGGTAACCCAAGTAGATATGGAAAGAATGATAGGTTGGTAGGGAATAATCAAGTGGATTTAAGGTAGGTATTGCATACTCAAATACAATAAGGTAGGTAGGGCATAGTCAAGATCAATATATGGCTCAAGTATTTATGTAGGGCATACTCAAGATCAAGATATGGATTAGGTATTCAATTGGGTAGGTCATACTCAATTAGGTAAAGTAGGTATGGCATACTTGAGTAGGTAAATTAGGTAGGTCATACTCAATGGTATAGATTTAAATTAAATATTTAACATGATTAAAAAAAAACTCATTTTATCTATTGGGAAGCAAGCTTCCCTTGCCAAAAATATAAGCTAAGTAGGTATGACATAGCTAAGTGGGTAGGGAAAGAATATATGCAAGATATAAATATGGAAGCAAGCTTTCATTGATAGTTAAGAATATATTATATAAATGGAAATAAGGTAGGATAATAACAAGCCTATATATCGAGAATCAATCTTCCCTTACCTTATCGAGAAGGATATAGCTTAAATATGTAGGGAAAAAATAATGTTATATATCAAGAAGCAAGCTTCCCTTAATAGTTTTCCCTTCATCCAGAAAAAAAGCAAAGCTAGATAAAATAAAGGAAAATTTCCCATGATAATTATGTCTTATTCTCTTTCTATCCATCAAGAAAGAAAGATTCATTTGATATATCTATGCCTTAATCCCTTTCTATCCATTGGGAAGGTAATATTCCCTTGATATTTTATTGAGTGAATTAAAGCTATATATCAAGATTTCAAGATTCCCTTGCCTTACTCCTTGGCATAGATGAAGTAAGTAGGGTAAGATTCCCTTTACTTATTAATTAAGGTAGGCTTGAGATCAGGATAGGGATTTTAGAATAAATTCCTCATATATCTATGATGGGGGGGATATTCGTATGATATCACTTAATTTACTATATTAGGATTGGGGCATAGTCAAAGTATGATAGAGCCTCAGTTTTTGAATATCACTACCTATAATGGTGTTAACACTATAACTTAGACCATGAATATGATATGGTAATAACAATCTATGTTTTCATCAAGGGTTGGATGTATCAATCGATATAGGTCAATGCATCCATGCATGTTACATCCCATTATATTATGTAGATACTCCCTATCTCTATCTTGACTAATCTATACCTAAACCATGTTTATATATATGGATCCCAATATCTATCTCAACTATTAACATCCATACTTGAGCTTAGAGATTACTAACTCCAATGTTTTATTTAGTTTCCAATCCTAAAATTTTGAAAATAAGTATTGACCAGAATAAATTTTAAAAAAATAACGTCTAATTAATAACTCCTACAACTCTATAATCAATTTTAGAAGATATAGAAAGGCCCTAATTATTTATATTTAATAAAATAAATTTTAATTTTAATAATAATGGTAACTCCTACAACTCTATAATCAATTTTAGAGAATGCAGAGTGATCGTAAATTGTTATATTTAATAAAATAAAATTTAAGGATAAGAATATAAAATTAAATTTAAACTTATTATTATTACATTTATTTTAATAAATATATACAACTCAAATTAACCAAATGCAACAAAAACATATTGTAACTCAAAGGACATTTGCCCTTTCCCTAAAAAAATCTAAATTTTCCTCTTACCTCTAAAAAAATCATTTCAAAGGGCATATGCCATTTGTGAAAAAGGGTATGCACCCTTTAGGCTCAATACCAAGCTAACTAACATTTGGTATATTTATTTTTAAAGTGCATACACCCTTATAAAAAAATTGGTTTTCATTATGTCTATTGTTTTGTCCCCTAACATTGTACATTCTCCCAGGTGTCAATTGTTTGATTCATTGATGAAATTGATTAAGATGAGACATATAATGTATGCCCTAGGACAAACAACATATAAATTTGATGTTGACAACAAAGAAATTATTTAAAATCTACATGATGCATACCATAATTTAGGCATAATAATATGCAACAAAGATAGCAACAATGCCCAATGCATAATTAAAACTTCAACAGTAAGTGGTCAAATAAGGATAAAATGATTGATGTCAAAAAAAAGTTGAGCATTGAACATAAATAAATAAATGGTAATGAAATTAATTGGGATACATAAAATACTTAAATCTTCTAATACCAATGATCTATGGGTTTTACTTGGTAGACTTCCATGAAAATATAAGGCTATATCTAATCCTCTCAAATATTTACTTGGATAATATTATAAATACAGTACAAGGGTTTCACCTAATACAAGACATGTAGTGAAAATGAGATTTGGTTTTCATCACTATGAAATACATGTGAAACATTTCTTGGATATGACCCAGACATAATTTTTACTCTAATTTTTTATAAAGACATCCATAAATTTCTATTATTCAAAGAAATTTTTAGATGTCCAAACCCTTCTATGTCAGAATAAATCACACACACACACACACACACACACACACACACATTAACAACATTTTTTAATAATGTGGTATGGAAGTTCCACCAAAATCAGAAAGGAATTTTTTCCAATCATTTTTTGTGAAAGACCATATGGATGACTTTTTTATAACAAAGCATGTTTGGATGGAACTTACAACATTTGTGGTAGATTTCAAATATTGATAAATTATATTCAAGAGGAGAGCACAGGTTGGATAAGAATTAGTTGGTTTTAAATATATATATATGTGACATATCAATTAAAAGATGGCAAGGAGTTTAAAAGGTGTCAGCTTGTTACAAAACGAATACCTATTTCAGAATATATGGTCAAATTTAGGGAAGAAATTATTTATGAGTATGCAAGTCACACACAAAAATATATATGGTTGGATGAACAATTCAATTTAAGTGAGTAAACCTTACCACTTGGTTTTATTTTTTTTATAAAAGGGTAAAAGTACAAGTTTTGACTAGATCCCACCCCATTACAAAAACTAGGCCCTATGCTAGAAATAGAAAAAAATGATAGTTAAAAGTAACACTACAGAAGGGTTGTGAACAGATAGTAAAGAGACAAAAGAATAGTAGCCTTAAAACCATATAAGGCAGAACATATTACATATTTATATCTTTAATGACATAGTTCCTTTCCTTTACTAGATTATTGAGGATTGACTCCATATCCTCCACCATCTTATTTTTAATGTATGCCTCCTTACCTTTATTAGATCCTCTAATCATTTTTTTCACATGGACACCAACTTCTTGTTCTTTTCCAGGTTTGATAAATTCTTTAAGCACATTAATCTTAGAGATACATTTTTTTATGGCAATCTTGCTCATTTACAATAGTTATTGCATGTTACCTTATATAATCTTCTTTTCATTTTCTAGCCTTTCCACTCATTTTATAAGTCTTGAATTCTCAATTATTCCCTTCATAAAAAATGTTCTTGTTTGGCTGAAATTGTGACTTACTCATATATAGCTAAGAATTAACTAATCTAAGTGAGTAAAAGTAGTTAACAACTTATGAGACAAAGAATCCCTTTATTTTTAGGACTTGTTGATGATCCAACGGCTAAGAAACTCAAACTTATATAGCATGGGTAGGTTATGATTATTTATACCAAAGTTTCAATTGATTTCCTCATTATATTTTAAATCTCATAGTTGGTTTTCTTTACAAATGGGTTATTTACAATGTAATGGATATATCATCTGTCATAAAAACTGTAAAAGAGAGGGAAATAATAGGGAAGAAAAGAGATAAATCCATTGATTAAGACATGTCTTGTAACACTTAGATAATTAAATTAGTGTTGGATACAATAAAATCACTTGGCATTAAGTTTAGCTAATGCACAAACTGAATACCACAATGAACAAGACTCAAATGAAAATTATGTGATCATGAAATCTAGAAATCTATTTTAAAAAAACTAATATATAAGCCTAAATATATTGGAAAACTATGACTAATGTAAGATTAAATATATTCATAATGAGATCTCAAATCCATTTAAACTAGTTGCTACATAATTTAATTATATATCCACTTTTACACCAATAACATCAAAAAAATTATTTGCATATATTACTTCTCAAATCAATATCTTTGGCAACCCATCGAGGCAAAACTAGTCATAAGGGAAAGTTAAATATAGGCTCAATATCCAAAAAGTTTTAGGAGTCAAATGTGTCAACCTAAATAGCTAATAAAAATCTAAAATCATGGAGAATAACAAGTGTAATCTTGGCAAAATTCAAGCAGTGTTTTGGGACTAAATTTGTTAACCCTTTTATAATAGTAAGAAATACTACTTATATATAATGTTATTTCATCATGGCTATGATGAACATCCATAAATATAATACTCTTTATAAAAACATTTAATTAAATAAGATAACTAATTAGAATTCAGTATTTTGTGATAACATATCAAGAATCAAGAAGATAATATAGTGATAAGACAAGTCTAGTCATGACACAATTTTAGATAAAACTTCCAGGATGGAATTGGATTCAATATCCAATGCACTCTAATCTCTAATGATCAATAGAGACTATCTGATATTCAATTTCTTCCATTGATCATTTATTAATCCAATGATAAGTAACCACTTAATTCTAGATTAATCCCAATGATGGAATAGTTGGTTCATGCTCTTGTTTGTCCATTCTCAATTTCGTATACTTACTCAAAGTAACATAATTTTTTATAGATGCATAATTTCTTATTAAATGTTGATGACTAGTTAATATTAGAATAATGGGTTGTTTCAATCTATAAATAGATGCATTCAGTCCTCCTGATGAAATTATTTGGTGCCTATGACTAGTGAGGAAAACATATGTTGTGCCTATTTTATTTGATCTTATTCTCTCCTTAAACTAGGTCCAATTTCCATTTATCCTAATTTTCACTTTCTTTGTACATGCCACTATCAAAATTTCTTTTCCAACTAAAATGAGTCATCATTTGCCTATCACTTGGTCTTTTCCCTACATATCAAATTTTGGATCTTTGTTTGCATATTTGTATATCCACATATGTATCATTGATGGAGGAACTTACATGTCTACTTTGTTATCACTTGTTTCTTTTTAGTCCCTTCACTACTTCTCCTTTGGTAGTCTTTCTGGCTTTGCCCACTGGGTCCCACTTTGCCACTTAGCACCTTGTCAACATTACCAGGAATTACTTTGTATTTTGCCTCAATTATCACCACATGGATTCTTCTCAATTTCTAGGGCTCTTCATTCTTTGAAAATTCAATTTTGCTAATGCTCTGAGCTTCTGGGCTAATGTTGTCAATCTTATAGGCTTTTTAGATTATGATACGGTGCCACATGGTGTAATCTAGGACCTCAAGGGCATAAAGGTTTACATTTTTGGTTCTCTCTTGATCCATCAAGCTAATTCCATAATGCTTCTAAGGTTCAAAGGTTTTAGGGTTCTGGGGTTTTGAGTTTTTGGGGTTCTGAGGTGGTGTCAAGTGTCACAATCTCAAGGTCTTAGGGGATTTAAAAGACTTAGTCATTTTTTTAAAATATTTAATTGTATGGATTATAAAATTATCAAATTATGATGTGTGGACAAATATATATGGCTTTGGAAGATCTTTGTGAACACAAAAAATCCAAGTAGACTCAATAAATAATCAATAAGTTAGTCAATGAAATATGTCTAATCATGAATAAAGAAATGTAAATAAAGCATGTAATGACTTAGTCCAAACTAGGTGAAAATGTAAACCAGACTTGATCAAACATAAAAATAAAATAATAATAAAGTTGACGAAAGTAAATAAAGCTAGATATCAATGTAAACTTGACCAAATAAGCACCAGTCTAAGTGTAATAAATTGCTTCAACAACTAAATGAACATTTAAAACTATGATTCATAAATAAATGTTTTTAGGCTAGGCCAATATAATGAAATGATCATGAAATATTCCACATTATACTTAACATTTGAAATTATATAAATAATATATCTCAATGATGCATGAATAAATCAAAATGTGACAAATGAGTTAGAGACTAAAGAAAATGAAACCTAATCTTTGTAATTTGAGTGGCATTCAATAATGAAGTATTACCAATATGAAATAATATGAAAATAAAACATCTATGCTAAATCAATATTGTCCCCATGTGAAAAATATGAGGATGGGGTGTGTTGGACCCAATAAATGGTGATTTCTATAGGGAGAATATTGCTAAGTATTCAAAACTTGGACTATAAATCATCAAACTTAACAAGAAACACAAAACTACCAACCAATATTTCAGGTAAAACTAGATAATGAAAGCACTCAAGTCTACCTCAATATGTGACATACTAAGTTTCAAATCTGCCTAAGACCATCAGTGTCTGTTAAAAGTGATTGATTTTTATAACTTTTGCATTTACACAAAGAAATTTAAACCTATCTAAAACATTTATAATTTTCAAAGAGGGATAATTTTGGATGTTTGTCTTGGGAGGTAAATGGCATGGGCATTTCTCTTATATCATACAAGTGTCTAGATCCCCGATAGGTATACCTCTAGTCCCACTCATAGCCTTGTTCCATTGTCAACCAAGCCAAAAATTATTTGATAGAGATTTCCTGAAGCAACCTTTTGAGGAAAGAATTAGATTTTGCATTTTATTCAATTTATTTTTGATTTATTTTCTTTTGAAAATATTTCATTATTTAGTCAATTGAGGGTTGGGTACCAATTCATGGGTGTAATGATAGACTCAGAATATTCATAATTATTAAGATAAATTTAAATCAATTTAGTGTTTTAATTTTACTTCAAATGTTAAATCAAGTGTAATTTATGGCTTCAATAGGAACTTAAAAAGTTTCTAAACTTTACACATTCTATTTTGAATCATAGGCTTTCAATTTTTTAAAATGCATAAATAAAATGAGTAGCCTATGTAATTATTCAATGATTGTTCACATTCTAATTTTAAAAACTAAAAACTCATGTATTTTATTGTCAACCATTTGAAGTTACTAACCTAGGAGAGCATAACAACACCATGTTGACCTTAATAAACTTTTGTCTTAAATTATTTATTGAATAATGCCAAAGAATACCCTTTTAATACTTGAATTCTCATAATAACCATGTGAAAATCTCTAATCAATTTTTGAAAGGCATACTACACAACACCAAATGATCAAAACACAAACCAAGTCTAAATGAGTTGGGGAAGGAAAAACAAAAAGACACGAAATAACTAAAACAAACCAAACAACAAAGCTAACCATAATAAATCAAGTAGAAAAGTAGGAAACACTAACTTTAAAAATAGGAAACTATATACAAAATATATATACAAAGAGTAAACTTAATATCTTCACTCGTAAATGGTGTCAAATGGAACATCCATGAATTAATGCTTCAAGTATTGTCTATTAACTAGAAGTGGTAAGTTCTTGCCTTGAAGATCTCTCAATCTGAATGCATTCTATTCTAAAATCTCAAATATTTGGTAAGGTCCAATCCACAAAGAATTTAATTTAGCATGTTGAACTCTTTTCTCATGTGTTTTATCCCATAGCAAGACCAAATATGAAATACAAAAGGATTTCACTTATGCTTTCTTTTCAAACCATCTCCTTATAGTAACCTAAGATTTACTAAAAATTTGTAAAGCTTCACCTCATTTATATTCTAATTAGATCAAGTCTAAAAATCTAGACTAATTTCATGGATTTACTTCCATGTATTCTTGTATGAACTGATAAGTGGGCTTCTTGAGTTGCATCAAAAAAATTGGCTCCACTTTGTAGATAAGTAAGAAATAGGAATTGATCAAGCTTTATTTATGCCTTATTCTTTCAATATATAAAGTATATTTTATTAGCTCATGATGGGTTTTGATCTATGCTTTCTTTATGAAATTTAGAAAATTCTTGATGGTTGATTTTTTCAAACCATTTCTTTGAGGAAAAATTCAATGTGATTCTATTATGATATGCCCACTCGGTCAATTCAACTAATTAGAATGTTCATTTGTTGTCAAAAATGATTACATTAGGAGTTCCAAATCGTGTTAAAATGTATTCTTCTAGGAATGTGATAACTTATTTTGTTTTATTATTCCTTTTTATTTTAGCTTCAGTCCATATCATGCAATAATTTGTGGTGGTGAGAATGAACTGAGGAACAACTTATGAATTGGGATTTATGACTCCAATAAATCCTAATCCCCACTAGGTAAAGGGGCATTCCTTAACCACTAGTTTCAACAACATATGATCATGGATTTCTTTCTTAGAAAAGATATGACATAAATGACAAGTCCTCACATGTGCATAATCATCTTCAAATAATGTTGGCTAATAATAGCTAGCTCTAAGAATTATGTGTGAAGTGACATTACCAAAAGTATAACCAATTCCTAGCTTATCATGAAATGAGATCATCACCTATCATGTTTCTTTCTCATACAAACATCTTAAATAAATTCTTTCATGATTTCTATGGTATAGCACTCCTCATTGTAACATATAGTGTACAATTTTTAGTCTTAGTGCTCTTCTTTGTGTCTTATCAAAATGGGTTGGTAGTTTTCCACAGATTAAGTAATGGTAAATTGACTCATATCATGGATTAAATAAAACTTCAAATTCATTGAATTCTACAATGGAGATGATGGGATCCATTTCTGAAATTAACTTGGATAAACCTTAACCACATACCAATTTCACAAGTTTCACTTCAATGTGATTTTCCTAAAGCTTAGCAACCCAACATCCTCTTCTTTCACCCAAATAATATTGTCCTAGCACTTACTTGATTGTAGTGTCTATAACTATGGCATGTACTCTATTCTTCAATAAATATGACAAAAATTTCTAACTACTTTCACCAATGCATAGGCTTGTTTATCTATCATATGTAATTTTAGTTCAACTTATTTAAAATATGTTCTCATAAAGGCTATGAGGTGTTCTCCATAGTCACATTTTTGTGTTAACATAGATACAATTATATGATTGGAGTAAAAATAATAAATATATAAATCCCTAACATAATCCAAGATGACCAACATAAGAGCTTGCATAATTACATTCTTGATTTCTTGAAATGTCTTCTTATAAAAAGTATCTCATTCTATCTTATCTATTTATTTTAACATTATATTCAATGGTTTATTTATTTCATCAAAACCATAAATAAATTTTCATATAAAATTAATCTTACCAAAAAATCTTTTTAGCTATTTCTTATTGTTTGGTCACTAGATTTTATAAATAACACTAGCTCACTCTAGATCAATTGGCATACATTCCTTGGTGATAATGTAACCTATAATCTTACCTTGTGTGACATAGAAGACACACTTTTTTGGGTTGAGTGATATGTCAAACCTTCTACAATGCTTGAAGATCCTCTCTAGATGACTCAAGTGATCTTATCTATGTTTAAAAAATATAGATAGATCATCTGAGTATACTACTATGAACTTACAAATTAGGCCTTTGAAATCAATGTACATAGCTCACTGAAATGTGGCATTAGCATTGAGTAAAATAAATGACATTTTATTTTAGGTATAGGTTCCCCACTTGGTGTTGAATGTCATTTTCGCTTTGTTTGCCTAGTTCACTAAGATCTAGTTATAACTTGAGAATCTATCCAAAAAGGACATCATCTTTAAACCACTAAATTTTTGGATGGCTTCATCTAGTGAAGTTAAAGGATAGTTGTATTTATCTAATGCATGATTAAGATTTATGAAATCTACACAAAGATGGATTTCTCCATTTTTCTTCCTCATAGGAACTAGGTTTTCCACCCAAGTTGAATGGCACATTAGAAATATAATGCTATTTGATAACATCTTCTGGACTTATTTTAGGATGATTAGTTCCAAGATTGGATTGAATAACCTTTGATGATGCCTAAAGGGTCTTTGATCAAGCTTCAAGGGAATGTTATGTGTTATAATATGAGGGTCAAATATTTTCAAGTCATTTTATCTCCATGTTACGATATATTGATAGTGAAACAATATATTCTTTAATGATTACATCTCTTCATTATTATATTCAAGTACAACCACCATGTTTTCAATTTGTCTAGGGTTCCCATGTTGAGAAGCCTTGACTATTGACTCATCCTAGGCTTATTTTCTGATTTATATTCTATGTTGTCCAAATCAAAAAATATTTTCTAATTAAAATAATCCTTTTGAAATATCTTTTACCTAAATCACTCCATCGGATTTGTATTGTTATTCCTCAAAATCAAGTATTTCTTATTCATCAATGACTTGTGCACCAAAAGCATTAGAGTTGATAATAGATCAATAATTTGTTTATCATCATTGAAAACTTGGAAATTTTTAACATTATCAAGCATAGAGGGACAAGGAATTAATTCCATGTAAAAAAATTCAAGTCAGTCTTGTCTAATGGCATGAAGTTAGTAGCTGAGATGAAAAAAAATTCAACTATCGCATTCCTTATTATAGGGATGACTGAAATGTTAAAATAATTAAAATATTTAATTAAATCCCAAAAATTATGTTAGTATTTCTTAAAATAATAAAATTTATACTAAAATGTATTACATACTAGTTGATGACCAATTAAAAATCATTAAAAACTCTTAATTGATGGACATCAAACCTAATTGTAAATTATAGACCCAAAATTAAGGATTCATACTCCATGGTGTTTTTAGTACAAGTAAATTACAATCTAAAAGTTAAAACATGTTTCTTACCATTGGGATCAATGTGGATAATGTCAGCCCCAAATCCTTGCTTGGAACATGATCCATCTAAATATAGGGACCACATACTTGGATTATGATCATGATCAAACTTTTTCTTTGTTAGTTTGCTTGATAAGGTATAAGCACCTGCATCTGTAAAAGTGAAGTTAATTTGTTCATTGATTTAATTTTACTATGTTATCATCAATTTCACTCATGACTCTCTATTAATTATAATTTGATTTGTCATTCCTCTCCATGGTAGCCACATGTGGTAAAATTTGTTTCCATATAGCCATTAAGTGATCTTGACCAATCTCTACTTAGTAGCATGCCATATGATTATGGGATTTCAACTACTTTTATTTCAATGAACTATTGCACTCTTGTCTCAGCTTGAAACTACATATGTATATTCAATAATGCATTTATGACCTTGACTTCATACATGTCTAACTAAACTACCACTTTTTTATTTTACAATAAACAATCCTAATTTCTTGCAAACCCCTATGGGCATAACATTAGCTGACACACCAAAATCTGCAAGACAATTATGAATGTTCTTACTAAAAATTATGATGGTAAGCAATAATGGTGGTACTTTAACCCTAGTTTTATGTATTTTTACATTGGTATTGGTTGGGTTCTTTTATTTGGGCTGATTATTCTTATCTATAAGAGAATTAAGAATCAAATCCCTTTGCTCAATAATATATGTTATTTCATGGAGAGTTATGTTTGATTTTAAAAAAATTATGTCTTCCATAATTTTATAACTCATTTTGATAAATTATGGTTGATTTTCTCTTAAATTCGGTGGAGGAGGATCATTTCTAGCTTTAGGATCAAGTGGTGTAGCAACATTATCTAGTGGAGTCAAGGTAGTCAAAGGTTGATGCGCTCTACTCCTAAGAGTGTATCTTCCTCTTTGGTATTGTTGGTAATCCTTGATATCAGTGGTATTCTCTTCCATCTCATTATCTTCTAAGTTAGGGAAAATATATTTTTTAAGGCCATGGTTGTATTTGGAGACTTTAATAAACTAGAATCATCAGAACTACTTGAAGTTTTTTTTATCATTTGGGATAAATTCATATTCATCAATTTATTTTTGTAAAATTTCAAAGGCTAGACAAAATTCAACATAGTCAATTTTAACATGATGGGCTATGTTATGGACATGACACCAATTGGGCAAGGCAATCTCCATGATATTATCTCAAGTAATTTGTTAAATGAGAACTCAGCTTGTCTACTAGCTCTATTGAAGGGTATGTAATTGTATTGATAAGAGAAATTTGGAGTTTTATTTCCATTACTCAAGCTACCTAATTATTTTTTTAAGTTCATAAAATCATTTCTTAATATTTAGACCATTTTTTGGATTGCATCTAATTTAGGTTTAGTATAATCTTGAGGGGAATTCTACATATTGTTGGTCACAATTGAAACTAAAACGCTATTGTAATACTGAGGTATGGATTCACTAATAACTAAATTGAGAAATCCTAAATTCTTGTTAGGGGTAACATGGTCTAATGGTAATTTATTCATACTTGGGAGAGGTTGTGGTAATGGCATATTTTGGTTTACAGGTGGGATTAAGTTTAGCATATGCATGTTTGGGATAACATTGGGGATGGGAGCCAACATGTGTCTATATGGATTGAGTTGCCTATCTACTTTTATTGCTTCAACATATGCAAGGGGAAAGCCAGTAATAGTTGGATCTCTCCTTAAGAAAGTGGTAGTCCATATATCTAAGTCATTTTTTAAAATTTATAAGGCTAATTGAGCATTTGGCCTATACAAGTTAGTTACCCTACTATACATTTTATAAAAATATGCATTGAAATTAAATATAGGCTCGTTTGATTCCATTTTAATGTAATTAAATTACTGGTATAGATGTTTGGATTGACTACTTGACCAAACTAGGATAAAAATGTGGTATTCAATTAATTCCATCCTATGATTGAACTTACTGGTTGATTTAGGAACCAATCATAAGCTTGATCAAGTAAATTATAGGGAAATAACCTACAAGCTGCATCTTCATGTTCAACATTAATCAACTTGATGGATGTTTTGAATGGTGTAATATGTTCTTCTACAGTCCTTCCAATGTTTGGAGTGAACTTTGGAAGATAACCTCAAGGTTTCTAAGTAAATCATGGGTGTTACCTCAAACAATTATGGCTGATCTAACTAGCCAAGACGTAACCATTTGGATTGGTATATTGGTGACAAATCATGGGGATAATGTGGTTGAGTAAATTAATCTTCTGGGTTTACCTTGATAAAATTTAATATGTCTATAAACTTGGAGATGAGAAATAATTAATTTTATATGTCCCAACCTGACTCCAAATCATGTGATCCTTGAAGAAGACTCTAGATTGATAAAATACTAATCTTTATTAATATGGATTTTAAGCACAAAATGGATAATAATCATTAGGATGAGATACTAATTTTAATCAATGATAACCTCAGTGTATTCAGAGATTCCAGATCAAGAATACTACTAGTTAGGAAATATGGCGTGGGCCCTCCTTCTAGAACCAATTTATGTTGTTGGTGTTTAAGTAGACAATGGAAACTGGGAAAATCATAAAGAGAAGGCATCAAGTTAAAATCCAACAAATAATTTAGAGGTTTAAGTCCACAAGACTCAATGCATTCCAAATTATAACACCCTTCTAATAATGCCTTCTTAGCTAAATAGTCTCAAATAAATTCCAATATTTGGAAGTTTTTGGGCCCTACTTCTAGCACCAATTTCTATTTGGCTGAAATTGTGACTCACTCAAACATGGTTAAGAACTTGTGACTCACTCAAACATGGTTAAGAACTAAGTAATATAAGTGAACAAAAGTAGTCAATATCTCATGGGATAAAAAGTCCCCTTATTTTTAGGACCTAATAGTGATCCAAGGGCTAATAAACTCCAAACAATATAGCATAGATAGGTTATGATTATTTCTATTTAAGGTTTAATTGATTATTTTTGGATATTCAGGATCTCATGATTGGTTTCCTTTACAAATGGGTTATTTATAATGTAGTGGGTAGATCATCTCTCATAAAAAATGTAAAAGAGAAGGAAAGAGTAGGGAAGAAAAGAGATAAATCCCTTGATTAAGATGGGTCTTCCAATACTCATAAATTAAATTAGTGTTGGCTACAATAAAATCAATGGGAATTAATTTTATCTAATGTATAAATTGAATACCATAATGAAAAAGATTCAAAGGAAAATTATGTGAACATGAAATATATAACTTTATTCCAAATAAAACTAATACATAATCCTACATATATTTTCAAACTATGACCAATGTAAGCTTCAAGATAATTAGATTGAGCTATTAAATCCAATTAAACTAGTTGTTATACAATCTAATTTTATATATCCACCTGCACACTAATAACATCAAAAAAACTTATGTTCATTTATTACTTCTCAAATCAAGATATTTGGCAAACCATCGAGACAAAAATAGTAAGAATGATAGGTGAAATTTTAACTCAATATCCATAGAGTTTTGGTAAATAAATATGTCAACCTTGGTAGATAATCAAAATTCAAAAACATGGAAAATAATAAGTGTAATCCTAACATGATTTGGCAGTGTTTTAGGACTAAATTTGTTGACCCTTTTACAATAGTAATCAATAATACTTATATATAAAATGTTAATCCATCATGGTTATTATTCCCAATAAAAAATTAAATGCTCTTATTATAAAAATTTAGTGAAATAAGATAACTGATTAGAATTAAGTATTTTATGATAACACATCAATAAGCAAGAAGATAAGATAATGAGAAGATTAGTTTAGTCATGTCATAATTACAGATACAACTTCTAGGATGGAATTGGATTCAATATCCAATTATCTATAAAGACTCTCAGGTATTCAATTTCTTCCACTGATCATTTAACAACCCAATGATAAGTATCCACTTCATTCTAGATTAATCCTAATGATGGAACATTTGGTTCATATTCCTATTTGTCCATTCCCAATTTCTTATACTTATATCAAAGTAACAGAATTGTTTTTAGATGTATGATTTATTATTAAATGTTGATGACCAAGTCACATTGAAATAATGAGTTGCTCCAATCTATAATTATATGCATTCATTCCTCTTGATGAACTTATTTGGTTCTTTTGACTAGTGAGGAATACTCATGTTGCACCTATTTTATTTGTTCTCATTCTCTCCTCAATCTAGGTCCAATTTCCATTTAATCTATTTTTTTCTTTCTTTGTGTATATTGATATGACCACTTTTTCAATCAAAATAATTCATCACTTACCTGTCACTTGTTCTTTTCCCTAGCCATCAAATTTTGTCTTTGTTTGCCTATCAGGATATCCACATGTTTATCTTTGAGGAGGATGATTACATGTCTTCTTCACTACCACTTGTTTCCTTTTTGTCCCTTTAATACTTTTCTTTCGCTATAATTTATGGCTTTTCCCATTGGGTCCCACTTTTCCACTCGGAATTTTGTTGATATTCTCTGGCTTTACTCTAAATTTTGCCTCAGTCATCACCACGTGACTTCTTCACAGGTTCTCAAGATCTTCATGCCTTGAAAAGTCAACATTGATAATGCTCTAAGATTTTGGGTTAATGTTTTAAATCCTTTGAAATTCTGAGCTTATGATATGGTGCCACATGGTGTAATCTTGGGACCTTAGGGGCACAAATATTTACATTATTGGTTCACTCCCAAACTATTGAGCTAATACCTTAATGTTACTGAGGTTAAAAGGATCTGATCTTCTAGGATTCTGAGATGATGCCAAGTGTGGTAATCTAAGACTTAGTCAGTTTTTGAAAATATTTGACTATGGGGATTCTAATTTGATGAGATTCTAACACATGGACAAATATTCATGGCTCTAGGATATCTTTGTGAATAAAACAAAGCAAAGTAGATTCGAGAAATAATCAAATAGGTTAGTCAATGAAATACATATAAGCATGAATAAAGAAACATAAAAAAACATGTAATGAGTTAGTCCAAATTGGGTGTAAATGTAAACCAAACCTGATCAAACATAAAAATTAATAAAATAAACCCAACAAAGGCAAATAAGGCCATATTTCAATGCCAACTTGACCAAATAAGCACTATCTTGAGTGAAATAAATCACTTCAACAACTAAATGAACATTTCAAACTATGAAGCATAATACAAATGTTTCTAGGCTAGGACAAAATAATAAAATGATCATGCAATATTTCACATAGTACTTAACATTTGAAATTACATGAATAATTTATCTTGATGATGCACAAATAAACTAGAATGTGATAAATAGGTCAGGCTCATGAGTTGGAGACTAAAGAAAATGAAACCTGATATTTAAAACTTGAGTGGAATTCATAAATAAATTCTTACTGGTATGAAAGAATATGAAAATCAAATAGATATGTTAAATTAAGAGGGTCCCCATGTGAAAAATCTAAGGATGGGGCATGTTGGACCTAATAGGTTTATTGTTGATAACTAGTAGTACCACCATCAACATTGTTGTTCTTTCTATCCTTTAAAATACATGAAAACAAACTTTTTTTTTAATGTAACATCTACCATAATAGATATCAAATTTTCATGGATATCATCAGTATATGCATCATCATCTTCCCTCAATTTTATTTTACCTACCATATGCATTTATGTAGGTAAAACATCCTTCTTAAATTTAGTAGTCTTACCAATAAGAACAATATCATTCTTTGGACTATGAATAAACATCCCCAATTCCTCTTATTCATACTTAGAATATGTCTCCTTGTCATCCTCATCATCATAATATGACACAAAAAAATATTTAGTCTTGTTAACATGATATTTAGCTAGTATATTTATAGAAATGGTCATGTGGCCTGGGCTTCTCTCCTTTTCTTTATAAATGGATTTGATCACACACAAAGGTTCAACCAAATTAATGTTTGAGGAACTAACACCAAGTACTTTGGCATGATTTTACAAAATTAAAAATGAGGTCTTGTTACCATGGAAGAATAGCATTGCCTAAATGTATTTCAATCACATAATGCTCCAAAGAGATAAGCAATTAAAAAGGAATGGAAATAATAATGTTGTCTAAAGTGGTTTAAAAAATAAAAATGATACAAAAACACTAATCCATACCTTCCATCCAAAGTGATATAATTCATAATTTTTTAGGTAACTTTTGGATAGGGAGTAGGCAACACTTCCCAAAATTAACCACCTTGATATGACACATGTACCTCACTAGGCTTATGGAATTGTTGCATTTCATTATCTTTCTCTCTTTTATCCTTGTAATACTTATGTCCATGAGTATTCATGCCCATGACTTGGGAAATGATCTCTTCATCAACTACTATGATAACATCTATTGTTATTATTTGAACATTCCACCCACAATTAAATTCCAATGAAAAGTGAGTGTTAGTACCATAATTTGTTTCCATATAATTGGTTAGACCCCCATCTTCCAAGATCCTCCAAATCTCCCATTTATTCTTCAATGGTCCCACTAAAGTCATTTTAGTTTGGTATAGGTCCCATCCCATTTTGTTGATAAGAAATTAAAGGAAAATAGGATTGGATTCATTTTTCCCATGTTCACAATAATAGATAATAAACAAATTAAAAATTATGTGACTATTATCTATAATGACTCCTTCAATCTCCTTTGCACCGACACCATTATTTTTAAGATTGACACTAAACTTGAGGATATGACACGTGATTTTCCATAAATTCTAATTCACCAAAAAGACTTCATATTACCAATGATGTAGATATCTCTAATTTTGAAATGATGAGTTAGTAGCTCCAAATAATTGAAATTAAAACTATAATCATGCAAGTATAGTTAGTAAGCTAAATACTAACCATGCATCTAGAGTTACCAAAGTTGGAACTTTTAGAAATCTAAAGGGACATATGCAATAAATTTTTCCTAAAGTGAGTGTTCAAATTCCCTCAAAAAAATTAAAATCAAATACTAGACCTATCATCCTTAATGATTTTGAGAAATTTTAGGTAAATCAAATTCACTAAACCACTTAGAATTGTCCTAAATTTGAACTCCCATATTTTCAAACCAGTCAGCAACTTCATCACCCTCCCTTAGAGTATGTGTAACTAGAGTTTTCTAGAAAACTTTCATAATATCATGAACCTCAAAAATAATGTTTCAAATTGTCCATCTTGGATAATTCTTCCTAAGAAGACAATTTATGATATTCTGAGAATCACCTTCAATGTAGATGTTTTGGGAGCCCATCTCCTTAGACAATATAACACCCCATAGCACTACCAAATCTTTTGTTGGGTTCTTATTCTGGACATGAATTTTTTTAATAAAGGTAAAAATGATATTACCATTATTGTCGCTTAGAATCCCAACACCACCCACCAAACCTATGTTTAATTTTGATGAACCATCCATTCAATTTTACCCACCCAAGAGAGGGTAAATTCCACTTTGTCATACTCTTAGATTGTCTTCTCTGATCTAAGGAATGATTTGTATTCAAGTTAATATTCCAAATATAAGACAACTTTGATTCATAATTAGTAATCTTAAGGATTTCTAGCTTCTTTCAAACAACTAAGATCTCCTTTAGAAAATTAATTAATTTAAGAGCAACAACATAAACTTTACTCTTAACCCCTTTAAAAATTCTGAAGTTTTTTAATTTCTAAACTCCCAAAAATATTGAGGGGTATACATCAAAGCAATTTCATATTTTTTCTTTTGAAAGGAAAGTTCCATTGATTCTAGAAACCAAAAAGTGAAGCTGGTAAGACCCAATTTACCTCAAGCTTAAGAAGAATCTTACCAAAGACATGAAAGGTAAAAGGATAATCCATTAAAATATGATAATTATTATTGGCATCATTATCACATAGAACACATCAGTTGGGGATTGGAAATCCCCTTTCTGGATATTTTCAACAATAAGGATTTTATTTTGGATAGCCAACCAAAATTTAAAAAATTACTTTTGGAATCAGATTTTTATTCCATAATGTTTTCTAAGGAAACCCATCAAGTGTAGATTCAATAGCCACATTATAACCTTATTTAACCAAGAATTGACCATCCATAGTATCTGCCCAAATGATCTCATCCTCTCTCAAATATATCTAAATGAAATAGATTTTCAGAATAAAATTAAGATCAAAAATGATTTTAACTTGATGAGGAGTAGCAAAATCCAACTGTAGTCTTTGCCAATCTCTACTAAGTCCAAAACTAAAGGTGTAGTCCTACATAATTTTCCCATATTTAATTTTAATCTAAGCATAAATTTCATTTTAAGGGGCAACTTGAACAATTAGAAGGATAATGATCCATTTATCATCCCAAAATTAAACTCTATGTCCTTAGCTAATTTTTAACTTAGATCCCCTCAAAATAATATGTTTACATCTAATTAGCCAATTTAAAAAGGAGCCTTGTGGGATATTATCAACTTGAATCCCAGCAACATTATCCCAACATGTCAAATACTTTCCTTTTAATATTTCTATCCATAAATTTTTTTACTTAAGGAACCTCTAACCTAGTTTTGAAGTTAATGCTTTGTTCATTGATCTCACCTTGTGTATCCCCAACCCACCTTGATTAAATGGGAAATTAAATTTATCCCAATAAATTAGAGGAAATATGTGTTTGTCTTTTGATCCTAACTAGATAAACCTTTTCTAAATTCTTTCTTCTTACTTTGCAATAGCTTTTAGAAGTTTAAAAATAGACATAGGATATATTGGTAATTTCTAAAGGGTGATTTTAGTCATCAACAATTTTCCATCTTGAGATAGTAACTTTCCTTTCCAACTAGCTAATTTCCTTTGAAATCTATCTATTAAATAATTCCACATTCTAACAGTCATTTTATCCACAAATAAAGGCATACCAAGTTAAGAGGTAGGAATTTATTTAAATTTACAATCAAGAATGTTAGAAATTCTATGTTGCCTGATAAAGGAGTATTTATAGAAAATAACTCACCTTTTTTAATATTAATTTTTTAGCCTGAAGCATTTTCATATTCCTTAAGGATTTTTTTTAAACCTTGGCTTCTTCGACAAAGGCCTAAACCAAGATGATCATACCATCAATGAATTATTGTAAATTGACATGATTAACATTAGAATTAGGTTTAATACCTTTCAATCTTCCTTTAGTTACAATAGAGGACAAAGATATTATAAGAGCTTCAACAAATATTATAAAGAGAAAAGGAGATAAGGGGTCCCCTTGATCCCTCAAGCACTTGGAAATAATCCTGCAAGATATCCATTAATAAGTATAGAGAACATTGATGTAGAAACACAAGTAACAACCAACCTTAAAAAAGTAACATCAAAGCCAAACCTACCAAAAACTTTGTCAATAAAATCCCATGAAACTCTAACAGAAGTTTTATTCTTGTTAAGCTTTAATATCATCCCTTCTTTACTACCTTTACCCATAGAATGTATCATTTTATGGGCTATAATAATTCAATTTTTTTTACCTAAAAAAAATATGCCTTGTTTTTAAGAAATGATGGAAGGAAGAAGAGGTTTTAATCTCATTGCAATAACTTTAGTAGAAATCCTATACATCATATTACACAAACTGATAGGATGAAAGTTATTTAAATTATTAGTCCCTAAGAATTTAAGAATGCGAGAAATAAATATGTTATTAATCTCTCTAAGTATTTTTAAAGAGGTAAATAATTCATCCATGGTAGCAATAAAATCTCATTTAACAACTTCCTATAAATGCTTAAAAAAGGTTGTTGGAAAGCCAACAAGACCAAGAGTTTATCCCCTTCCATAGATGAAAACACATAACCCACCTCCTCAAGAGAAACATGTTTAGAGACACTAATGTTATCCTTAGGATGAATGATGTTAGGAATCAAATCTAAAAGCTTAGAACCTTGATCTATATTAATAGAATCATCATTAGCAAACAAGTTTTTGAAAAAATAAATAACTTCATTGGTATTGGAATGTAAATCAAAGATAGAGTTCCCATTGTCATTTTGGATTTTAATAATATTATTATAACTTATGTGTTTAAGAGTGGATAAATGGAAAAACTTAGTATTGTTGTCCCCCTCTTTTAGCTATAGCACTCTGGGTTTTTGGATCCAAAAAGTCTCCTCTTTAGCATTGAGAGAATGACACTCACAAAGAAAATTATTTTCCTTCCAATAAGTCTCTTGGTTCATCCCATTATTATATATATATATATATATATATATATATATATATATATATATATATATATATATATATATATATATATTAATGATAGTTAATTCTCATTTAATACTCTTTTTTCTCTCAATATATATATATATATATATATATATATATATATATATATATATATATATATATATATATATATATATATATATATATATATATATATATATATATATATATATATATATATATATCTATTAATGATAGTTAATTCTCATTTAATACTCTTTTTTCTCTCAAAATCATTCCCAAAGAAATCCATTTTACACTTCTTAATTTGGATTTTGACATTATTTATTTTTTTAACAATTTAAACATGGTAGACCCATTGATATGAAAAATCCACCACTCCTTAATTGTATCCTTAATATTAGGATGGAGAAGCCATGTTTTTTCAAAATAGAAATGAGTTCTACTTCTCTTATAATTAGTATTCAAATTAAGCACAATATGATTATGATCCGATCCAATTCTAGGAGAGAAGAAAGGTAAAAATTATGGTTAAAGAACCAATTAAGAGAGACAAGAAATATATAAAGATGAACCTGAATAAGATGATCTCCAAGACACTTATTTGACCAAGTAAAAGCATATCCCCTTATTTCAATATCAATTTAAATATTTTTAGATGTGAAATCTACAAAGTCATCCATACATCTCTTGGAATCCTATTTTCCACCCTTTTTATCCATAGGCAAGAGAGGAGTATTAAAATCCCCAATAATTATCCATTTCAGATTTTGACAAGAACTGTTGAAATCAAAAATCTCTTCTCATAATTTCCTTTTACCAACATGACTGTTAGGAGTGTAAATATTATAAAACACCTAGTTGGAGTTATCTAGGGTATTATTAAAGAAAATAGCAAGATGATGGTTATTATAAAGCATAATATCCATGCTTAACATAGAAGGATCTCATAAACTGACCAAACCTCTACATGCACCATCTGCACTTATATAAAAACCTAAAGCATTCTTCCAAAATCTATTTTTGATGTCCATAATCACATTAAAATATATTTTTGCTTCTTAGATAACTACAATCATTGGTTTATGGTTATAGCTAAGGTCTTTCAGAACTCTATGTTTAGCAAAGTTTTTAAGATGTGTTATATTTTATGAAATGAAAATAATTTTGACAATGATATAGAGTTCCCATATATTATGAGATTCATTTGGGTTCCATTATCTATCTCTTTCTCTATTGATTTGAATCTAGACTCATTTTTGTTTGGTTTTCCCACCTTATAATTATCTCCTACATCAGTCTTTTTCTTTCTTATTATTGTAGATCTTGTTTTTATTATTGGATTAGTTTAAGCTAGAGTACCCTTATCTATTAAAATATTTAAACAAGTTTCTTACATGTTTATTTCAATAGTTAAATCTAAAATACGTGGAATTAGATAATCATTATCCATGCATTTATTAGGATTAGTTACCTCCACATTCTAAACAGAAAGGAACCATTTATGATTTATCTAAATCTTCTCATACTACTTTTCTGTTAGTATTAGAATCATATAGTTTTTATAGAATTTTAAATTATGAAGAAATAAAAACATTCATAGATGTTTCCAATCCTAATTCAAGCTCCTTTATCTATGTACTAATTATATCCTTTGTCCTTCTCCCATCAATGGGGATATATCTCTTCTCTTCTAACGCAAGAATATTCTAATCACTTTGATCTACCTCCTTGATATCTAATTTATGAGACAACCCCTCCTTTCCATTACATAATTCATTCTCTACATGAAATTGACTTTGTTCCAATCACTTCTTATTAACAATAATTTGACAGCTCTTGTCATTCTTTTTTTTGCGGCTACATTGTCCACTTTGTTCCAAATTTTCATATCTTTTGTTTTTAGGCCATGATCTTTGAGTTTAGAAGGGTAGGTTTTGGTAGTATAACCCAACATGGAAAAAATAATACATTTCAATGGGTAGTCCTCAAACTTTATCTTTTGATTCAAATATCCCAAAAAATAATGTAGATCAATTGAATATAGTAAGGGTTTCCCCATAACTACATTAATATAAATCCTAAAAAATATTAATCAAGATTTAAATCTAGTGGCAGCATCAATAGATATTAATGATCCCATCATTTTAGCAATAGCTTGAAAAAAATATTCTTCCCAAGACTCATAAAGAATTCTAGGTAATTTGACCCAGATGGAAAACATATTAATATCTTCTTTATTAGGATCAAAATAGGGTTTCCATTTTCTTATAAACAAACCCATTCTTCCAAAAAACCATGGTCTTCCAAGAAGAACTTTTGAAAAATCATCTTTAATGTTGAATTTGAAAAGGATGAATCCCTTCAACATAGCATAAATTTTCATGTCACCTTTTGGCTTCCATTTATGCTCTACCCATTTACGAACATCATCAATATTGGATCTTATACCCAAAACTTCCAAAGGAGTGCATTATCCGTATGAGAGATATAATTGATAACCAGAGATGTTAGTATAACCAGGGTAAATCCCTTATCAAATAAAATGGGATCTATCATGATTTACTTTTCTTTTGAAATGTTTGATGGTGAATTTTGGCCTCTCAAATAAACACCCCACATGATTTGTCCTTTTAAATAGTCAACCCATGAAGACTTACCTTTGTTGTCTTTGAATTCCTTAATTTGATCTAAACATGGACCCCTCCTAACAATTCCTCTATGCACCAGCATCCAATCACAATTCTCGTAATCCTAACCATCATAATCACCCTTATCCCACTCAAAATTACCATTAAAATTTGAAAATCCTTCCTCTCTTAGATGCTCCACCATTATAACAAAAAATCACTTGGTTCTATGGTTTCAATAATTGACTTGGTTAAGAATTACACATTCAAACCACAAATGAAAGTTTAATGATAGTATTAAAACTTAGTATATGTTTCCTTATTCATGCATGATTCAAAACTCAGAGGTTCTAGTTGAAAGATAATTCAAGATCATAAAATAACACAATCATATAATGCTATCTCTGAGAAGAGATGTTTTATTGCTCATATAATTGTAGAAAACATATGCTTATCTCTGGAAAGAGATGTCTGATCTCATTTTTGGGATAAATTTATTTTTACACATACTTTGAAGGTAGGAGGAGGATGTGTAAGGTCACCAATATTGAGGGATATGAATTGGTTCAACTTCCATGATTTACAACAATACAGAATTTAAGAAATTACTATTTTTAAAAACTTACTATTTTTAATTAGCACTATTAAAATTGAAATTTGGGGGATTTCCATTGGTTTTTTGGGGTTAAAATCTATTTATCATATCTCCATGCCATATCATCACATGTTTCTCATTATTAGCTTTCCAACGGTTCAAACAAGGAGTCAAATGGAGCTATGGTTCAAAAGTTATGGCTCCCAAAAATTCTGCCACCAATTAGGGTAGAACCATCACCTAAAGTGTTGCCTGAATTGTCTCTTGGAGTGTTGCTTGGATCAATACATATAGCATTCATGCATGCACCTGATAGTATAAATTAAGATAAAAAAATATTAATGTATTTTCATTTCTATGTTAGTGATGATGGATCACATTCTATAAAGTATGTGAAAGGTTATTTTGAGATGTTATATGGAAAGTTGACTGATAAGAACATTACTTTCAAACAATTTTATATTTAGTTAGATAATTACATATTATAACTTAATAATTCATGGATATTTTACTGGCTACATAGGATGCATGTTATCACTAGAATAGAAAATATTTGGAGTTTCACTGAGGATGACCATGCAAAAGGGGAGTATGATGGTGGTAGATCATGTGTATAAATAGTCATTGCAAGAGAGGATTTAGATTTTGAATATAGTATTATTTTGACTAATGCAAAAACAATTGTTGAATGGTGTAATGATAAAATGGGCCATGGTGCTTAACAAAATATTAGAGTTCATAGATATTTATGGTTGATAGAGGAAGAATAATTGAAAAGGTATGAGGATTATATGACCATAATAGGATCAAGTGAGATTCACTCATTTTGTATCTCAAATACAAGTTCTTGGACTATTCATATGAGGCACCTGGCATGTTTTTGTTATGTATGTGTGGACTTTGTTTTGAATGAGTGTGAGTCATAAGAGTGGGTGGATGAATGGATTTATAGACCTCTAATTTCAATCAACTCATGTTAGGTTCCACCAGCATTAAAATTTATATATATGACAACATCACATGACTTTGACCATGTATCTAATCTAGTGCAACTAGGTACAAGATTAATTATTATGTGCTAAATTCTCATTATTTATCAACATCATTATTAAAAAGTTATTTTATTTTATGATGCAAGGCATGTTTTTTAGTTATTATGGATGAGGAATATGAAGAGGGAACATATTACTACTTATGTCAATGTATAGAGTAAAAAAATAAATTGACTTCCCCAATCACAAATGGGGAAAACATTAACTATCCCATTAGGTCTGGGGTAGTTACTAGAACTTGGATTTGACAATATCCTATTAGAAATTTAGATATATGGTTATTTGAAGATTATGAAATACATAGGAATATAATGTACTATTCAAATTTAATTCTTACAATAAATATTCAATTGATCAAATATCATGGGGATCCATTAAACAAGAATCTATAGAAGGTTCATTAGTCTAACCATGAAATTATTCTTATTACTATCAATATTAGAGCAGATCCTAGTGGTTCGTTGGATTGAAATTCTAAGGTATGTTGAGTTATCACATGTAAATGTATTTAATTTTACCAAATTTTATTCATTTTTTAGGTAGTATATATAAATTTCAATTTTAGTTACTTATTAACATATTTTTTTAAGTTAGTGGTGCCAAATAAGATTCCACCTTCACATAGTTAGCACTTTTAGTAAATAATTTCATATTCTTGAAGCTAAAATAAGCTTAGTAAAAGTTTAAGAGAAGGTTCGTACCATTATTATATAAATCCAAATTATCCTAAGGCCAAAGTGGGTACTCTATCTCCTAACTAGGTGGATTCATAGGTAATGGTCATGGGAGCATGTGTGATTTACAAGGGGAGGTCTCAAAAGCATAAATGTGAGTTAGACTGATGCAGGAGCATCTTCATGCTAAGAATGTATTTATCATGTTCTTGGTTGAGTTTTGGCATGTCTAGGTGTAGTAAGTTGGTTTCCCTCCATTTTTTTTCAGTTGTCAAATTTTTCGAATTTGTCTAAATATCCTTAAATCATGAAATCAAGTCTGTTGGGCGAGATTTTAAGTGGTTTGAGTTTTCTTATGTTAAGAGAACTATTTTGCTCATTTTGGGAGGTTGTTGCGTGAAGCTTAGGATAGGATTGAACATCTAAGTTGAGAAAATATGGTTTTTTAAGGGGATTTTCGTGTAAAATAAGGGATATGTATATTATTGAAGGAAGGAAGGGCGTAGGAGAGATCTATAATGCGCAGACAAACACCAGATGTATATCTTCTTATTATATTAATAAAGTATGTATCCTTTTTGATTGAAATCAATTCTAAGATCGTATATTGTAAGGGGTTGTTTGCTATTGATACACAAAGATTTGAATATAAAATAAAACAAATGTTTGGTCTGTGACCAATCGTATTAATCAATGCATCTATGAAAATATCACTGTTGGGTCGTATATTACTGCTGGGTCATTTCAATGCTAGGCGTTTCAAAGTATGGAGTTATTACTGTTGGGTCATTTCAATGCTAGGCATTTCAAAGTATGGAGTCAAGCGGTGGTTTTAAGCTCAGGTGAGTCACCAGCTATCTCTACTCATGTCGATGTAAAGACTCACTTTATATATAGATTGCTCGATCCCTTTCAATAGCCAATAGAAAATTCACACTTCCATTTAGGATTTAATATGTAGAGTCTAGCTAGATAGGCCAGAAATCTAAATTTTCTCTTTACATCTAAAATTCTATTTTGTCCAAGAATTTATGGGTTATTAGCCTTATGCTTCATGAGTAAACTATCCAGAAAGGAGAAGAATCCAGGTGATATTTTGTGTTTGAGAAAATAATTTGTCAAGACATATGGTTTAGCCCTATTTGCAGAGATGTATGTATTCCATTCCCTATTTGTAGTTTGAAGCCGTTCATCATTTGGTATCAGAGCCCAAGGGATTGTGCACAATCTAAAGATCCAAGTCAAAGAGAAGAAGAACATGATTTGTGAAGAAGAAGCAAGATGGCCATGAGAGTTAGGAACAGAGGTGGAGCTAGAGGAAGGAGACCTGGAGGATAGGTTGCAATGGCATAAGAGATTAGGAACCTGACAGCTAGGTTACACGACCTAGAGATGGCTCAGAGAAGAAGCACTGACATGGGTGAAGTCAGTGATAGAGAAGAGGAGCCACCAAAGGATGAATTGGTGGTGGAAGAAGAAACAGCTGAAGATAGGTTGATTAGAGCCATTATGAAGGTGAAGACAAAGCCAAAAATGGAGGTTCTAATGTATGAAGGTAATTTGAATGTGGAATAATTAATTGATTAGATTAGTGCATTAGACAAATACTTTGAATATGAAGGAATTGAAGAAGATGATAAGAAAGTCAAGTATACCATGACAAGGCTAAAGAGCCATGCATCCCTATGGTGGGATGGAGTGCAAGAAGAAAGGAGGAGGAAAGGGAAGCCAAAGATCAGAAGCTGGGACATAATGGTAGCAAAAATGAAAGGTAAGTTTATGCCTAAAGATTATCAAGCCAATATTTTTAAGCAATTACAAAATTTGAAGCAAAAAGAGATGTCTGTCAAAGAATACACTGAAGAGTTTTACAGGTTAACCATAAGATCAGGTCATATTGAGGATGACATAGAGAAGGTAGCTAGATACACTAATGGTTTAAAATTTTCCATTCAAGATGAGATTAATCTTCTCATTCCTAAGACAGTTGAAGAGGCATATCAATTTGCCTTGAAAGCTGAGGAGAAGATTGAAAGAAAACAAACATCCTTCTCAAGAGGAAGGGGCAGATCCAACAGAGGTAGAGGATTTCAAGGAGGTAGAAAATAGCCGCAAACATCTCAAGAAGAGGCCAGCAGCTCACAAAGCTCAAGAGGCAGCTATACACCAAGAGGAAGAAAGCCATACCAAGGATATCAAAGAGGAAGAAGAAAATTCATGAGAAAATGCTTTAGGTGCAACAAGTATGCAGGCCATAGGGCATATAAGTGTCCAGAGAACCCTTCTACCAGCCATGAGAGGGGTGTACATGTGACCCAAAGTGAAGAAAAAAGTGAAGAAGTTGCAGAAGCTTATGAAGATACTCTAGAAGAAGGTGAGTCTCTTTTGATGAAAAGAATCTTGTTGAAGCCAAACAAAGAAGTTGTAGAACCACCTCAAAGGAAAACTCTATTTAGAACCACATGTAAAAGTAAGGGGAAATGTTGCAAGGTCATCATAGATAGTGGGAGTACTAACAATCTTGTGTCAACTGAGACGGTGGAGAAACTAGGCTTGAAGAAGGAGGTACATCCTACACCTTATCAAGTCTCTTGGCTACAAAAAGGACACAAACTCTTGGTAAGTGAACAATTTAAAGTAGATATTCAGATAGGAACATATAAGGATCAGATTTTATGTGATGTCATGCCCATGGATGTATGTCATATCTTGCTTAGAAGGCCTTGGCAATTTGATAGGAAGGCCATGCATGATGGAAGGCAGAATACATACATGTTTGAAAAGGATGGAATCAAGCATACACTCACACCATTGAAAGAAGAGGTTGATGCTATTGTAGGGCATAATTCTAAAGTATTGATAATGAGTGGTAAAGAGTATCTACATCAAATGAAGAAAGAAAAGGTAAACTTTGTTGTGATTGGTAAGCCAAGGAGTGTAGTCACTAGTACTAAGTTGATTGATTTGCCATTAGAGATTCAAGATATGTTGAATGAGTACATTGACATTGTGGTAGATGATTTACCTAATGAGTTACCACCATTGAGAAGCATTAGCCATCACATAGACTTGATTCCAGGAGCAAATCTTCCAAACAAGGTTGCCTATAGGTTGACACCAAAGGAAAATGAAGAGATCAAGCACCAAGTTCAAGAATTTTTAGACAAAGGATTGGTAAGAGAGAGTTTAATTCCTTGTGCTATCCCCACAGTGTTGAGTCTTAAGAAGGATGGGAGTTGGATAATGTGTACAGACTCCAGAGTAATCAACAAGATTACTATCAGGTATAGATTTCCATTGCCTAGAATTGATGACTTACTTGATTGTTTGAGTGGAGCTACATATTTCTCTAAGATATACTTGAAAATTGGTTACCATAAGATTAGGATAAGAGAAGGGGATGAATGGAAAATAGCCTTCAAGAAAAATGATGGACTCTATGAGTGGTTAGTTATGCCATTTGGACTAACCAATGCACCAAGTACCTTCATGAGGCTGATGAATGAAGTGCTTAAGGAGTTCACTGGTAAGTTTGTGATAGTGTATTTGGATGATATTTTGGTGTTTATTCAAACTAAGGAAGATCATTTGAAACATTTGAGGATGGTATTGAGTAAGCTACATGAGGAGAAATTGCTAATCAATGTTAAAAAGTGCAGTTTCCTGAAGACATAATTGATATATTTGGGGTTTGTGATTTCAAAAGAAGGATTGAAGATGGATAAGGAGAATATTAAGGCTATACTTGAGTGGCCTACACCTAGGAGCACATATGAGGTAAGAAGCTTTCACGGTCTGGCTAGCTTCTATAGGAAATTCATAAGAAATTTTAGTGGAATTGTTGCTCCAATGATAGATACAATTAAAGGTGATAAAAGAAGTTTTTGTTGGACTGAGGCTGCTGATAAGAGTTTTAGATTATTGAAAAAGAAGGTAACTAAAGACCCAATCCTAACCTTGCCTGATTTCAATAAACTTTTTCAAGTAGAATGTGATGCTAGTGGAACTGCAATAGGTGCTATTTTAAGCCAAGATGGGAAGCCTATAGCATACTTTAGTGAGAAATTAAGTGATGATAAGAAGTACTCAGCCTATGATCAATAATTCTATGCTCTTGTATAGGCTTTGAAGAAATGGAGGCACTATCTTTTGCCTAAAGAATTTTTTTTGTTCACTGACAATTATGCTTTACAATTCATTAGCAACCAGAATAAGTTGAGCCAAAAGCATGTTAAATGGGTTGAATTTTTACAAAGCTTCACATTCACTATTAAGCACAAGAAAGGACAATCTAATAAGGTTGTAGATGCTCTAAGTAGGAGGAATCTGATCATGCAGGAATCTCAAATAAGCATTTTGGGATTTGAAGATTTGAGGGAACTATATAAGGAAGATCCAGACTTCAAGGAACCATATGAAGCTTGCATGAATCCAGTAGGGGTTGATAGAAGTCCTTGGATAGATTTCATGGTCCAAGAGGGTCTGCTATTCAGAGGTAGCTAGCTTTGCATTCCCAAGAGTTCCATGAGAGAGAATTTGTTGAAGGAAAAGCATAGTGGTAGTTTATCAGGACATTTTGGGCAAAATAAGACATTAACACAATTGAGTGCTCATTACTATTGGCCAGGTATGGGTATTGATGTCAAGAAATTTTTTGAAAGGTGTAAAACATGCCAATACACCAAGGGAAGTAGTCAAAACATAGGTTTGTACTAGCCACTACCCATTCCAAATAGACCTTGGGATTCAATAAGCATGGATTTTGTACTTGGTTTGCCAAGAACTCAAAAAGGTCATGACTCCATATTTGTAGTGGTAGATAGGTTCTCAAAGATGGCTCATTTTATTCCATGCTCAAAAACAAGTGATGCTACTAACATAGCTAATCTATTCTTTCAAGATGTTGTTAGATTGCATGGATTGCCTAGAAGCATTATTTCTGACAGGGATACCAAATTTATTGGACACTTTTGGAGAACCTTATGGAAGAAATTGGGTACACAATTGAGTTTCAGTTCAGCCTATCACCCCCAAACTGATGGCCAAATAGAGGTTGTCAATAGGAGCTTAGGCAACATCTTGAGAAGCTTGGTAAGTATGCATCCAAAACAATGGGATCTTGCATTTGCACAAGCTGAATTTGCCTATAACGATTCTCCTAATAGAAGTACAGGATTGAGTCCATTTCAAATTACATATGGAATGCATCCAAGAGGTGTGTATGAGTTAAGAAATCTAAGTAGCATGGAGACAAGGAGTGCTAATGCAAAAGAATTTGCCAATGCCATGCAAAATTTGCATGAACAGGTAAAGAAGAAACTTGAAGAAAACACCATCAAGTACAAGTTAAGAGCAGATCAAAACAAAAGAGAGGTCATTTTCAGTGTTGGAGACTTTGTTCTTGCTCACCTTAGAAAAGAGAGGTTCCCAAAAAGAGAATACAACAAGCAAAAGATAAAGAAAATAGGACCATGCAAGGGAATAATGAAGTTTTCAAATAATGCATATGAAATAGAATTGCCAAAAGGAATTGGAATTTCTCCAATCTTTAATGTTGTAGATCTATATCCATACAAAGATGAAGGACAACTAGCTAAAGAGATTGAAACAGAGGTAGATGAAGTTATCCAATGGGAGCAGCAACTACCAAAGGAAGTGCCAAAGGAGATTGAGAGCATTTTAGACAAGAAAGTGGTTAAAAAGATAAGGGGCAAAGAATATTTTTGGTATCTAACTAAGTGGAAGTATCTACTAGCTGAAGATGCAACATGGTTGACTGCAAATGACATCCTTAAGCTGGGCACAAGCGTAGAAGAATTGATGAAAAAAACAAGTGAAGAATACATCTTCTACTCCTTGGAAGAATGATGCAAGAGCATCTTCATGCTAAGAATGTATTTATCATGTTCTTGGTTGAGTTTTGGCATGTCTAGGTGTAGTAAGTTGGTTTCCCTCCATTTTTTTTTAGTTGTCAAATTTTTCAAATTTGTCTAAATATCCTTTAATCATGAAATCAAGTCTGTTGGGTGAGATTTTAAGTGGTTTGAGTTTTCTTATGTTAGGAGAACTGTTTTGCTCATTTTGGGAGGTTGTTGCGTGAAGCTTAGGATAGGATTAAACATCTAAGTTGAGAAAATATGGTTTTGTAAGGGGATTTTCATGTAAAATAGGGGATATGTATATTGGTGAAGGAAGGGTGTAAGAGAGATCTGCAATGCACAGACAAACACCAGATGTATATCTTCTTATTATATTAATAAAGTATATATCTTTTTTTATTGAAATCGATTCTAAGATCGTATGTTGTAAGGGGTTGTTTGTTGTTGATACGCAAAGATTTGAATATAAAATAAAACAAATGTTTGGTCTGTGACCAATCATATTAATCGATGCATCTATGAAAATATCACTGCTGGGTCGTATATTACTGTTGGGTCATTTCAATGCTGGGCATTTCAAAGTATGGAGTTATTACTCCTAGGTCATTTCAATGCTGGGCATTTCAAAGTATGGAGTCAAGTGATGGTTTTAAGCTCAGGTGAGTCGCCATCTATCTCTACTCATGTGGATGTAAAGACTCACTATATATACAGATTTCCCGATCCCTTTCAACAACCAATATAAAATTCACACTTTCGTTTAGGATTTAATATGCAGAGTCTAGCCAGATAGGCCAGAAATTCAAATTTTCTCTTTACATCTAAAATTCTATTTTGTCCAAGAATTTATGAGTTGTTAGCCTTATGCTTCATGAGTAAACTGTCTAGAAAGGAGAAGAATCCAGGTGATATTTTTTATTTGAGAAAATAATTTGTCAAGACATATGGTTTAGCCCTATTTTCAGAGATGTTTGTATTCCATTCCTTGTTTGTAGTTTGAAGTCGTTCATCATAGACTTCCATATCTTGACTGCATAAAAGATAAATTTAATAATTGATTACTATGTTATCTACCAAAAATTCATATCCTAAATTTTAACCCCATGCTCTAGGGTGAAAGTAAAAGGATTTGAAATGAACGTGAGGTTTCTTTTAGTTCATGAAAATGACTTATAATTTTTGTTTTATGTGCATCTTAAGTTAGCCTAAAAGTTATAATTTTATCCTATTGAAAAGGGCTTTCTTGAGGCCAAAACAGGTGTTCCATATCTTTATCAGGAATGATTAGAGGTAAATAAATTGGTCCTAAATTTTATTCTCCACCCCTGACGTGGTGGTGGTGCCAAGTTTTAACCAAAAATAAATGGAGGTCAAGATCTGCATCTGCAGCTTCAACATTGACAACATTTATTATCAATTTTTTCATGTTCTCAAGTAGCTATAAAAATGTGCATTTGAGTGGATTTATAGATCATGGTCATGGGATCACATTTAATTTTATTATCTAGATGTGTTGGAAGTGATGGATTTATAATTTGAGTTCCTAGAGGTGGAAATGTCAGTTGGAGGATAAGAACTTGTCTCTTGACTGCATAAAAGTTACATTTCAGCAATGATTACTATGTCATCTATCATGGATTTTTATCCTATGTTTTATCCCCATGATATAGGGTGTATTTACAAGTATTATACATACACATGATGGTTCTTTTGGTTCATGAAAATGACTTAAGATTTATGTTTTACATGCATTTGAAGTTAGCCTAAAAACTATAATTTTCTCGTAGTGGGAAGGGCATTCTTAAAGTTGAAAGAGGTAATTCCTTTCTTTAATTGGCATGATCATAGGCTAAAAACTTGGCCCTAGATGTTATTCACCACCCCTGACATGGTGGTGGCATCATTTTTTTATCCATGAACCACCAAAGGTGGATATCTCTAATTGTAGCTTCAACGCTGATAATATTTATTGTTAGTGTTTCTATGCCCTGAGTAACTGTAAAAAGATGCATCTGGGTAGCTTTAGATATCATGGTCATGTGAGCACACTTCATTTTCCTATCTATATGTGTTGTAACTAATGGATATGAACGTGGAGGTATTGAAGGTATTAATTTTATTTGGAGGGCAAGAACTTGTCTCTTGACTGCATAAAAGTTATTTTTCAACACTGATTACTATAATCATTTACAATTGATTCATCTCATTTTTTGATCCCCATGTTTTGGGGTGAAATTACAAGGATTATATATACATGTGAAGGTTCTTTTGGTTCATATAAATGACTTAAATGTTTTGGTTTATGCTCATATGAAGTTAACCTAAAAAACTATAATTTTTTCATATTGGGAAGGGTATTCTTGAGGCCAGAACGGGTACTCATTCTCTTGACTGGGCATGATTAAAGGCCAAGACATTGGTCCTAGATATTATTAACCCCTAACATGGTGTATATGTTAGGTTTCATCCATGAAACACCAAAGGTGGAAATATCCAACTATGACTTTAATATTGACAATATTTATTGGCAGTGTTTTCATGCTCCTTGGAAATTGTAAAAATGTGTATCCAGGTCGCTTTGGAGGTCATGGTCATGGAATCATATGTCATTTTAGTATATATTTGTTGTAAGTAATATATTTTTAAGTTGAAGTCTTGGAAATAGAATGTCAATAGGGGGATAAGAACTTATCTCTTGACTACATAAAAGTTGCACTTCAACACTAATTACTATGTCATCTACCATGTATTCATATCCTGCATTAGATATCCTTTCTCTAGGGTGAAATTATTAATTGTATACATAAATATTATGTTTATTTTTATTCATTAAAATGGCTTATGATTTCCATTTTACACACATCTAAAGTTAGCCTTAAAACTATAATTTTCTCGAATTGGGAAAAGCATTGTTGAGGCTAAAATGAGTACTCTATATCTTTATTGGGTGTGATCATATACCAACAACTTGGTCATAGAAATTATTTTATACCCTTGATGTTATTTTTATGCCATTTTTCATCCATGATGCACCAAAGGTGGAGATCTTTAATTTCAACTTCAACGTTAACATTTATTATCAATGTTTTCTTGCTCCTAAACAACTATAAAAATGATCATCTAGGTGGATTTGGAGGTAGTGATCATGGGATATTGTGTCATTTTCGTATATATGTGTGTTTTAAATGATGTATTTATAAATGAAGGTCTCATAGGTATAAATTTCATTGGAGGACAATAACTTATCTCTTGACTGCATAAAAGTTGTATTTTTGCATTATTTACTATGTCATCTACCACATATTTGTATCCTATGTTAAATCCTACTATTATGGGGTTATATTAAATGGATTTGAAACACATGTGATGGTTCTTTTAGTTCATATGAATGAAATATATTTCCAATTTATGTGTGTCTAAAGTTAGCTTTAAAAATTATAATTTTATTGTATTAGGAAGGCGTTCTTGAGGTGAGAACAGGTACTCCATCTCTTGATGGGGCATGGTCAAAGGAAAATAAATTAATCATAGAAATTATTTTCCACCCTTGATGTGGTGGTGGGGCTAGTTTTTAGCCACAAAGAACCAGAGATGGTTATCTCTAACTATGGCTTCAACACTGACAATAATTGTTATCATTATTTTCTTGCTCTTTAGCAATTAAAAAACATGCATTGGGGTGGATTTTGAGGTCATGGTCATGGTATAATGTGTCATTTTCTTATATATATATATATATATATATATATATATATATATATATATATATATATATATATATATATATATATATATATATATATATATATATATATATATATATATATATATATATATATATATATATATACTGGGGTGGATTTTGAGGTCATGGTCATGGTATAATGTGTCATTTTCTTGTGTGTGTGTGTGTGTGTGTGTGTGTGTGTGTGTGTGTGTGTGTGTGTGTGTGTGTGTGTGTGTGTGTGTGTGTGTGTGTGTGTGTGTTAAGTGATGTATTTATAAGTGGAGTTCCTAGAGGTGAAAGTGTCAATTGGAGGACAATAACTTGCCTCTTGACTACATAAAAGTTGCATTTCAGGACTAATTACTATGTCATCTTACATAGATTCACCTCCCACATTTGATACCCCTTCTCTAGGGTGAAATTATAGGGATTCAACATGAATGTGATGGTTTTTTTAGTTTTTGAAAATGACTTAGGTTTTATTTTTTATGTGTGTCTAAATTTATCCTAAACACTATAATTTTATCATATTGGGAAGGGCATTCTTAACACTGAAATAGGTACTTCATCTCTTGACTAGGAGTGATCAGAGGCCAATAAATTTCTCATGGATGCTATTATCTACCCATAACATGGTGTAGGTGCCATTTTTTATCCACAAAGCATTTGAGGTAGATATCTCCAACTATAGATTCAACATTGAAAACTTTTGTTGTCAATGTTTTTGTGCCCGTAAACAACTTTAAAAAGGTGCATTTAGGTGGCTTAACTTAAAACATATTTTTCACTAGTCATAATTGTGTAATGCATACATCATAGGTCTATAATTTAAACTTATGATGGCTTAACTTATAATATAAGTAAGGGGTGGTGGTGTAGTGTAATAGTGTGAGATGTCAATAAAAATGACTGACCTTAAATTTGAATCACATTTAGTATGCTTTTCCAATATATTGACATATCTATTGAATATCTTCCTTAATTTATATATCACCATGCTTATCTTATCCCCAAAATAACATGCTCAATAAGTCTGTCATAGATGATATATTACCAGCATAACATTTCTATCACTTGGACCTCTCCCCTCTAACAAGCCAGATCTAATATCCATGAATATTTAGTATTAGTGTAAAAATTATAAATCACCATGGATTAATATTTAACCCCTCTAAATATATCCCATATGTGTTAAATCACTCTCTAAAAAAGTTAGTTTTTGTGTACATTGATGGATTGAGAGATCCCATCAAAAGAGGTATCAAAATTTTGACACTATAAAACTTGGAGAGGCATTTCATAAGAAGAAGCTTATTAAGAGGCTACCTATATTAATTTTACAATAGTGTATTTCTTAAAAGCTTTTAGAACATTGAAGGTGGATCTAAAGTGTATTTTAAAATCAGAATTCTCCATTATTCATGTGACTCTTATTTTTGTGAATCGATGAAGTAGTTGAGAAGGCACTTAGTGCTTACAACAACAAATACTACCAAATACTTTATATTTTCATGACATTCATATTTTTGAGTGTTTTATTCATGTATCTCCATTTAAATGTTACAAAGACTATATTTAATGTTCTACAAGGATTATGGAATGTAAAAATCCAGATAGAAAATAACAGACAAGCCTAATAATGCATGCCAAAATCAACATCTATATAAAAGGATACATGTATAAAATCATAATATATGCTTACTATATTATTTCACTATAACTTAGCACATAGCCTTGATTGATGCCCAACTGATTATACAACCATCTATAGTAAAAAATCAAGATAATAATTGAATTATCATCACTTGATCACCTATTTCAACATTATAGAAGTCTATGAACCCCATTTAAGGAGTATAAACTAATTTAAAATTTATTAAAACCTACCAAATCATACTTCAAATAAAGTATCCTTTTCATTTTACCCCTCTGGCCAAGTGACTAAGACTAATTTCCCATATCTATATATATGATCATTGGGCTCACTATCTATTGGTGGGATTACATATTAGTAGAGGGTTGCATCATGATTATCCCCTAAATTAATAAGTAGGATGTAATTAGTTATATAAGGTCATAAAGTACCGCATCCTTATCCAAATTTGAATGGTGTTTCATATGATAATGGTACACCACCTCCTTATGTGTATCAAATATTGGAAATGACATTTATATTATAGCATCATAAGGAAATAATGAAATAAATTATAATAATTTATATGAGAGACTAAAAAAATAGGTCAATGGGACTTAGATAATACATCTAGGTAGGATAGATTGGTGTTAGGCAAAAAAATACCCTAATTCAATGTTTAACTCTAGATCAATACCAAAGCTACAAAGGATAATCCAAGACAATCCCCAAACATTACACTTGTGTATACATGAATTGAATATGCCTAAATCAAATAATCCAAACACACAAAGAGAATTATTAATGTGTTCATCCACTTGATCATTTCAATTAGGAAACATAGTGAAATAATTTGTACAAACTTCCAACCCAAGAAGATCACAAACTTTCCATTTATGCTATAATAGACTATTTTTCATGAATTGAATAAGTTGATCCTACCAACGACTCTTCACACCAAGTTTTATTCTAACAAATATTTGGAGATATCAATGATTGAAGGATTGTAAGTTTCAAACATTATATTATTTTCTCCTAGATAGTTTTAATTATAACACATATTGAAGGATTGTAAGTTAGTTTTAATAATTACACAAAGTAAATATAAATGATAATATTTAAATATGGCCACATAACCATTAAATTTAGTTTTAAAATAATAATGTGGGCCAAATTATACACATAAAGATGATCACCACAAAATGTATACACACATATCCATAAAATCCATAAAGGTATTCAAAATAAGAACATAATAAAATGCTAGGGCAATGCCATATAGGCATGCAATGCCATATAGGCATACAATGCCAAAAATACATATATTTCCATATAAGCATACAAAAAATTACACAATCTAAGACATATCCTAATCATCAAAAAGCCTCCCTCTCTTTGTCTTTCTCGAAGAAGGATCTCCCTCAAATGCCTTGCACATAGATGGAGACCCCTCAAATGCCTTAGATTCATCCAAGATCCAATTTTGAGTCCTTTTAGGCTTGTTACTCACTTGTAGTTAAACTTTTTCATAGAAAAATATTATTAGAAAGTTCACATACTTAACATGCAACCAAGATCAGAAGTTAATTTTAAACTGATATAAAAATAATTTAAACATGCACTTACCATAATCTCATGGTCATGTTCAATTTTCCTCTAATGTTAAATAGGGTCAATGATAGGTTGAGCCATATGCACATGAGTGTGAAAAGGAGAAACAACATGAGTTGGTGTCCTACTTATCATATGAATAGGACTATTAGATGTCATCGAATAGACTTGTGTACATAATACATTCACGTAAGTTATATTTGCACAAGTGTAGAGTAAAATTATTAAAACAAATCGATATTTACAATTCAAAATTATAATTTAACATACTTGAGTGAATTATTTCATAGATGAAATTATAGTAGTAATGTCTATCTTTTGTACTCGTATAGATGGATTAGTCTCCAATATGGTCGTTAACTAAACAAATAAAATATGATTGTTAGTTGAGCATATCTATATAAATAAATACGTGTACACTAAGTATACTATTAATAAAAAAATTATATTTATGTATACATTGGCTAAATAATAATAACATATGCACTAGTAGATGACCCACAATCTAGGTGTAAATGACAAGACCATCTCCTCCTACAACATAAAAAGTACATATATTAATGAATTTTTTATGTAAATTAATTATTACCTTATAAATACAAATATATGTAAAATTTAACATGTCAAATATATAATATACTTGCATATGTGTAGTCAACATCTCCACAACAAATGTATTTTCTAAAAACTCATTAGCCATAATGATAGCATCCAGGGCCTTGGAAGTAGCACCATCCTCGTTTGAAGGTCCAGTTCATATATCACCACATGATTTGCAAGGGTGTAGTTCAACATGCACTCTAGTTATATTATCCCCATGTCCACTCTCTCCATCATCAATGTTAGAAGGCGTATTCATGTGTATAATGAGTGTGTCAATAAGTGTAGGAAGTACATGCAAAGTGTCAATCTTGAAAACCTCCTTCATTGCAGAGGGGATCTCAAGCTAAAATGGTTTTTAGATAGTGAATATTGTAGGCTAATTAGGTGCATGATGTGCACCTAGTCTATCCTACATAGATCCTTTTCCTTAACCCTGAAACTTTGAGTAATCAAAATAATTAAGAATATAGTTGGGGATAAACTCATAATAGAGTTTTCTCAAAAACTACAATGGAACTTCATGGTTGTTACAGGGTGGGTAATCAAAGACCATCCACCATCAATCCCAAAAATTATTTTTTATCAAATTATGTTGGCACCGGTGGATAAGGAACCATTTTCATGATAACTGAAGTGGTGCATTGGTTGATAGATCAATGAATAATGTACAACTTTGGTCATTTATTATTTGTTTATCTTTCACACCACGTGTTAAAAAATTGTTAGCATAGTAAGACTTACATCTCTCTCTATAAGATGTCCATCTATCAATTTGAATTATTATCAAGTTAACTTGCCCTAATATTAACTTTAAGTTACTTGCCAAAAAAGTACGAGGGTGTTGGTTTAATAGTTATTCTCTTAATTTTCTCTTCAATTTATATTTTTTTAAATATATATGTGGCCATATACTCCTAACTACCTAGGGGTCTTTTGGAGTTTTAGGAGAGCTAAGAAGGTTAGGAGGAATAGAAGGTTTAGGAATAGTGTTAGGAGGGTTAGGAATATTAATAAAGACTTGTCTTGCACTTGAATAGGGTTTCAAATTAAAAAAATGGTTTTAATTAAAAAAATAATGTAAAGCCAAAATAATTGCTAAAATTTTGTGTTAATTGGTAGTATTTTTTCTTACTTACTTCCTCTCCACCACATCATTGGCCATTTGTTGACCTAATTGGTAAATTTAAGTAAATGTGGTTTGTTTTCTCTTATTAGTAAGAGAATGAGAATACAGTTTGACAATTGGATGAGAGGTAAAGAAGAAACATAGAATAAAAGATAAAAATGTGGATTTGGAAATCTTTTTTCGTTTTTATGTATATACAAAATAAAATATATAAATTATATCATATACATATTTTTAATAATATAAAATAAATATCTATTTAATTTTATAATACATATATAATATTAAAATAACATATGTATTTTACAAATTCCATAAAAAAATATCCACAAAATTATCCTCTAACTTTTTCACATTTTCATGTTGTTAGTAAAACTTTTCATGATTATTATTGATGAATATGATAAATTTGAGAAACATGCATAAGGATTTAATTCTAAGTTACTTAATAAAATGAGTTTTAAACATAATGAACGCAGCTTAAGCATGAATAAGTTATTGTTTCTCCTATTAAAGCATTATTTAAGCCAATGATATTTGGACTCAATTACCTTAAGTCCCTTAAAAGTCTTTGATTTTTTGAACCTAGTAATGGATATATTTAATAGGATATTTAGAACATTAAAACTTAAATGTTAGAAAGCGAGGTGTTAAAAGATTTAATATATGTATTAAAATGGACTCCTAATTCATACTTATTTAAGAGAAAATACAATGAAATATTATTTAAAACATTAAAAGTTAAATGTTAGAAATGTTATAAAGTAAAGTGTTAAAAACTTTAATATATGTATTAAAATGGGAATTATAATTCATATTTATTTAAAAGAGAAAATGATGAAATATTATTCATTTTATACATATTGATATTTGATTATGGAGTTATTTATTCTCATATTTGGGAATTTCAAGTCAATATATTTTCTTTTTAATAATAGATTTCATTATGATTTAGGTATTATAGTTAATATATGGATGGTTTTTGTGAATATGTGTTTTCTATCTCATGAAATTTGTATTATTATAATATAACATTTAAAAAAATATGATTTTATTTAAACTTATTTTCTCTTATTTTCATTTTATCATATTTTCATGACGCTCTCTATTCATACAATCATTTTCTTTTTCTATTATAAAAGGTATGAATCACAATAAGTTGTCTAATTTTAATTTAGCAACATATTATTATTAGTATAATTATATGTTATATTTCATTTCACACATAAATATTAATTATTTATTTTTATTTTACTTATTTATAATCAAAAAATAAAGATATTTAATTCAGAATTAATTCATATATATATATATATATATATATATATATATATATATATATATATATATATATATAATTTATAAGAAGTATTATGTCTTATTAGGGATACATTTATTTGAATTTATAAATGATTTGTGAGTTTTTAGAGTGCTACTTAGATCATGATAGAGTTTATGATTCTTTATATTTAACAAAAAAATATTCTTGAGATTTTGCCTTGACATTGTAAAATTATTCTTTAGTTAGATCTAAATTATAGAATTAGTTGATTTATGATATCTTATTAAATATTTTGGAATGTTTCTTGGTAATTTTTTTTAATTGGATGAGTAAATTTTATGGATATTAATGACCTCGATATTAAATCAATCAGTTTGGATTTATTTAGATGAGCATTTTTTATAGATCATGTTGGAGTAATTTATGATTCTTAAGAGTCACACACTATTTATATTATGTTTAGTTCCTATTTAATTCTTGGAGCCAAGTTGGAAAGTTTTGTGTAATCTTTCAAAAAAAATTATCCAAAGAAGATTGGATTCATTATTTAATGAATCTAAAGTATTATATATTGTTAAGTCTCAATTTATTACATGTTTGAATCTTAGAAATGTTTTTCTATGGTTGTTGTTTGACTTATTATTGATGGTTAGATTATTTGTGGAGCATCTTCATTTTACATGATTCACATGGTTAGGTCAAGGAATTTTCAAATCTTATGGCTTTAGACTAAGATTATATATATGATTGTTTCCAAGTTTATTGTGACTTTGTAGATCAAATATAGGGTCACTATTATTGGTGTGTTGATTATTTTAAGGTTATAAGACTCACACCTGAATTTGATGTGTTCCTAACAAGTCATTAAAAAAAATTGTACTTTCTTTTAATATTTAAGTATACATCAACATTTAAATATATATTTTTGGAAACTTATACATTATCGAGAGAGTTTGATTGTCATCTTAATATCTTATTCATATCTTAATATTTGATTTATATTAAAAAATTAACATTTAATCATTATCATCATTCTATTTAAAACTTCTTATTAAAAAAATAATGATTATAAAGTTTCAAACTTATGAAGAATAATAAATTATTCTCTACTAATAAAATAATACCATGAAAATTTTTATTATTCCAAATTTTATAATTATCTAATTATACTAAATTAATCCTTTATTAAAAATTTTAAATAAATGTTTTAAATAAAAATTCAATGAATATTCCATTTTCTTTCCTTTTTTCCTCATGAACAAATATACTTATAGTTTAGGTTCATAAGGATATCAATAAATTTTTAAAGGCAAACATGTGGACCTTCCATTCAAAGATAGTTGGACTAAATGCCACTCTATTATTACAGTTGTGTCATATTAATTATATGAGTTGATTTTTCTATTATTTTTACCTTTTATTTATTAAATATATATATATATATATATATAATATTTTAAAATTTAAAAAATTTATAGTTATAATTTACTATTTTAAATTTATGAAATAAATAATTATATAAATATATAATTATAATAATTTTTGTAGATTTGATTGATGTAGAGATATAATTTTTTTTATAGAAATATTTTTAAAAAGTAAAAAATAAATTAAAAATAACAAGATAAATTAAGATATTTAACTTTAATTTTATTCTATTATTATAGACAAAATTAATAATTAAATATATTTTTTAAGTCCATAATATTATGTCATAGTTTAAAATTTTAATTATTTTATTTTATATTAATATTTTATTTCAACTCTTAAATTAATATTTTAATTTTTATAATAGAAAACTTTATTGACACAAATAAATAAATACTCACTAATTTTATTAGTGATTTATAGTTAGCTCTTTCTTCCAATTATTATTAATTAAATTATTTTCATATTAAAAAATGATAGATTAAAAATCATGGCATTTATGTACTGTAGTATTATAAATGAACTACCTTTAATATATTATGTACCATAAATCATATAAAATATAATAAATATTGTCTAATTAATTATAATAATTAAATATCTCCAATAAATAAACTCAAAAGATAAATCATTGGAACTCAAGGGATGAGCTCAAATAATAAATCATCATAACTTTTATAGTAGATATCTAATTCAAATCCAAAAAGGACATATTACATATTAAAAATATATAAATATTGATTATTGAATCAGTAAAACTACCATATCAAATTTCAAATGTAACGTATAACAATGAACATGAACACTTGTGTAAGTCTTAAGTGAATTTGATAGAAGAAATATCCCTTAGATGTGAAATCTATACCACAAGACACCTTGTAAGAAAAAATTATAAAATAAAATAACTATCAAATATGTAAAGAAATAAATAAATAAAAAGCTCTTACCTCATTTACACTTTGTTATAAATCTATGTTTACAATCTAAACTTAAAAGTTCATAGCTAAAAATGTGATAACTAGTGCATTAAAATATGAAAGTGAACCAAGATAATTTGTAAGACCATACAAATGATTTTAATGGGTTTTCAAGACCATATGAGTTCTCCTAGTTAGTGATTTTTAGTCACAAAGTGATTCACTAGATCGCATGTTCGTATTCCTTCATTATTTACCTTGATATTGTATGTTGTGACTTTTGTCTTCCCAAAATGAAATGATTTTTATTGACCTAGATTGGTAAGCCAAAAAAATTGGGGATTTATACTAGAATATTCTACAACTTTAACAAGCTCTTAGGATTGGAAAACAGATGTCGATAAAAAAATTGAATAGTATAAATAACTTTAAAATATGTACCAAAAGTAGTTCAAAATAGAATGTTAGTTGTGAAATAAAAATTTCTTTCTTATTTATTTATTGTTTAAATGAACAACACATGCCTATTTATAGATCACTTTAAAGTCATGTTTGAGAGTACTAACGTACATGTTGGCTTTCAAAGGCTAGAAATAGGTAAGGTGGAAAGGACTAGATACACCCATCTAGCAAAAGGCAAAGAGAAATAAATGATATTAAAACTGTAAAGATGGTCATAATTGTATGTTAAGACCATACAAATAGTCCCAATATCAAGAAAAGAATGCATAAAATTTAATATGGAGTATAGCTCAAGGATTGGAAAAAAGAGTTTTAAGATTAAAATTTTGATAATAAGTCCAATATATCCATATCTTGACCAAATTAATAATACATAGATACATGCATCAACACTCATGAAACAATATTAAATAAAGGTTAATGATAGTTCTAGATGTCTACATAATTCTCTATTTTTAGATGTATGTACAGATACAAATTAGGTAGCATAAATACACTCTTCAAAATAATAAATATATAAATATGATACAAAAATCATATTGTACATATGAATCTTCAAGCCGTGAGCTAATAAGTCTTGGAATATGCAAAGTCACGTATCTTTTCTAGACAAATATGGTTAAATGTAAAATAAAAAATGATGAATATGCACTTAGTTAATATCGAAATACCTTCTTTTTTCCATTAGTATTAGAAGTTCCATGTGTCTTATCATATAGTTAGACGAGATAGAAAAATGAAGTGAGTTGGAATATTTTATGATTTTAAGACATGAGCCTTCACATTTGAAATAAAAAATTAAGTTATTGGTCACTGAACATTGGTAATTGAAGTTAGAATCTTGATATCATCTTATGATAGGCTCTCAATATTATAAGGTTATGAATAATTTAAGTATCTAAAAATATGTTGAGCGTCAAAATAGAGATAGAAAAATGTAGAGCACATTCCTCCTTTAAAATATAGGTAATGTAGAGATTGAGAAATCCCAACAAAGATTTTCATAATGGACTCATTCCAACAACATAAAAATACTCTGCAAGACAATGAAAATAAACAATAATAAAATATATATTTTTTAATGAAATTATTGTAAAATGATATTAACTAACTTGATTAAAATAATATACAAATTATTTTATTTATAATCAAAAATAGTAATAAAAATATCTAATGAGAAATAGAGTTGTAATATTATAACAATGGAATTACACACCATAAAATGTTGAGTTGTAATATCATAAAAATAAATTTATTAACCATAATTTATACATGAACATGTATATTAATAATATAACTAATTTTTATAAGATATTACACATAATAAATAACTTTATTTAAATAAAATTTAATCATTTCTTAATCTATACATGATTAACATCTAAAATACTAAATGATAAAAACATCAAACTTAATGCAAACACATTAATATAAGATTCATTAAACATAGCAAAAGATGTCCCTCAATAGAAGGGAAGAATATTTCCCCAATAATTTTATTCCATAGAAAATCCACGGAACATTAGTCAAAAGATATGATCGTTAATAATCATACATAATCATACAATGAGTAATAATGCATTGGGTACATCATAAATCATAAATAGCAATCATAGACCAAATATTGCCTTGTGGCAACATGAAAAGATAAAGATGTGGCATAATAATTAACTCAAAGTCATTTGTATTTCTTAGAATTAATTATTTGAACGAAAATAATTCTTATGGGTTTCACTCCATCATATAATGTGAAAACGAAAATTGAAATTTATTTTGATTTTTATCATTTTCTATTTGTAAATAAATATTTATAATATCAATTTTTTTCCTCTCAATTGAATATATCGAAAATTTAATTAATATTATTCAATGATCTATATTATATATAGAAAGATAATTTTTTATAAATAAAATGTTTATTTTTATCATAATTAATATATTATTTATATATTCTAATTTATGATTCTTTTATAATTTATTTACATAATTTAATTAATTTTAAAGATATATTAATTACTATTTTTTTTATTAAGAATATAAGAAAATGAAATAGTATATATGATTTGGAACATGTGATGTGATATAAATTTCAAATGATCATGAAACACATGGACCTTTCATCTACTACATGATGTATAAAAATAACATTAAACTTTTACCATCTAAAAATGAACATAAAACATTATCAACCTTTTATAGATCTATTATCTAAATTAATCCATACTATATATCTACTTTACACATAAATATTGGTTCACAACCATGTACATATACTCATTTACACTTATTCACACCACACACATTCACACACACATTTTATATTTTTTCAATAAGAATTGGTCATCACTGATTAGAACACATATTCTTCATTTTTTTAATGGAGAGAGTCTTCTCCAATTTCAATTTCTTTTAGTTGCCATTAATGAAATCTTGTGCACTCTATAAATAATTCATAAGAACATACCCTCACTTTCTACAATAATAATAACAGATTTTAAACTTGATAGGTAAGATGTCGGATACCCCTATATATGTTCTTTACAAAATAGATAACTTAACTTTTAAAATCAAATTTTACAAAATTACAAATAACTATCGCTATCATCCCTCTAACGAGTTATATATAAATAAAACACAATAAAAAACACATTACACAAAAGCTGCCACTCATATAAAAATTGATGTCATAACTTTAAAACTTAAACTTTAAACCTACCATTAAGCAATACAAATTATGTTTTATAAAACCTAAGCTATATAGGAAAAAGTTAAAAAAAAAACAAACCCACATAAAATCTTACGGCGTCACATCAAGACCCAGATGCTAACAACACACATTGTTACAACTAGTGTCTAGAGTCAAATAAATAAAAGTGTCATGCGTCAAAGTTTTTACGGAATAGATAAATTATGATAAAAATAAATTAAAAAAATATTTGTATGGAATTAGATCGATAATAATTTATTTCATCATTCATCTAGATAAAAATAACATTTGCAACTTAAATTGAAGTAAAAATTTTGTTCCTACCATGGGAATGGGGATGGGGTCTAGTTTTTTTTCCCTCCTTATATATATTTTATCTTATCTTATTTTATGTTGAGTATAGTGAATATTATTTTATATTGAGCGTAGCGAATATTATTTTATCTTGAGCGTAACGAATATGATAGACTCTTGAGCACAGCGTCTATATTTATTTGGAATTCTTGAGTGTAGCCCCCCTTTCTATATAAAGTCTATTTAGCCTATCTTATCTATTTGAGGTGGGCCCCCAGATCCACATGAATATATATAGATAGGACCTTATTATTACATGCGTAATACGAACCTCTACTCCACTCCACCAACCCCTATCTATATAGATGGTCAGGCACTACCCCAAATAGATATATTCAATCGGCCATATATAGAGAAGGGAGTTGGGGGTGCAATAATATAGAGCCCACTAAACTCTATATGTAGCTCACCCTCCCCCGCCTCCCCCGACCCCCCCTCCCCCTCCCTCTATATAGATTATAGATTCGAGTTAGATAGAGTTTAGTTTATATAGAAGGGGGAGGGGGCTCTATCTATTGGGGGCCCACCCCATCTAGATAGATAGGGTATAGAGATTTGTCACCATAGAAGATAAGAAAGCACAACCGACCCCCTATCTCTCTGTTTGGCAGTAATCATAATGATTTGGAATCAAAATTATTTCCATATTTTTTTTTAGGTAGGCAGTATGCCAATAATTGGGTGTTCATTATTAGCAAGAAGTATATTAATAATGTTTTGTTAAATATACTCAAGCCAATACTTCTAGGTTCATATTAATATCTAAATCCAATCTTGAAGATGATGTATTTACAATATAACATGCTTAGTCAACCCCATATATTCTATATTTTAACTTCATTTGATACAAATATTTATGAAGCATAATTACATTATTCTAAAGTTTAATATTAAAAATCAAGTTCTAACTAGGTTTTTACTAAGGCCAATAAGCTATGGTTCTGGTGGTACAAATCCTATTGCTACATAGCTCTATAAATTGTGTTAAAAAATATATTTCTCACAAAACAAAAAATGGTAACCAAGGAGTTATACACATAACTAACAAGATAAATCCGACTAGGTCAAAATGAAAGTGATATATTGTGAAGAACCTAGGACTCGTTTCTCACATAATAATAGTCTAAACTACATTTATTGAACTAAAAACACTGATTACACACAATTCCTTTTATGGAAGGAATAACTCTGAATCACTTGCCACTTTGAGGAGGCTACCTTCTCAAGAGCAATGCTCAATTACAATTCTTCTTCTTGTATGCATTACAATGGCCTTTGCCACTTTACTTATACTATCCTAATCTACCCAACTCCTTATTCTTATGCATGTGGTATTAAACTACTTATTCACTATTCTACTAGTTATACTACTAATCTACCCCTTCCTAGGTATATTACATTCCATCCCCTTTAAATATGTTTCACCCTCGAAACATGATAAGAAATATAAGGACCAAGTAAAGGCCAAACAATATATATATAGATACATTGAAGACCAGATAGAGGCATGTCCATGTGTTCTTTTCTATTTCCACTTCTTTTGCTTGTGCTTGAATATGAACATGTACATCATCAAGGTGAACATGAGCACTATAACTAAAGGTTGAAGTGCAATTTGAAGCATGATGATCATATCCTCAAAATGAGAGCAAGGGTGCTCAAAATAATTAACTTGATAAGCCAATGGACGATACATGCCATCCCGTTTAGCATTTTTATATGATAGATTTGAAGCTTTAATTCTTTGCCTAGGCTCTGTAGTGGTTAGATTAGGCATATCAATTTCCTGATTGGGTTTATTGCTAGATTGTTCAAGCACTTATGATGCTTGTTTGGGCTCTATCAGAGGTGTTTGAGATGTATCTAGGTCTTGTTTCGGCTCGTCAAGTGTTTGGGGATGATAATGCCAAGTGATGTGATCTTTTGTGAGCAAAGCTAAGCCTGGTGCTTCTATCAGAGATTGAGGTTGAAATATTATAATATTTTCTTGAATCTCATCCTAAAGTCCATCAATGAAGCATCTTCGATAGAAATCATTAGATATGTCATCAAGTGGATTGACAAGTTTGTTAAACTCTATCTGATACTCATTAACTATGCTAGTTTGATGAAGGTAAATCAATGCTCTAGATAAAATATTTTGTCCCATTATTATAATTTATTGGATGTTGGCTTCAACTAAAAATGCATCCTTACACAAAGACTTCCATAATTTTTTTAACAAATAGTAGCAGTTAGTAAAACTGTGATAACTTCTACAATATTTAATAAAATTTAAAAATAAAAAATATTTTAGAAATCTAACATCAAGATGCATAAAACCTAGAAATGGTTTTGTGTGATTATTGACAAGTGAAGAGTCATATACAAAAGAACAGTGGTTTTTTAGTTTTATAGTAAAGAGAGCTACTCTGAATCACTTGCCACTTTGAGGGGCATACCTTCTTAAGAGCAATGCTCAATTACAATTCTTCTTCTTGGATGAATTACAATGGCCTTTGCCACTTTTTTATACTATCATAATCTACCCAACTCTTTATTCTTATGCATGTGGTATTAAACTACTTATTCACTATTGTACTAGTTATACTACTAATCTACCCCTTCCTAGGTATATTACATATATCAATTCAACTTAGATACAAATCTTGAAATGTTTGTTTCATTATCAAAAGCTGCAATGTCCACAATTCAGTTTACTAGTGATAATTGACCACAGTTTAGAGGAAAATAGAAGTAAAACAGAATAATGTTTACTCTTGTAATTAATTTGGACACCAACAATATGAACTCAGAAGTGTTATATATTATTCAATTGAAATTCCATGTAAATTCATGTTATAAGTTGGTTTCTGTAGAAAGCTGCAAATTTAATAATGAATGATACAAATACCATTTAGTTCCTTGTTATAAGTCATTTTCCTTTCTATGGCAACACTCCTTTTTTGAACCAATTGTGCAACATTAGTTCTATAATATTAAGGTTCAATAAATATAAAAGTAGTTCTATTAACATCCAAAATGTCCACCGATACCAGAATTAAATTGTGCTATAAAAAAAGGTACAAAATATAAATTTTACCTAAAATAAATAAATAACTATTATTATTAAAAAATAAATCAAAATAATAAAATTAAAAAATTAAAAATTAATTAATTAAAAAATAAAATAAATAAATAAATATAGTGGATTTTCAATGTTGAATAAGCATACATCTAAATCATGTATGTGACAAATAACAACAATCTTGATAATAAAATATAGGTTAGTAGTTTAATCTATCGATGATGAAGAAAATGATTTCTTCTGTGGCTAGGGCAAACTCTGGTTCTAATGGCAAGGCAATGAAGGGTTTGGATCGAGATGCCCATTTTTTTTCCAGAAAGCCAATCATGGTAAGAGGAGAATGTGAGGGTTTTGGGATGAAAATTGGCACTTTCTAATCATCTGTATGGGAAGTTTTCACTAAGTAAGGTCATAGGATTCACAACAGACTCTGGGGAGAGTAGTGTAAGAGGATCTTTAAGGAAGGAGAGTACGGGGGATGTAGGTAAGTGTTTAGGGAAATCATCTTCCCTAGTTAAGGTTGATTTTGGTGTGGTTAGTAATTCATTTGTCTAATTGGTTATTTATAATGAGTAGCCAAGGGTTTGGGGAATTACAAAGGCTTCCCTAGTTATCAGTTTTGAGGAGGAGGTGCTTGAAAGTGAGGAAAGGTATGCGAAGAGGGTTTTAGTGTGTAGATTTCATACATTTTGTATACCCTTTATGTTATTCATCAGTGTCTTTCTGATATGTGGTGGCTTACTTTGGAGGGCATTTTGGAATTATATCCTTGCACCAGAGGTTTTTTATCATGGTTTTGTATAATCTGGCTGATCGTAATAAGATCTTTCAAGCTAAATCTTGGAGTTGTGATCAATGCCTTCTCCTTCTGAAACCCTAGTTTCCAAATTTTAATCTCTGGCTAAAAACCTCTCTCAGACCCACCTAGGTGTGAGTGACATCTTCCTCTCCTATTTTGGTCAGAATCTAGGCTATTAGCTATAGGGGGAACCCTGGGTGAATTTCTAGAAATTGATGCCTCCTCTTTGAATTTTTCACATACAACTTTTTCCATGGTTTTTTTTTGTTTGGATATTTATCAAGATCTCCCTGAAATGATCAAGTTAAACTTTAAAGATAGATGTTGATCACAAATCCTTGATTATGAGGGGATTCCTTTCAGGTGTCAAAAGTGCTTAAAAATTAGTCATATTTGTGCTTCATGTCAAAGTTACAAGCACAAAGGGGTTTTTTTATGGTGGAAGGGGGCAAGTGAAGAGCTTCTTACTATGTTTTAGGATAGAGATCATGTTCTGCTTTCAGAAGTTGCTTCATAAGACCTCAATAAAGAGGTTTCAAAAGAGGATTTGGTTTTTATGGTGTCTCCATCTCATATTTATGATGTTGATGAGATATTTGAGATTAGTATTATGGATTTGGTAAATAGGAATAAGGCTTATAGAGGCACTTCAATGGAAAAGTGTATTTTTTCAAGTTTAGAATTAGGTAATTTGAGTAATCAATAAGAATAGATAGTTGTAAGAAGTAATAAAAAAGGATGTCTCATGCCTAATTCCCCTCCCAAGATACTTCACTCTCACAACAAATCAAAAAAGGATGAGAATTCGTAAGGTCTAGATTCCTACCTCTGTTAATTATGTTCTTTGAGGTCATGTTGAAATATTTATTTAATATTTTTTAGTAGTTTATATTGTTTGGAGTATGTTAGCTAGATGGCTTGATGATTACGTCATTAATCTAGGCCTCTTTATTTATTTGATTTTTTATGTTATCAGGAAGAGGTCTCGTAAACATTGATATCTATCAAAAAAATAATCAATAAATAATTTTTTTTTTAAATGTCTCATCTTTATAATAAGTTGGAACAATGAACTCGAATACCAAGCCAAGGAAATACTTTAGCAATCAATTCATCTTAATTATAAATTCAATAAAATTTTTAAACTAAACTATTCAATTGATTAGTTTACATAGTTAATGCTACAATGTATTTCCAAGAAATAAAAGAAATTGCATATAATACAAGAGTACCCATGTAAAGGAGATGACACATACACCCCTAATGCCTATTCCACAACATCTATAGATATCAAATATAAACCAAAAGATTGGTTAATATAGACACATAATCATGTTCAAATAGGGGTGAATTATGGTCAAATTGCTGATGCAACTGGACATCAAGACACAAGATGGTTAGCTAGGCTATGAAACACTACTTGCCAACCATTAACACCTAAACTCAACTTATTATGAACTAATATAATATTCCAACCAATTCTAATCTATGTCATCTATCAAAAGAGATATAAACAATATGATGAAGAAACATAAGAACCAAAAACTTCAATATAATACAAGATGTCAAAATTAGTAGATTAAACACTTACTTGAAGTGCCAAATCTTTTAACTGGTGATTTAATATATCTATGTGAGGATATGGTATGTGTATTGTGTAATGAATTCCAATCTAACTAAAGAAAAATAAAATTAAATCATATTAGCTAGGTCATAAACACTAATACATATTTCTAAACAAATTTTAACTTGAAGGAGAATTCAAGCATTATTTCTTGTTTGCATTAAATAATTATTACAATTCCTAATATTAAAACACATAATAAAATAACGACAAATAGAATAGAATGTGATTTATAATTAGAAAACCCAACAACTAATAAATTGAAAGTATTAAATATTTTATTGCCTCATAATGAGTAAACCATATCATACGTAGACAATTGAGACCAAAGAAATAGAAGATCTTATGACGTTTGAAGGACTGGACAATTTAGCTTTAGGACTTGTAGAATACGTAGAAGCTGAAGCTGATAAAACTTTTAGTCCCTGTAAGATAATAAAGATTCACATAATTCTTCTAAACATAATAAGTGCACCCAAGCAGTGCAAAAGTAGTCAATTTTTTGATCTTTCACTAAATCGACATTGGATGGCTACTCAAAAATTGATGCAATTTGGTACCACTAGTCACAAGTTTGTCAAGTTATATTTTTGTGGCTCACTTCTGCATAAGTTTAAATTGTACATGTAGACAATGATTTATAACAAATGGCTTTTTCTCGTAAAATATGTATATTTTTTGGATTATGAGTTAAAGTTGCATATACTCACATTATAGATTCTCCTCAAATGATTGGAATAGAGATCACTTTTTATAATGTCACTACTTTTTATTCTCCTCCAAAATGTTTTTTCGAATATTATATATCTTATGATGACTTTGTTACTATTCAAACTATCTCGTGCTTTGTCATGTTTTTGTAAAAATACATCTTCTATGTGGGAAATTCCTTATAAATCCCTTCAATGGTGATAGATTTAGACATGCATCTAACATAACCAACAAAATTTGAAAATTATTTAGTTACTACATATAGAAATATTACAATGAAATATTATAATAAGAAAAATAAAATTCTTCTATTGTTCTCCATATTATTGTTAACGACATCATCATTTGCATATTCATTAACGCTTTAAACGGAAAACCATTTTCAAAATCAAGATGGCACTATCATAGGAAAAAAATAGCAATGAAGAATTATTTTATCTTGATTACAGTTTACGGTTTGGTGATGAAAAAATAAATAATTAAAATTGAGAAAATTATAAATAATAACTAGACAAAAGAAGTTTTCTTAATTCTCATTTTCAATTCAGAATTTATTGGGAAAGTCCATGAATCCAATGTTGCGATAGCCTCAAATTTTAAAAAAATGGGATAAAAAACCTTGTTACCTGATGATGTTGTTGTTATTACTGCCCATAATCTAGCTATGGTTAAAGAATAACTAGTTGATGAAAAGGTGGCATAGATGACAAAAATCCACCTGGTCATGTTTATTTCTAAAGCAAGGGTGTGAAGCCCTGATTACCTATCAATACTGAATCTACCATGAATGAACACTTTGTATAAATATTATGTCAACTACTCTTTGACACAATTGACAATATGAATTTCATGAGGCTAGTAATCTACTTAACTACAACATAGGGATGAGAAGTCCATCAAAATAAGTTATCGAAGCCTCCTTTGACAAAATTCAAAATAAGTTAAAACTATTAAAGCCTACTTTCACAAAATGTGAACAGATGGAAGAAAAAAATTTGGAAATGACAAGGAAGATAAGTGCATAAACAAACTTAAGGAACATATTAAAATACATAAACTAACTAATGACCAAGAAAAATTCATATAAGTTATGGAAATCAAATAAACTAGGTCTTCCAATTTATTCTTTTCAACATTGTAAATCTTTTTATAGAACGGTCAAATGATAAAGAAATCAATAAAGTTAAAAATATGCAGGGGCAAATTATAGTGTGTTTTTTATGAGAGAAAAAATGTGGCAAACTTAGAATCCCACTATTTTGTCATAGATGAAGACAATGTCAATGACTCTAAATAATCATAATCAAACATTACAAGTATGGAGTTAGGAGTAGTTAAATCCCCCTCCACTGACATTTGACATACATAGATTATGTCAACAACTCTTCTAGCTTCTCACACCATGGAAAATTTGACCTTTTTATGTGTTTTCTTCATATAAAATTCTCCAAATCACTACAAGAACCAAGATAATAAGATCAAAATAATTTCATTAAATGAATTCCTAACTACCAATAGTAAATAATGGGATATATTTTAATTAAATAACACATTTGCATGGGTCTCAAAACTGCCAAGGCAAATACGACACATTGAGCATCATTTAAAGACATTAAAGTTTGTCTTCATCTACTGCACATAGGATAGATACATTGCCAAGTGTGGATATGAAGCTCACTTTGAATCACATGAGACAACCATTAACATGAGAAAAAATTGGCCATTCAAAGAGGAGGAAAAATAATATTATCTTCAATTTAATAAAAATCTTTCACCTTACCTTTTCTAAAACTTCACATATTTTATGCATGGAAAATGGAGTCATTTAATTAGCCCAAAGCACTTCCAGTTAAATTTTTTTAAATGCTAATATTCCCTCCCTTTGAGACTAATAATATAAATTATTGGCGCAAAATTTTGAGTAATGTATTGCATGCATAGCCAGTATGTGAACAGAACTAGGCAAGGATGTTGTCAAATTTGTAACCAATTATATGACAGAGTCCAAATACCTTAACAAATAAGAATTTAAGATAGAGTCCAAATACCTCAATAAATAATAATTTGTCTTAACTTTTCAGAAAATACCTTAAAAACTATTAAATTGCTTAAAGGCCTAATCTACTAACATTTTTTGATAAAAAATTTATCATTTACAAGAAAACCAATCAAATAATTGGAATTTCCCATTGGCAATTGAAATGTCATTTTGCACTCAAACAAAAGCTATTCTAATATAAAATATTATTTTTTGGTCTAAACACACATAAAAACTTAATTAATATTATTTAATAATTATACATTAAATATATAAAGTGATCTCCTATATATACTATTCTAATATCAAATATTATTTTTTTGGTCTAAACACACACAAAAACTTGATTAATATTATTTAATATGTATACATTAAATATAAAAAGTGATCTCTTATATATAAGGAGTATACCTTTATCACAACTAACACATAATTTCTATATTATAGGTTAGTTGTTGTAACTCATGTACAACTTACTCACATAATATAATTAATATTAAGGATTTACTAACTAATATTCCTAATAGAGAGTCTAGACACATAAGTTTGATATTAGACACTTGGAAATATCATATTTGAAATATATTCACATACTTGGATTGATCCATACACATTTTACTCTTGTACAGACTTCCCCCTATCCATTTAATTATTCATTGTCTTGGCCAACCCAATTACTATATATATAGGATCTCCCTACTTTATTTCATATCACTCTATAATCCTAAGAAGACTATCTCCACATTCCATATTGTTAATTATCCCTATTCGGACATTACTTATAATATTCAAATAGTTATGGTTTGCCACAATATTCACCTTTTTTTAGCAATTTCCAATAAGCTCCAATGGGTAATTTTCAAATTCAAATGTCTGTTTTGGGTTGACTTATACATGTTTCATACATCAGCTATGGGGGGAACATCAAAGATTCATCTATAAATACAAGTTAATCATAAATTCATATTTGTATGGGTTAACATAGTTACTAATGAACATTCACATTGAGAGATCCATTCACACACTCTTGAGGCATTACCAAAAAGGCATACACATTCAATAATCCTCAAAGGAGTAGTCTTAAAACCAAGTTTGAATACAAAACACGCATCAATATTGTATGTTTTCAAGTGTCAAAATCCAAAGAATTGCATTTTATTATGGTACATCATGATTGAATACACATGCCTAGGTAGGAGAATTGTGTGTGGTTTGAGCCCTCTTCAGAGTATTTGGATGTAGGCAATGCTCAATCACTCAACAAGGAGTGGTTGTGGCTATCAAACCCATCCTTCTAACTCTTTTTTCAAATCCAATCTTGTGTCAAGTGAAAGTTATGGTTTTAAGGTGAGAGGAAGCAAATCAAGTATCTTTATGCATGACCATGGTAAAATAAATACAAAAAAATCACAAACAATGATAGGCATAGTAATATAAGTAAAAATAAATGAGAAAAATATATAGGGATAGTACCAATAGAGACTAGATGGTACCAGCTGCCATAGGGTTATGAGCTTTAGAAATAGTATTTAAACACATTTTGAAGCATTATTTCCTGATTTGAGTAATAACATAGCTAAAATTGAACATCCTTAGTGACAATGATGTAGGCAATGTTAAATTTAAGTTATAAAATTATCTAAGTGCATCTCTCTCTTTTATTTTCAAATCTAAGTCTAGGAAGTGCTATATCAATCTCTTTTTAACATTTAGAATTGTATAGTTGATGCCCTATCTTATATAATCTAAATTTTAATAATTTTGGCCTATTTATATTATATTAATTCTAAAATAGTTAAAACATTTTAGTGAACCTGATATTGTACTTTGAATGCGTAAAATCCTAAGTCTATGATAATTATGATTTCATATAACTTTCTTAGGGTTTTAAATTCTTCGTGCATTAGGATTTCAAATCTAATTTCTGATTTTCCCTTATCTAAAATTATAGCATATCTATAATGGATGCTAATATTTTATATTTTGTGATTCAAGTTATGATTTTCATTAATCCAATGTTTCTTTCCTAAAATATGTAATATGTTTCAAAATAATGCAATTAAATGGGTTTAAGTTATATACAATAAAACTAAGGATGATAGAAATAATGATGAATTCTTAGCTTCCCTTAATAACACATATTTCATGAATGTTTAATCTAAGATGTTTCATGTTACTACTCATGTAGAAAGGGAATATATGAATCCCTTCATTCCTCCTCCCATTTGACCTCAAGATAGTGATACCCACCATCTTGCTTCCATCATTCATCTTAGGCTTATATTAGATTTGATAGTCCATGATAAGAGGTAGGGTGCATACTTGTGTAAAATTTTGCATGAATATAAATTTTAATTTTTTGGGGGTGTGTGGTTATAAATCTAAACCTTCCCAACATGTGATAAGTAGTGTTCCTAATGTGGTCATACATGATAAGTCTCAACCCTTGAATGAATCTATTAAGATTCATAATTTCTACACAAAAAATATTATTGTGACGCATTTCATGGATAATTTTCAAAAATAAGTCCAAATTTTATCTCTAAAAGTCCAGTCACTTGAATATAAGCTTGAACATACTCAAAATATTGAGCATGCTAATTAAAATTTCATTATATCTCTACATTTAAAACCTATATTATATATATATATATATATATATATATATATATATATATATATATATATATATATATATATATTAAAAAAATTCATCTTCGACATAGATTAAGAAACAAAACTCATATGTGACTAATAAATCACAAAGTTGGAATAATATTAAAACATCTCCAAGTGAAACTCTTAAGAAAGTGCTTCAAAACAAATTGATCATATTACCTTCTATACATCTTGTGAAAAGACAAAAACATTATTGTGTTTATCATAGAGTTCATGGACATCTTTCAAAAAAAAAATGGACTTTGAAACACATAATATAAGATCTTATTCATAGTGGTGATCTTACATTGGATGCATATATTAAATCACCAATGGAAACAAACGCACCTTCCAATAGTAAGCAACCCCCTAAAATTTTAGTTCTATATCCCAAGGTTACATTACCAAAATAATAGTTACCAAAGTAAAATTTTCCTACGAAAGAGATGCTTAAAAATAAAATTTATAAGCAATATGTGCTTAAGAATACTAATTTTATTAAAAACATAGTTTCCAAGGTGGCAACCACAAATCCTTTGTCATTCCTAGAACCTTTAATCGTTATACCTCACATTGATTGTAAATAATGCACCAATGTCATGTTGATAAATTTTGTGAATTTAATGTATGTAACATGAAAATTCTCAATTCTATTGGATACAACAATAAACATTTGAATAAGGCTACCTCATCCATAAAATTCATAGGATATCTTGAGTGGTACATAGCTCTTGGTCTAAATTTGTGTTCCACTATATTTCACATTGACCCTACTTTGACTCAATGCAGTTATATACTAAGAAGATCATGGATAAATTCAATCGATGAAACACTTGATAATAATCATGATCACATTATATTTAAGCTACAAGGAAATATTATTTCCATTTCAAAAGGTGTAACATATCCATATCGAGTAGAGTAAGTGGATCCCATTTGTTTAACTTGTGATCAAGCAATGATATCTAATTATTCTCCACATATGACCACAACTAAGGTGCATGACATTGATGGTGAGGAATAAATAAAATCTAGTAATCTAATTACACAATATAGTGTAGTTGGTTATGGATACTTATTATAAATATAGAAGATGATTGGAATGACATGTCTAAATCAATGGATAAATATGTTAATACACTTGATGATTATGACATATATGATACAATACCTACATATTATTATCCCATTGATCATCTTATTATTATGTGTTTTCTTGATCACCTTCTCTTGATTTAATTGACGGTGTTCTCTATGTTATTTTATCTTGACATACATGTGTATTTAGGCTTTTGCATTGACCATTTTCATATACATTGCCTCTAATATGGTCATGAAATTTTCCATTTTCCTTTTATTTTAATCATTTATCCTAATGAAGACATTAATGTTATTCATCTTATGATGATAAATATTTTATATTAGTTTGATCCTAGTTTATAATCCTATTGGCATACTACTTCATATGGACTATATATGCTTGATTTTGTCACAACATACATTGAGATTACATGATCACACATATTGTATGCTCATATATATTTGTCATTTTCATATACATAGATTCTTTACCATTGGGGACATGTGTCTTCTTATTTTTGCATGCTATTTTTAGACATGATTTCATGATTCACAATTATATAGGGGTCATATTGCTTGTATTTAATTCCTCTAAACTACTTTATTGTTACACTTTGTGCATAATATATGTTGACATATGTTATGGATCATTTATATCCATTCCATTATTTTACTTTCAAATCCTTTCCTCTTGGACTTGTGTGAATAGATAGAAGTGTGCTTAAATTTTTAAAAAAAGAAATATTGAAGAAATCCAAAATCTAGACCTATGTATGACATGCTTTGCTAATTTACATGATTAATCGATGTTATTTATAATATATATGGTGAATTACACATCAATTTTATACCCACATTATTTTCACATTATACATGTGTGGGATGTAGGATATGCAGGTTATATATGATACATTTATGTATAGATGCATGACATTTATTACACCTAAAGGTTAGCTTTTTACTTTCGGGGCATCTTGGTACACTTTTTAGGGTATATATTTCTATGCCACTCCATTGATCATATTTAACTACTTAGACTATTATTATATGGATTTTTCTTGTGTATATTCTTTAGAGTGTTATCCTCTATGGATATCATACTTTTCTAAACTATATAATGACATTGTTTAACCCTAAAATGAAAAATCTAAGTTGTTTGGAGTTAGCCTTAGATTACTATTAAAGGCGTATATAGAAATGAAATGGCACAAGGGTGATAATAAAACCTATAGCAAGATAATTAGATGTTAAACTCATATATAATCATATCCTAAATTTATTATGATGAGATAGTATAAATATAGAAAATACAACTATGTTAGATATAGAAATGATAAATAACTGATGTACTTAGCTTGTTATGATGCTAATATATTTCTAGATATGGATCAAGAAGAAAGTAGGTTAGAAGGAGATTCTATAAAATTTAAATTTTGGATTGGATGTTTTTAGCTCCTTGAACAATAACATCAGCTTTGGATGATTGCATTGATTTTATTATTTAGATTTGAAACTAGTGTCTTATACAAAATTCTTACTAAAATAAGATGTGATCACCTAGGTGCTTCTTGGTTTTACTTCACCTTCACTATGTTGCATTCAAATTTAGGTCATGGACTGTCGCTCCTAGCAAAACCCTATCTTTCCATATTCATAGTAACCTTGCGTGAAAAATGGGTTAGTTGGCACATGGTGTCGAGATAACCCAAAAGACCTTGCTATCAAAGGGTGTTGCCTATATATCCAATACTTCAAAAGAGGGCCTCAGACTCATGTAGTTATTTCCTATGTGTTGGCTTCTATGTGAACCATGTAATATATGTAAAGCAAGTATAATAGTGGCATAGCTTGTAACTTGTCAAATCGGCCTCTTGGGATACTCCTTTAGTATTTCAAATCTATAGATGTGTAGTCCCTATGATTGGTATGGAAATAGGGATACATAGGGAATATTCACTCAATTAAATGTTATTTACTCTAATTTTTAGGTGAAAAATAAATGAGGGTTGATCTTTTATTTTTATCAATCCCTTTAGAATGATAACTTGCATTAAAGCACTTAGAATGACTATTAAGATATATTTCATTTTCAAATTGGATGAATTTATGGCATAAGACACTTATATCAGGACAAGATAGTAACATCGATGTTATTGTTTATCTCAGATGTTAGTGTCTACGGACAAGTAAAGTATGTACAGGGTCTAAACTTTAAAAATGGAAGATAAGTACATTTTGAGCATTCTGGGTAAGATATGACACCTAGGTCATCAACATAAGACTATTCAAACTAAGAAATATAGGCCAAGGGGTATAAAGATAGAGCAAATGTGAGACTTATTGAAGTGGGAAAGACTAATAGGAACAACCACTGATTGAGTTTTTCAAGTGTACAAGACTAAGGTGCTATATAATCATAAAATATCATCTAAGTTTTTACCCATTTAATATAGTAATGAAATTTCTAGTTAAAGGAAAGGAATGTGTACCTATGTGTGTATACACACCTTGTCTTTACGTGTACCCAACTTGAGTGCTTTGATGGTCACTGACTTGCAACCAAAATCATGTTATAGTATAAAATAAGTGCATATAATCTAGGTTAAAATTAATTGAAATATATTGAAATTGAAATATCAAGGTTTAGGAGTACACCTATATTTTAATGTAATCACCTTGTTTATTGTCAAGATGATTTGAAAAAGATGTATCATTATAAGGCTTTGAAATGCAGATTAGGAAAAATATGGATAACTATTTAAATTGCATATATTCAAGGAGAGAGAGAGAGAGAGAGAGAGAGAGAGAGAGAGAGAGAGAGAGAGAGAGAGAGAGAGAGAGAGAGAGAGAGATTGGAAGGCACATGCCCCCAACTTTGGATCAAAATTGAGTTGCCACCTTGCAGTTGAGATTAGCTCAATCATGGTAACCCAATAATATATATAACTTGGTGAGGATGGATGATCAATTCCAACCTAAAATTTGGCAAGATTGAGTGATTTGATCACTTCAACGATACCAAAAATGAAACAACTACTGAAGTATAGGCTCAATAAAATTCCTTAAAAGTATGTGGGGTGTCAATACAAAAATGTTTATGATATGGTAATTGTTCATAAAAGAGTTTTATAATTTGAAACTAAATTAGATTTTACAATATTAGGGTAAGTGCACACATTTGGGGGACAAAAAAAGGCCTACCTGTGGACATGATGTTTTTTTAAATTTTAGAAATTTAAACTTATTTAGATAATTTGAGATGGATACACTCAAAATTTGAAGATGGTATAAAAACATGAATTATAAAATTTTGAGTCTAGTTTTCAAAAAACTATTTTTTTTTCAAAAATGGTTAAGTATAAATAGGTCAAACATCTAAAAATTTAAAAGGACCTCCTATTTTTTTCAATAAATCATATTAGATAGATGGTCGTGCGGCCCACCATTTTTTTAGCATCATTACATATTGTTTGAAATCCTTTGGTGAATATTTAGATAATATCTTCTAGTGTGTTACAAAAAAAAATTATTTTTTTCAATGAATATTTTTCTATTAATTTTTTAATTAAGTAGATCTTGAAAACTGAAAAAAAATGAATAGACGGTCGTGCGGCCCACCCTAACTACCTAAAAAAAATGATTATTTTTTTTTAATGTGTGTAGAATTAGGCCTAGTTTATTACCATATAATGTGTTTTGCATTTAGATCAATGAAAAATAAATTGCATAAACATAAACAGGCATGTATATGTGCGGCATGTAGTGGCCTAAAAAAAGTGTAGTTAGAAATAAATATAGTTTGAACCCTTAAAATAACCTAAAAATTATAAAAATCATGTATTTATATAGAAGACAACATGCTCGTCATGATGGTAATAATTTTTTAAATTTTGATGTTGAAATCCATAGCATATTTTATGATTGAAGTTAAAATTTGATGGTTTTTGTCAAAACTCTCAATCTCGACTTTAGATGAACAGTCACAAGCCTTTGACTCAAAAATCCAAGCCATTTTTGAGCCTATAAGCTTGGTTTTGAATTTAAATTCAAATAATGCATACATGTTTCATAATGTGTATGCATTATGTAATGCATTTTATAATGCGTGCATGTTTTTTTGAAATAACACCAAAAAATCAAATCATGTGTTTCTTATAGTAGGGAAAGGATATACCTTACTACCTTACTTGCCTAAAATCCTACTTGCCCTTAAATTTCATGTTTCTTATTAATATTATCCTACATCCTATCTTACCCTTTTGTTATTTCTTTGATATCTTTGACCATACCCCTTTATTTAGAAATTTTGAACTAATTTTTTTAAGTGGCAAACCCGTTGAATTGGACTATGTAGTATAGATAATCATGTGTAAGTAGAAATAAGAATTGATCCCTTGGTCTAATAGTTCATCTCTTGGATATCTATTTCAAGAATGTTATCTAATGGAGCCCAATACTTGTGAATCATGCCTTGGATTATCCCAAAAACTTCTTTAAAATGCATTGAATAAAGTCCCTTAAGTTTCCTCCAATGTCACTCAGTGCATCTAATTCAATAGACCTGCATTTTGAGGTTCCAATTGAAATTCTAACAAGAGTCTTCTATTCTTACAATTATTCAATATTCTACTAATGTATTCAAATACATTACTCAAATTTTGCCTAAAATTAATATCTATTATGAAAATATGGTTAATCCTCCATTCCGTGCACCTCCTTCATCTACCACTCCATCACACATGGGACAACCATCAACCACTCCATCCATTCCCACCTCATCTCAAGAGTATGTCTTTGATATGGGACTTGTCCTAGCTACACCATGGATGCAATAATTGCAAGCTTAAAAACAAGCTAAACAACACTTGGTGCTTATCAATATTATAGAGTTGTATACCTTACTGTGTAATTAGGATGGTAAGATAGGAAATTAGGATGATGGGTACAAGGTACGCATTTTTCTTAAATATTTTGATATTTTGGTCAAGATGGGTATGCATTTTATTTTGTATAATATGTGGTTTTGAGCTTAATAAACTTGAAATGGTCACATGTATCTATTAGTGATGATGTGGATTTAAGATGTTATCCCTATAGTGATGAATGTATAGTTTTAAAAATATCTAAATGCACTAGGGACCTCGTTTGAAACTATTAAGGGATGGCTATGCTTTAGAAATATAGGGTGGCATAGACCTGACATTGACCAAGTACAACATGTGTATAAGCTACCCCAACTCAAACTCTATTGAGCTTATTCAAAATACATTAAAGGTGACAATGTCCCCTAAATCTGAGACCTGTTTCCCCTCAAAGATGATGTTGAGCAGAGGGACCCAATAATTATTCATGTGGATGATGTTGCTCACCTCATATAGATGGTTGATTATAATTGAATATCAATGTGTACCCCCTCACCGAAGGTTTCAAGATTATAGATTTTGTATATATCTTCAATCATCTTGTTCATATTTCATTATAATGAGCTTAAACCTTATGATGTGGACTGCAAGAAAGTAGTATCTCAGAATTCTTGATCCAACTTGAGATTTGAGGTTGAGAAGTCCATTGATGAATTGTGTTTTGTCCTATGTGTAGGACTTAATATGAATGTACTTTAAGACCTAGAGGTAATTCAAGGTAAAGGGATCTATATCATTTGAATACATATATATAAAATTGATAACATTTTATTCTCGCTCAATTTGGATGGGACCTTAAAGGGATCTACATGATAATTTTTGTATAGTAATGGCAAGTCAAAGGCTTGCATCATGTGAATTATTTACTATACATGAGTTGATGGGATCGATGTCAATCTTTAAACTTTTTTGGCTTATATGTATGTATAATAAAATTGTGAGTAGGCCTTAGTTGGATTATTTAGAGGTGATGGGACCTATCTAGGTATCAAAGATCATGAGTTCCACTCATGTAAGTTAATAAATGTAGAGAGTGTAGCATGCACATGCCTAGGTTTGGCCCTCATGGCATCTGATATGTGGTCATATTTTTCTAAGTGTTTCTTATTGCTGATGGAATCATTGAGTACTTTTAATGACTTGGCATAATAGGGCTAGGCCCAGCCTATCATAGAATTACATCATGTGAATTATTTACTAGACATGAATTGATGGGATTGATGTCAATATTTAAACATTTTTGTCTTATATGTATGTATGATATTTATGAATAGAACTTAGTTGAATTGGTTAAAGGTGATAGGACCTGTCTAGGTATCAAAGATCATGAGTTGACTCATGTGAGCTAATAAATGTAGAGAGTGCATAGTATGTACATGCCTAATTTTGGACCTCATGGCATCTAAGATGTGTTCATATTTTTACAAGTGTTTCTTATTGTTAATGGGATCATTAAGTACTTTTGATGTCTTGACACAATAGGGCCAGGCCTAACCTATCAGTATTATCTATTTGAATTAGCCACTTGGTGTACTAAAGTACACATGGCCATCTCTAATTGGATCAAGACTCCTAGGGTGATAACATTTTTTATTCTTTTAAGATATAGAATGTATATACATATCTAACAACTCTAAAACTTCTCTAGGTGTACAAGACCTACATGTGGAAATCTTTGATTAGATTGGGTGTCTTGAGGCTTTGACAAATATGATGTTTCTAGGACTTGGCCTAACCTATCAGTCTTATCTATTTGAATTAGCCACTTGGTGTACTAAAGTACACATGGCCATCTCTGATTGGATCAAGACTCCTAGGGTGATAACATTTTTTATTCTTTTAAGATATAGAATGTATATACATATCTAACAACTCTAAAACTTCTCTAGGTGTACAAGACCTACATGTGGAAATCTTTGATTAGATTGGGTGTCTTGAAGCTTTGACAAATATGATGTTTCTAGGACTTGACAATTATATCTCTAACACTTATATGTGTGTACAAGATACATGTGGTGACATCTAATTAGATTAGGCCTCACAGGGCTCTGATATCTCTTTAACACTTATAGAACTTGATACCTCTAACAGTGCTAACACTTTCAAGCATGTATGAGGTACACGTGGTGATATGTAATTAGATTTGGCCTCCCAAGGCATTGTCAACTCTAAAACTTCCAAGACTTGATGTATCTTTGATAGCTTTAACACTTTTGGGTGTATAAGGTACACACATGACACAATAAGGTTCAATTATAGGGGTAATTAGGGTCAAAATAAGCCATGTATGAACCTATTTTAAATTATATACATGATGTGATTTAGAGTGAAAATAACCCTAAAATGTCATCATGTATATATATAATGAATCAAATAGTTTATTCATTCAATTTAAGAGGCATGGGAAGCCAATTTGAACCCTTTCTTAACGTAAATATAAGAGCATGATATATTATTTGAGATAAAATTAAGTACAGTTATAGATCATGAATTGAACTAATTAGTCAATTGGTGTAATTAGGGATGTGATTTGGGCAAAATTAAACACCTAAACCAAATTTATTGCCCAATCAATTGTATAATCTATGCAAAATGTATGGCTTAGTTGACCCTATTCTAATCATAAATGCAAATATGAACATAAATGTGACCAATTTGAACACATTGAACCTAAATTGGAGTCTACAATGTGATTAAAGGGGATAAATTAGGTCATGTTTCATGACATGTTGATTATAAACCCTAATTTTATCATTTAAACATGTACAGTTCCCCTAAACCCTAATTTCATGATATATACATAGGTACAAACCTATTACACTAAACCCCTAACCCTAAATCCTAATTTTATAACAAAAACAATGCGTAAGTTCCTTGATTTCATCACAAATACATAAATTTATGAATTTGATCAGTGCCAGTTTTTGAACCCATTATTCACCTAGTTTTGTAAGGACCTATGATGGGATTTTGGGCAAAATTAGCTCATTTTGTCTTACATATTGAGCCTTATTGCATCATATGATAGTCTTATTGCTTCATAGTCTTATCAAGAGTCTTATTACATCATGTATTAGAGATTTATGCATCATAATAGGGATTTATGTATCATATTGAGCCTTATTGCATCATATGATAGCCTTATTTCATCATATTGTAGATTTATTGCATCATATGATAGTATTATTTCATAATATGATAGTTTTATTGCATTGTATGTTAGTCTTATTGCATCATATTGAGCCTTATTGCATCATATGATAGCCTTATTGCAACATTTGATAGTCTTATTACATCATATTAGGGATTTATGCATCATATTATAGTATTATAGGGGACTTTATGCATTGAATATGAGCCTTTGTGCTTATTTTTATAGCATATACCTATATTTCAATTAACATGTATGCATTATAATAATGTGAATGTGTACAAGTTCCTTGAAGTAAAAAAAACTTAATTTTCAACATCTTTTTTATCCCAAATCGAGAGTATTGTCCCCACAGACATTCCATATGTACTCTACATACTTTCTTTGTAGTTTTTTTTGGACTCCACATTTTGAAGTAATTTCTTGGTTGCTTTTGTCAAAATGGGCTCTAGTTCATGTTCAAGGAAGAGGAAGAAGTTGAAGAACAAAACACTGGAGCAATTAGAAGAGTTGAGAGAAAAAAAACAAGCTATGAATGCAAGTATTTCATTCTAGACAAGGTACAAACACTTAACCTAGTGAGTAAAGTTCCTTAGATAATGAGGCATTGACAATAATAAATTAAATAATGATGAAATGAACAATAATGAATTGAATTGTAATGAAATTCATAATAATGAATTGAATTATGATGAAATTAACAATAATAAATTAGATAATGTTAGAAATTCACATTCAAAGTTTAAAGTTTTTTATTTTGTTGATGAAGAACCTATGCATGATACTTTACCCACCAACAATGAATAAAATTTAACGGACAGAAATAATGATGAAATTAACAATGAAGAAAATTTCATGGAAACATATAATTAAGAAACAAATAATGAAGAAAATTTCATGGAAACATATAATGATTTTGAAACACCCTCTAAATGGATTCCACCAATAACAACACCTCCAAGAACTATGTGTAGAAATTAAAATTACTTAATTGAATTTGATAAAAAAAAATTGAAACCAATGCATAACAAAATGTCTGACTGCCATTCAAGAAGACTAGCTCAATAAATTTGGGATAGTTTCTTTCATAGATTGGAGTATGATAGTCAAAGATGTCAATTATTTGTTTTGTTGATGAAATTGGTTAAGATGAGACCTACAATATACACATTAGTACTAATAACATCTAACATGGATTAAAAAAATGATGAAACTGTTAAAAATCTACATGATGCATATCATATTATAGGCCCAAAATCATGTGACAAATAATGTAATATTTCCCAGTGTATACTGATAATTTGTGCAATAGATGTTGAAATAGGGGAAATGATTTATTTCAAAAATAAGTCAAACACATGATATAAATAGAAAAATATTAATGAAATCAATTACAAGATGTAAAATACTTAATGAACCCAATACAAAAGACTTCCACAAAAATACAAGGCTATAGTCGATGCTTTAAAAGACTTGCATAGTTTTGGAAAGATAATACAAGAGTTTTTCCCAATGCAAGAGATGTAGTGAAAAGAAGAGTTGGTTCTCGTCATCGTGAACTACATTTGAAACATTTTTTGGATATGACTCAAACATAATTGTACTTTAAGCTTTTGGAAAAACATCCACAAATTGATATTAGTCAAATATTTTTTGAGATGGCCAAATATTTTTATGTAAAAATAAATCACACATGCACCACTTGTTGTTCTAGGTAAAATGTTAAATTTTCAATGCACTATGATGTTTTTATCCATATTCATTGTACTTTGCATAATAAAAACATTTTTTAGGAGTGTGGCATAGAAGTTCCACCAAAATCAGCCAAGGAATTTATTCCAAATATTATTTGTGAAAGACCAGATGGACAGTTCTTTAATAAGAAAGCATGTTTGGATGGAAATTACAACATTTGCGATGGATCGCCAAAATTAAAAAAATGTATCCATGAGAAGTGTACAAGTGCAATTAGATAGGAATTATTTGGTTTGATCAAATACAATTCTGTGACTTATCAATTGAAAGATGACAAAGAATATAAAAGGTGTGAGCTTGTTACAAAAGAGATACATGGTTCAAAATTTATGGTCGAATTCATGGAAAAAAAAAATTATGAGTATGCAAGGCACACACATAGGGATAAATGGTTGGATAAACATTTCAAGCTAAGTAAGGACACATTCCCCATTGATCCTATTATTTTAGTAGTAGAATTTTCTAAAAATTACACATTCAAACCACAAATAGAAGTTCAATCATAGTATTACAACTCAACATAAGTTGCCATATTTATGTATTAGCATTCATGTATGTACCTAATAGTATAGAGGAAGATAAAAAATATATTAAGGGAGTACCATTTCTATATTAGTGATGACTGATCACATTGTACAAAGTATGTGCAAGGTTGTTTTGAAAAGTTTTATGGATAGTTGACTCAGAGGAACATTACTTTTAAATAGAATTACATTTGGTCAGACAATTACACACCACAATTCAAAAATGCATGGATGTTTTATTGGTTGAGCAGGATGAACGTTACCACTATTGTAGAACATATTAGAGTTTTACAAAGGCTGGCAATGGAAAAGGGGAGCATAATAGTGTTGGAGCATGTGTGAAAAGAGTTGTTGCAAGGAAGGAGTTAATATTTGACCATGTTGCTAATTTGATTGATGTAAAAATTGTGGTTGAATGGTGTAATGAGAACATATGTCATGGTGCTAAATAAAATTATAGTATTCATAGACATTTTTGGTTAATGGAGGAAAAAGACTTGGAAAACTATGAGGATTGTATGACTCTATTAGGTTCAAGTGAGATCCAATCATTTTGTAGCTCAAATATAGGTTCTTGGACTATTCATATGTGACACTTGGCATGTTTTTGTTCTGGATGCATGGACTCTATTTGGAATGAGTGTGAGTCACAAGAGTGAGTGGATGACTAAAGTTCTAGACCTCTACTTCTAATCAACACATATCAGGTTTCACCAGCATTATAACTTATAGATATGACATCATCATATGACTTTGACCATATATCTGATCTAATACAACCAAGTAGAAGATTAATCTTTGTGTACTATTTATTCTCATTATCTATCTTCATAGTGTCATTAAAAATTATTTTTTTATAATGCAAGCCATGTTTTTGTAGTTATAGATGAGGACAATGAAGAGGGAACATATTACTACTTATGTTAGTGTGTGGATAGAAATAAAAAATTAACTTCCTCGATCATAAATGGAGAAAACATTGATTATGCCACTGAGTTTATGGTAGTCACTATAACTTGGCTTTGACGATATCCTAAAAATTCAAATGTATGGTTGTTTGAAGACTTTGAAATGCATAGGAAGATACTATAGTATGTAAATTTGGTTCTTGCAATGAATATTTAATTCCAAAAATATCATGGGAAGCTAAGAAATAAGAATCTATGGAAAGTTCATGAATCAAACCATGAAGTTATTATTGATAATATCAAGATTAGAGTAGATCCAAGTGGTTCATTGGATTGAAATACATAGGTATGTTGACTTGTAAAATTTAGATGTAATAAATTTTACCAAATGTTTTTGATTTTGTGGATAGTACATGCATAAATTTCATCTTTAATTACTTACTAACATTTTTTTGAGTTTGTCGACTAGGCTAGATGGGAAGCCAAGAACTTGGTCCTAGGTATTATCTACCCCTATGAACATGTTGGCAATGCCATTTTTCAACCAAAAATGGAGTTCTTAGACCGTAACTTCAACTTTGACAACATTTGTTATCAGTGTTTCCATGCTCCAAAATAGTAGTGAAAATACACTTATGGGTGGAATTAGATGTCACAGTCATTACAAAACATGTAATTTACCTATATAAATATGCTCCAAGTGATGGATTTACACATGTGGGTCCCAGAGGCAAAAATTCTAGTTGGAGGTCAACAAGTTGTCTCTTCACTGTCAAAAAGTTACATTTTAAAACCAGTTACTGAAACTTCTAGCACAGATTGATCTTAGAGGTGATTTAGACTAGATTTGGGGTATAATTAGAGGGATTTCAAATGCATAGGATGTGTGTCATGGTTCATCCATATGACTTACATTTTTGGTTTTATGCATACCTAAATTTAGGCTAAAAATCAGCATCTTTCTTATATTGGGAAGGTTGTTCTTGAGCCCAAAATGGGTGGTGGGTTTATCAACCAGGCCAGATGGGAAGCTAAAAACTTAGTCCTAGACATTATATACCCCTTTAGACATTATTAAGAGAATATAAATTAAAACCTTAGAATGCTTGTTAATTCTTCTCAAACTGTTTAAATCTTGCAGGTGCATTAAAACCCCTATTTTCATTCATATATTATCTAGTGAAGGGATGTGTGGATATAATTACATGATAGGTTGGTATGTTGGTGAAATATGGACACAAGGATGAGGAAATAAGTCATAATAATGACCTAAGTGAGGCAAAGAATGTATTGAAAGTACATAGTCCCTTAAAAACATGTACAATCAACCAAAAAGGTAGACAATCCATTGCATTTTGTTGTGTTTGGGTATTGGATGGATTGAACAAAGCTTATAAATAATTTGTATAGATATAGGGGGTGAAAATAGACCTAGATTTGGTATTTAGGTCCTTTTAAACCTTTTTAAACTCAATAAATGGAATTATATAAGCTCTCGGGCCTATATAGAAGAAGAAAAACCCTAGATTAGGGTTTTGATGTTTTAGGGAGTTTTAACTATGGAAAAATGTTGAAAAATTGTAATCATACCTAATTAGATGAGATTAAATTGAATCAATAGGTTTTATATTGAAATGGGGCCTTACAATATAGTTTTTAGACCTATGGGTGTGCTTAAGGGCTAATTAGGCCTAATGGAGAGATGGGTTACAAAGGAAGTCTACTCTAAGTGTGGATTTAGGGCATAAAACTTGACACACACCTAGAATTAGATAGAGGGTGGATATAAATGTGTTTTCATCTTGAAAATAGTGCCTAGTCTGAACAAACAAAGAGGAAATGCACCAAAAAAAGCTACAAGCCTAGGATTGTCCTTATGAACCTTATATGATGAATTAAAGGTTGAAGTGTTTGTTTCCCTTATAAAAAATGAAATCACTAATATTATTTATTTATTATAAGGGTCCATTTCCATTAATCCCACTCCATTCACAAGACTTAGAACTGAGATAAGTGACTAGGTGTATAACAACTACCAATCTAAGATGATTTAATCACCAATATAAGATTCAATTAACAAAAAAATAGGTTCAACACCCCTTATTATTTAATTTGAATTATTATAGAAATAAATATTCTTAAAAATAATAAATGTCAATATTTATAATTATAGGATCTATCATACCAATTTTATTTGCAACACTATCCTAACAAGTTATTCTCAATCTCATAACATTTGTAATCCTTAAGAATCCTTCAAAACCAATTGTTCATAAAACTCTAAACACAAGTGATTTAAAAAAGATTTACCTCATTTATTTTATTGAATATTCATTACCAAAAATAATAATTCCATGTATGAATGCCATATATAGGCATACAATGTCAATAATACATGCATTACCATATATGCATACAAAAAATTACATCATGTTTAACAACATAGTATCTAATGTCAGGTGACTACATCATATATGCATGTAAAATGCCAAAAATGCATACATTACCATATAGGAATACAAAAAATTACATCATAATCATCAAATAGTCTCCCTCTCTTTACCTTCTTCGAATAAGACTCTCCATGGGATGCCCTGCTTTTAGATAGAGATATCCTGAATGCCTTAGATTAATCCAAGGTTTGACTATAGGTACTATGCTCATTTATTACTTACATAAACCTATTCAAATAAAAAATTTATTATAAGATTAACAAGTATACATGAAACCAATTTAATGAACTCATTTTAAACTATAATAAAAAAATCATTTAAATATGCACTTACTGCAATCTCATGGTCCTTCTCAATTTACCATTGATGCTCGACTAGGTCAGTGTCAAGTTAATATGCATGAATAGGCATGTAAAATGATGAATAAACATGAGGATATACTACATTATTCATCTAAATTAGACTATCAAATTTCATATGACAACCTTGCATACACAATATATATATGTGCATATAAGTTATATTTTCTCAAGTATGTAGTAAAATTATTAAAACAAAAGTACTAAATTACAATTCAAATTTAAAGTGAATATAAATACCTCAGTGAGTGTCTATGTATATGACATTATAGTAGCAATTCCTGAGTCTATCTTGACTCACAATTATGGAGGAGTATCTACCTTAGTCATCAGCTAAACAAATAACTTAATAATCAATAACTTGGGCAATTCATTGATTAAACAATTTGATAACAAACTTAGTCTTGCATAATATATGAAAAATATAATGAGTTCATGGGAATAATGAATGTGGAAAGTGGATATGTGTAACATGTGACTCGTAACACCACACTGAAGGCAAAAAAATGTTAGTTTCATGAGGGAGAATGACATGACAGGGAGGGTTTATGAGTGAATTTTGTGAAATTGAGTCATTAAATGAAATTTAGGCATTGAAATATATTTGATACACATATATACACTATTTTGGATGATTCTATAGCTTTGTTGATGTGTATTTTATATTTTGACTTTATTAAGGTCATTAGGCCTAATTGTCTTAAGGCAGTGACTTGGTATAGTTGAGGACAGTCCTATGAGCTATGGTGTCTATGTTGATTTGTTTTGAAATTTTGATCATGTTAACACCTTGAATACTTTTATTATAGACAATCACTAATTTTTAGTCTAACTAAGTATTGGTGTGATCAAAAATCCCTTAGAAATAATCATTGTGATAAGACAAGTAACTTGTATAGGTGTTTGTTGAGAAGTTTGTAAACTGAGTCTTAATCAAGTTAAGACACCTAGAGTGATAGGTTTATAAGTGCCTAATTTTAATTTTCCTATAGGTGGCATTAGGTCAATTATATATCCTTAGATTTCCCTTAATTTTTTCAAGGGAATGTCTATATTTATATAGTTCAAGTAGGTTGAGGTTAATAAAGGGTGATAATACAGGTAAAAAAGAGTGGAAGCGGCTCTCTGTGGACAGACCAGATTTGAATTCTGTTATGACCTCCCTTTAAGGGAATATTAATCATGTTCCCATTAATCATATTGATATTGAGTGTGAATACCTTTGGGTTTACTCTTTTAATGGTTCTTACACTATTAAATCTGGTTATAACTTCATAACTGGAGACACCCAAATTAATTATGATTGGAGCAAGATCTGGTCTTCTGAACTTACTCCTAAGATCAATCACTTCCACTGGATCACTCTTAAAGAAAAAATCTTAACAAATGATAGACTCATTAAAAGAGGTTTTATAATGCCAAATATGTGTAGTCTTTGTAAGAGTGGACTTGAAGATGTTCATCACTTGTTTTTACATTGTTATTTTACTACTAAAGTTTGAAGTGATATTTTTTCTAGGTTTGGTGTAAACTAGACTTTCCCATAGAATATTTTATAGTCCTGGATTTAATGGAAGCCCCTTTCAAACATTGCATTATGCAAAGACTTTGGAAGCTGATATTCCCTCACACCATCTGGATAATCTGGAAGGCCAGGAATGCACTCATCTTTAGAAACTGTAGAAGCACAAAAAAGAGGCTCATAAAGGAAATCATTGTGGCTATCAAAGATGATATTTAAAGGTTTAGACCTCCCAAAAAATAGAATTATCCAAAGGAGGAAGAAAGTGTTCTCACTAATTAGGGTTTTGATACTCATTAGCTTCAGATGAAGGTTCCTATTAGTGTTGATATATCTATTATCCAGTGGATCCCACCACCTAAATAGTGGTATAAGTTAAATTTTGATGGAGCCTCTAAAGGTAATCCTGGAGCAGTAGCAGGGGGGAGTTATTAAAAATCATCTTAGACTTGTAATTGCATTTTATTCAATTAATATGGCGCATTAGTCCAATCACTATGCTAAAGATATTTTTGCTCTTTGGGGCATTAGATTAGTAAAGGAATTCAAAATATCTAAAATTATAATTGAGGGGGACTCTATGAATATTTTAAATCACCTTAATAATTTATATCCTCCTAGCTAGACCATTAGGGACTTCATAAAAGAATCAATTGAGATTTGCAATTCCTTTGATAATTGCATGATTAATCACACTTACAAGGAGGGAAATCATGTCATGGATGCTCTTTTAAATCAAGGCATCATCTCAAATCATTTGATTTATTGGCACTCAAGTGACATGATACCTATTAATATTAAGGAAATTATACATAATGATAGAAAAGACATTTAGAATTAAGAGTTTTCAACTAAAGTATGAGGGACATGTGAATGAGTTTCTCCAACTGGATTTTGCATGCTCCAAGGTGAACTTAATAATGATTGATCAGAAAGGTTTTTGGTCTCATAATTTTTGGGGCTGTTGTTTCATTATTTAAAATTGGATAGGAAGTAGTTTACAAGATGATCATAGGAAGAACAGAGGTGTTTGCATCCATACTTTATCCATGGGAGGGTCTCCTTACCAGGTGGAGCCTGTGATGGATCAACATGGAAAAACATTAAAAACCTATAGCCTCTTCTATAGATTTGGGGCTTCTCCAACTTGATGGAGTGTATTAGAGGGCATGATAAATAGATCTCCATTGAATTTACTAGCAGCTAGAAGGATAGGGTAGTCACCATGGGGGGAAATAATTTTAAAGTGACTGAGGAGTTAATCGTTGAGATTACAAGTCTAAGCATGGATGGCATTAAGTATTTTAGCAGGCTTATAGACAAAGTGGTAGAGGAGAAGTTATTCTTGGAAGATAAGGAAAAACTTTCTTATGTTTTAGTGGGTATTGTGGTTTCTTCTCTTCCTAAACCCTTCGATGATGTGGCATGGATGATGTTCAAATACATGACTCTTGAAGGTAGGTATGTTTCAGCTCCCCTTCACCACTTTGTCTTCTTAAATCATTTTAGAATAGGATCCCAAATTAGTTTTTTTTCATTTCATATTGATGTCTATGGAGAAATCAGTCCTTGAGGTTCAACATCATTCTAGGGCACTCCCTCTTCACCAAGGGATTATATTACTCCTTTACCAACATTTCTTAAATCTTGTCCCTTTGACTAGTAGTTCTTCTCCTACTAAATAAATTCAACCCATTCCCACTAATCCTATGGGGAAGAGAAAATTTCACTCCAAAAACTCTTTCTATACTATGGAAGATGCCCCCCCTCTCCCAAAAGAGTTTTGAGAAGTTTAGATAAGGGTAAAAAATTGGAAGTATCCCACATTCTTCTTGATATTTCTAGCCCTTCCAAGAAATTAGATGTGGGGGTGGAGGTTAATGAAAAACTTGTTTATTTGGAGAAGGAGATTGATGCCATGAAGAAAGAAGTCAAGCAACTTTCTAAGGCTGCTGTAAAATATAGATGGCTAGCTCCTCAAGCATTGGTAAGGACAAAGTGACTAAAATTTTCAAGAAACTCTACTCCTTTGAAGGTAGGATCTCAAAAATAAAAATCAAATGGGAGGACTTCCATACTATAATCAAAGCCATAATGGATTTTATGGAATTTCAAGTTCACCAAGTTTATCAACTTTGTGGAATCAGTGAAGGCATTTGGCATAAAGACTCCTTGGCCCAAGCAATTAGCATTATTGATATATATGATCCCTCAAATAATACTACCATGAAGTAGTTCAATGCCTTAAAGGACCTGTAGAATAAAATTAAAGAGGTGGAAAAGTGATCTGGTGTTAGGTTGTTGCACAGTTATTAAGTAGTTATAAAGTTGTTGCTCTATCATTGTTTTGCATTCTGTTTCTTTTGGTTTTTGTATAGAAAGTCTTTTCTATTCTTGGGCTTCCACATCTATCAAATTATTCTTCTTTTAGATAGGAATGTACCCTACTTTTTATAGGATTTGCATTGTTTATCTGGCTTTTGAGCCCTTTTCTACAAGGGTATAGTGCCTTTCAAAATAACTATCTTCTAGTTTGTATTGATCTTTCTGTTGATCCTTTTGTACAAGGGTATAGTCCCTTTTATCAAAACTATTTACCAATAATTTAAAAAAAAGGTGATATAATCTTGTCAACACTCAATATTCATTTTAGGGGACTTTCTTGATGAAAGGTGTTAATAGTCTTATCGAGTCATCATGTCACTTGAGTGACGAAAGTGCATGGATATAGATAGGCCTTTTCCCCCAACTAGATATAGTAGGTCTTTGGTCCCCCTAATTAGTTGGTGGTAAAAAACTACTCGACCCCATCTATCTATATGGGGTCGAGGTCCCCTATTTGTATATGGTTGCAATACCTATGCCATATACATATATGTTATAGTTTATAGTTGATGCTCTCTTGATAAGTCAATAGGATCTAATGGCCTACTCTATATAGATCTACTAATAGAGAGGGGTATACTAGATCTTATAAAATGGGATAAAATTACTATCCCCAATTGGGATTGAGTGCCTATCAATCCAAACTGACCATTTTTTATTGAAATCCAATGAAACATAAGAATCAATAACATTGGCAAAGTGGGATCAAGTGAATTACAATTAAATATAAAGATTATGAATATTATGGGAGTGAGATAAATATTAGGATAGATCAACCCACTATTACCCATCAAGATTAAGGGTTTATCTTCAAGTGGGATTGACCTGCCTCTCTAAATAAAAAAAATATTTAGAGTAGGGTTGGAAATTGGAATTGACTAGATACAATGCGATTAAGAGGCTATGCCATCTAAATTTATAAATCCATATATAGAGATGAAATTGTTATGTTCAATTGGAATTGATGGGAACTGAATTGCTAGCTATGACCATTTTGGATATGAATCATATAGATTAAACCGTTATATGTGATTAGGATAATAAAGATTCAAGTGGTTGGCTATGAGGCTAGTATTTAAAAGAAAGGAGTGGTGTGCATATTGATGAAGACATCCTATGCTCGATTTGGAAATTGATGGAAATATATTGTACCAAATAACTTTTATCAAATGAATTCTATACACACACACACACACACACACACACACACACACACACACACACACACACACACACACACATTCAATCTTACTGATTGGGATTGACCCACTATGGGAACTAAATATAATGGGATATCAAGCAAATATTTAACTCGCTATTTTGGTTATTGAAAACATAGTTTAAAAATTGAAATAAAATCAAAAGATTTGATATGGAAGATGATTTTTTAACACTACATCAATCCATTAATACATCAAACAATAAAAAGTCCAACAAAATAATATCAGCTATTTTATAGTTTCTTACACAAAATCTACCAATGATGCAATTAAATGTGTATGAATGTACATATAGAGTATATAAGATTCACTTGAAATTTTACCTTTGTAAATGTATTCAGTGTCATACTGACATGGATAGATGTAGTGAGGGTTGTCCCAATACCTAGCTCAGTAAATTGAAATTATGATATCGAAGGTAATGTCTCCTCCTGAAACACAAAAAAAATACATACATATTATTCATTTTAAAATTGTAAATTAATTTGTACCTTTTTAATTTTCAAATATAACTTAAAAATTTAACATTAAATTTATATAAAAGATACCTTCATGTGTGTAGAGAGTCCCAACATATCCAAACCAAATGTGTGTGCCAACAACTCATCATGCAAGACCATATCCTCCAAGCCCCCTAAAACACCACCATCATCATCTGAAGGTCTAGTGCATATAGCACCATAACATCTACATGGGTGGGGTAGGGTACAACCACTAGGTGGAGTATCTTGAGAATATATGTCTTAATTTCCTACTTGTATGATGAACGAGTGTATTAGTAAGTGCATATAAAGTGTCTTTCTCCATAACATCTTTCACCATAGAGAGAATCTCTAGATGAAGTGGCTTGTGGGTATGGATCCTTATAGGTTGATTAGTTACATGACGTGCACTTGATCGATCCTGTACAGAGCCTTTCCCTTGAACATAAAACTCATCATAGTCAAATAGTTTGGAATTTCATTGAGGACAAAATCACAATAAAATTTTCTCAAAAATTACAAGGGGACCTCATGGTTATTACAAGGTAGTTAGTCAAACACCACCTACCATCGTTCCCAAAAATTGGATTTAATCAAATTGTGTTGGCATCAATGGATTCGGAAATGTTTGGTCATTATGGGAAATGGTGCATTGGTGATTGGGTCGATAAATAAGGCACAAATTTGTTCTTTTGTTATTTCTTTCTTCTTTACCTCATATGCTAACAATTTATCAGCATAGTAATCCATACAACTATTCATATATGAGCTTCATCTATCAATTTGAATTTTTATTGAGTCAACTTGACCTAATACTAACTCTAGGGTATTGGCCAAATAGGTGTGGTGGGTGTTTGTGGAAGTGAGCTCCCTCATTCTCCTAATTATCTACTCAATTTTAAATTTTTTATCCACTATGTGAGTAGTTATATCCTCCTGACTACTTAGAGGATCTAGTGGAACTATAGGAGGGTTAGGCAAAGGGTTATGCAGAGAGTTAGGAGGGTTGGGAAAATGGTTAGGTAGAGGGTTAGGTGGAGCATACTGACCTATTGGAGAAAAATTATAAATCAAACTATGCAAAACATTCACAAAAAAATAAAAAAATGATTTAATCTACAAAACTTACCTCTTCTTTGTGGTGGCATCATCGATCTTGTAAATATAGGATCAAAATAAATGATTTCCATGTGATTTATAGGGAAAAATATGATCTAGAGGGAAGCTAAATGGAAAAATGTGAATACTAAGGAGCAAAACATGGACACAAAGGAACAATAGTGAAATGAGCAATTTAAGTTTTTTCTTTTAAATGTTCAAGTAACGTGTACATGTTAATTTTAATTATATAAATGTGTACGCATTTGTATAATGCATACGCATTTGTATAATGCATACGCATTCCTATAATGCATACACATTCTTATTTCTAAAGAAACATGTATGCGTTCTTTTAAAAAAATGTGTACACAAAAACGTATGCATTATGCCAATAATACATATGCATTATCTAATAACAAGTACGCATTGTTGGGTATGTCCACAAAATTGTCCCTCAACTCTTTGCACATACCCATTAGGCACATGTTACATATCATATGTTCCTTAAATATGTCTCATGCTAAAATTGTGTATAACAATAGTACCATTGTATAGAATTTTGCTAGAACTATGAATTTAAATCATATAACTATGTGATTTAGCCAATTTCAATAATTGAGTAGCTATAGAGATCATGCTTCCAAATCATGCCCCCACTATATATGGAAAAATATAGAGACTGATATAAATATCAATGTGGAGGACTTGTTTCAAAAACATACTGCCACTATAAACTAGAGATGTTCAATATTGAATAGGTGTGGAGAACATGCTTTCAAAGCATGCCCCCACTAAATCTAGGCACTGATATTAGTATTTACACTGAATGAATGTGAATAACATGATTTCAAAACATGCCACCACTAAATCTAGAAACTATGCCAAGTGTGTTTATCATGCCTCTAGGACATGCCCCCATTAGTATTCCTCCCCTCTTTGAGGTGAGGGAAAGATAGGAACTAGTAGTTACCTCATCTCAAAAGGATAAGACAATTGTATAATCTATGAATGTAACCATGTAGTATATAAAATAAACATGTCTAGCTAAATGTATCATTGAAGCATATAGTACCAATATGATCAAATTTAGGTCTAATATACATGATAAATATCATGGAAACATTTATTTAATAATATTACAAGATCAAAAATCAAACAATCATACACATAAGATCACTCAAAATTAATTCAAAATGAAATGGTCTAAGGAAACTATAAACAAGGGACATGTTCAAGTGCCACATAATCTAAGGGACATGACTTAGTTAAATGTCCATAAAATCAAGGATGATATATTCAAATGTCCATACAATAAATTATTATATCATAATTTCTCACTGAGAAAACTTACTAGATTATCCATGGATATTTATAGTTGGTGATTTGATTTGATTATTGTTAACTAAGCTATGAGTTATATGTTGTTATAAGATAGTTGAATATTGTTTTGATTTAATGATTGTATTTCCATGAGTTTTATTGTATTGTATATTATTTATATTGTGATCGTGTTGTTTTGATTTAATGATTGTATTACCATGAGTTTAGTTGTATTGTATATTCTTTATATTTTGATCATGTTGATTTATCATTTCAATGGTATTTTAGGATATATATCACAATGTTATGGATTAACTACCTTCTTGTCATGAGTTGGACGCAAGAGATTTTCATCCCTCAGAGCATGATGGAGGGAGAGCATCATCAGAGAGGGTGATTTAGATGGAGCTTTTGCGTGAAGGAAGAGGAATAGATAGAACCCAAGCACACACCACATTAAATAGCACTCATTATATGCATAATTTGAATGGTTAGTATTAGTGTGTTTTTTATGTTATCTACATTTAGATAATTGTATATGTGTGTTAGCTTAGTTAAATGATTGTGTGAAATTAATCTTGTGTGATTATTTTTATTTCATGTTAATGTATTCATGATTATTAATGTTTTGAAAGAACACAAATTTGTGTGAATAAGTATCTAGAACTACCATATGTAGATTAACCTATGAACTAAACCTAGACATTGTTTGGAATGTTTAATCAATTGCTTAATAGAAGATTGAATGCACTGAAAAAATTAGTGAGCTAGTTATTGCTAAATCATTATATAAATAGCTATGATTTAAAGGCTTTAGGAAGATAAAATTAATTGATTTAATTATTATCTTATTGGAATTAGAAAAAATATATAAATAGTAAAAAATGAATAAAATAATGAATATGGAATCTTTGGGGAAAAGTCGGAAAAAATAAATTAAAAAAATAAAAGTCATTCAAAAAACACTCTAAAAAAAAGAAAAAAAAAAGCAGGGTGAGGCATAGCTTAAGAAGGAAAGAAAGAAAGAAAAGAGGGAGAAGAATGCATGATAGAGCAAAAAAAATTAGCAAACAGAGAAGAGAAGAAATAGAACAGAGGGCATTGGTGCCTATCAGCATCTAGATGCTAAGGTAAGTGAAGTTATTAAGTTCTTGTTTGGCAAAATTCTATATATCCTTGTTTTTCAAACTATGGAATTTCATGATTGCACTATGTATTAAATATTCAATAACAATCTGATTATGAGTTACATTACAATTGCTTAATATAGTTTAATGTGGATTGCTATATATATATATATATATATATATATATATTCATTAAAATAATGAAATCTATATATCATAGAAATGACATTATGTATATATATATATATATATATATATATATATATGAATATGATGATCATAATGTCATTTCTATGAATATATATATATATATATATATATATATATATATATATATGACATTATGATCATCATATTCATATATATATATACATAATGTCATTTCTATGATATATAGATTTCATTATTTTAAGGAATATATATATATATATATATATATATATATATTCCTTAAAATAATGAAATCTATATATCATAGAAATGACATTATGTATATATATATGAATATGATGATCATAATGTCATTTCTATGATATATAGATTTCATTATTTTAAGGAATATATATATATCATAGAAATGACATTATGATCATCATATATATTCCTAAAAATAATGAAATCTATATATCATAGAAATGACATTATGTATATATATATATATATATATATATATATATATATATATATATGAATGAATATGATGATCATAATGTCATTTCTATGATATATAGTTTTCATTATTTTAAGGAATATATATATATATATATATATATATGATTATCATATATATGATGATCATAATGTCATTTCATCATATATAATAGACATATATGCTAATAGATGTATATAAATTATATATTATAAATGGAGTGATCTATAACCAGTAGAGTAATTTGAGTTTAATAAACAACATAATATGAACATAGAAAGAATACAAGTCCATCAACAACCATTGTGGTTTCCAATTCACATCATGCTTGATTGTCGTAGATGATTAATGAGATCAGCTTCACATCTGATCATAAATATAAAAATATATATATAAATAAAATACAAGTAAACATTACGCCTGAATGAAGCACTTTCACATATTTATTCTGTTGTTTATTATCTTATCTATGATGATATTTAATATATAATTAGTCTACTATTTATTCCTTTTACTGGTGATGATATTTATTACACTTAAGGTTTGTTGTTTATTCCTTTTACCGTGATGATGTTTACTATACATTTAGTCTGTTATTTATTCATTTTATTGGTGATGATATTTATTATACTATTGGTCTGTTGTTTATTCCTTTTACCAATGATGATGCTTACTATCTAATTAAATTTAGGTAAATACCTAGTCAATCTTAACAAGATATCTCTACCAGGAAATGTGTTTAGCAATCCAAATGCAATCTCCCACTTCTCACTATGGTAACAGAGGAATAACTCTTTTTCCTCCTATGCCACATCATCCAGTATATATATTGAATCTAAAAAAAATACAATTTCTCTAGCTTTGCACAAATATTTACATATCTCCTTACATTTTGTATATTGTCCCACTTTTGCATAGATGTTTGATAAAAGAATAGAAATCATATCATTTTTAAGGAACTAGAACAAAAAATGAGAGTTGTTTTGAATACCCCTAGCTCTATATTCTTTTTTGATCTATGACATGCAAATAAAACTAAAATTAAGATTACTTGGTCAAGAAACATTTAAGAATGTTCCATCAGTGCAAAGAGTTTGAGAGCATCTTTACCATAGCCATGCATTTCATATCTTACCTTATGTATGGCTCCATGATCTTCATAGCACTGTGGGATGTTAAAAGTTTGCATCAGCTCTGGTAACCATAATGTTTACTAGGATGTTTAATAGTATATTCTAGGTTATTATATTATACGTGAATAACACAAACTTATATTCCATTAGGATTCTCTATTAACATATCAAGATGTACACTAGGATTTATGATTACTCTGTTAATTAAACTATATAGGTTATTCTATAGGATAACATAGCTAGATGTGAATAAATAAAATGAACATACTTGTCGATTATTTACCAGCATGTATATGCTTACTTGTGCAATTAGATATTATCATAAATATTGAATGTGGATTTGTTCTATGTTATATTTTTTACATGCTAAGCAACAATTATTTGGTGATCTAAGTGTTATTCAATATGGTTAGCAGATTTTTCTCAATAGTGGAAATTCTATGCATAAATCAGAATGTAAGTTTAAAGAGCCATTAAACTCATATTATAAATCTGGGATATATAAATTTGAATATAACATATAAACATTTTATAACTCCTAACTTGGGACTTGGATGTGTTTATCCAACATATATGGTGATATCAAAACTAGGATGCTACATGTTATTACCAGATAATAACATCATATTTATAACATCTCGTCAAAGGAAAAACATTTTAAGAGTTTACTAGCTTGATCATGTTTGTTATATGTACAGTTAGTGGATGTGAAAATTAGTATTTTGAAACCTAAGAGTTATTCATTGTGTTATATTTGTATAACATCTAAGATCTCTTCATATAGTTATAGTTATGTTATAGTTGTTGAAATTGATGTTAAGTGTTATTCAATTTCGAATTTCCATGTCATTATCATTCTATTATCTATATCGATTATAACTATGACAAAATAATAATAAACATTGTGTGTTATTTATGTGGTAATGAATATATTATGTGGTGTAAATGATTGAGATGATCTTACTTTACAATAATCATGTTGGGATGAGATGCTTAATTATTATCCTATGCAATTATGGTTTCTAACACAATTCACTTAGACAAACTTACACCTGATATTGTGGTGGTTGAATAATATGAAAATAATGAGCTTGAACATAAGAAAGAAAATATATGTAAATAAAATAGAATACCTAATTGGACTTGAAAATCATATTAGACTAAACCACTAAACTATTGAAACTCATGGTTATACACTGATTAAAATTGTAAAATGTCTGATGACATCTATATATAGTATTTATATATCATTTGAATACTTATATATAGTACATACTAAGAGTATATTAATATGTATAAGTGCTTATACATATAAAGCTTATATTAGTATATTGGGAGGTGTGTTTACATTTATAGTTTAATGTCTGTTAAAAACTAAGTCATAGATTCTTTAAGGATTGGATACTATGCATATAGATTCCTAAAAATCTAACAAGTTGCTTAAATGAAATATTGTGTTGTCGTGAGCATTATGACTTTATTGCTATGACTAATTGTTTGAAAGTGAGTAGTGTGTACTTAAAATGATGGACTACAATATTAGTGTTTGTCATAGTATGTATTGTATATGTATCTAATTATGGAAATTATAACTTTGTAGTGTGTGTGTGTGTGTGTGTGTGTGTGTGTGTGTGTGTGTGTGTGTGTGTGTGTGTGTGTGTGTGTGTGTGTGTGTGTGTGTGTATTATAACCAGTTGGTATATATTGTACTTGTTATGCTTATTATTTACATGGTAAATAATATAGTGGAGATTCATTCATACATTTGATAGAATAAATATATACATTTTGATTATTCCTATGTTTAGTATGTTTTATGCTTGCCAGTAGGAAGTAATCTATATGAATCTATTAGTTATATTTATATTAACCAAATCTCATATTATTAGCACTAGGTGAGTAGTGAGATGGTCTTCACTAGCTTACTAGTATTATCAATGCCAGATAAAGGTAATTTGATCAAGTAGTATGTATGAATTGGACTGATCCTAGAAATTAATAACTATTGAAAACTTTGGTTGAAGTAATGTTTAGTTAAACATTATCATTTCATATGTATTATTTATATGTTTGTTTGATATTATGTTAGAACAAATTTCTTTATGGTACACTACATGTTCTTAGAAATCATACAACACACAAGTACTAGCTTATCTATCTGGATTCCCACACCATCACTATATATTCATTTATGAAAGGAGGGCCATTCCCTGATGAGGGATTGTGCATGGGATCGATGGTCTATGGTTGGTGTGTAAAAATTCTTACATGATGCTCTCCTCCCCACAATATTACTCATTTAGAGACTACACTTGAGATTGCCATTGATACTGGATTTTGAGAACTCTTACTCTGTGGAGCCTTGTATCTTGTACATTATATTTTATTTATTATTATTGATAAATTATGATGATGATATTTAATTATTTACTTATTGTACCATGAAAATAGTGGCTTCATGTTATACCAACCATGGTTAAAAGTCTACAATTACTTTTTATATTCAGGTATGTTGTGATGATAGTGATCAGTGACAATATATGTCACATGATTATTTTACAATCAATATACTTACAGTGTTATAGCTAGATCAATAATTGGATTCTTGTGGTGAAATCTAATGAATATATACACTGCTTAAAAAAATTATTTTATTCTACATATATCCTAGTGGGGATGTTACACAAATAATGACATATGCAAATGTCAATTAAAGCATATATAGGCATGGGAGGAGCAAGAAAGGGAGCATATTCAAATTCTCAAATAAGGAATGCAATAACAAGGCAATACATTTAAGAAATTGCATAAATTAAAGCATAAGCAACCAACATAAACATGTCATAGTAGCCCATGGATCCAATGTGTTAGAAAAAAAATTTAAGTTATAGCATGTATCAAGTACCCTGTGTAAGATATAATCATGGATAATAGGCATGTGTAATTACATATGTAAGCTAAAAAATGATAATAAAAAGTGATCATTGAACCATATAGCCTATGCATATCAAGATCAAAGAAGTGGATGCCCCTGATGTCCATATGACATGAGTAGAGGGAAAGCCCAATATCTGAAATAGGAATGTATCATGTATTTATGTATGCCTATATCACACTCAAGTAAAAGTGTGACACATATGTGTATGTATGTGTAACTGAGTATGTATTCCATCAACATGCAACTAAAACATGTATGCCATGGATCCAATAGAACATGTAGGTGTTGAAAATGTTAATGGATTTTTTTATTTTTTTGGTATTTTTAAAAAATTTGAAGAGGAAAGATCATCCTATGATGTCATCCAATGGATGGTCATAAATATCTCTGCATTATTAACCTTACAACCTTAAGTTGTATATTTTACATTGTTTACTTCATGATTGGGTAGATTACAAAGGTACATGTCATGTTCCTCACATTTTACATTTGTATTAGAAGAATTAATCCTATCATTTGAGATATGTATTAATTTTCCTTCATGAGGAAAGGAAATACCTTGCTGATTTGGATCAATTTTTTCTTCCATTTGGTATAGCCAAAGAGTTCCTAATGTAATTGCATATAGATATGTGGTAGGCATAACCTAAACTCATGTTTGAATTACTTTATTACCACAAGTAACTGGTATTAGTATGTTTCCCAAGGAGTCTTTCCAACCTCCTTTCTTGTAAGTTTGTTAGATTGAACCCCATTTATTGTAAGCATGTTACATTGCAAGTAGTTTTTTCTTGTGTAGGATCAATATGGTTATGCCAAAAAGAAGCACCACCCATGTATAAGGTAATTGTTAAATCTTGTTGGCATTGATGTTTTTTGTGTTGTTCACTTTGAGATTCTTGCATAAGATATGGACCTTGGATTCACCCTATGTTGAGTAGAATTTGTGAACTAGTCATATAGAGATTAGGGATACCACATTTTTTTTCATAATGCTCCTTAGTTAAGTTATCTCCATCCTTTGTGTGAGGGATAAAGTTTTTGTATTTTGAGGTAGATATGTTAAGTTCACTTGAATGAGTAATTATTAAGGAAACATATCTATGAACATCATTATATAAATGGTAAATGATACATATTTTTTATACAATGTCCTTTCCTTTAATGGGAAAAGAAGGCCTCTACTAAAGATAAAATTTAATTCCAAATATGAGGGTCTAAATGCTATCTCATAGGATGTGTTTTTTACTCGAATAATATAATTTTAAATGGACTCATCATCATGTTTGAAATTATGAAAATGTTCTAATGTAAGTTTTGGCACTTTTTAGATATTGAAAACCATGAAGAATTCATATTATAATTGTAATAAAGTATTTAAGTAACCCTTTGGTAAACTATAGAACTAATTTGGAGCCTAATCCTAAATACTCATATGGAAAACTTTTAGAAATAATTTGTCATCTTGTACCCATCGGCCAAAATAATGTATATATCTACTCATGTGTTTGAATGGGTCCTTGTGTCTCAAAAAGAGAGGTAAATTTGGTAATTTAAATTTTTGTGGATAAGTGATGCAATAAAGGATTAATTATCATAATTAATTTCGTAAACACGAATCCTAAGTATTGATAGATCACTTTCTATGTTTAAACTCAATTCAAAATATTAACTTTGTATAAGAACTTGATATAGACCTAATTCTATTGTCATACTATGTAAAATGGATTTGACTGATAAGAGGGTATAGTCAAGTATTAGACATTTAAAAATTTAGAAATTGAAATTAATGATCTCCAATAAAATTTCCAATACTTCACTAAGGATAAACCAATCTCTTTTATTGGTTTCTCTCAAAAATATTAATAATCCACTCAATTTTTTTTATAGCCTTCATAGGTTTATTCAATCTTAATTCTTGTCTTCAACAGAATAAGACCTAAATTAAGCTCTCAATGACTTTAAAATAATCTCTCAAATTATATAAAATATGATAAAAGGGACTCACTATTCATAAGGAATTTTAACTCATAAAACAAACATAAAATAGTCAATCCTTACTTTTTAGACCTTCTCAACAAATATTTATAGGCAGGACTATACACAATCAGGGATAATAGATTCTACAAGGATTATCAAAGCTTCAAATAACTTATATTTATTCATAAACCCATTTTTAAAACTACCTCTAAATTTTTTACTTGTTTATTTCAATAACCTTGGAGTTATAGCCCTTTTTGTAACAAAACCTTGATTTGTGATTTACATAGGAAATGAAGAACCTAAGAGTTATTTAATGATTGTTCATAGATTTTTTAACCTGGTTTATCTTCCTAAAACCTATAGTAGTGTCTTGAAAACCTCTTCCAACTTTTATAACCTTAAAAATGAATTCATGCACCTGTTGGGATGTATTTCCAACTGACTATGTAAGATTGTATAAAGAATAAATAGGGGTTTCAAGAATTACAACAATATTAACATCAAAACTGAACATAGAATTACCTCAAAAACACTGAATTCTTATTATTAAAGACACAAATTACTTAAACAAATTAATAAAACTAGATTCATTATATTTATATGGAAAAATACATCAACACACTTGTAAACCTCTATACATTTTCATGGTAGACTTGTAGATTAGCCTACAATTATCAAAATTTCCCCTTTTTATGAACTTGCACACCTCCTCTTTAGCAGGTTTGATGTTTATTAAGTAGTTGAAGGATTATCCAAGATTATAATTCTCCAAGTTTTCTCAAGGTTATTCTTACCTACTAGGACTTAAATTAATAAACTGACTTCATATGATTTATCTTACAATTACATTTATTTATTTTATAACCTTCAAGATGACTATGACTTCAATAAGGTCTAGTAGATTATTTAATACATTGAAAACCCTTTATAGACCTATGAAAACTCATAAAAAATAATAAATGAGAAAAATTATCCATATAGTTACATAAAAGATATTTGAAAATTCAAATTCTAAGTCTTGGAGGGAAACTCTCCAAAGACCCTAACTGACCTAAGACAAACTCCTAATGCCTCAAACAAATTTTACTATTATCTGGAAGACCTCTTAAGACTCCTAAAACCATTGAAAATACCATATTTAAATACTTACAAGATACACTTGTATCAAACCACTAGGGTACAAAAAGAACTCTTCATGGACTCATGTTCATGAGTTGTACTTTATATGTTGTTGTTGTTGATGAATTTATAATATTTAACATTCTTACTTTTATAGTTGATTAAACTTCATATAGATCTCATGTCTTGTTTGGTTGATATGAGTCTACTTTATCTCAAATATGTATCCATCTGAGTGTACGACTTGTAGTCCTTTCTTCTTTCTTGTGATTGGTTGCTTATAAAGTTGATGGACTATCTTCATTGATGAAGATATTTATACCTTTCACTTTTAATGTCTCCCTTTTTTTTTTTTGTACCTATATATTGGATAAACAAATTAATAAAATAAGCATGTTCATTACATGATTTTAAGGTTCCTTATCATCAAATATGATCATTGTCTTTGTCTCATATACTTCAGTCTACACTTGGACCTCTTTTTTTGTTCCTTCATGACTATTTCTCCCAATTTAGACTACTTATTATTGTCTTTTTTTTCACTATTTTTCTCCTCCATTATAGATCTATTGTAACATTCTTTCTTCTCATTATTTTGATCTATAAATTTGAAACTTTAATTATTGTATTTCAAGATAATTTTTTCTTCTTTACTCACTATTTAACCATTTAGGAATTCATTGCCCTTTTTTTCCATGGTAATTTTCTTCAATAAATTGACTTTTGTTATAAATTCCTCAAGATAATTTATATCTTTTATTGATGATAACTCACTAAATAAGTCATTAACTATGTTATTCACACATTTATTAAACAAAGTCTAAGTTTTTGAGGAAAAATAAGTTACCTTATGAGTTATTATAAATATTTTTGGTTGATCAGAGGATGCATCACTTTCCTCCTCTTTTTTGACTTACTACAAAAACTCTTTGTCTGCTATAATCAACACCTTGGAATTGTTTCCAAAATATACATTCTCACTCTTCAATGGCAAGAGTATATGTTTTTCCCATCTTGTTCAAAGGTATAAGTATTATTCCTTCCCTCATGAATGAATTTTTTATCATATTTCCATGGTCTGCCTAAAATAACATGATAGATGTCCATAGGCATAACATCACACATAACTTCATCCTTATAACTTCCTATTTGAAATTCTACTTTACATTGTCCATTCACTTGAATATAATGATCCTTTTGTAACCAAAACACTTTATATGGAGTTGTATGATTTACCTTTTTTAGATTTAGTTTACTAATAATTTTAGTAGACACCAAATTATTAGTGCTCCCACTGTTAATATAACTTGACAACACTTACCTTTTGATTTGCAAGTCATTCTAAAAAGTGTCTTCCTTTGAGATGGTTATTTGATCTCTTTAATGGGCTTAAGTATCACCCTCTTCATGAGCAATGATTCACCAATTTTAAGAGGATATTCATAAATAGATGATCCAACACTCTCCTCTTCAAAATTTTGAGCTATGTGAGCACTTCCTTGACTTGTAGATGGATTCTTAGGGCACTCATAGGATCTATTCCAAACTTTCCACATTTGAAACATCTACCAATAAATCCTCTACCTCTACCTTTATCAAATGGCCTCTTACCTCTAAATGGGTAGCTTCCTCTTTTGGTTGGTACCTATCTTTATGAATTGATTTTCTCTTCCTCATATACCTTAAATTGACTTCTAGTTGCATGTTCTCTTTTGTGTTTATAAGTTATTCTTATATCCCTTGAAAGATGCTTTTGCTTCCTTGATATTTTTTCTTCTACTTTTAAGGCATACTGATATGCCTCTTCAACTAATTAAGTTAAAGGATGTTGATCTCATCTTGAACAACAAATTTCATACCATTTACACACCTAGCCACCTTCTCCATGTTTTCTTCAATACACCCTGCTTTTATAGTCAACCTAGAAAATTATTCAGTATAATCCTTAACTGATGTATCTTTTAATTTAAGTTTTGAATATTTATAAACAAATAATTTGGCATGATTCTACCTTTTAATTTGGAAACCATCATATCCCAACTTTTGCTTTTTTGCTTACCTTTCTTGTTCCTTTCTTCTTGTACACCATCCCACCATAGGGATACATGAACTTTGAAGCTTGTCATGGAAAATTTCACTTTCTTATCTTCATCCACACCTTCATACTTGAATTACTTTTTCATATCACTAATCTAATCAATGATGTCCTCCACATTTAAACTACCTTCATACATTAGAACCTTTATCTTGGGCTTAGTACTAACCCCCATAATTTCTCTGATCATCCTTTGTTTCATAGTATCTTATTCCACTATCAAATCCTATTATTCTTGAGGTTATTACTCTCTATCACTAACATCACCTATGTCAATTCCTCTCCTTTGTGCTAATTCTACATCTTGCAAGCGAGTTCTAAGATTCCTTACTTCTTCAAATAATGTTGCTTAAGTAGCCTGAGCTAGTTGTCTCCTTCCTCTACCTCTTTATTTAGTTTCCATTCCTATAAAATCTTATTTTCACTTATCTTGACTAATTTTAATTGACTTACTTGACTAATTTCTCAATCCTAACTGAGATTTGATGCCACAATTGATGCAATGAAGGATCAATTCTCATAATTTTCAATCAACTTTCTTTAATGAAGTGTACAGCTTATTGGGTTCTCATGTTGAAATATCTTAAAAATACCTTATAAATTCCATATACATGAATAATAATTATTGATATATCACTTTCTATGTTCAAACTCAATTCACAATACTAAATTTGTATACAAACTTGATTTAGACCTAATTATATTATCATACTATGCAAAATGGATTTGACTAATAACAATGTATAGTTAGGTATTATACTTTTAAAATTTTATAAATTGAAATGAATAATATACAATAAACTTTCTAATACTTTACTAAGGAAAAACCAATATCTTTTATTGGTTTCTCTCAAAACTCTTAATAAGCCACTCAATTCTGTTGTATAACCTTTATAGGTCTATTCAAGCCTAATTCTTGTCTTCAAAAGAACAAGACCTAAATTAAGATCCCAATGAATTAAAATAATCTCTAAAATTATTTAAAATATTATAAAATGGATTTCATTGATCATAAGGAATTATAACTCATAAAACAAACATATCATGACTTAGAATCACTTATATTTATTCATAAACCCATTTTTCAATTTACCTATAAATTTTCAACTTGTTTCATTTGATATCCTTGGAGTTATAGCACTTTTTGTAACAAAACCTTGATTTGGGGTTTACACAGGAAATGAAGAACCCAAGAGCTATTTATTAGTGGTTCATAGAGTTTAGTACCTGGTTTATCTTCCTAACACCTATATTAGTGTATTTAAAACCTATTAAAAAAAAATTAACCTTAAAAATGAATGCATGCACCTGTTGGGATGTATTTTCAACCGACTATGTAAGACTATATAAAGAAGAAATAGGGGTTTCAAGAGTTACAGGAATATTAACATCAAAATTGAACATATAAATACCTAAAAACAATTTAATTATTATTATTTAATATAAAAATAACTTAAACAAATGACTAAAACCAAATTCATATATTTATATGGAAAAAACATCAAGATGCTTGCAAACCTCTGTACATTTTCATGGCAGACTTGAATATTAGCCTCCAATCATCATAATTTCTCCTATTTATGAACTTGAACACCTCCTATTTAGTGGTGTCAGTGCTTATAAAGTATTTTAAGGCTTATCAAAGCTTATAATTCTCCATGTTTTCTTAATATTCTTCATTCCCACCTAGACTAAACTTAGTAAACTGACTTCATATGATTTATCTTATGGTTACATTTATTTTTTAATAGCCTCCAAGATTAATATGACCTAAATAATGTATATAAGACTCCTTAATACATTTAAAACCCCTAATATACCTATTAAAACTCATAAAAATTCATAAATTAGCACAAGTATCCATATAGTTACATAAAAGATATTTTAAAATTCAAATTCTGAGTTTTGGAGGGAAACTCTCCAAAGACCCTAAATGACCTAAGATAAACTCATAATGCCTCAAAAAAATATATTTTTGATCTAAAAAACCTCCTAAGACTCATAAAACCTTTTAAAATACCATATTTACATACTTACAAGATGCACCTGCATCAATAATGATATTCAAGTATACATTGCACAAGAGGTTGCTTATTGAATGAGGTGATATGTGCATTATCATTATGAAAAGAATTTGAATTTAGAGTATAGAAAATTTATTTTGAAGATACTCAATATTTTTCATCATATACATTATATATTATATGGGGATAGAGGTTTTTTTCATAGGTGTTATCATTACTGTCAACCCACCACCTCTTTTGAATCTAGGCATATGAGTATGATTATCCTTATGTATAACAAGTGCAATTTCATGATTAATAAATTTAGGTAATTTTGGTAATGGTATGGGATCTTTTAAATTTGGTACATTTATTATATAATTTGAATAGGTTGTACCATTTGAAAAAATTGTTTAACTTTCCTTTGGACGGTATAACAATTTTAGCTTTGGAAATGTTTGGTAAGGATACCTTTTTTGATATAAAATTTGTTTTAAATGAAGGTAGGAAAAAATAATCACCCTTGAATAGAGGGATATTGTTTGGAAATGTAGGAATGTTGGGGGGTTTCATCAATTTTTTTGAAGACATGTCATTAGTTGTTTTCAAATTAGCCACAATCTCTTTATGTAGTTGTCAAACATATAAACGATCAAATGAAGGAACCTCTTGGTCATATGTAACCACTTTTTTGGTAAAATTTACATGTTTATTTGGATTGAATGGTTGGTGACTCAAGGACTTTTTCAAAAACCCCAACCCATGCCTATTTCTAATGTTATGTTTAAGAGATATTGGGTGGGTTATAGCTTGCTCATGTTTTCGCTATCCTTGGCCTTGGTATCCATAAATGCCAAAGTCATACAAGGGTGGTATAGGAAGTATGGGTAAAGGATTTTTTATCTTCTTTAATATTTATGAAATCATCTCTTAAAGAGGTGGGATCATGGACCTTATTAGAGTTATAATATATACCACCATTAAATACTTTCATATTACATGCTTTATCATTTGTAAGAATGCAAGAGTAGTCAATTGTAATTCCTTATTTGAGGGTGAGTTATATAGTTTCATAATCATAGTCATCAAAACAATAAATATAATTCATGATAAAAGAGATAAAGTAGATACATATTAGGACAAAGTAATTAATAATCATCCCAAAGGGTATGGTTAGGGTTTTATGTTCAAATGTTGGGTTCGCCAAATGTTTAATCCTAAAATGGAAAATCTAAGTTGTTTAGAGTTAGCCTTAGATTAATATTAAAGGGGTATATAGAAATAAAATGGCACAAAGGTTATAATCATATCTGTAATAAGATAATTAGATGCTAAACTCATATATAAGCATACACTAAATTTATTATGTTAAGATAGTCTAAATATGGAAAGTATAACTATAATAGATATAGAAATGATAAAAAAGTGATCTACCTAGCTTGTTATGATGTTAATATAGTTTTAGATCTGGAACAGGCAGAAAGCAGGCAAGAAAGAGATTTCAAAATAGTCATTAGATTTTGGATTGGATGCTTCTCTCTCTAGATAATAATGTTAGCCTTAGACGGTTGTGTCAATATTACTCTTTGGGTTCAATGTTAGTGTCTTGTATAGAATTCATGCTAAAACATGATGCAATCACCTAAATGCTTCTGGGTTTTATTTCACCTTCACTCTGGTGAATTCATCTCTAGGTCATGGACTATCATGGTTGGTAAAACCCTAACTTTCCATCTTCATAGTGACCTTGGGAAAAATGAGTTATGATGTTCAGTTGACCCTAAATACCCCACTATTAGAGGGTACTGCCTACATAGCTAATACTCTAAAAGAGGCCCTCAAACTAATGTAGTTATCCCCTATGTGTTGGCGTGTGTGTGAATTATTTAATATGTGTAAAGCAATTAAAATAATTACCTAGCTTATAACTTTGTAGATTTGGCTCTTGGGCTGCTCCTTTAGTAATTTAGACTTGTATATGTGTAGTCCCTATGATTGGTATGAAAATACTAAAAAAAAGGTAAGCTTTGCTCAATTGAATGCTCATTAAATGTTATTTGGTATGATTGCTAGGTCAAAAATGAATGATGGTTGATATCATATTTATATCAATCCCTTTGGAGTAATAAATCACATTAAATAACTTAGGCTGACTATTAAGATACGTTTCATATGTAAATTGGATGACTTTAGGGCACTAGACACTTATGTCAGGACAAGACAATAATGTTGATTCTATTGTATATCCTAGATGTTAGTGTTTAGGGACTAGGAAACCAAGTATAGGTTCTAAACTTGTAGATATCAAAGATAAGTACATTTTGAGCATTTTGAGAAAGATGGAAAACATGGTTCATCAACATAATATTGGTTAGACAAAGAGATATAGGTTAAGGGGCACAAAGATAAAGCATATGTGAAACTTGAGAAAGCAAGAAAGGTAAATAACTTAGAGGAACAACCAAGGTCTGATTTTTCCAAGTGTACAAGACTAAGGTGTTATATAATCATAAAATACCATCTATAGACATTGATTGAGTATGTAGATTAACATGATTCAATTCATGCATTTTTTATATCAATGATTTTTATGTGTGTTAATTTTCATATTATATAAGTAAAATGAATTTGTTTTTGTCATGACTTATCTCAGTATATTTCAAGATCCTGTAATTTATGTCATGACCATGGTTTTTGTGTAAGATCAAATTAAAGTTACAATGTGATGTGCCTTGAGTGTTTGTGTGCTTCATGATCATGATGTTGTGTTTGTATATGTTTGATTATTGCTAATTTTGGTGCCATGGTTTCTATCACACCTTTTTCTATTGTGTGTGTTGCCCTAATTTATGCCATGCATCTTTTGTGTTGCATATTACTATGTGCCTAATTTCTATATATGTTTGCATGGTACTTGTATGCCTATTTATTGGATTGCACATTCCATATGTACTTTGATGATCAAATATTTACATAGAGACATACATTATCATATTTTTATGCATGTTTTAAATGGTTAAAATTTTCCTATATAACACACTATTGACATAAATCCTTTTTTTGACAATAGTGATCTAGAGGCTTCATCCCTCACGTCCAAAGGAAGACATACAGTGAGTTTTTCCTATAGATTTAGACCTTAATAGATGGATAATTCATATTTTTGGCAAAATTATGTGATTAAAAGGGGAAAATTTGGACTAATTGAAACATATGTAGGGAATTCCACATGATTTTAAAGAATATTTGAAAAAAATCTATGAGATTTTGAGATAGATTCTATGGGTCAAATTTTATTAGGTTTCATCATATTTATTAGAATGAATAATTAGCATACATATTGTGGCATTTCTATGTCACTTTGAGATATATATAGCTAAGATTTAGGGCATGATTTTGGTTTATAAAAACACTTTTTCTATTTATATTATGAGTAACGATGGTACTACATAAGCACTTTGGGTCTAAAATCCATCTACAATCATTAATTCATATTTTCAATTTACAAATGAACCTATTTTAGCATTCCACATTTACATATGAATCTATTTCACAGTTCCACCTTTACATACAAACCTTTTTATGGGTTTTAAAAAAAGGAATTATGGTGATATTTAGAGTAAGTATGGTTGAGGTTTCTATGGCACTCAACTTCTATCACTTTTTTTTCTCTAATGAGTGTTGAGGAATTCATACTTCTCAACCCATGTTTTTAGTAGTTGGATCTCCTTGGGGCATAATCACCCCATGGAAATTTACATTTAATTTCAATAAAGGGAAACTTGGTTCACCTACTAGGTGTATTTTTTCCTTGATGTTTTTCAATTTCAAGTCAATGATCTACATTATTTCATATTTTCTATCGTGAGTTGGACATTGATATATACATGTTTCTTTATAGTTTTTTCATGGATTAATCAAGATATTTGGGCACACATATCAACATAAAGTCATGTATCTTCAAAACATCACCATTATTAAAAGGAAGGTGTTCTAAAATCCCTTGAAAATAAAAATCTCATCAAAGTGAGGATTTGAATGACCAACCATAAACATTTCTACTTATCTTATGTGAAAGGCATTTTCAAAAAAAATGAGTATAAAGAAAGAATATTAAGCTCATTTTTCTTTCATAAAATACCCTTAAAAAGGTTGAAATTGAATAATTATTATATGGACCCTAATTTAAATGGTAGGTATACCTCATTTCATATTCATGTAGAAACCCTTATACAGTAGAAATAAGAGAAATTTAAGCATATTAATGGAACATGAGGTAATTATTTGACTATAAAATATACTAAATGAAAACATTTATAATTTGGTAAACATTGAATTTTTTTAAAAATACAAAAGGTTATTGCATTAGGAGATGAATTCAGTAGGAGAAGACTCAAAGAAGTTGTATAAATTAAAAAATAACCCAATGATTTAAACAATGGTGAAATTTTAATATTAATTTAATCTAAGAAATCGATGTTGAAAAAAATAAAAAATGACCTTAAAATTTTGATGGTGTAGACACCTAATTTTGGCACAAGGCTTATTATTGTAATATTTTTTGTGTCATATTATGCATATGGTTCATCATCTTGAATTAGTCACTTATTCGCATGTTCCCATGTTTTTCATACTCTTTGTTCCTATGTGTGGCTCCATTTTTCCCATGTTTTTGGTGACTCTATTGGGGATTGAGGTGCCTTGTGCACTCAATTTTTAGACATTTCAAGGAACCTCCCCTAGAATGGAAGTTGGAGACTATGTTGAGATGAAATATCTAGAGCCTACATATCTTTGATTGAATAAATGTCATTGGTCCACCCCAACCCCAATATTCTTAGTGCCCCATAGGGAAAACATTTTGGGTCATTGGCTCAATATAGTGAGTTACCTTCAAGTTAAAAAAATATATTTATAAATATTTCAAGAGAAATTTCTCAAGATGTAGATGATGATATCCTTGCTTTCAGTGTCCTACAACATCTTAGGAGTTATGCACAAAGATTTTTTTGTGAGAATTTTTGTTAAAAATCTCACTGGACTTATTGTTGAATGGTTATGGTAGACTATAAATGCATTGTGAATTGGGACTCTTTGAAAAGCAAGATACTTAATAGATTCAAACCAACTATGGATGTGTGCATTGTTGATAAATTTATTACAAATCCAAAATAAATAAGAAGAATAGATGATAAAATTCATAGCATACTTCAACATTTTTTTGAGATTAATTCATTGATTTCCACATATATATGGAAAAATATATGATAAATTTTGGTGTGAATTTCCTGGGCTACTAGCTACATGGTTCTCAAGAATCGAATACTACTATTTCAAGCCAATAAAATAGAATTCTTAGTTTGAATAGAAGAGAGGCTAGAAAACTTGTGAAAGTTAGATACTAACTAGACTCATGTAATAGATCATTGGGTAAAAACTACCATTGATAGATACACCACTAAAGTTTTTATACAGGGATATATTACATTCAAGTTTGTGCAAGATTTATTTGTGAGAGGAATTAGAAGAAATTTTCTGCAATGACTATCGACTCTTTTCAAAATGTTGGTTGTATAAAATTCCATGGTGCTTACTCATACCAACATGGATTAGTCACTTTAGGTGTTACGATATGTTTACAATAATGAATTGAATGATGAATAATTGAGAAGGGAAGCTTGAACCTATACCTAGAAGTTGGAGGATGCAAAGAAGTAGAGTAAAAATCAAGTTCTACGGTTATAGTGAGATCTACAACAACAAAGAAGATGGAATAAATAGAATAATCTTAATATATCTATGAGTATAAGTAGAGTAAACAATGTATAAAAGAGTGAAGGAATGAGAGATCATAGGAGAGAAAGATAAGTTGGAAAAGATGAAGATAAGGAAAGGATAAGACTTGAGATAAAATAAGGTGCAAATTAGAGTGTAGAGAAAGATAGAGACATTGAGGGAATGGAAGAAAGTGGAAATAAAGAAGAAGAGTGAGTAGATTGGTTAGAATGTAATTTTATATCATAACTAGAATGAATTATATTGTTTACAAAATAAAATAAACATTATTTTAAATAAGTTATGCAAAGTCACAAGATTAAATTAGGTTCAAGTTTCAATATAGTAAAATTCACAGACATAGATCATCAAAAAGAAGAGAAAGTGAAAATGTTAGTAGAGATAGTGCCTAGTTTGACTTCTTTTTTTAAAAATAGGGGAAGTATAGTGCAAATAATAATAAAGTGTTGGATAAGAAGAAACTAATTGAGGCAAGAAATTAGACTTCACCAAATCTTAAGGCATTACCTAATTTTAGTCCACCACCACCACTAATAGTTTCAATAATAATCAAACTCAATGCATGATTTGCTGTCAGTCTAACACCATATAATGGGTCTGTTGACCTCAAGTAATATTTGTTAATTTGTTGAATGAAGTGTTAGATTAAAATAATAACTATATATTATGTAAATAAGTCTAAGCTCATAGAAGCCCTAATAGGAAGAGATCTAGAGTTCATATACAAAATAGATGATAATAAGATAAGTTTTTAGGATGTCAAGGACCATTTGATAAGAGAATTAAAATTAAATAAGTGTGTGAGTCAAACAATTCAAGAGCTGAAATAAATTTGATAAAAATCAAGTGAATCAATGTGGGATTATGATCACATATTTTAATATTTAATGAATAGAGTAGACTTTATGTTTCAAGATTAATATAATTCTACATGGTTTTAAGAATCCTGCAACCTCAAATTAAGTTTGGCACTATTCATACATAGTTAGATAATAATGTGGATGTTCAGGCAATTATGCTCCATGTGTGAAAAATAAAGGATTATGGAGATAACCCATAACATACTAAAAATATGGATGTAAAGATCAATGTTTTGTTTCATAAGATGGAGGAACTACATGAAAGTAACAAGACTAATCTATGCCTTTGGTGTATGTAATGTGGAAAAGAGGGGCACCATATAAATGACTACCCAAAAGTTCAGATGTAATTCTATGAAATTTATCATGTAGTGGGCCATGCAACTACAAAATGACATTTATTACAATAGTACATTCAACAACCTCAGAATTTATAATGTAACTTCTAAAATTTTAAAAATCATGATGATAATAATTTTTTAACACTCTAATAATTGAAGGAAGAGATCACCAAGAATATCTTCGTAGTAGAAACATAACATATTTTTTTATGAAGCTAGGAATCCCAAGCCTAGATGTAGACATGAATTCTGAGATGTAGACTATTCCTATATGGGTGTCAAACTCACCTTGGTATCAATCATAGCTTTTCATAATTTAGACACTATAAGCTCCTCAGTTTCCTCAGTACTAGGTAGGATGAACTCCCACATCTCCATAATACTATCAGCCATGGACTTTGTGTCACCTCAACAACAATAATTAGGGTGGGCTCCATATTCATGCTCAAAACATGTATGGGGGATATTATGGAAAATAAGGTTAGGGTTCTCCTCAGAGGCAAGGGGATATGATGGATCTCATGAGTTAGGATGGGGTTTCCAATAAAGACAAGGCATATATAGAGGAGCCTACTGAGGTGGATATCAAGGAGGAAATCATAGATAGTATGAACAATTAGGGTGTCCACCAATTATATTTTATTTATGTAGGGAGTAAAACCAATTAACACAAAATTTCCCCACTAATTTATAAAGGCAAATGTATTATGATACTATAGAGTTTTAGAACAACACCACACTAAAGACTGTTCAACCTTAGAAAAGTAAATAAAATATAAGCCTATGTGAAATGTAACTTGATAACTTCACACCAAAAGGATCTTGTATTTATACAAGCAGTAATGCAACAACAGCTTGTATAACAAGGATCTCCTCCTTTAGAGATGTTATAGGAACAAAGAATCAAAAAGGTTTAGCAAGATAAATATCCCAACCCTATGATAGAAAGGGATTTATGTACCAAGTAGCTCAAGTTATACATAATATTCAACATCAGGATGCATTAGAGGGTGATACTACATCCATTAATGTGCAGATGTATGGTAAAAATTTCCCCATCATGAGGCAGAATAGAGTAGTTACTACTTTGATTGATATTCTCAAACTTCTAAGTACTCTACAAAATGAAGATATATCACAAAATATTATAAATATTATGCTTAACCTGATAGAGTGCGCACAAAGGGGTCAACAGTGTATTGATAATGTAGTATGGTATGTGAAAACTAAGAAGCCCTATGATGATGACTCCTTTATAGATATTGAATTAGAAAGGTATGAATTACCAAATGTTGTGTTTGATTTTGGAAGCACTGTCAATATAATCCCTCGATCTACATGGAAATCTATTAGATGACCAGTGCTCAATTATAGTCCACTAACACTAAACCTCACAGACTATGGAAGGTAGAACTTATTGGTCAATTGGAGGATGTGGAAATAAAAGTTATGAATCTAAGCTTGTAAGAATATTTTGAATTTATTGATATGAATACTAATGAAACACACTATCCTATGTTGATTGGTAATAAAAGGGATTATGATAGTCACATGACCATCACTATAGAGTGTAATCAGCTATAGGTGCACCAAGGGAATAAAATTGTCATTGTACCCATGAATAAAACTAGGAGCAAACCATATATCATACCCAAGGATTTAGACTCACCTTTCACCAATGGAGATGATATTTGGTTCAAGGTGGGCACAAAAGCCAATCATAACACACTGTGAGCTATCGGGTATCAATTTTTCCATCCAAAAACAAAGCCATAATGATATCCATAAGAAAATTAATAACTATTTTCTAAACCTATGATAACAAAGACACAATTCCATATTTCCACATAGAATAAAATAAGTCACCATATGTGTGATCACCAATTAAGTCTAAAGTTGATTTCTTGTACAAAGTAGGTGTGATGGATATGGACTATACTGAGCCAACAGAATAAGATATTTTACCTTGTAAAATTGAGTCTTAAATTAGTGGTGATTCAAACACCCAAATCTTGAATTGGGTGAGAGTAGATTATGAGGTGTGTCCCATGTCCATAGTTTTACTATAGAACACCAACTACCTCAATATTTTTCAACTAAAAATTTAGATCAATTTATCTTTATAGTAGGACATCATGTGCCTAATATAGACTAGAGGGTGAGTGAATTAAACTATGCACTAAAGGAACTTAGTGTGACTTGGTGGTGAGTAGATAGGACAAACCAACTTCAATGAGATGAGGCTTGAGAATTATTGTGAGCTCGATTTTAAATACCAAACACCATCCAAGAATAGTTGCCTTTTTATAAGAATGATGGTGTCCATATATGCACATCCATCGATTTGTATATGTATGATTTTTGTAGGGTGTATCACATAAATATTAGGTACATGTATTTAGGTATACACTATCAGTACTTCCAACAACATGCTACATGCATCAAAAGTATAGAAGGGAAACTAAGAATTGGTCATAGGTACAACAAGATTTTTTCCATACATTTGTGTTTGAGGATAAGAACCTTGTGTTACACCAAGCTCTTAGGAAACTAAATGTATTCTTGTGTCATGGCCAAGAATAAGATATTAATAGTACACTAAACTCAACTTTACAAGAGGAAACAACTAAGGACTTGAATGCAACCTTGAAAAACTACAAGGAGAATAAATAGAGAGAATAGTTTTTAATAAAAACCTACAATCAAATCATGGATGAGGAGAAATAGGCTGAGTCCAATGATAGTAATGAGGACTTGTATTTGAATGGATTCTTTGAGATATAGCAAGAAGTGGAGGAGACTAGAGCCAAATTCATCGACCAAAATGAAGATCAACAATAACAAAATCTAAATATTCAGAAGTCAGAAGGGAAGATAAGGGTAAAATAATCCATTCCAAGTAGCTCAAAAAAATATATCAAGAGCCATTAAAGAATTTGGTGGTGAATATTGGTACAGAGTTTGTGCCAAAACTTGTGACGTTGTGTGGCTAATTGACACTTAATGATGTATCAAAAGGATTACAACTCCTGCTAGATTACTAGTGTGTATTTCTAACTAAATTCGTATAAGTGAAAGGAGTATACCCTTCTATAGGTGAGATACACATATAACTAAAAGAGTGTCCAAGGCTTGTGAAAAAACATACATATAGGTTAAATCCCAACATAAAGTTGAAGGAAAATATGGAACTAGATCAGATGTAAGACGCATGCATTATATATCTAGTGGAAAAAGTAGACTAAGTTAGCCCAATGGTGGTACAACCTATGGATTTAGAAGAAATTAGAGTGTGTGGGGATTACTATGCACTAAAATACCATTCACAAATGAAGTCTTGGAGTCATTCATAGGTTATGAAGTGTACTCTTTTATAGATGGGTTTGGTGGTTACCATCAGAAACCAATCATAGTATAAGATCAAGACAAAACCACATTTACAACATAATGGGGATCTTTTGCATATAAATTAATGTCTTTTGGGTTGAAAAACACTCTTTTTGTGTTCTCTAGGGTTGTGGTCATTGCATTTAAATATTTCATCCATTATTTCTTGTAAGTCTTTTTGGATAATTGGGTTGTTTTTTATTTATTCAAAGAGCATATATCCAAGCTAAGGCTAATGTTAGAATGGTGTTCAGCTCTATGTATTATGATAAATTTGAAACTGTGCTTATTATTCCACCCTTTTTGTTCTCATTATATCTCAAATTTTCACCCTTGAGAGGGTGGTTCAATTCCTCTCAATTAAGATATAAAATGGGATTAATCCTAGGTTTTGGGTGACCTCTAAGTGGATCGAACCTCTAGATTATAAGGCTACCTCCCATTGATGTATCAATTAAGCTCTCAATTCTACACTACTAGATTTCAAATGAAAAGTGAGAGAAAAGACATGAAATAAAAATAAATAGGGATGTGATACACCAAATCAACACCCTAATTTTAACTATAATGCACTAATAACATGGATCAGATCTGAATCTAATTACACTTCTCAAACAAGGACCTTAAAGCATGAGTGTTTCAACATAGAGGTTACAGATAATGCATTGTATGAGAGGGTTGGTAAAGAAGTCTAAGTAAGGCACTAATGACTGAAAATACACTTTAAAACTAAGAAAAACTACATCAAACTCACCATGTGACCTAAAATAAGACAATCCATTTGCAAATAGGTAAGAGAGGACAAATGAGGGAGAGTACAATCACTACTACTAACATTCATCAACAATCACACAAGTACACTAGTTACAAGTATGTGAGGAGATATGAATCATATTTTTTCATTAATAAAAGGTAGAGTACAAGTGTTTAGTTAAGTAAGTATTTGTCATACTCATAAAAAGGATACTTACAAATCCAAACAAGGTTGTATTTATAGAGAAATAGAGGAGAGAGAAATGGCATAGAAGAGAGTAATTGATAAGTGTCCCTTCATGAAAGAGTAAGTTATATGAAAAATTGTATTCAAGTGGATATTTATGAATTCCTTCAACATGTGTTGATTGGTGTGATCATTATTTTACAGTGGTTGGCATAGTAAACTTCATTTCTTGAATAACTCATCAACCTTCTTTGAAACTACCCTCATACTTGCTTAGCAGTGACAAATGGCATACTTGATCATCAAGTTCACTTGATTTGTCTTTTTCCATTATTATTGACACCTTGTATATATTTGAGAAACTTCTTATACTAACAGTGCAATAGTGGTCAAATCTTCTTAGGTGTCTTGAAACCCATTAGTCTCATTACACCTCTCTTTGCTCAAATACTTCAAATCTTACTTTCATCTTCATGAATGCAACCTCTCTCTAATTTAGAAAACCTATATCAATTCCCTTGGATGACTCAAACACTAAGACTTCATTTCATACCTAAATCCCATATCTGCCTTCAATTCCTTAGCTCTTAGTACAAAATTCATGCATTTTATATTAAAAAGAGACCTACATGTTTGTAGACCTATAGGTCTACTTTTTGTCATTTTAGGCTCCTTTACCATGCATTTTGGACCATGTTATCAATGAAAACAACCTTCCATTATCACATAACCTATCTCATGAAGTTATAAACGTCATACTACATTGTCAATGCAATATTTATCAAGCTTTTCAATTCACCTCTTTATTTGGTGACACATACATAGTCTTTAGGATAAAACCACTATACATTTACTTGGAGGGGATAATATTGGAGAGACTATTCATGTTTTAGGGTTACTAAAAGTTTGATATATTGGAAAGACTATTCATTGGTTTTTTTATGTTCATAACCAAGACCTTGTTGCTCTCCCACTTGCAAGCTACTAGTCTTTTGGTGAGTCATGAGAGCATGACTTATTTTTCCTTTTTAGGTCTTAATATTGATTTAAATAGTTTTATATGGATTTAAATAACTCCAACACACAAAAATAGACATCTATCCTTATTTTCATACAACACAAGACTCTCAAAACATTAAGACTTTATTTGTACATTGATGAATGATGAGAACTAGTGAGAATATATAGGTTACCATCATGTTGAGAAACATGTGGGTGTGAAGTGGGAATGGAGAACCATTAATGGACTTATAAATCATTATAAGGAGTGAAAATTTGATGGGATATCTTCATCCTCATACTCTGAACTGTTGAAAACCATAGAATATCAAAAAGTCCATGTTTTCACCTTGCAATCTAATCTAAACATCAAAAATTCTTCCTTATTGGGGTCAAACATGCCAAGTGGGGATTTTAATATCATATGGTATGGTTTTATATACCCTATATATCATCTCCAATTTCATTTGTTCTTCCAACTACCTTCAAAATGTCATTTCAAGGAGAAAAGTGGGCATATGCGGTTTTAGTATGGTTTTAGACCACCATGTCTTCTTAATGATTATTCATAAAGGAATATCCATAAATATAATAAATATGGACATGTATTTTAATTATATTAGTACCCCCTCCTCCACCCACAATCTTAGGCCACCACTCTCTCTCCTCTGTACGAAATAAGCAGCTAAAACTAGCCTTCACAAACTTGCTAAGGAAGTGATAGGGAAGATGAAAGGTGTTTTCTTTGTTTTGAACCTATAACTTACTTTAAATCATTTATTTGGGATTAATTAATATGTATGAAGACCTAAAGTGTTTGGAGAGTGAATACTCACGTTGAAAACCTAGAACCATCCTCTGAAAACCCTTCGTTTGCCATGAAAATTGTTATATTATGCTTTGAGACCCTTGATAGAACTATTAAATGGGTATTAATGGATTCATTCACACATATATATACCTATTAAAACATTCCCATAAATCCTCTTTCCAACTACCATCCATTTCTTGTAATATTCTCCTCTTGAACGTTACAAAGAGCATAAGAAAACACTTGAAATGGGTTGTAACATTATAAAAGAGGTTATAACATCTTTTTAAGAACTTATATGGACAAAAATGGAATATATGGTGACTTAACATATGATAAAACACTCAACAAGGTTTTCTCAACCTTTGGTACTCTTGGGCCAACTTGACCTATCATGAAATGACTAGATAAACATAAGACTAGAATAGGTCATTACCTTAATTTTGATAAAACTACCTTAAAATATGTTAATAAGACCTTAGAAAGACCATTTCAAGACATTAAAATTCATATAATGTCTATAAACAAGGTTATAAAACATGACAAGTCAAGTTTTTTGTGAACCTCTCTAATGGTAGCTAAAATGTGGCTAACATCTTTGGCAGTCTATTAGGGATGCATGCTTGTTATGATCATTAGACCAGTATCTTTATCCTTACATTGGTAAATGGAGTCACTTACACTCTACTACAGACCTGACATGGGACCTTGACCAAGATAATATAGTTGACTTGACCTCCAAACATACACAAAATAAGAACACATAAAGCAAAGGAAACTAGACTAACCGAGACACACACTTGTGATATAAAGCACTTAGGGAAAACAAATAAAGAAACTACTATGTAAAACTAACCTCCATATCTTGATCCTCTAGAATCAAATGGTAATGTCTTTAGATCACCATGACACCATGAAATTATATTGTCATATGTTGAGTGAAGTTAAGTGTAATCAGGCACTTCTCATGAAGTGAGAGCTTCCAACCACATTATGAGATATTAGCATGCTCATAATCTCCATGGCCAACAATCAGACCTTCTTGATTCATTCCCATGTCCATGAGTTGACTATGTGAGTCAAAAACAAATCCATACTCATCCCAAGCTTTGTTATTTGGCCTAAACAATACCATTATTGTCTCTCCAATAGGTTGTTCCTAATTATCTATGTCTTCTTCATGCCTATCAATTTTTTCCTTATTGATTTCTTGAAGACATTCATTTAGATCATTGTCATCTTGAAAAATAATTATTTCCATATCATCAATTAAATCTTCAAGATCACTTTCTTCTTGGCCAGCTAGCATATTTTCCTCTTGCTCATCTTGAAGAGTGTCATACTCAACATATATTGCCACATCATGAGTTTGAACTTCTTGAGGGTGGATTGTAAGATTTATTGGCTTGCTAGGATTTGTGTACCTCTCATCAACAACTTTTTCTTGCTCTTATTTGGATGTTAACTTCTCAAGTCCTTCAAACTCTTTCAACATGTCCAAGTAGGACTTCCACATGCCTTCAAAACCTACTTTTACTTGTCAATGAGATTCAATAAGATCATCAGTCATGATATTCTCTTCAATATATTTACCATGCATCTCTAGGTCATGTTCATTAGTCATGGACACATCATTAGCACTCTCCTCATGGGATATAGGTTTACCATCTAGACTAGAGCAAAAAAAATCTAGTTGTTCCCAAAAGGTAGTTTCTTCTTTATCACTTGAAAGCGTAGTAAGATCAACTTCAAACTTGCCATTTTCTTTAGGGATGATAAGTTGGTCAAACACTTCAAACTCATCAATGAGATCATGACATGGTTTAAATTTACCTTCTTAAAACTCCAACTCATATTCAGATGTAACTTATTGAACTATTTCATAGTCATCTTTCTCTTCATCAAGACTAGACTGATCCTCTTCCTCCATGAATAATGGAAGTTCTTTTGCCCATTTAATACTCATCTCATCATGTCTAAGTTGTGCCAAACCTAATTCATCTTCTTATAGAGTGATACCAACTTCTAAAATTTCATTTTGGAGTTCATTTTCATGCTCTAGAGGGTTCACAGGATCGCCTAGCAAGTCCATTTCTTCCATAAAACTATGGTATAGTTGTTTCTATACCTGGTCAAGATCTTCTTCACTCTTTTCAATGGAGTCACTTGGACAATGTATTATTGCAATGTTAAATTGCTCTCCTTCATCAAATCGATCTCTCTCATCACCCCTGAAGACTAATGTATCTCTTTCTTGACAAAAAGGATTGCCAATAAGAATTTTCTCATCATACACACTAGAAACACTCCCTTTATAGCCTTCTTAAGACTCACTTGCAGCTGATTGATCTTCATTTTCAATAATTATCATCTCATCACCTAGCTTTAACAAACTCTCCTTCACATTTGAATGCCCATATTCTTCCCTCAATTCACTTGATTCTAATTCACAAAAGGAGAGGGTGGGAGGGCAAGAGACTTCATTAGCTTGCTTGAAACTTGCTAGAGTATCCTTTCAACTTGGTATTTTAAGATATTTAGACTAATTGGATGTTTCTTGGATCATTGCAGCTTGGATGGTAGATGAAGGAATTGAGGAGATTATAGGCTCTCTTGGCTTGACCTTAGACATTATTCCTCCCTCTTAATCTTGATCTTGCATATGAAGTACCTCCTTCCAACTTATAAATCCTTTTGGTGTGACTTATACCACCTCTTCTCTCTCTTCACTTGGGATAGGTATAGGAGAATATGCATTCTCAAGGATTGGGATAGTATAATTAGGAGTCAAGGTACAAGAAGGCCTCCAAGGTGGAATGGTATTGGGATCTTGAGGAAGGGTGAATGGAGTTGGAATATACATAGGTTTATCTTGGGGAATATAAGTCTTCCAACTTGGAAAATTGGGGCTAGTGGACTCATTAAGAGATTCATTGAACTAATTTTGATGTACAATTAAAACTTAAAGGAGATTTAGAGTAAAGGAGTGTTGACTTGGGATAGGAGAAGGTTCATAAGACTGACTAAATTGGGTTTTCCCTTCCTCCCATCTCATTATCCTATCTTCCACTAAGTGTATCAACTTCTTACCTCTAATTTTTCATTAATTGGATGATCCTCATTCTCAACACCTTCCCATACTCTCTAAAAGCCTTGCAATATCTCTTTTACCTCTTTTATAGGATATATACGAGAACCTACACCATGTTATACTTAACTATAAGTCCTTGTCATCATCCTTATAAGGTCTAGTATGGTTTGTTTAAAGTTGGATAAGAATAGAGAAGGAGAAAAATAGCTTTGAGAAGGTTGATTAGAGATATAGGTGGGTTATTGGTGGACTTGGTAGGCAGCTATCTGAGGGATACTTAAGGAGAAACCATAAACAAAAATATATTAACAAGATTGATATGAAGGTACACAAGAAGTATTTTAATCATATGAGTAATGATACATACCAATTTTCTATTTTTGAGGCACTTAGACTGCTTATACCAATTGAGATTAATTTGGAGTCACCATTGGTGCTTGAGTTGTTTCCTCCAAAGGTTGATGCATTGAAGGATAGCACCAAATATTCCTTCAAAGGGTGATAATCCAGTCCCACTGGGTGTGCCAGAACTATTATATCTCAAATTTTTGCCCTTGAGAGGGTGGTTTAGGCCCTCTCAATTGAGATATACAATGGGATTAGTCATATGTTGTGGGTGACCTCTAAGTGGACTAAACCTCTATATTATAGGGATAGCTACCCTTGATATATCAGTTAATCTCTTAATTCTACATTGCTATCTTGCAAAGGGTGGAGAAAAGACATGAAATAAAACTAAGGAGGTGATACACCAAATCAACACCCTCCACTTGACTATAAACACTAAGAACATGGATTAGGCCTGAATATGATTACACTTCTCAAACAAGGACCTTCAATCATGAGTTTTTCAACATAGAAGTTATAGATAATGCATTGAATGAGAGGGTTAGTCAAGAGGTATAATTAAGGCACTAATGACTGAAAATCCACTTTCAAACCATGAAAAACTACATAAAACTCACCATGTGACCTACAAGAAGACAATCCATTTGAAAATAGGTAGGAGAGGACAAATGAGGGAGAGTACAATCACTACTACTAAAATTCATCAACAATCACATAAGTACACTAGTTGCAAGTATGTGAGGAGGAAAGAATTAGCTTTATTCATTACCCAATGTATAGTAAAGTTTTTAGTTGAGTAGGTATTCACCATATTCATCAAAAATATCCTTACAAAACCAAACAAGGTTGCATTTATAGAGAAAGAGAGAAGGAGAGAGAGAAATGGCATAGAAGAGAGTAATTAACAAGTGTCCCTTCATAAAAGAGTAAGTTATATGCAATAATGTCTTCAATTGGAGAGTTATGAATTCATTCAACATGTGTTCATTGGTTTCATCATTATCTTCTATTGGTTGTCTTAGTAAACTTAATTTCTTCAATAACTCATCAACCTTCTTTAAAATTGTCCTCCTTACCTAGGAGTGATAAATGGTGTACTTGATCATCAAATTCACTTTGAGTTTTTAGATTCCCTTGTTCTTGACACCTTGCATATATTTGATAACCTTATTATACTGACATTGCATTAGTGTTCATATCTTCTTAGGGGTTTTTAAACCCATTAGTTTCACTATGCCTCTCTTTGCTCAAATGCTTCAAATCTTGATTTTATCTTCATGAATGTAACCTATCTATGTGAGAGACATCTCTCTGCCTTATAAAACCTAAATCAATCCCCTTAGATGCCTTAAACACTCTCTAATACTTAATTTCACACCTAAATCCCATAATTTCCTTCAATTCCTCAACTCCTAGTACAAAATCCATGCATTTCATATGAAAAAGAGACCTACATGTATGTACACCTGTAGGTTTTCTTTTTGCTATTTTAGGCTCCTTTACCATGCATTTTGGACCATGTTAGAAATGAATTAAACCTTACATTGTCTCATAACTTGTATCATGAAGTTAAAACCCTCATACTACACTGAAAATGCAACATTTATTACCCTTTTCAATGCACCTCTATGTTTGGTGGCATATACATAGTATTTAGGATAAAACCATTATATGTTACATGGAGGAGCTAATGTTGGAGTGACCAATCATGTTGGAGGGTTATTAAAAGTCTGATATATCATTTCCTTTTATATGAAACCAATTCACCTCATTGAATTTTTTATGTTCATAACCAAGATCTTGTTGCTCTCTCACTTACATGCTACTAGTCTTTTGGTGAGTCATGAGAGTATGACCTCTTTTGCATTTTTGGGTCTTAATAATGTTTTAAATAGGTTTATATGGATTTAAATAACTCCAAAACATAATAATATACATCTATCCTCATTTTCATGCAACATAGGACTCTAAAAACATTAAGAGCATGTTTGTATATTAATGAATGATGAGCACTAGTGAGAATCTACAGGTTGCCATCATGTTGAGAAACCTATGGGTCATAAGTGGGCATGGAGAATCATTAATGGACCTATATATCATTGGAAGGATTGAAAATATTATTGGATATATCCATCCTCATACTCTTAACTATTGAAAACCATAGAACATCAAAAACTCCATGTTTTCAACTTGTAATCTACTCTAAGCATGAAAATTTATTCCTTCTTGGGGTCAAACATGCCAAGTGGGGCTTGTAATAGCATGTGGTATGGTTTTATAGACCATATAGATCATATCCAATTTCATTCATGCTTTCAACTAGCTTCAAACTGTCATTTCAAAGAGAATAGTGGGCATATGGGGTTTTAGTAGGGTTTTAGACCACCCTATCTTATTAATGATTGTTCATAAAGGAGGATCCACCAATATAATAACTATGGCCATGTATTTTAATTCCATTATGACCCCCTCATCTTCCAATTATATTAGGCCACCACTCTCTCTCCTTTATATGGAATGAGCATCTAAAACTAACCTTCATAAGCTTGCCAAAGAAGTGATATGGAATATGAAAGGTGTTTTCTTTTTTTAACCTATAACTTCCTCCAAATAATGTAATTTAGATTGGGTAATATTTAGGGATACTTTTAAGTGTTTTGAGAGTGAAGATACACATTGAAAACCTACAACCATCCTCTAAAATCCCCTATTTTACCATGAAAATTGTTATATTCTACTTGGCAACCTTGATGTAACTATGAAACATGTATTCATGGAGTCCTTCAGACTTGTAAGGACCTATTACAAAATTTCCATACATCCTCTTACCAAATACCTTCCATTTATTTTAATATTATCCTCTTGAATGTTGCAAAGAGCACAAGAAAACACTTGAAATGGGTTGTAACGTTATAAAAGAAGTTATAACATCTTTATAAGAACTTGTATGGACCAAAAGGGAATATAAGGTGACTTAACATGTTCTAAAAGACTCAACAAGGTTTTCTCAACCTTTGGTACTCTTGGACCAACTTTACCTATCATGAAATGACTAGACAAGCATAAGACTAGAATAGGTCATTACCTTAATTTTGTCAAAACTACTTTAAACTATGCTAATAAGACCTCAAAAAGACCATTTAAAGAACTTAAAATATAGATAATGGCTCTGAACAAAGTTATTAAATATGATAAGTCAATTTTTTTGTGCACCTCTCTAATGGTAGCCAAAATTTAGCTAACAGTTATTTTGGGGCATATAGTCTACAATGATGATATTTTGGTGGACCAAGCTAAAATAATAGTAATTGTGGTTATGACATATCTTAAAATCTCTACAGAGGTTTGATCTTTCTTGGGGCATATAGGAGACTACACTAAATTCATAAAGGGCTAGCTATTTATATCTACCCCTATGGAAAAGCTATTATGCAAAGATACTAGGTTTGAATGGATTAAGGAGTGTCAAACAACATTTGTAGATCTCAAGTAGAGTGATCCGTAAACACCACTGAAAAACTCAAAGTGAAGTTTTAAACATACAGATTCTAAATTTCTCAAACTTAACAAATTCTCAAAAATATTCAAAAGAACTTGCAAATTGTTTGGCAAAGTATTCTCGGTTATCGAATTGGATTAGAATTGTCAAAAGACTGATATCTTCCATTCACCAATAAAACCCATATTTTGTTTTAAAAATTAAATGTCATAAATTGTCAATTTTTCAAATATTGCATGAGTTCTTGATTAATTAAAAATCAAAATACTTGAAAATAAAACATGCAATCATGACAAATTACCACATGAAATTGATAACGGAGTTCGGCATTGATTGCCTATGTCTCCGGGTCCGCCCAATAGTGAGGACCGTTTCTATTAAATTTGTGCAACAAATGGCTTACAAATTCTTGAAACGCTACACAACTTCCCTCAGGCCTGATCTCTGTCCTAGAATTCCACCTTCGCTGATAAACTCAAACTCGGTCACACAGAATCCTTCCTCAGTCTTCAATCCCCTTCTGAAATTGCTTTTGTCCTTCATTCAATCTATTGGTATGTCCAAATAATAATAACGTTCTCTTTTTAATTACAAAACATAATTAAAAAGGCTTACCTTCTGTGTATAAGGTCGGATATTGGAGAAAATCCCAGTAGCTAGTTATCTCCAAGCTTAAAACAAGCTCTCAGCCTCTTAAAATAAAACACAGTCAGAAATCTGTGTCAAAACAAATACAAATTTGTGCCTTTATACTTAGTTTCAACCTTGTAGCATAAGCGGTCAAGGCAATCTTTTTTTTTACATGGGAGGTCAAGAGTTCAAAACTGAGCGCCCACCTTTCTAGGCGCTTTGAATGAGTTTGAATTTGTCTTCCCTCCTTGTTGCCGCCTTGGAAACCATTTTCCTCCACCTTTGGCACATTTGAATTCTTCTTTATTCCTTTTTGTTTGGCGTGCAGGGTTAAAGTAGCAAAGTTTTTTGACATTTTTAAATGACAAGGGCTTGGGCGCCAACTTTGGCCCACATCATTGCGCTTTGGAGATGGCGTAAGGCTTTAAATAGCCTTTAACCACTCCCCCTACCACGTGGCTTTGGCCACATGGCTCAGTTTACACGGTCTTGGGCTGAGGCTGTGGCTTCTCCAAAGGACTCGCCTTAAGACCCTGTCAATTTGTCAACGAGTTGTAACTGCTCCTTCGAACCATTTGCCACCTTTGCTGGGTCTCTCTCTTCAAACTTGGTCAACTCACCACCTTGCTTGCCACATGGCTCAGTCAACGAGCTTATCTCTAAGTTTAATCATGCCACCTGTCAACTTCCCATTGGTCCACTTGTCGCATGTAAACGTCACTTGTCGACACCAATTTTTTTCCCTGTCGAACCAAAACTTCAACAGCCATAACTTTTGCATACGGTGTCCATTTTTCGAACCGTGAAAAGCGTCAGAAAGATCTCAACGAGATCTACAATGTGGAACCATTGAAAATATAACTTGAAACCTTTTTTCAGAACCTAATTTCTGATCACACCTCCCCAATGGAAGGCTTTTGGTCTCCAAAAGTCTAATATCCTCTGAAATCTTATAACTGGTCAAAACTGTCTGTCCAAATGTCACATCCTGTAAAGCAGTGAATTGCCAAAAACTGAAACAACTCCCAATGTAACTGTAAGACAAGATTATAATGTCAACAACATACAATAAATGTTGTGGACATGTTGCAATACAATGCCCTAGTATGGGACTTATATGCTACGCAAATGCAAACAACCTAAAGTGTATGCTGCCTAACATCTAAACATGCCCAAAGGGTCTTAAACATGCATCTATACATCCATGTGCTAAAGATACATTCAAAATAGCAGTCAAATAAGTGTTGCAAGGAATCAACTCATCCTACAACATGATTTCTGTTATTATCTCCAACTGATCAAATGAGTTCAAGTCCTCTAGACAACTCACCAGCATAAAAAGGAGATTCAAAAACTTAGAGTTATCAAAAAGTGAGAATTGAAAAACTTCATATGGTAAACCTGTCTTGAAGTGTTCCCACCAACTCTAATCTACATCTTATCAAGGCTTGTTCATTCCCTTAGATGAATTCTTAATCATGCTTTGCAAAAAGAATGTAGTGATAATCCACTTAACCATTTCTTTCTTCCTAGTGAAATTGATTTCCTTAGTGGATTCCTTATCAATTGCATATTGTTGACTTAACCTCTTAAATGGATTTTCACTTATAGGTTTTACCTTATCCTGGTTTGTATTGTCAACTACATTATGGATTCAATTAGCTTCATTAACCTTAGTGAGAGGTTTGTAAATCATCTTAATTCTAACATTACTTGAATGTGAAGATGCATGAAGCTTAAAACATCTATCAATCCTATGTCCACTCACTTTACAATGAGTACAAACATCCTTCTTAGGTGAGGGTTCCCTTTTGCCAATTCCCATCTTATCATGAGAATGGTCTTTCAAACATGCAATCTTCTTAAACAAAGCTTTCCGTTTCCAACAAGTCTTAGCACTATGGTTATTCATCCCACAAAAAGTGCATGGAAATGATTGCATTAACTTCTATCCATTATATCCAAACTTCTTTAAAGTATCAATTGGATCAAAAGGTTTAGTGTAAGAATCAGGAGGTGCAATCTCAATACCTCTTTTACCTTTACACCTTTGAGCTAGTGGTCTAGAACCTTCGCTATTGGAAGCTTGTCTTCCTTTAGCCATGGACGAAACTTCTCCATCATCCCCCTGCACACTAGTATAACCCAAACCTGCACGAAGAGGTCTATGCTCAACCTAAATTGGGTTAGTTATACCTTGGCTATCTCTACCAAATCCTCCTCCATTATAACCCATTTTAAACAACAATTTAGATCTTATGCCCTTAGTGTATCTTTCAAAATCACCAAAAACAATATTACTAGAATCTGAATCTGAAATGGTAGAAGAAGATGAAGATTCCTGTGGCAAAAAATTTACACTGCACTCAGTCATAGTTTCTGCATCTGAAGTTGAAGGCTTTACCTTTTCACACTCACCACATTGCAATCTAATCAAGAGCTCATCCTTAGATTCAAGCTCTGATTTTAACTTTGCCACTTGCAATTCAAGTGCAAATTTTTGGCATCTTAAGATTGTGTTTTCATCTTTGATGACCTCAATCTGTGATAACTTGCCCATGGTTTCTTGCAAATACCTGATTTCACACTGCACACTACAATATAATCAATCTGCAAACCAATAATCTAACTATTTTGAAAGCAATTGTCAATACACAACTAGAAGCAATCCCTGCATTCTAACCGCTCTGATACCAACTTGATCCGTAAAAACCATTGAAAAACTCAAAGTGGAGTTTTAAACATACAGATTCTGAATTTCTCAAACTTAACAAATTCTCAAAAATATTCAAAAGAACTTGCAAATTGTTTGGCAAAGTATTCTCGGTTATCGAATTGGATTAGAATTGTCAAAAGACTGATATCTTCCATTCACCAATAAAACCCGTATTTTGTTTTAAAAATTAAACATCATAAATTGTCAATTTTTCAAATATTGCATGAGTTCTTGATTAATTAAAAATCAAAATACTTGAAAATAAAACATGCAATCATGACAAATTACCACATGAAATTGATAACGGAGTTCGGCATTGATTGCCTATGTCTCCAGGTCCGCCCAATAGTGAGGACCGTTTCTATTAAATTTGTGCAACAAATGGCTTACAAATTCTTGAAACGCTACACAACTTCCCTCAGGCCTGATCTCTGTCCTAGAATTCCAACTTCGCTGATAAACTCAAGCTCAGTCACACAGAATCCTTCCTCAGTCTTCAATCCCCTTCCGAAATTGCTTTTGTCCTTCATTCAATCTATTGGTATATCCAAATAATAATAACGTTCTCTTTTTAATTACAAAACATAATTAAAAAGGCTTACCTTCTGTGTATAAGGTCGGATATTGGAGAAAATCCCATTAGCTAGTTATCTCCAAGCTTAAAACAAGCTCTCAGCCTCTTAAAATAAAACACAGTCAGAAATCTGTGTCAAAACAAATACAAATTCATGCCTTTATACTTAGTTGCAACCTTGTATCATAAGCGGTCAAGGCAATTTTTTTTTTTTACATGGGAGGTCAAGAGTTCAAAACTGAGCGCCCACCTTTCTAGGCGCTTTGAATGAGTTTGAATTTGTCTTCCCTCCTTATTGGCACCTTGGAAACCATTTTCCTCCACCTTTGGCGCATTTGAATTCTTCTTTCTTCCTTTTTGTTTGGCGTGCAAGGTTAAAGTAGCAAAGTTTTTTGACATTTTTAAATGACAAGGGCTTGGGCGCCAACTTTGGCCCACATCATTGCGCTTTGGAGATGGCGTAAGGCTTTAAATAGCCTTTAACCACTCCCCCTACCACGTGGCTTTGGCCACACGGCTCAGTTTACATGGTCTTGGGCTGAGGTTGTGGCTTCTCCAAAGGACTCGCCTTAAGACCCCGTCAATTTGTCAACGAGTTGTAACTGCTCCTTCGAACCATTTGCCACCTTTGCTGGGTCTCTCTCTTCAAACTTGGTCAACTCGCCACCTTGCTTGCCACATGGCTTGGTCAACGAGCTTATCTCTAAGTTTAATCATGCCACGTGTCAACTTCCCACTGGTCCACTTGTCGCATGTAAACGTCACTTGTCGACACCAATTTTTTTCCCTGTCGAACCAAAACTTCAACAGCCATAACTTTTGCATACGGTGTCCATTTTTCGAACCGTGAAAAGCGTCAGAAAGCTCTCAAAGAGATCTACAATGTGGCACCATTGAAAATATAACTTGAAACCTTTTTTCAGAACCTAATTTCTGATCACACCTCCCCAATGGAAGGCTTTTGGTCTCCAAAAGTCCAATATCCTCTGAAATCTTATAACTGGTCAAAACTGTCTGTCCAAATGTCACATCCTGTAAAGCAGTGAATTGCCAAAAACTAAAAAAACTCCCAATGTAACTGTAAGACAAGCTTATAATGTCGACAACATACAATAAATGTTGTGGGCATGTTGCAATACAATGCCCTAGTATGGGACTTATATGCTAAGCAAATGCAAACAACCTAAAGTGTATGCTGCCTAACATCTAAACATGCCCAAAGGGTCTTAAACATGCATCTATACATCCATGTGCTAAAGATACATTCAAAATAGCAGTCAAATAAGTGTTGCAAGGAATCAACTCATCCTACAACATGCTTTCTGTTATTATCTCCAACTGATCAAATGAGTTCAAGTCCTCTAGACAACTCACCAGCATAAAAAAGAGATTCAAAAACTTAGAGTTATCAAAAAGTGAGAATTGAAAAAATTCATATGGTAAACCTGTCTTGAAGTGTTCCCACCAACTCTAATCTACATCTTATCAAAGCTTGTTCATTCCCTTAGATGAATTCTTAATCATGATTTGCAAAAAGAATGTAGTGATAATCCACTTAACCATTTCTTTCTTCCTAGTGAAATTGATTTCCTTAGTGGATTCCTTATCAATTGCATATTGTTGACTTAACCTCTTAAATGGATTTTCACTTATAGGTTTTACCTTATCCTGGGTTGTATTGTCAACTACATTATGGATTCAATTAGCTTCATTAACCTTAGTGAGAGGTTTGTAAATCATCTTAATTCTAACATTACTTGAATGTGAAGATGCATGAAGCTTAAAACATCTATCAATCCTATGTCCACTCACTTTACAATGAGTACAAACATCCTTCTTAGGTGAGGGTCCCCTTTTGCCAATTCCCATCTTATCATGAGAATGGTCTTTCAAACATGCAATCTGCTTAAACAAAGCTTTCCGTTTCCAACAAGTCTTAGCACTATGGTTATTCATCCCACAAAAAGTGCATGGAAATGATTGCATTATCTTCTATCCATTATATCCAAACTTCTTTAAAGTATCAATTGGATCAAAAGATTTAGTGTAAGAATCAGGAGGTGGAATCTCAATACCTCTTTTACCTTTACACCTTTGAGTTAGTGGTCTAGAACCTTCGCTATTGAAAGCTCGTCTTCCTTTAGCCATGGACGAAACTTCTCCATCATCCCCCTGCACACTAGTATAACCCAAACCTGCACGAAGAGGTCTATGCTCAACCTAAATTGGGTTAGTTATACCTTGGCTATCTCTACCAAATCCTCCTCCATTATAACCCATTTTAAACAACAATTTAGATCTTATGCCCTTAGTGTATCTTTCAAAATCACCAAAAACAATATTACTAGAATCTGAATCTGAAATGGTAGAAGAAGATGAAGATTCATGTGGCAAAAAATTTACACTGCACTCAGTCATAGTTTCTGCATCTCAAGTTGAAGGCTTTACCTTTTCACACTCACCACATTGCAATCTAATCAAGATCTCATACTTAGATTCAAGCTCTGATTTTAACTTTGCCACTTGCAATTCAAGTGCAAATTTTTGGCATCTTAAGATTGCGTTTTCATCTTTGATGACCTCAATCTGTGATAACTTGCCCATGGTTTCTTGCAAATACCTGATTTCACACTGCACACTACAATATAATCAATCTGCAAACCAATAATCTAACTATTCTAAAAGCAATTGTCAATACACAACTAGAAGCAATCCCTGCATTCTAACCGCTCTGATACCAACTTGATCCGTAAACACCACTGAAAAACTCAAAGTGGAGTTTTAAACATACAGATTCTGAATTTCTCAAACTTAACAAATTCTCAAAAATATTCAAAAGAACTTGCAAATTGTTTGTCAAAGTATTCTCGGTTAACGAATTGGATTAGAATTGTCAAAAGACTGATATCTTCCATTCACCAATAAAACCCGTATTTTGTTTTAAAAATTAAATGTCATAAATTGTCAATTTTTCAAATATTGCATGAGTTCTTGATTAATTAAAAATCAAAATACTTGAAAATAAAACATGCAATCATGACAAATTACCACATGAAATTGATAACGGAGTTTGGCATTGATTGCCTATGTCTCTGGGTCCGCCCAATAGTGAGGACCGTTTCTATTAAATTTGTGCAACAAATGGCTTACAAATTCTTGAAATGCTACACAACTTCCCTCAGGCCTAATCTCTGTCCTAGAATTCCACCTTCGCTGATAAACTCAAGCTCGGTCACACAGAATCCTTCCTCAGTCTTCAATCCCCTTCCGAAATTGCTTTTGTCCTTCATTCAATCTATTGGTATATCCAAATAATAATAATAACGTTCTCTTTTTAATTACAAAACATAATTAAAAAGGCTTACCTTCTGTGTATAAGGTTGGATATTGGAGAAAAAATCATTAGCTAGTTATCTCCAAGCTTAAAACAAGCTCTCGGCCTCTTAAAATAAAACACAGTCAGAAATCCGTGTCAAAACAAATACAAATTTGTGCCTTTATACTTAGTTGCAACCCTGTAGCACAAGCGATCAAAGCATTTCTTTTTTACATGGGAGGTCAAGAGTTCAAAACTGAGTGCCCACCTTTCTAGGCACTTTGAATGAGTTTGAATTTGTCTTCCCTCCTTTTTGGTGCCTTGGAAACCATTTTCCTCCACCTTTGGCGCATTTGAATTCTTCTTTCTTCCTTTTTCTTTGGCGTGCAAGTTTAAAGTAGCAAAGTTTTTTGACATTTTTAAATGACAAGGGCTTGGGCGCCAACTTTGGCCCACATGGCTGCGCTTTGGAGATGGCGTAAGGCTTTAAATAGCCTTTAACTGCCCCCCCTACCACGTGGCTTTGGCCACATGGCTCAGTTTACATGGTCTTGGGCTGAGGCTGGGGCTTCTCCAAAGGACTCGCCTTAAGACCCCGTCAATTTGTCAACGAGCTCTAACTGCTCCTTCGAACCATTTGACACCTTTGTTGGGTCTCTCTCTTCGAAATCGGTCAATGAGCTTATCTCTAAGCTTAATCATGCCATATGTCAACCTCCCATTGGTCCACTTGTTGCATGTAAATAATGCCATGTCACTTGTCGACACCAATTTTTTTCCCTGTCGAACCAAAACTTCAACGGCCATAACTTTTGCATATGGTGTTCATTTTTCAAACCGCAAAAAGCGTCGGAAAGCTCTTGGCAAAATATAAAATGTGGCACCATTGAAACTCTGACTTGAAACCTTTTTTCAGAACCTAATTTCTGATCATAGAGACTAGTAATAGCTCCCATTTTGGTATTTCCTAACTGCAGTAAGTATTGCATGTTATGTTGATGCCTTAAGAAATAAAGTGGGAATTATTCTCACACAACCAGGAAATGGAGGATTGGACCATCCCATTTACTTCACAAGTCATAAACTCTCAGCTGCAAATAAAAATTATACAACTACAGAAAGGGAAGCTCTGAGAATGGTGTTTGTACTACATAAGTTTAGGCACTACCTTCTAGCAACACCATTTTAATTCTTTACTGTCACCAAGCTTTGTGATACCTATTAAATAATCCCATGTTAAGAGGAAGGATATCTCGATGGCTAATGTTGTTTCAAGAGATTCAGTTTAGAATCAATGTGAAGCCTGGGATGGAAATTAAATGTTTGACCAGACCACTTAAGTTATATACACAATGGAGAATAACTTTAAGAACTTCAATATGTATCACCAGATGCTCATTTTTTTACGTCTCTATGATTCCTGATAACATGGAAGACATCATGAATTTACTAGAATAAGGAATTTTCCCTACATGCTATGTGGAAAGGGATAAAAATTAGTTGATCGTAAGAGGTATTCCATTCATCATTATTAATTGATTTTATACAAAATGGAAGACAATGTACTTCATAGAGTATATCTATAAAATGAGTGACCATAAAATTTTTAAGATTCACATCAAGGAATAACAAGTGGACATTTCGAAAGAGAATCCACTACAAAGAAGATATATCAAAATAGACTATGTTGGCCTACGTTGTTTCAAGTTACATCTAGTAACAAAACACTATGACATCTAACAATGGATGGGGAAACCTAATCAAAGATATTAAATGACATTAAATCCTATGCTAGTTGAACATCCATTCGAATAGTGGGGAATAGACTTTGTTGGACCAATCAACCTACCCAGTAAATGTAGTAATGAAAGTTAAACCATTATTGCATCAAATTACTTCATTAAATGGGTGGAAGTTATTGTGACACCAAGGTATAATGCTAAGGATGCAACCAACTTTATATATGAAAATTTTATAACCATATTTGTTCTTTGAATCTAGTGACAAAAGAAGGCATTTCCTAAACAACACCATTAAGACTCTAATGGAGGAATTTATGATCTTGCATCATAAAATCACAACATATCATCCACAAGTTAATGGACAAGTAGAAGCATCAAATAAATTCATTTTCAATATGCTCACAAAATAATGCAATGTGCAAAGGGATGATTTGGAGGATCAAATTCCAATGATCTTATGGGCATGAAGAAAAAACTACAAGTGTTGATAGGTTTCACTATGTTTTAGTTGGTTTATAAACTAGAAGGAATCATGCCAATGGAGTATACAATTCCTAGTCTATGCATCATAATGATCATGTGACTAGGAGATCATAATTATATTATGAATGGTTAATAGATTTAACAAGGATGGAATTAAAAAAACAAAGAGGCATTGGACACAGGAAGTTAACTAATAGAGTCAAAAAATGTGGCATCATCGTAACCTATGATCCAAATAATTTTTCCCAGAATATATAGTATTATTTTATGATAGCAAATTTAGATAATTTCTAGGTGAGTTGTGAATTTGATGTGAGATACCCTACATCATTCATGAAGTTTCACCACAAAGAACAATTGCCTTAAAATATCTTCAGGTGTAAGGGACCCTACATCATTCATAGTGTTTCACCGTAAGGAACAATTGTCTAAAAAGATCTTCAGGGAACCATTATACCAGAACATGTAAATGGTTGTAGTCTTAAGCCTTACCATTAATAATATCTATATGATCTCATTAAAAATTAAGAGGAGGTGTTGAGTAGCACCATGTAGTTTAGGATTTTTTTTAATGTATTATTTTCTTATTTTGGGTTTAGGTTTGTAGTGTTTTTGTAGAATGCAATCTCATAGGGATTTGGTGTTAGGTTGTGGAGCTAAAAGCTTCACAGGTATGCAAACATGGAGGAGGTTGCTGAGTGCCACAGTAACCGGCGTCGGTCAGGCCAACTGACGTCGGTCAGGGGTAGATCGAAAGCTGTCGACATCAGTCATTGATCGGTCGATGTCGGTCATCTCCAGATAGACAGTGACTGACGTCGATCGCCTGTGCGGTTCTAGAACTGTTAGTTACACGAATAGTTAGTTTAACGAACCGTTTGTTTGCATGTGAAGACTAATTTTAGTCTTGAGTCTACGTTTCTAATTATTGTGATTGGAAAGTCTAATTATTGTTTGTATGGGATCTATTTAAGAGACCCATGGGGCTGTATTGTAATTGGTAGAATCATAAGGACTTGCAAAGGCAAGGACAAGGGTTCTTCCTGAGTGTAAGATCTAAGTCTGCAAGTGTGTAAGACCAGGTTGATCTGCAGGTTGTGCAAGATTAAGTAGGAGATCTACATGGTAAGTAAGGTCAGTTGATCTGCAGGTGTGTGTGTGTGTGTGCAAGGTCAAAGGAGATCTATGGGGTAGCAAGGTCAAAGGAGATCTGCAACACAACAAGGAGCAAAATCAGGGAGATCTACTTGGAGTACATGGTGTGCTCGGTTGGTACTAGAAGTAGGCAACAACAGTTGTGTTGATTGTCACTTACTAGTTGGTGTACTTGCAGTATTGTTACTGATTGGTTGAAACAACAACTCTGTGTTTGAGTTGATTTTGTTTGTAATTGAGAGAGAGGACTCTTGAGGGAGAATTACTAGTATGCCCAAGAGGTGTGGGAAGAGTGTGATATCTTCATTGTATTTCCTTCTGGAAGAGTGTTAACACAAGATTGTATTGTCTCTCATATTCTGTGTTGTTTCTGATTTCTAGTTATATTTTACTTCTGGTTAAATTCCGTGTTTAGTTGCTTATACAAATGTAATCAAGTGTACTCTTAAGGAGTAGGGATCCTGACAATTGGTATCCGAGCTTGGTTAGGTACACTAATAGGTGGTCAGAGCATGTTAAGTGTTTGTTGATTAAAGGTCACTCACAGGGGTTTCTATTTGAGTGGGAGTAAAGCAATGGCAGAAGAAAGTACACTAAGAATGGAGAAATTCAATAGCAAGAATTCTCAATTATGAAATTATGGAAAGAAAGAGCAGGTAAAAAAAGATTGTTGGTTGGTAGAAGATCAACATGAAGGAAATGAAGAAGCAGATGTTGCAGGTATTGTTGCACAGGATGCTCTTGTATGTTCTTTAGATAAAGTAGAATCTTGGGTTTTAGATTCTGTTGCCTCTTTTCATGCAACCTGAAATAGAGTATTTTTCCATGATTATGTCAATAGAGACTTTGCAAATATTTATTTAGGGGTTGGTGAGCCTTGTCAAATTGTTGGCAAAGGAAAAGTGTAGCTGAAATTACAAATGAGCAACACATGGGTGTTGAAGGATGTCATGCATGTCCCAGTCATGAAGAGGAGTCTAATTTCTACAAGAAAGTTGGCTGATGAGGATTGCACAATTACTCTCATAGTGAAATCTTGAAAAGTTTCCAAGGGTGCACTTAAATTAGCATGTGGTAAGAAAGTAAGTAATCTTTATCTATCTACTTGTATTACTGATTCTCCTTCTGGTTTATCTACTTCAGATGTAGATGCGAAGATGTGGCTCTGTAGGCTTGGTCACATGAATAAGAAGGGGATGCATGTTCTTAAGAGGAAGTCTGATGTCTTTGACAAACTTAAGAACTGGAAAGCCTTGGTTTTCATGGAAAAGATGATGGACAGAGATCAGCTCAAGGGGCTGAATAATTTTGAGCAGAGTAGTTTGGACAAGGTTCTGATTCAAAGTGAGCTCGCGGGTAAAAGTCATCACTCATAAGAAAATAGAGTTATCGACGTCGGTCATGTGCATACCAGAGTCGGTGGTGTCGGGCAGGTAGAGACTAACGCTGGTCAAGGAACTGACGTCGACGACCAAGTGGACACTGACGTCAGTCAGGGAAGTGGCGTCGGGGATCAGGTGGAATCGACATCAGTCGGGTGTAGACTAGGGTCGATCAGAGAATGGATTTTGGGTGGATAGCAAGCTGTCAAGGAGTCTCAAATGCCCATATGGAGGATTGAAAGGGTAAGTAAGCCTCAAATTCGTTATTCCCTTTTTTTATACTACTTGAACTTGTTGCTCACTGATGGTCAAGAACCAAGAAGTTTTGAAGAGGCAATGCAGGTAGAATCTAAGAAACAGTGGGAGCATGGCATGAATGAGGAAATTGATTCCTTGGGAAAGAACCAAATGAGATATTTAGTAGAGTTGCCATCCGAAAAGAAAGCACTAAAAGATGAATGGATTCCTAGGTTAAAGAAAGGAGAGAATGGACACGTGAGATAGAAGGCCAGGGTATATGGTCTTGAGCAAGCTCCACAATAGTAGTACAGGTTTGACAGCTATATGACAAAGCATGACTTTAGTCAATGTAACCATTGTGTTTATTTTACTAGGTTGGATAATGGTCGCGACATTATCCTATTACTGTATGTGGATGATATGCTTATTGCAGGTTCATACATGCAGGGATTTGTTGAGCTAATGGTAAAATTAGTTCAGAGGTGTGCCAAGAAGGATTTAGGAGAGAAAATCTTTGGTATGAGTATTTCTAGAGACAGGAAAAGTCACAGTTTGATTTTGTCTCTAGATAATTGAGTGAATAAGGTAGTGGAGAGGTTCAATATGTAGGAGCAAAACCGGTTAGCACACCTATGGATGGATAGTTCACATAACAGTGTCTCAAATCACATGATGAGGTTGAGTACATGTGTACTAGACCTGATATTACCCAAGCAGTGGGAGTTGTCAGCAAGTTTGTGGCCAATTTGGAAAAGGAGCACTAGAAAGCAGTTTAGTGGATTCTCAGATATCTGAGAGGGACTAGTAGCAGAGATTAATGTTATGCAGGGTCAGGCACTTCTCTACATGGGTATGTAGATTCAGATATGGTAGGTTACTTGGATGACAGGAGTAGCACCATAGGATATGTGGTGGTTGGTCTTCAAGATTGAACTTGAAGAGGGATACAATCTAGAAAACAAAATTAGATTATATACAGGTATAGGTATAGGTGCAGCTATTTATCTCCAAGTGGGAGATTATTAGGTTATGGAGCTAAAAGCTTCACAGGTATGCAAACATGGAGGAGGTTGCTGAGTGCCACAGTAACTGGCATCGGTCAGGCCAACCGACGTCGGTCAGGGGTAGACTAGAAGCTATTGACATCGGTCATTGATCGATCGACATCAGTCATCTCCAGATAGACAGTGATTGACGTCGGTCGCCTGTGCGGTTCCAAAACTGTTAGTTACATGATCAGTTAGTTTAACGAACCATTTGTTTGCATGTAAAGACTAATTTTAGTCTTGAGTTTGCATTTCTAATTATTGTAATTGGAAAGTCTAATTATTATTTGTATGGGATCTATTTAAGAGACCCATGGGGTTGTATTTTAATTGGTATAATCATAAGGACTTGCAAAGGCAAGGACAAGGGTTCTTCCCGAGTATAAGATCTAGGTCTGCAAGTGTACAAGACTAGGTTGATCTGCAAGTTGTGCAAGATCAGGTAGGAAATCTATGGGGTAGCAAGGTCAAAGGAGATATACAACACAACAAGGAGCAAGATCAGGGAGATCTACTTGGAGTACGTGGTATACTCGGTTGGTATTAGAAGTAGGCAACAACGATTGTGTTGATTGTCACTTACTGGTTGATGTAATGGCAGTATTGTTACTGACTGGTTGAAACAACTCTATGTTTAAGTTGATTTTGTTTGTAATTGAGAGAGAGAACTCTTGAGGTAGAATTACTGATACACCCAAGAGGTGTGGGAAGAGTGTGATATCTTCATTGTATTTCCTTTTGGAAGAGTGTTAATACAAGATTGTATTGTCTCTCATATTCTGTGTTGTTTCTGATTTCTAGTTACATTTTACTTCTAATTAAATTTCATGTTTATTTGCTTATACAAAGGTAATCAAGTTTACTCTTAAGGAGTAGGGATCCTGACAATTGGTATCAGAGCTTGGTTAGGTACACTAACAGGTGGTCAGAGCGTGTTAAGTGTTTGTTGATTATAGGTCACTCATAGGGGTTTCTATTTGAGTGGGAGTAAAGCAATGGCAGAAGAAAGTACACTAAGAATGGAGGAATTCAATAGCAAGAATTCTCAATTATGAAATTATGGAAAGAAAGAGCAGGTAAAGAAAGATTGTTGGTTGGTAGAAAATCAGCATGAAGGAAATGAAGAAGCAGATGTTGCAGGTATTGTTGCACAGGATGCTCTTGTATGTTCTTTGGATAAAGTAGAATCTTGGGTTTTAGTTATGTTGCCTTTTTCCATGCAACCCAAAATAGAGTATTTTTCCATGATTGAGACTTTGGAAAGATTTATTTAGGGGTTGGTGAGCCTTGTCAAATTGTTGGCAAAGGGAAAGTGCAGCTGAAATTGCAGACGGGCAACACATGGGTGTTGAAGGATGTCATGCATGTCACAGTCATGAAGAGGAGTCTAATTTCTATAGGAAAGTTGGGTGATGAGAGTTGCACAGTTACTCTCACAATGAAATCTTGGAAAGTTTCCAAGGGTGCACTTAAATTAGCATGTGGTAAAAAAGTAAGTACTCTTTATCTATCTACTTGTATTACTGATTTTCCTTCTGGTTTATCTACTTCAGATGTAGATGCAAAGATGTGGCTCTGTAGGCTTGGTCACATGAATAAGAAGGGGATGCATGTTCTTAAGAGGAAGTCTGATGTCTTTGACAAACTTAAGAACTGGAAAACCTTGGTTTTCATGGAGGAGATGATAGACAGAGATCAACTCAAGGGGCTGAATAATTCTGAATAGGGCAGTTTGGATAAGGTTTTGATCCAAAGTGAGCTCGTGAGTAAAATTAATCACTCACAAGAAAACACAGTTACCAACGTCGGTCATGTGCATACCAGAGTCAATGGTGTCGGGCAGGTGGAGACCGACGCTGGTCAGGGAACTGGCATCGGCGACCAAGTGGACACTGACGTCGGTCAGGGAACTAGCGTCAGGGATCAGGTGGAATCAACATCAGTCAGGTGCAGACCAAGGTCAATCAGAGAATGGATTTTGGGTGGACAGCAAGCTGTCAAGGAGTCTTAAATGCCCATATGGAGGATTGAAAGGGTAAGTAAGCCTCAAATTCATTATTCCCCTTTTTTATACTACTTGAACTTGTTGCTCACTGATGGTCAAAAACCAGGAAGTTTTGAAGAGGCAATGCAGGTAGAATCTAAGAAATAGTGGGAGCATGGCATGAATGAGGAAATTGATTCCTTGGGAAAGAACCAAATGAGAGATTTGATAGAGTTACCATCCAAAAAGAAAGCACTGAAAGACGAATGGATTCCTAGGTTACAGAAAGGAGAGAATGGACACGTGAGATAGAAGGCCAGGGTGTATGGTCTTGAGCAAGCTCCAGGAGAGTAGTATAGGTTTGACAGGTGTATGACAAAGCATGGATTTAGTCAATGTCAATGTAACCATTGTGTTTATTTTACCAGGTTGGATAATGGTCGCGACATTATCCTGTTACTGTATGTGGATGATATGCTTGTTGCAGGTTCATACATGCAGGGATTTGTTGAGCTAATGGTAAAATTAGTTCGGAGGTGTGCCAAGAAGAATTTAGGAGTGAAATCTTTGGCATGAGTATTTCTAGAGATAGAAAAAGTCACAGTTTGATTTTGTCTCTAGATGATTGTGTGAATAAGGTAGTGGAGAGGTTCAATATGCAGGAGCAGAACCGGTTAGCACACCTATGGATGGACAGTTCACAGAACAGTGTCCCAAATCACATGATGAGGTTGAGTACATGTGTACTAGACTTGATATTACCCAAGCAGTGGGAGTTGTCAGCAAGTTTGTGGCCAATTTGGAAAAAGAGCACTGGAAAGCAGTTCAGTGGATTCTCAGATATCTGAGAGGGACCAGCAACAGGGATTCATGTTATGCAGGGTCAGGCACTTCTCTACATGGGTATGTATATTCGGATATGGTAGGTTACTTGGATGACAGGAGTAGTACCACAGGATATGTGGTGGTTGGTCTTCAAGATTGAACTTGAAGAGGGATACAAGCTAGAAAACAAAATTAGATGATGTACAGGTACAGGTATAGGTGTAGCTATTTATCTCCAAGTGGGAGATTATTAGGTTATGGAGCTAAAAGCTTCACAGGTATGCAAACATGGAGGAGGTTGCTGAGTGCCACAGTAACTAGCATCGATCAGGCCAACCGACATCGGTCAGGGGTAGACTAGAAGCTATTGACATCGGTCATTGATCGATTGACGTTAGTCATCTCCAGACAGATAGCAACTGATGTCGGTCACCTGTGTGGTTCCAAAACTATTAGTTACATGATCAATTAGTTTAATGAACCATTTGTTTGCATGTAAAGACTAATTTTAGTCTTGAGTCTACATTTTTAATTATTGTAATTGGAAAGTCTAATTATTGTTTGTATGGGATCTATTTAAGAGACCCATGGGGTTGTATTGTAATTGGTATAATCATAAGGACTTGCAAAGGCAAGGACAAGGGTTCTTCCTGAGTGTAAGATCTAGGTCTGCAAGTGTGCAAGACTAGGTTGATCTGCAAGTTGTGCAAGATCAGGTAGGAAATCTACGGGGTACCAAGGTCAAAGGAGATCTGCAACACAACAAGGAGCAAGATCAGGGAGATCTACTTGGAGTATGTGGTATACTCGGTTGGTACTAGAAGTAGGCAACAATGGTTGTGTTGATTGTCACTTACTGGTTGGTGTACTGGCAGTATTGTTACTGACTGGTTGAAACAACTCTGTGTTTAAGTTGATTTTGTTTGTAATTGAGAGAGAGAACTCTTGAGGGAGAATTACTGATATGCCCAAGAGGTGTGGGAAGAGTGTGATATCTTCATTGTATTTCCTTTTGGAAGAGTGTTAATACAAGATTGTATTGTCTCTCATATTCTGTGTTGTTTCTGATTTCTAGTTACATTTTACTTCTGATTAAATTTCATGTTTAGTTGCTTATACAAAGGTAATCAAGTTTACTCTTAAGGAGTAGGGATCCTGACAATTGGTATCAGAGCTTGGTTAGGTACACTAACAGGTGGTCAGAGCGTGTTAAGTGTTTTTTGATTATAGGTCACTCACAGGGGTTTCTATTTGAGTGGGAGTAAAGCAATGGCAGAAGAAAGTACACTAAGAATGGAGGAATTCAATAGCAAGAATTCTCAATTATGAAATTATGGAAAGAAAGAGCAGGTAAAGAAAGATTGTTGGTTGGTAGAAGATCAGCATGAAGGAAATGAAGAAGTAGATGTTGTAGGTATTGTTGCACAGGATGCTCTTGTATGTTCCTTGGATAAAGTAGAATCTTGGGTTTTAGTTCTATTGCCTCTTTCCATGCAACCCAAAATAGAGTATTTTTCCATGATTGAGACTTTGGAAAGATTTATTTAGGGGTTGGTGAGCCTTGTTAAATTGTTGGCAAAGGGAAAGTGCAGCTGAAATTACAGACGGACAACACATGGGTGTTGAAGGATGTCATTCATGTCCCAGTCCTGAAGAGGAGTCTAATTTCTGTATGAAAGTTGGGTGATGAGAGTTGCACAGTTACTCTCATAGTGGAATCTTGGAAAGTTTCCAATGGTGCACTTAAATTAGCATGTGGTAAAAAAGTAAGTACTCTTTATCTATCTACTTGTATTACTGATTCTCCTTCTGGTTTATCTACTTCAGATGTAGATGCAAAGATGTGGCTCTGTAGGCTTGGTCACATGAATAAGAAGGGGATGCATGTTCTTAAGAGGAAGTCTGATGTCTTTGACAAACTTAAGAACTGGAAAACCTTGGTTTTCATGGAGGAGATGATAGACAGAGATCAGCTCAAGGGGCTGAATAATTATGAATAGGGAAGTTTGGATAAGGTTCTGATCCAAAGTGAGCTTGCAGGTAAAATTCATCACTCACAGGAAAACACATTTACCAACATCGATCAGGTGAGAACTGACGTTGAACAGGTAGGTACCGACGTCGATCATGTGTAGACCAGAGTCGGTGGTGTCAGGCAGGTGGAGACTGACGCCGGTCAGGGAACCAATGTCAGGGACCAGGTGGACACTGACGTCGGTCAAGGAACTTAGGTCGGCGATCAGGTGGAATTGACATCGGTCGGGTGCAGACCAAGATCGACTAGAGAACATATTTTGGGTGGACAGCAAGCTGTCAAGGAGTCTCAAATGCCCATATGGAAGACTGAAAGGGTAAGTAAGCCTCAAATTCATTATTCTCCTTTTTTATACTACTTGAACTTGTTGCTCACTGATGGTCAAGAACCAGGAAGTTTTGAAGAGGTAATGTAGGTAGAATTCAGGGAACAGTGGGAGCATGGCATGAATGAAAAAATTGATTCCTTGGGAAAGAACCAAACGGGAGATTTGGTAAAGTTGCCAGCCGAAAAGAAAGCACTGAAAGACGAATGGATTCCTAGGTTAAAGAAAAGAAAGAACGGACACGTGAGACAGAAGGCCAGGGTATATGGTCTTCAGCAAGCTACAGGACAATGGTACAAGTTTGACAGGTGTATGACAAATCATGGCTTTAGTCAATGTCAATGTAACCATTGTGTTTATTTTACCAGGTTGGATAATGATCGCGACATTATCATGTTACTATATGTGGATGATATGCTTGTTGTAGGTTCATACATGTAGGAATTTGCTAAGGTAAGGGTAAAATTAGTTTAGAGGTGTGCCAAAAAGGATTTAGGAGGAGTAAAAATCCTTGGCATGAGTATTTATAGAGACAGGGAAAGTCACAAGTTGATTTTGTCTCTAGATGATTGTGTGAATAAGGTAGTGGAGAGGTTCAATATGCAGGAGTAGAACTGGTTAGCATACCTATGGATGGACAGTTCATAGAATAGTGTCTCAAATCACATGATGAGGTTGAGTACATGTGTACTAAACCTAATATTACCCAAGCAGTGGGAGTTGTCAACAAGTTTGTGGCCAATTCGAGAAATGAGCACTAAAAATTAGTTCAGTGGATTCTCAGATATCTGAGAGGGACCCGTAGCAAGGATTCATGCTATGAAGGGTTAGGCACTTCTCTACATGGGTATGTAGATTCGGATATGGCAGGTTACTTGGATGACAGGAGTAGCACCACAAGATATGTGGTGGTTGGTGATGGGGAATCTAGGACAGCACACCTGTTCTGATCCCACTTGTTAGGATCTTGCTCCTCAGAAAGAGCACAATATGATTACCACATACAATCAATTAAACATGCAGAATTAACCAGAAGTACAAGTAACTAGAATTCACAAATAGCACAGAATATGAGAGATAATACACAATCTTGTATTAGTACTCATCCAGAAAGAAAATACAATAAAGAAGATGCCACTTCTTCTTCCACCTCCCAGAGCCTTCCCACACCTCAAGGGCTCCCAGTAATTCTCAATCAAGAGTTCACTCTCCTACCAAAAATGGTCCCAACACACAACTCACACACATAATTGGTGTTCACCTCCAACCAGTCAGTAATAACCCTGCCAGTACACAAGTACTCTAAAGTACTTCAAGTAGATCTCCCATGAACCTGCAACCTACAATTCAACAGAGCTTACTTACACATGTAGATCTCCTATGAGCTTGCAACAACCTGCAACTCAAATGATCTTACAATGGAAGGATCTTCCTTGCCTTCCTTTTTAGCTCATGATTACAATACATGCCAATGGCTCTATAAATAGATCCCAGAGTTAACCATAACTTAGACTCTTAATTTACTAATAATAGACATGCAGTTCAAGACTAGAAATAGCCTTTACATGTAAACACTCAGTTTAACAAACTAATTGTTTATGCAACAAACAGTTCTGGAACACACAGGCGACCGACGTCGGTCCCTGTCTGACTAGAGGTGACCAACATTGGCTGACTTCCTGTCGATGTCGGTTTCCCTCTGCACTAAATCTGACCGACGTCGGTCCCACTGCTGATGCCAGTATCCCTAGAACTCAGCAACCTCTTCCATGTCTGCAACAAGTTGAAACTTTTAGCTCCACAACCTAACAATCTCCCACTTGGAGATAAACAACTGTAACTGTACCTGTACCTGTACATCATCTAGTTTGTTCCCTTGGCTTTGTATCCCTCTTCAAGATTACTTTTGAAGACCAACCACCACAAATCCTGTAGTGCACCTCCTGTCATCCAAATCACCTGCCACATCTGCATCTACAAACCATGTAGAAAAGAACTTGACCCTGCATAGCATGTGCACCTGCTGCTAGTCCCTCTCAAATACCTGAGAATCCACTGAACTGTCCTCTAGTGCTTCTTTTTCGGATGGGCTCCTAACTTTTTGACAACTCCCACTGCTTGGGAAAACTTAGGTTTATTACACATGTACTCAACCTCATTATGTGAATCAAGACACTGTTCATAGAACTGTCCAACCATCGCCGTGATAACTGGTCTCACACAATCATCCTGAAACAAAGTCAACCTGTGACCTTCCATGTCCCTAAAACACACTCATGCCAAAGAATCTTGCTGCTCCCAGATTCCTCATGACATTCCTCTGAACTAGCTTTACCTTTAGTTCAGCAACTCCCTGTATTTATAACCCTGATACAAGCACAACATACAGTAATAGGATAATGTAGCTAATATTATCCAACCTGTTAAAGAGAAACACAATGATCAAACCTCTATTTTTTTGTAGCTTACTCAAGACCATATACCCAGGCCTACCGTCTCACGTATCCATTCCCGCTCTTTATCCTGAACATCCATTCGTCTCTCAGTGCTTCTTTCCAGCTGGAAACTCCACCCAAAACTCCCGTTTAAATCTTCTCCAAGGAATCACATTCCTCATCCATGCCAAGCTCCCACTGTTTCCCAGATCTACCTGTTCTGCTTCTTTAATAACTTCTTGGTTCTTTACCATCAGTGAGCAACAAGTAGTGTAAAGAAAGGAAATGACGAATTTGAGGCTTACTTACCCTTTAAGTCCTCCATATGGGCGCTTGAGACTCCTTGACAGCGTGCTATCTGCCCAAAATCCATCTCAGTGACTGATGTCGGTCACATCTTAGTCTTCACCTGACCGACGTCGGTTCCATGTGACTTCCTCATCACCGACGTCGGTTCCCCCTGACCAACGCCAGTGTTTTCCTGTCCTAAGTCACCGACGTTGGTCTGCACATAGCTAACGTTGGTCCCTGTCTAGATACCGGCACCAGTTTTCTAACCGACATCAGTCTCTGTGTTTTACTTGTGAGAAATGACTTCTACCCGCGAGCTCCTTTTGGATCAAACCCTTGTCCAAATCAACCTTGCTCTACTCAAAATTCTTCAGCCCCTTCTGCTGATCTCTGTCTGTCACCTTCTCCTTGAAAACCAAGGCTTTCATGTTCTTGTCACTAACATCAGATTTCTCAAGAAATGTTACTTTCTTCTTCTGCATACAGAAATATTGATTCATGCTTTTCAAATCCGAAAGCATATCCTTTGACTCAAGAACATGCATCTCCTTCTTATTCATGTGACCAAGCCTATTAAGCCACATCTTCGAATCTACAGCTGAAGTAGATAACCCAAAAAGAGAATCAATAATACAAGTAGATAGATAAAGCGTACCTACTTTTTTACCTCTTGCTACAACAAGTGCACCCTTGGTAACCTTCCAAGAGTCTGCTATGAGAGTTACTGTGCAACCCTCATCACCCAAACTTCTTACAGAAATCAAATTCTACTCCAGAACTGGGACATGCATGACCTCCTTCAACACCCATGTGTTACATGTCTACAATTTCAGCTTTACTTTCCCTTTGCCAACCATCTAACAAGGCTTACCATCCCCTAAACAAATTTATCTAAAGTCTCCCTGGACATACTCATGAAAAAATTTCCTATTTGGGGATGCATGAAAAGAGGCACCAGAATCTAAAATCCAAGATTCTACTTTATCTAAGAAACATACTAGAACATCCTGTGCAACATAATTTGCAACATCTGCTTCTTCTTCATGTCCTTCATGCTGATCTTCAACCGACCTGCAATCTCTCTTTAAGTGCCCTTGCTTTCCACATTTCTAGCAGGTTATTCTGCCATACCTGGACTTGGATCTCCTGCTTATCTTGGACCTTGATCTCCCATGCTCGATCTTCTCTCTTTGCCTTCCCCTGCCTTCAACACTCAAAGCATTCCCTGATGATTCACTTGTGCTTTTCCTGCGAATCTCTTCATTCAAGATTACACTCACAACATCATCCACTTTTAAGATTTTTGAAGCAGATGCAGTATTACTAACTGCCATTACCAAATTCTCCCAACTTTCAGGTAATGAGCATAAGATTAAGAGAGCCTTAATTTCATCATCAAAAACAATATTGACTAAATTTAATTGATTTACCAAACCATGGAAATCACTAAGATGACTATGTACAGATCCACCTTCCAACATTTGCAAATTAAATAATTACTTCATAAGAAATACCTTATTCAAAGCTGAGGGTTTTTCATATAAATTTGCCAAAGATTCCATCAACTCTACCGTTGTCTTAGCGTGTGATAAGTTGGAAATCACAGATGATGCAAGGCTCAACCTTATAGATCCCAGAGACTTCTGATCAAGAACCTCCCATTCTTCATCCTTCATATCCCGGGGCTTGCAATCAACCCCACCCAACAGTAAGTATAAATCTTTTTGATACAGATAATCTTCAATTTGCATCCTCCATAATTGATAGTTCTTGCCATTAAACTTCTTCATTCATATCTTACTTTCTTCTGCCATTGCTCTACTCCCGCTCAAACAAAAACCCCTATGAGTAACCTGTAATCAACACACACTAACCAGATCTGATATAACCTGTTAGTATCCCAACCAAAAGCTCTGATACCAATTGATGGGGAATCTAGAACAACACACCTGTTTTGATCCCACTTGTTAGGATCTTGCTCCTCAAAAAGAGCACAATATGATTACCACATACAAGCAATTAAACATGTGGAATTAACCAGAAATACAAGTAACTAGAATTCACAAATAGCATAGAATATGAGAGACAATACACAATCTTGTATTAATACTCATCCAGAAAGAAAATACAATAAAGAAGATGCCACTTCTTCTTCCACCTCTCAGAGGCTTCCCACACCTCAAGGGCTCCCAGTAATTCTCAATCAAGAGTTCACTCTTCTATCAAAAACGGTCCCAACACACAACTCACACACAGAATTGGTGTTCACCTCCAACCAGTCAATAATAACCCTGCTAGTACACAAGTACTCTAAAGTACTTCAAGTAGATCTCCCATGAACCTGCAACCTGCAATTCAACAGACCTTACTTACACATGTAGATCTCCTATGAGTTTGCAACAACTTGCAACTCAAATGATCTTACAATGGAAGGATCTTCCTTGCCTTCCTTTTTAGCTCATGATTACAATACATGCCAATGGCTCTATAAATAGATCCCAGAGTTAACCATAACTTAGACTCTTAATTTACTAATAATAGACACGCAACTCAAGACTCAAAATAGCCTTTACATGTAAACACTCGGTTCAACAAACTAATTATTCATGCAACGAACAGTTCTGGAACACACAGGCGACCGATGTCAGTCCCTGTCTGACTAGAGGTGACCGACGTTGGCCGACTTCTTGTCGATGTCAGTTGCCCTCTGCATTGAATCTGACCGACGTCAGCCCCACTGCCGACGCCGATATCCCTGGAACTCAGCAACCTCCTCCATGTCTGCAACAAGTTGAAGCTTTTAGCTCCACAACCTAACAATTACCCAAGCAGTGGGAGTTGTCGGCAAGTTTGTGGTCAATTCAGAAAAGGAGCACTAAAAAGTAGTTCAGTAAATTCTCAGATATCTGAGAGGGACCAACAGCAAGAATTTATGCTATGCAGAGTCAGGCACTTCTCTACATGGGTATGTAGATTCGGATATGGCAGGTTACTTGGATGACAGGAGTAGCACCACAAGATATGTGGTGGTTGGTATTCAAGATTGAACTTGAAGAGGGATACAAGCTAGGAAACAAAATTAGATGATGTACAAGTACAAGTACATGTGCAGTTGTTTATCTCCAAGTGGGAGATTGTTAGGTTGTGGAGCGAAAAGCTTCACAGGTATGCAAACATGGAGGAGGTTGCTGAGTGCCACAGTAACCGGCGTCGGTCAGGCCAACCAACATCAGTCAGGAGTAGACTGGAAGATACCAACATCGGTCATTGATTAGCTGACGTCAGTCATCTCCAGACAAACAATGATCGATGTCGATCACTTATGCGATTCCAGAACTATTAGTTACACGAGCAGTTAGTTTAACGAACCATTTGTTTGTATGTAAAGACCAATTTTAGTCTTGAGTCTGCGTTTCTAATTATTGTAATTGGAAAGTCTAATTATTGTTTGTATGGGATCTATTTAAGAGACCCATGGGGCTGTATTGTAATTGGTAGAATCATAAGGACTTGCAAAGGCAAGGACAAGGGTTCTTCCCAAGTGTAAGATCTAGGTCTGCAAGTGTGCAAGACCAGGTTGATCTGCAGGTTGTGCAGGATCAGGTAGGAGATCTACATGGTAAGTAAGGTCAGTTGATCTGCAGGTGTGTGTGTGTGTAAGGTCAAAGGAGATTTGCAGGGTAGCAAGGTCAAAGGAGATCTACAACACAACAAGGAGCAAGATCAGGGAGATCTACTTGGAGTACGTGGTGTACTCGGTTGGTACTAGAAGTAGGCAACAATGGTTGTGTTGATTGTCACTTACTGGTCAGTGTACTGGCAGTATTGTTACTGACTAGTTGAAACAACTCTGTGTTTGAGTTGATTTTGTTTGTAATTGAGAGAGAGAACTCTTGAGGGAGAATTATTGGTACACCCAAGAGGTGTGGGAAGAGTGTGATATCTTCATTGTATTTCCTTCTGGAAGAGTGTTAATACAAGATTGTATTGTCTCTCATATTTTGTGTTGTTTCTGATTTCTAGTTACATTTTACTTCTGGTTAAATTTTGTGTTTAGTTGCTTATACAAAGGTAATCAAGTGTACTCTTAAGGAGTAGGGATCCTGACAATTGGAAATAAAGTGGAAAAGTCAAAGTTACAAAGAGTGATCTAAGAACCAACCCAACATAGAAGGAAAATTATTGTGCAAAGTCAACATGGGGTCACCAATTAAGTCTAGGAATGAGGTGTTAATGAATAAGGTATGGAGGAAGGACAATCAACGGTCCTTAAAAAAATTGTTAATGACAACACACATGAAATATTTCATCTTTACCAAAAATAGATAGCTTGTTAGATCATGGGATGTACAATAAAATAAAGTAGATGAGGTAAAATATGAGACATCACATCAACCACTCTCATTACACTAACCAATGTTTTGATCCATTAAATCATTCATGTCACATCATCATTAACCAATTTTAATTAATTCAGCCATCAAAATGGCACACAAACAACTCAACACATTCAAACCAATGTGTCAGATGGATTCGAGCAGGAAAAACTATAGAAACAGGGGCATGAAAAACATAATGACACTACACACTATTGAGAACAAAATATCTATGTTAATTTCACTTAAATCATTCAATTTCACACATAATGTTTGACATTACCCATTCATCTGGAAAAAAATTGTTGAAACATAACAATAGTAGCAACCATGGATTGTGCACAGCTTCTAATTACCCTCATCGATACATAGAAGGAATAAATAGGGATTATTTTTGGGTTTAGATAGATAATATATCATGATCTCAATCCATTTGACTTTATTGATACATCAAAGGCCAATTTTTTTGTTCCAGATTAATCAACAACAAGATAAGTAGGAGCACTAGATTTTTAAAACCCTTTCTGAGGATCTAATGTGGAACAAATCATAAATATCCATACATTAGGGCAATTGTATGAAGTAATGATGACACTTCTCAACTGATCTAATAAAGGTGTGATCCATCTTTCTTAAGATATTATAATATTCATCAATCTAGTGACCATGGTGTAGGCAATAAGACTTCTGGCTCGTGGTAAATTTTTGCTACAATTAAAACTAAGGCTCCTCTCCTTCATTTTGACATAAGAGAAAATAATAGTAGGGTGTCTAGGTGGATTCCTATCAAATAGATGGAGGATATTTTAGTGTGAATTCTCTCTAAATTCATAACCAAGTGCTTTTGGTAGATTACCAAAAGTGTGAGACATGTTACAAAATGAGTCATCCATATTGCATATCAAATTATCCGACTACAAGAGGATTTCAACTAAATAGAGTTTTTGATTTTGGAGCTCCCACTAACATAAAGAAAGTTTTCATTGTAACATCATAGGTGTTTCAGTATTAGTTCTTGGTAATCTTCCTTTACTTCACACAGTGGAAGTCTCCAGATGAACCAGTCAACTCAAATGTGATTTCTAGCCTATGACCACATTTTCCAACATTACCTAGAATAGAACAAGTCAATATTATGGACAACTTGGTAGATTCAATGTATGGTGGGTGTAATTCCAATAAATCATCCTTTTATACCTTTGAGTACCCATTAATGTCATGAAATACTTAGGGTAACATGCTTTAGTCACTAAGCTCCACAATAGGATCCAAATTAGGGTTCACAAACTTCCTAAGGCACCAATAACTTCATTACCATTTTTCACCAAGATGTTGAATGCACAATCTAAAGTCCTATGACAAAGTAATTTGGTTGCTCATTATGTTCCACCACTATAAGCTATACCTTTAGGATCGTGGTAGCCATCGACCCAACCATCAGTATCACGACCAAAAATGGAGTTATAAGAACTATCAGAGACATAAACAAACTTATTTCAGACTGTTACAAAGAAGAGGAAGGTACCAACATGCATAACTTCAGCACCTCCTCCAAAGAAGAAGACACATAGTAATAAATCCTAGAATTCTAATAGGAATGTTCCATAGATCACAACAAGGTATGATTTAACTCAACTTGGAGTCATAGGGGAGGATTATACAAATCCATGATTGAATACATAGGCACTAAGGTCTATGAAGAATAATAAAAAGAGTTTTTATTATGGAAAGCAGTGTGCACTTGCCAAGCGCAAAACAATTTTCTAGATATCATGTTGGTATACTTTCATGCACCTCTTGAGTCCATAATTATTGATACAATGGTGAAGAAATAAAATAACACACACAAGATGGCTACAATTTTTTGGGAAACATCAGGATCAAGGTCTTCAATAACTCAAGCAAGCCCACAAAGAAAATAAATCCCATAACCATTGATATATAAGCCTAAAACCCATATTGTGCCTTGATTATCAACAAACATTATAATGCATATGGGTTCTTTTGTTGAACCTCCTTCATTGGAGTAAGTCGAGCCATAGAAAGTTCATGTGCCTAAACAACAACCCTAGGAAATAATATGGGCTTACAAGTGGCTCAAGAAGACTTTGGTCCCCATAACTAGGATAAAATCATCATTATGCAGGTGTACCATGATGGAGTCACCTTCTTCCTCATCTAATTCATTGTCACTCTCAGATCTGACTCATCAACTCTATTATAAGATCCATAAGAGACTGAAAAATCAAACCAGAGTATCCAACCACACAAGCAGACCTTACAGTGTAAGAGAAAGTTTTCAAGAATCAACTCAATTAGGAGAAGGCTCAAAAGGTGAATGTGAAAAAAGATAGGAAGGATAAAAACAAAGAGGAAAATAATAAGAGGAAGGAATAATCATCACACAAGGTTTTTGAATAGGAGGAGTAGAGGAAGAGAATAAGAAGTAAGATGAAGAAGTTGTAATGAAGGAGAAAGAACAAACAATTCAGGAAGTGAAAGCATTGTAGAAATAAAACGCTGAAGATGACACAGCAACAAAGGCTAAATAAGAAGATAAATTAATGGAAGTCATGTGTAAATAGGATAAGGAAATGAATAATTAGGCCAAATATAAAGTAGAGGTAGCTATCAAAGTAAAGTTAGAAGCAGATTGCACAACGTAGGAAGAAATCATAGTAAAAAAGATAACAGAGTCCTCTAAGAAGGTTGTGATACCTAACGTTCAACAGCCACCTTCCACATCACAAGGCTTTAGATCCACTCAAGGGGCTAGGCAAGAGGATGCATCTCAATACAAATAAAAATTCCCCATCCAATGGTTGTGTGATGTACTTGTAACCTCAACTTGGTGAACAAATTTCGCTCTACCAATGACACAAATCAAAAAGGCACCTACCACATCTATGACTTCAAATTTAGATCTGGCCACAACCATGCAGGAAGTATCACTTGATTTTCATCATTTTCCACTATTAAATCAAATTGAAGGAGCAATTACATTCCAAGAATATATCACTCAAAAGGATTTTATACTAGAGAAAGAGGCATCATAGATAAGGAAAGAAAATGCAGACCTACACCTCAACCTCACCAAATCTCATCAATTCATTGATAATACATGCCTTATGTTGGTCACACAAGTCTTGGGTTACCAAGTGATGTCTTAAAATAGACAATTCACATCCCTCATGTCTTAGCTCATAAAATATTGGCTCAATGCACAAAAGCTGTAATAGTTGCACAAATAGGATCAGAATATTAAGGTAGAAACAAAGTTAATTTTTGAGCTACTAGAAAAATATGAGGAATTCTTGGATACAACTGCACTCCAAGCTCAACACATATCTCGATGCATGCTTGACTAGAAGCAAAAATTGAGCACTACATAGTCTAAGGTAAAACTAGAGTTTGCCAAAGTGGACAAATCCAAAGTTGCCTAGAGGATTAATTAGCTACCTCTAATGCACTCGTTATCATATTCAAGTAGTCACTTGAATCAAAAGACAATCTCATGCATAGGCTACAAACTTGGAAAAATGAGATGCTACATAATATATTTTCTAGGATTCAGATGCAGAGGCATGTAGATCACCTAGAATAGCTATCACTAGAAATCTAGAAGAAAATGTCAAATGCTAAGGAACTCCTCACCATCACAGAAGAAAATGATATTAAGAATCTAATGGGGTGTCAAATTCCACTACACACTATGATCAGTATGGTGTGATAATTTCTCACTAACTAGAAAATGTTAAAAAAGGACTTGTCCTATTTGGATAACTCCATTGCAAAAATCATTCATGAGCCATAGTTCATCCCTCCAACCCAACCCTAACATGAGCTTTAGTAGAAAAAGGATGGTACATCCACTCAACTAACCATTTAACCTTAGCAATACCACCACCACCCAATTTAGCTATGTGACTTATTTAGCAATAACTCCATCAACATTTCCTTCTTAGTCTCTATCAATTCTAGTAATGTAACCTATGCCTCCACCTTCTCTATAGGTATTGTGCACATTTCATTTTTTTTATTTTGAAGAATTTTTCCAATAGGAAGGCTATAAGTATTAGGAGCAAGGTCAAGTTGGTTGAAAACCTATAAAGGGTGGCCACATGCTTATGCTAATCTAATAAAAATCTAAACAGTTGGTAGAACAGTATGTTACTTAGTTGAAAATTTTAAAGGATGACTAAGTAGTGTGGAAGAGATGAAAATTGGTAAATGGCACCTTGAGAAATTACCACAAGTAATGTTTTTGGACCAATTCTTTAGCTCAACCAAATTTCTCGCCATCAATAGGCACACTTCCTATGACTTTATCTCAAGATGAGATAATTATTTAAGTCTATGAAAATGTTGATAAGAAAATAGAATTACAAAATCGTAGAGTATAGATGGTTGACAAGTGTGTGATGGAAAGTTGTATGTATAATGTATTGTATTTTGGATGTATTTAGCCTATATATGTATTCTAAAAGTTTGTGGAATGTGAAAAGACTCATTCAAATTCAAATCAAAATGATGGAATGTGCAACCATAATGTATTTTAAAAGTCTATAAATAGTGATCACTTGTACTATAAAGGACTTCCGAACATATAAAGATCAATATAGAGATTTGAATATGGTTTTTATGAACGTCTTTTATCCTTGTTTTGTGTGCAATGAATGTTTTGTTTTGTTTAAATTTGATTAATTATTGAGTAATAATAATGAATGTTCTATATGTGTTCCTCTACACTTCTTGTACATATATATAATCTTGAAGCAAAGAAAAGAATTTGGTTGTTATGTATCTATGATAGTGTTCTGATCATGTTTCCTTTTTCAAGCATAAACACCAATTAACATGTTCTTATGGGTTTCCTAGGAACCTCTACTAACATTAAGGTTATGATCCATAAGTGTTAAATAAGTAACACATTAGATGTATGAATGTGTTTGATGTTGTTCAAATTAAACAAAAGCATTATATCCTTCCTCCTTTAATTTTTTGGAGTCTTACAATCCAAATCTATTTATCAAGAACTATTTATTATGCAAGCATAAGTTGTTGTGGATAATTTTGATTTCCTCTTGTTCATAATTAGAGAAGGTCATTCTTCATTGTTTCTACATTTCTCAAGCCTTCAAGCTCAAATTCAGCTACAGCTACAATTCCAACTCTTCAAACACGTGTTTTTGACCCAAGAAAACCAAAGTCTCTTGAAGTTCATTGGATATTTGAGGAAACTGACTGCAAGATTCAAGTTTTAGGACTGTGCCTTGTGAGATGTAAAGTTACCTTTGTAATCAGTTTTAGATTGCATTCTTGAGAAAAATACAATCATTGTTTGATGGTTCAGTGTTTACATATGTATTTCTTTGAATATCTGCTTTGAACTCAAATGAGTAAGACACCTTCTATCATATGCCAAGTTTCATGGTGAAAGTCTTCTTCAGTTTTTGGAATGGCATATAGGAAAGAACCTTGAAGCATTTCAGCCAAGTGGGTCTTCAATCTAAATATTTGGCAGTGTATTCATATGATGACATTTATAGTCATGGAAATGAAAATAATGATGTGAATATTTGTTCCTCGAGCATTAGATGGACTAGGTAAAATATTTTAATGAGTCTCTTCAAGTAAACAAGGAAACATGTAAAAATTTTAGAACAAGTAATCTAGTCGAGTAGCATGTGTTTATTTCTTATACAATTGAGATAGGTGAATTGGCTATTAATTGGTCAGACTGAGATATGTAAAAAATTTAAAGCAAATGCTCTGACCCAACAATACATGTTCATTTCTCATAAGATTGAGACAAGGGAATTAGGTGTCAATTGTTTAGATCGAGATGTGAAAATGTGTACTACAAACTATTTTTAATAATCCATAAAAATAAGGAACCAATCACCAAAGATTTTGGATTTTTCTTACATTTTATTAAAATGCAATCCCACATTCAAAATCAACATTGTCATGAAATTTTATATTTCACGACAACACCTCCAATTACATTCATACATGCAATTGGAGTTATTTCAAAAACACTGTCATGTTCATCAAGTTGAAAAGGTGGATCTAGCTACACTGAAATGTTAGTTGTTGGGAAAGAAATTGCTTTGCAGTGAATCACAAATAACTTTGGAGATGATCATTGCTGGAGATGATCGTTTCTATAAGAGAAGTTATTTGTTGAACATTTTTTTGGTGTGCAATCTATGTCATGATGACTTGTTTAGAGGATTTTTTTTTTGAAAAAAAAAAGTCGCGAAGCCATTTGTTGACTTGTATTTGACCCTTGAGCACAAGATTTTATGCTCATGTTAGTGGAACGGATAAGCTTGAAAGGCCAAGCTTTCATGCGAGTTTTGACAAACTAATCTTACCTTAGAATGAAAAATCTATGATAATAACATATGTAGATTTTCTAACAAACTCAGGATGGAATCTACAGAGAAATGTTAGCTCCTAACCGCATCCTAGGGCTGCTCAAAGTGCCTTTAAATAAAGAGAATCTAAAGAACTTGATCAAGTGATGGAAGACCATTATAAATGCAGATAAATTAGTTCTCAAGGATCTCAACAGGAAAACAAACTCAGTCTTGCAAGTTTTGGGAGTGACAAACTGCTTCAATCACGTGCGACAGATTCAAGTATGCTTAGGGAGGGAACAACAGGAAAACAAACTCAGTCTTGCAAGTTTTGAGAGTGACAAACTGCTTCAATCACGTGCGACAGATTCAAGTATGCTTAGGGAGGGAAATCAAGAAATAATTTCATCTCTTGAAGATTCAAAGGAATGTGAATATTCTGAGGGAAATCATTGTTCAGAAAACACTATATCATAAGCCCTTAATTCTCTGATAAGATATTGGAAAATTTAAAATGGTTTCTTGCAGTGCAAATTAGGATTCTTTCTCCAATTTTCTCAAGAATGTCCTAATTAAAATATTGCAATGCATATCGAACCAAAACGCCCGATAGAGTCAGAAGGTGTCAAAATAAATATCATATTCTATTGCGGATCGACCGAGAAAGCAGTTAAAACAAGTATCAAGTTTAGTTTATAGTAAGCGTGATGTTGAAAATGAAGAGACTGATTCGAGTTTGAGAGAGGTATCAACTTCTTGTTTAGATTCTCTTTCAAATCAGCACGAAAACAAATCTAAGAAGTTGAATGATAACTCGGGAAATGTGGAATATTCAAATTGTAATTCCGCTTCTAATAATCAAGCATCCAGTTGAGAAATTTGTTCGATTCAACTTTGGAGCCTGCTTTGGATCAGTCTCATGTTGAATTTGATCATTCTGAGGTGGTCTTAAAATAGAAAAATAATCAGCAATGGATTCCTGTTCTGATGAGACCAAGGTTGAAGGTGATAACTGCACATGCAATTTGACAAAACCACCATAATCAATTCTTGAGTCGGTTTTAGATGACACTAGTATACAGCCAGAAAAGGTATCCAACTCAGTAATAGATTTTGTTTCAAATCAACTCAGAAATGCACCGGATCCAACATTTTCTTCTACTTTAGATCAACTTTATTCTCTGGTTGAAGCTGAGAACCCCAAATGTAATATGGATAAATTATCAGGTTCCATACTTGATTTTGCCGTTTCAGATCAGCTTGAAGCTAAAGTCGACAATTTATTGAATCAAGTTTACAAAAAATAACTCCAAAAACTCTGTGATCAATGAAAAAGGCCACAAAATTGGTCGGGTTTTCTCCTCCAATTAGGTCTTAAAAACAAAAATGAGATATCAAGCAGTGTATGTCGGGTCCAAATGTCCGCCATGGTCTTCGAAGCTATAAATAAATAGAATGAGGTAAGAAAGCACAACAGAACTTCAGATTGATAATGAAATGCTACGACTTATGGAGACAAGTCCAGAGATATGATAGAAACATACTGAAGGTCATATGTTTTGTGTAAGTAGCCGAACAAAAGGTGTCAACTCAAGGGTGATTTGAGATATGTTAGGGTCAAGTTAGAAAGTAGTTATGTAACTATTTTAGGTGGGAAAAGGCATATATAAAGGGTGATTGTCATTGTAATAGGGTTGAGAACTTCTTTTGCTCGTAGTTCATAGAGAAAGAATTGTTGTAACTATGTATAACTATTTGTTATTATAGAGTTTTGTGAATTCAATGCACATAAATTGTAAATTGTAAGATGAATAGATTGTTTTATGAGTTTTATTGATTCTTGTATGTGAAATTTACATTACATTTTATAAATGAATAAATTTATTAAAACCTACATTTCTGGATTATGTAAAACTTATGGTTTTGCAAAACTTTGTATTGAAAATCTTAAAGGATAGACTTAGTATTGTATACATGTAATTTAGTTTTAGAGAAGACTTTAAGTTTTCAGGTGATCATTCATACCATTTTTATTGTGTTGTCACTTATAAGACAACAGGAAGAATCCAAACCAAGAATGTTTAATGCCAAACGAAACATTGTTTGAAAGGGGGGAATGAAACTTTGTATTTATTTCCAACCATAAATGTAGATGTATTTTGTAGAACTTTGTATCATGAAACCCCTCTAATGAATCACTTCATTCACTTGTTTGAAGCATTTTTTCTCACCTTTCAAAGGATGCAGGTTTCAATCGTTGAACTATCCAATCTATTCCACTAAATTTGGTTTGTTTAGGTAGTTTTTTCTGTTTACTCTATTGTAGGTTTCCCATTCTCTCATCTATTTATTTACATTCTCTCTCCATTCCTAGCTTTCTTCTTTCTTCCATTTTTGTTGCATGTTCGTACTTTCTAATTAAAAGTACCAAAAAACAAAAAACACCCCATCGTATGAGGGAGTTACCCCTCAAGATCAAACGCAGAGAAAAATCATGCTTTAACTTATGGTTTCTCCAATGTTGTAAGTTTTTTGTCGCATATTATTGGGTAAGTCACAGAAATAATTTAAAAATTATGATAACATAAAATATTTCAAACTCTAATTTAACATTCTTTTACTCTCTGATTTTTCCAATTCCTACTGGGGGCCAAGAGATAGATTAAGGACTATTTTGGACTATCATATTATCAATCTTATTTGTATTTTGTTGTTGATTTTTCACATATTAGTTGAACATAATCAACTTTTAACTACAACATGTTGGTAAACCCCACTTTACTTACACTCAACCTTAGGTTTTCACCCTCCTACCCAGTAGGGTTTTTTGTTTTCCTACATTTCAAATTTTGATAAGGTTTTATTCCCCCTTGTCACCCTTAGGGTTTTACTTCCTTTGTGTGTGGCTTTGCTTGGTTAGAATCATGGTTCATATTAATGAAGTGGAGGTGAATGTTTTATCTTTATTGGATGCTTATTTAAAATTTTTGAATTTTTCAAATGATGAAAGGATTAATCAATGCATTATTCAATCTTTAAAATCATATTTTATTGAAAATTTTAGTTTTATCAATGAAATTTTACATGCAATTGAAGATGTAAAGAATTAAAGTGTGTATTACTAGGGTTTTTTATTGTGTAACTTCATCTTCTAGGCTTTGTGATAAATATATGTCTTCTACTAAAATGAGAAATAGTGTTCCCATGGCTATTATCAATGGTAAAATCCAACCTTTGAATGAACCCCTTAAGGACCTTAGCATGCCCTTTGAAGATACTTTTTTTGTAATACATTTGGTCGAGTAATTACAATGAAAATTATAAAATTTATCTTTAGAATATATTGCATCTTTCTTGGGCTAATTCCAATGCTATATTTAGTCAACCTATTGCATGTAAGATCTATAATTCACCTTTTTCTTGTGATTTTAGAATGCCCATTTACATTTTTTGATGGGTTAGTTGATCTTTACTTTCACCTTAAGAGCTTTGTTACTTATTTTAGAAAATACAAATTCAACAATATAATCTTGCTTAAAATATTCCATAGAAGTTTACAAAATATTACTCAAGATTGGTTCAATAGACATCCTAGTGCATATTTGCATGCATGTCTTAAGTTAGAAGTTGTAATTTTATCATAATATATCTTTAATAAGGGACCATGTGATACTTTTGAGTGTCTTCCCTCTTTTCACCAAGGTGAAACTTAAGTTTTTAATGATTATATTTTATAATTTAAGGCTAGTGTGCACCAATTAATTTATCAATCCAAAAATTTAGAAAATGTTATATTTTAATAGAAGTCTCATATTTTGAATCTACTTGCTTTGAGACTATTTCACTAGAAAAATATATTGAATGTACTAAAGAGCTTGATCATACTAATAGCACTCCTATTTCTATCTCTCCAACTAAAAGCCAAGTGTTTTAAACGAGTACAACATCATATGGGATAGAAAAAATGTGACCCCTACAATAAGTTCTCCATCTTATACTAGTGATTCACATCGATATCATAAGTTTAATGATGCTTCAAGTGTAATATTAGAGAAACTTCTTGATTTAAAGTTAGTTGTGCTTACTCCTATTTGTAATGCATATTTTTGACCAACCTCATTTAGATCAAGATACTATTGTGCCTATCATAGAACACATAGGCATTCAATAAGAAGAATTTCTTTTAAAAGATAAAATGCTTGATCTTATTAAAAAAAGGTAACATTGAACTTCACCAAAACCTTAGTGATACCAAGGACTCTCCTAAAGAGGATCAACCTATTGTTTCATCTCCTACAGAAGATTTGCCTCAATAACAAATACCTAAAGAAGATTTTCCCAAGAAGAAAACTCCTAATAAATACATACCTAAAAAGGCTAGTGTCCCAAACAAAGTTTCCAATGCAACAACCAAGAATTTTATGATTCAACTATGGAACCTTTGGTCATTGGTGCTTACATAGAAGGAAATAAATGAAAAAATATCATGATTGATGACACTACTCAAGTTAATATGTTTAGCATCACTTTTCTTAGACCTCTTGGGTATGACATTGAATATTTAACTAATAATTTTGTACCTACATGTGTCATATTGGGTTATATTAAATTTCTTATATGTCTTGGTCCTAAGACATGTCTTGTGACTTTTCATGTTGAGCCCACTTTGATTAATTAAAATGTCATATTAGGAACTCCTTGGATAAAATTAGTGGATGCAAAACTAGATAAGACTCAAGTTTATATTATATTTTATATCCAAGGTGATACTATTTCCATTTCAAGGGACATAATAACTAAAAGTGAAGAAGAGCATCCCAAGGTGGATAAGTTTATATCTTAAGATTAGATACCTAAGCAAACACCTAATAGTGATGATACTACAGAGTAACTAGAGTAACTTGAGTTATCATCACCTAGCACTCCATCTCCTATAAAGACAATTTTGATTATAATGATATATCTTAAATTATGCATTGGATTTGATGATAAAGACCTATTTGATATGGATAACTCACATTATCATACTATGACTTATGCATGACCATGTACCACAATTATCTACTTTGATGAGTCCACTTACAAGCATATCATTTGATAGTGTCGCATCTTACTTACTACGACCTTCAATGCATACATATTTTATTATAAGCTCTGCATTCTATTTTTTTTTAATTACATCACATGTTTATATTATGGCACATGCTTTACATTACTTGCTTATTTTACATTGCATGCTCTTTTAACTTAACATATTTTATTCCATACAATTAAAAAAGAAAAATGAAAAAACATAGAAAAGAAAGACATAGATACATATCAAACACATAGAAACATGTTGAGCCAAATGAAATAAAACTCATCATATATACATATTAAATTAAAAGTGTTCATACATAATACAATATTTGGGTCACATGACACCTTTATATCATAATTCTAATCACCTTCTCTGAGGTGAGGGAGAGTGATCATCTCCACTCTCATATTTGGGTCTAACCCTATGGAAGCCCATAACTCTACTATGACTAATGGCATAATGCAGTGCTCTAAAACCACTATATGTATGGCCATTATAGTTGTTACATCCAATAGTTTCATATTTTGCATGCACTTGTGCATAAGTTAACTCCTCTCATGTCCATGTATTATCATCACCCAATTGGGAAATATCTACAATAAATGGTGCCACAGTCTTTTGCTGAAGCTACAAGTGATGCCCTCGGTTCCATTGATGGTGGTCCATATTGTTGTGCCTACTTGAAACAAACCTCTAAGTCATCAACCTTATACAACTCCAAAAATAAGGCAGCTCTCAACCAAGCCATGAGCTCAAACAAATGTCCATAATTACTACTAACATACGAAACATTCTCAATAGCATGAAAGATCTATAGGGTGTTGCGAGTCAAAAAATGTATGACCTTGTCAATCATAGCAACACACACAATTGGTATTGCAACATACACTTATAATTAATTGTTAACATTCGATATGACAAAACAATAGACAAAAAACCAAATACAATAAAAACATTTAATACAAATTCTTACTACGATCCTTAAAGGTAGCCTATGTAACAAGACATAATGCTAATGTGACTCCCTCTCTGACTACACCAATCCAAACATCAACATAGAGTGTTTTATCAAACGCATGTTTATCACCACCTATAAATCCATGTGTGTCACCATCAACATCAACGTTTCCACCACCCCCACCACTAAATGTCAAAATAAACTCGTTAAACATGGGGTGGGATCATTGGTCAAAAGATGGGATCGTTGGTGACCTAAACCACAAAAACTATTAAAATTTCAAACTACACAAATTTTAAAAAATGATTGAAAATGTTAAATACCTCCTCTACAATCTACCTAGGCACATACACGATCCAAATGCCTAGGGATGAAGTTAGAGCTAAAAAAATCAGTGAAATCTAAAGATTTTTATTACAAATGAATTCCAATTTTAGAAACCCATATGATTTACATACTTCGAGCACTTTGCTACATTTGACATATAACATTCTATGTGAATTTATTTTAATTATTTTGACTTATTTCTAGCCAACAAAGACCCTACGGAGAATTTTTGTGATAGATATCAGCATTTTGAAATAGCATGATCACTACTACTTTCATAACTTTCATTGCACCTTTTAAGACATTTATTACTTTTTATTATCACTTTCGATAATGTTTTACAATATTAATTCATTTCACGAAATTATGCATATATTTTTGAAATTATAAATAATTTTGAAAATTAATATTGATACATGCCCCTTTTTGGGGGGCATAATTATTACATTGCACTAATGCGAGGGTAATTTATAACACAGACTAGCATACCATCGATTTATCTTATTAAAACACATTTATCGCTTACATGGTCATGCTACCTACATGATATTAATGTGATTTCAGTAGCCTCAATTTTCAAAACAGCACAAATAGCTTACTATCCCCTATTCTATATATATTTGTCATATTTCATTTGGTAAACTTAGTTTCTCCTTATCTACTTCATCCTCATAAGAGGATGTGCACACATACTTAGCTTGACATGATATGACACTTATCTATGACATTGTTATGACTAGAGTTAAAATGACATTATTGTGATACGACACAAATTTCTATCACTGTGTAGGGTGTGGCATACCAATTGTCCGCTCTAGGGACTCACTTAAGTCATCATATTTTTATTATCCATACATGATTGTATAAATATGTTTAGCAATTTCTCGGTGATATTAGTAACTGCAGATATATTCTTGTGCAAACATATGATACATTTACTATTTCATTTGGGATGAGTCATTTATAAATATAGGTCTACAAAATCCTCACTTTAAAATGGGGGAATATTTCACTCTCCTTTCCTAGGTAAATGAATGTATATGCTTCAATTATGTATTTACTTTGACACATACAATTATTCACTTATATGTGCACATTAAAATAGGAGTATTTTGTAAACACTTAAATTTGGTTCAAGACTTGTTATTGTAATATTTTTAGTGGCATCTTATGTATATGGTTCATTAGTTTGAGTTAGTCACAAATTGGTGTGTTTTTCATGTTCTTCTATCTCTTTCTTATTTATGTGGCCCTATGTTACTCTTATTCTTCTATTTTCTCTCTTTTATTTCTTTTCTGAGATTGGGGATCAACTTATTTCTCTTTCTCTCTCTCTTATATCTCCTTCCTTTGCTCATTTACCATTGATTTTGTCCTTGGGATGAAATCATACGTCTCGTCAAATTTGGGCTACACAGGATCAACAAACCACTAATTTTTTCTATTGTGTTTTTTTTAGCCTTTCATCCTTCCTCTCTTTTCTCTTGCTTGTATGGGAATATTTTTTCTTCTTCTTTATAGCTCCTTGTATTGGCTTGTGCGTTAATAGATCTATAATTTGAAATTGAAAAGGTTATATATACAAGACCCCTAAAGGTTGTTGGGTTATTTGATCGAAATGAGTATAGTTTGTTAGCATTGTATAAGGGCATGCATCTTTTACATATTATTAGTAAATAATTTATTAATGTTACTTATAATTAATGATTAGCATTAATTACCATGCTAATAATTAATTGTAAAGATTAGGAAGTTGAACCGTTGAGTCCTATGTAATTTCCCATAAACTTCCCTTAACTTCTTGTTTAAGCTTGAGAAGCAATGTAATAAATTAACCAATATTTTATTATAATAAAATTTATTTATATTAAATAAATTATGTAATTACTCTTTATATTCTATTAATTTTTCTTTGTATGGTTGTTCTCATTACTTTGGAGGAGGTTGTTTTCTATGTTTCTACACTAGAAAATTTTCCTACACTGGCATCCACATCCTTGGAGTGCCATCTCCCTGGCATAAGGACAAAAAAAAATATTTTTATTCAATGATAAAAGGCTAGAAAACTGTGTAAATTTACTGGAATGGTGTTGGAAAAGAAGAAAAGCATTGAAATCACTCTACATAGCATTGTTTCTTTGAATGAAGCGTAGTCCTCCTAGCTTGATCAATGGCCCACACTTCATCGTACGTAGATGATCCAATGAAGTGAAGCAAAGTCAAAGTGTCAAAGGTCCCTTCAAGTGAACGTGATAATGCCAAGTGTCACAAGCACATGAGTCTGTCAAATAGAGGACCAATGAGAGTGAACCTATCAAAGATAAAGTTCAAGCTAGTTGGAAGATCAATGGTTCATGCTTAATCAAACATCAGAGATCCAATAGAGCGTGATGAAGTCAAATTGTCAAAAGGAGCTCTGAGTGAGTGCACAAGTAACAAGTGTCACATTCACGGAGCTTTTTAGATAGAGACCCAATGAGTATAAGCTTGATAGAGTTAATGATCGAGCTTGTCAGAAGATTTGATGGTGCACGGGTGATCGTGCAAAAGAGATCCAATGGAGCGAATGGACTCAAATGCTATAAAGTGTTTGATGTTTATCGGCATAGTGGCAAGTTAAAGATCAAGCAAGTTTGAGAAGATCAACAAAGCAAAAGTGATCCAAAGATGCAGGAAGAAATGAGATGAGGTCAAAGTGTCAAAGTTTAACGACCAAGTCAAGGTAAAGAATGTGCATCTTTGGAGATCCAATAGAACATGGAAACTAGGATCTAGAGATCAATAGACGCATTTTAAAGAGTTTAACATTAAATTTTAGTAGCATACAGAGATCTGATAGAGAAAGAGAGCTTGGAGATGGTGTGAAGAAAGAGATCAAAGGCCAGTATTTGAAGTGTTTAAATACAAATGGTTAGTTGTAGGAACATGCAAGAACTTGTGTATAAGCTCTATATCTCTACATAGACAACAAGATTGATCAATCTAACCGATCAAATATATATTAAAGATCCTATGCACCAAAACTTGATTCTAACAGATGCTATAGATAGAAATGAGACATGCAATTATGACGTGATGCATGGAATCAAGATGCGGGAACTAACAGTTCAAGTCTTAATGAACTAAAGTCTAGAATTGGCTTGATGTGTTACAGTCCAAGTGTGAACACATAGAAGATATGGAACCCTTCATCATTTGTTTATATATATGATATATAGGACAAAGGAAAAGTTGTTGGAATAATTGCATTTGCCATTGAGCCAAGTCGAATGTAGATAGAGGCAGTGAGCAAAATCCAATGAGGTGTGTCAAATAGAAAATCATAAAGACACATAACTATAGGGGTAAGAGAAGATCAGAATGGTTGGTGAAGCCAATAAAATGTGTCGAATAGAGACATATCCAAACATAGGACCAGTGGAATAGAGAGGAGCAAAGAGGAAGAAAGGCACAAAGAGAATGTGCAGAGTATGATCAGTTGTGGATTAGACCTGTAACAAAGAATAGAGATTTGGATTCATGTATGAATCTAATTTGTAAATTAGAGTTATAGCTCCATAGATCAGATTGGTTGGTGCCATCAGATTAGCTAAGTTGGTACTCAGTTAGGGGATTGGTGTCCTTAAATGTAACCAATGAGGTTAAGCTGAGTTGATGCTCAATTAGGGAGTTGGTGCTTCCTTAGAGTTGGTGCTCTTAAACTAGGGGATTGATGTCTCCTTAGGATTGGTGTCCTTAAATGTAGCTAGTGAGGCTTATATCTAGTGAGGCTTGTAATCGGTGAGGTTTTGCCAAGTGAGGTGTTGACTATGAGGTTGGATTATAATAGTAGATTCTAGCAGCTATTCTCACCGTGGTTTTCCCATTTGCTTTTTCCACATATAAATCTGGGGTCATGTGTATTTTGGTGTGTATGTGATCTTTGCATTTATCTTTTAATCTGCATATGCTTTTGAATTTGCTTTAAAAGTATTAAAGGACATGTTTTATTTGATCTATTGATTTATGCCCCTCTCAATAAATAGTTGTGTTCCAACAATTGGTATCAGAACCAAAGGTTCCAGTTTCGAATCCCTCGCTTGCATTGGGGGGCATTGTTTTAAGTGTCACCCTTGGTCTCCTTATGTTATGCAGTGCAGCGCTCAGTTTCATGACATGGCTTAACTGCCTTCTATGGATTCATTAACTCTGATGGTTGTATCGAGCACTAACAGGTCGATCTTTTGGTACAATGACAATTGATGGGCCAACAGTCCATATCAGATTTTATATTGAAAGTTATTGATTTGAGCCATTAAAAATATTAAAATGAAGCTATAAATTCATCTAAAGTGTATTATTCTTTGCTAGAAGGCACCATTTACTACCCAAAACATATGTACAACTAATTAAAATGTGTTAAATTTGTTTTTGTTTTATCATAAACATTTGTTTTTAGTTAAAGGAAAGGTGTTAAAAAGATGAAAGAAAACATTGAAATATTATAAAAATCATTTGAATTTGTTGAAGCTTATTTTATTTGGCATTCAAACCTACTAGTAAAGCATTCAAATTATCAAATTTTTGAAATTTACTTCAAAGGACGTTGGAAGTAGACAGTGAGCATTTGAAATTTGATAAAAAAAAATTGATTTGATTCCTCACAAAGGCATGGGACCTATTTGGTTTATCAAACAAAGGTGTTGAGTAATTTTTTTTTAGTGGTAGGTGAATAAATATTTTTGAATAAAATTACTTTACTTAGATACATATAAGTGAGAAAAATATTTTTTTTATTTTTTATTTTAAAAATATTGAACAAACAGGATATGTAAAAGTTTTTGATTTTAAGTTTCACCCATACATGGTGAATTGGTTGGAGGTCTCAAGTCAAAGCATTATTAGTATAAAGGTTTCAAATTCAAAACACAATACCTCCTCTTTTTACATGTATAACAAATTCTAAGTCAACATGCAAATATTACTTGTATGTTACTATTTTTTATTTTTTATTTTTTAAAAAAGAAAGTCTTATTTTAGTGTATGAGTGAAAGAATTGGTTAATAAGTGGTTTTTTAAACTTTGAGTTTTTAGATGGTTAAGAGGTTAAATCTTATTAACAAAGCTTCTTTGAATTTTAATCATTTTTAGTGTATTTGTATTTTTATCATTTTTGGTGTATTTGTTTGTATGTGTAATTTTTTGTTTAGTTAATATTTTACTCAAAGATAGTTATGTAATTTGTATTTCTTTAAGTATTTAAATATTTTAGATATATTGGAGTTGTCATTTATATGATTTGAGGTCTCTAAATAAAAATTTTGATAAAATATATTAAAATGAAGAAATATAATGATTTAATGTATAATGGATGTATTTTTAGTGGAATCTAACACCTTATTTTTGATAAAAAGTTGAAAATGGTATATATGTGTTTAAAAACCATGAATGTGAAAGTGATTCATGTTTTTGTGTTGTCTAAAGACAATAAGGTTACACTTTGATATTTATAAGTCCCTTTGGATTTGATAAGTTGACAGAGCCACAAGACCCGTCCATCTTGAATGAGTTGTTAACTTCAAGATTGGGTTATGTTTTAATAGTAATTTTAGATAGATAAATATGTGTTGTTTATTATCAATTTTTATTTTTTAGTTTTTTGAAATCATTGATGAAGACCAGATTAGTTTATTTGATTATGTATTTCATTGCACGGACTTCTCACCTCTCCCCTGATTGGGGGAAGAGATTATATTTTATTTCGATCAATCATTAGTGATTGTATGAGTTGATAAGGGGTTGTTAGCACTAGTAGTGTTGAGAAAAATGATGCTAATATTGTTGGGCATCAAGCTAGATATGTCATACGTAGTACTAAATAGTTACTAGATGGGTTTCTGTGTAAAGCATTATGTGGATCAATGTAGTTAAACAAACCTTGATTGTGCATATACTATAGTATAGGTATAAAATGGTCAAAGAGGATGATCATGCCAACAGAATGTTCATCATTCTTACCACAACTCATAGGGTAGCAAGCTTTTATATGAAGTGATATTAAATGATCTGGTACCATGATATATAGTGTGCTAATTTACAAGGGTGATAAAGACTATTGGATGACTTCACATCATATATTCCAGATCATCTTCTATACCCTTTTGGATTAAGGGGGTTTGTTCGATCATTTGATCCAAATGAGTCTAGTTTGTTAGCATTATTTTTTAGCATTGTATAAGGGTATGCATCTCTTTATGAGACACTCCCTAATAATATTAGGTTAATATTGTTAGTAAATAATTTATTAATGTTAGTTGTGATTAATACTTAGCATTAAATACCATGTTATCAATTAGTTGTACAATTTAGAAAGTTAGACTGTTAGGTCCTGTATAACTTCCTGTAAAATCTTATTAAAGTTAGACTGTTAGGCCCTGTATAACTTCCTGTAAAATCTTATTTAAATTTGGAAAACATTGTAATGAAATAATCAATATTTATTTATTATAAATCTTCTTTATATTAAATAAATTATGTAATTACTTTTCATGTTCTTCTCTGTGTTTGTTCTATCAAAAGTATTTAATCATCAAATTTCCTACAAGTTTCTAAAGGTTTTCAAAATCATTTATATTATTTTTGCAAAGAAAAAATCAACCTAAGTACACTTCAAAGTATCTATTTTGGCTCATAAGGATTATATTGAAGTTTAGTTACATATTGTACCAAAATAAGGATACATAATTGTGCATATAGTTGAACTCTATTCTATAAAGTATAAATATAGATAGGCATAATATTTGAAGATAAACCTAATAGACAAAAAAAATTAGAACCCAAAAAGCTATGTAAGATAAGAATGGTGTAAGAGGACACGATTGACAATCAAAGTAGGTTAGCGTTGATTTCTTCTTAAATACGAATGGCACAACCATTAATCCTATTTTATGGAATTAAAGGCTCAAATTTCACATAAGTTTCTACTATCCTTGCATAATACGGATTTACATATAAAATTTTAAAATTCATCGTGGTGTGATTGTTCCTTAAATTTTGTACCTTTTTTACCTAATTTAACATTATTTCACTTTCTCGTTATTTTTACTTTTGATAATTATGAAGTAGATTGAATATTGTTTTTTTTAAACTAAGAGAACTGAGGTTTAGACTAACGCCCTGAAACTTATTCAACTCTAATTTATACAGGTCGAACCTTCCCCTATAACCGCCTAGCCGACTGTATAAATACAAGGGTAATTGGTCCCCTGAACCCTAGAGGTATTGAATCAAGGTGGAGACTGGTAAATCACTCAAAACTCACCACATGACTTCACCTTTAAGACCAATCAATTGAACATTATTAAACTCTCATATTATTTATCTTCCTTTTACGATTATTTTAATTGATTATTACATCTTCTTAGTTGATTGTATGCATATCAATTAAACATAATCAACCCTTAACTAAACTAAATGATAATAATTAATATTTCAAAACATCTTAATGAAACCTAGTCTTTCTATTTAAGCCGGAGGCTTATTACGGTGGGGCAAAGCCCCAAGATTCGTCTCATAAGAGAGAAGAAATAGAATATGCCATTTAAACTCTTCAAATTCTGACATGCGGTGGTTACCAAGCAGTTTTAATAGTGGGATTTCAAAGAGGGTGGTTACTGGGTTTCCATAGAACATTGTGGAACATTTGGTGATGCAATGAGGTTTCTGCCTTATTTATACAAGTGGTGCACTAGGCAATATACAAATTTATCAACATTGATTAATTTCTATTACTTCTGTCTAACATGTGGGTATGAATAATGAACGTTTTCTGATTTTGAAACATTTCTCAACCACAACAATTTTCTCAGCAACAATTTGAGTGCCTTTGTCTCGCCCACATAAAAGGGAACCTCATAATAGCAAACCAGCTATTTTTTTCTTGACAAGTAATAGCGGTGTGAAGATAAATGTACAGTCTAGTCTGAGCATTATTTAGACAAGTCATAACTTACCTTTTACATAGCCTGAGGTTCAATGGATCCAATTGAAAAAAAAAGGATGAAGAAGAATAAAAAAACCCATTGCCATTGTTATCAATTATTATCTACTCGCCGCCCCTGTACTCTTCCTTTCCTTTCTTCAGCTTTGACAGCGTGCTGCCCAGGGTCGAACACAGCATCTCCTCGCTGGTAGGACTCGAACCCTGCCGGCATTCAAATAATTGGCCTTTCTACCATTTACGTCTGGCATAGGCAAAGGTAACGATAAAAGCAGAGGTCGGCGAGGAAAAAGAGGCCGCAGATTTAACAATCCACTGATCAAGCAAAACTTACAAGCCTGGTAAAGTAGCAATAATGAATTTATCAAAACTTTACCAGCCAGGTAAAGTAGCAATAATGGATTTCACCACACAAAACTTAATTGGGCAAGCGCTCACCATAAAAAACAGACACAAGACAATATATCAATGCAATTACACCATGATTAAGGACTTTTTAAAGCAAATACTAATAAGTAATTCAAATATTTCAAATAAGAAGAACCGTGTTTCCAGCTTACTGTTAACTGCTAACAAATTGCCAATGTGCAGCCATGTGGTATGTGCGGAATTTAGCCACATATTTTTTGAAAAATCAGGTTTAATTGTGCTACAAGGTTACCAACTAATTTTATCGACATTTGCAGTAATCAAAATGTACTCCACCATTGCATGAGTGATTAGAGAAAATCTCAAGCCAAATTCAAAATTCAAATACAGGTAAAATATCTATTTACAGAAGACCCACATTGACCCTGCCATAAGGATAGCAAGAGAACAAATCCATTGAATGAGATTGCTGCTTTGCTCACGCAGTTTCAATCAGAAGCCAAAAAAAGAGGGGCTTCAAAAACACCTACCCCTGAACGCAACAAATTAATCGTGTTATTTATTGAAACACACTACTTTACCAAAGATCTCTGAGATTTGACAGCCCGAATTGCTATACATATAATTTAAATCAATGGGTTCTTGTATAGAACATAATCAATGTTCTTGTATAGAGCATAACAGGACAGATCCGGCCATGCTATTGCACCATTCCGATGAAGTTACCCGAGGAAGAGGATCACTCAGTGATTGAACAACACAACAAACAGGTGGAGTTCATGCTGCACATAAGGGCAATGGGGATGATGTTGCTTGCAATAGGTGGTCCCCTAGCAGGTCACTTGGAAGAAAAACATGATATTTAAATTGAATGCCTCAAAATTTTATAAATAATATAATATTAATATTTATAAATTGTTATACTAAATCATAATAATAGTTATATATTAGATAAATATATATGTATATTATAATTAATATAATATTATTATTCATATAAATATTATACTTATAATATAATATAGTGATTTTATTTAAATATTATATTTAATATAATATATAAAAAAATTGTATTATATCATTTTAATATTATAAAAGAATATTATTATTATTATTTTCAAATTAGTAATCAGGTTTTTTTTTTTACTTTTGATTTTGAGGAACCTTCTAAATTCTTGAGAAACAAATCATATAAAAATCAACTACCAATTACAACAGAGACTCGAACGCGAGATCTCGTGAAAAAAGATTTTCTATATATATAAATAATTGTATTAATATATATAATTATAATTATAATTGTATTAATATATATAATTATAATTATAATTATATTAATTATAATATTTATATAAATAATATAATAAAAAAAAATCTATTAATAAAATATAATATATTAATATTTAATTATATTATATATATAAATATAATAATAATTATATTCATTATAATATAATATTGTGTGTTAAAGTTCACATTATTTATAAATAATCACCACTCAATTCATATAAATATGTATAATAACCTATATAATTTTAATATTATTATTTAGAAAATTAAAAATTATATAATAAAATATTACTATATGATTAAATATATTTATATTATATTATTATTTTTTATATATTAATATTTTTAATATAATTTTATTTATAAATATAGTATAAATTAATACTATATTTCATATAATTAAAAAATTATTAATATATAAGTACATAATAATATCTTTTAATATATAATATATTATATTAAAACATAGATGAAAATTTAATTTTAAAATATTAAAATGTTTAATAAAATAAAATATATAAAATGATAGTATAATATAATATAAAATCTATAATATAAATAAATGTACAAGATAATAAAATATTTAATATAATCAAATATATAATATATTATTAATATTACTTATAATAATATATATTTAAAATTATAAATATTAATTATAAAATAATATATCTCACTCCATTCCATATTTTAAAAATATTTATTATATAAATAAATATTATAATATTAATTTCAAATTTTAAAAATATATAAAATAGAATAAAATAATATATCAAAATATATTAAAAATTAAAATATATAATATATTACAATTTAAAAAATTAATATTAAAATAAAAATATATAATAAAATATATTAAAATAAAACACTTATTAAATATGATTGGAAAAAAAAAAACCAAACTCCAGCTTCCTTGCACCTTTGGGGCAACTGGTAGTTATAATCGTTGTCCAAATAGTTTAAAACATTTAATATATGGTTCCGTATTCATTTAATATATAGATATTTCTAAGAGAAATACATAGTTTCCTATTTATCTAAAAGGGACCTTAAATTGAAAATCAAATTCGTTTCATGTCTTGATCATGGTTGACCATAGACTTTGACGCAAAATTTTGTAAAAATCACATTAAAAATACTTATATAGTTTTATATTATATAAGCTTTTATTAGAAAAACAAAAATATTTGTTGCCAAGTCCACACTTTAGTTTAAGCTTCTCGTATGTCTAGTTTAATTATCTTCCTTGAAGTCCCTCTCAAATCTAAATAAATGTTTGTTTCCTAATAATTTTTTTGAAAAGGCCATGTGATAAAATAAAATGGGGGAATTACCTTCCCTTTTTTTTTTTTTTTTTTTCTCGGTGCTTCAAAATAGTTTGACATTGAATTAAAAGAAAATTTTCATTTAGGGGTTCTAATTTATTTTTAATCTTTTTTTTATTGATAAAATGTGAATTACATAAATAATTCAATGCTCATAAAAGTGTTTGAATTTTATTTTCATTTTTGTTAATTAAGAATATGGTTTTAGTAAAAAAATGTCTTTCACCATCTCTCAAGTAATTGGTTCTTTTAATTCTCTTAAAATTTCAACAATTCCCCACAAATCCAATGCACAATTGTTTACATGGCATGTGTTATTAGTGTTGATATGTAAATATTCTATCGATAATGGTCACATACAACAATCCACGAAGATTTGGGTCACTAGATTCTATCATAATTATCAGGTATTTATCATTTAGTCTTATGTTAACATCAACGATGTTTTGTATCAAGTTCAATACCTACATGTTTATGTTTAAGATCTAACTCTATTTCAGTTTTATCGCAATATCAATAGTGTCAGCGCTATAACTCACAGTTTGTTAATAACTACAATTGATGATGTCACTTCACTTATTGGCTATAAAATGGTTATTCACAACCTTTGTAATAGTTTAACCAATGCTTCATCTCCCTCATTTTTATATTAATGTACATTTTTATTCTTTGTAGACAGTTAATAAAGACAAGAATAAAGTTATAAAGTTAAGAAGTATATAGATACCATACATCTAATCTCTCAAATATTATACAAAACCTAACATAATACAACTCTACTACTACAATTCTAAATCCTTTGTCGATTGTCTTATGTGTTTTCCTTTTTATTTTGTGTTATGCATGTCTTAGATCTCTTTTATTTAGAAAGCAGTTCTACACATTACCCCCTTAAATTTGTTTAAGTAGGTTGTCCATTGGGTCTCCTCTTGGGCCCCGGATCAATGTTATCATAGCATACACAATTCATATGATTTTCGAGTGGTATTATAATGTTTCTAAACTTCATCTTTGTTTATATGCCCGCTCATATGAGATCTAAACACAGGGAGTTGGGGCTCAAGAATTGTAACCCCTCATCATACCTTCCTGCATGTCCTCAAATGAGATACAAATCCTCATTTATGCCAAATTTATAAATGTCCTACAAATGATAGAGGGTGCATTACAAAGACAATGGGAAGAATTGGAAGAACACCATGCACATGAAAGAGTGAATATTGTTGATCATTTCTTATTACTTCTCAAACAATAGAGTTTTTCCAACACCTCTCATTCACTTCGATCGTCTGGTGGCCAAACTCCATACAAGATACAAGTCAATCTAGGCATCCCTCTGTTCAAAATAAAAATAGATGTAGATGCCATATGTAAATGGCTTAACCTAATTGTTTCTTACTACATAGTTGATCATTTCTCTAACCAAGAGAAGATTACATTTGCTCTTCTGAAAGTTCCTTTATCAATAAAGAAATGTTGAAACAACTACTACATTGCACTACACATGAAAATATGAAATTCACTTAAACACATATGTAGACACATGGAATGGGTTTTTAGAAGCACACAAATAAACCTTTCATTGTGAAAACTATAATGACCACTACATCAAGCTCTCTCATTTATGTCAAGCAAATATTAGTTTGTTCAAGAATACATATATCTTTCATAATTGGGTATCCAAACTAAGTGTTTAAGATTCAAATTAAAACCTTGTTATGAAGTATAGGTCAGGGTTGAAACCCCACATCCTATTATACATGGATTTCCTACATATATCTTTAATTGGAGAATCCTACAAATTTACATGCAAGTTTAAAGAAAAGGCCTAGTTCAAGACTAAGATGAAAGATTCCAAGTCCTGGGCCAAACAACAAGCCAATCCTTCAAAATAAAATTATAAGCTAAGAAATTGCTCTCAGTGCCATTTGCAAGAAAAGAAATAATCGTCAAATGACTAGAATAAGCAATCCAACACTGAAAAGTGGTGTTCAGATCATAACTTCAACAATCACTCCAATGAGGAGTGTCACACTAGGAAAATCCTACTTGTGAAACTTAAAGCAGCGGGTATAATCATTGTGGCATTGGACAAGGGTAAGAAGATCATGGAATCTAAACCTAGTGTTATGATAATACTGCAAACAACTCTACCTCCCCTACAGAAATAGAAGAAGTAAAAAGATTATTCCATTCTCAAATGTGGATCGATGCCAACTAATACACTTTATCATTGACAATAGAATTCAAAAGAACCTAATTTCTCCTAAAGTAATTTATAGATAAAAATTACCATTGACACTTCTCTCACAACCATACTCCATTGGATGGTTTAGTGTGGGATATAAGAAATGCATCACTTAACAGTGTCAATTCGTTTAAAACATCATGTCTTTCCAAGATACAATCCTTTGTGGCATTGCTCCATTATAGGTATGTGATATTTTACTTGGCCAACCATATATTCACATCATATATAATGCAAGTCATAGAAATGATGTCATATATGTTAGTGATAAGAGATAACGCATACTAGAATTAGTTTCTAAGTTGTCACTCATTAGCACAAAATAATGTAAGAACCTAGTCACATCTAGTAAAAGGTCTTTCTTTTGATGGTGAAATATGAACATAATAACATCTTTGTGGCACCAATTCATACTTTAATTCCTCCAAAATCAGCATTATATATCTTATGTTTGAACTGCAAGTTGGAAGAATACAAGGATATCTTTTAAACACCAAAAGAAGTGTTGGCACACTATGTAGTGAAGCACACTATTGATTTGAATGTTGGACAACATGTACATAATACATTTTTATATTACCAATTAATTATGGAGAATGAGGAGATCAAGCAAGAAATCCATGAAGTTGTGGATAATATGACATATAAAGCCTAGTTCATTACTTTGTGGCAGCCCAAATCATGCTTCAGTCAAAGAAGGATGGCACATGTAGGTTGTGTATTGACTATAGAGCTGTCAAAAATATCATAATGAATAATCGTTATCCACTTCCAAGGATTGAGGACTTGTTGGACCAAGTCCATGGTACAAAATTCTTCACCAAAATCGATTTTAAGTCAAAGTGTCATCATATTCCTGTGGAACCCACAAACATCTGGGAGATAGCCTTTAAGGCAAAAGAAGGTTTTATTGAGTGGTTGGTCATGCCCTTCAGCTTAACTAACACTCTAAATACATTCATGTGGATGATGCATGATATTATTTGGTCATTCATCACTTCATTATTTTAATTTTATCGTGATACCATCCTAATACTCAGTCAAACATGGGATGAAAATTTGAGCCATGTAGAGCAAGTCCTTGACACTTTTAGGAAGCATAGGTTGTATGTAAACATGGAAAATTCTCATTTTCCATGTGGCAATTACAGTATCTAGGATACTAGTAGACACACAAGGAGTGCATATGGACACAACCAAGATTCAAGTTATCCAGGAATGGCCACAACCAAATAATCTCACAAAACTTCACAATTTCTTGGGATTAGTATATATCCATAGAATATTTGTATTTGGTTTTTCTCATGTGACTTGGCCTTTGATCTAAGCTACTAAAAGTGGCACAAAATCAAATTTTATCTGGTCAACTTCATAATAGAAAGCATTCAAGGAATTAAAATGTGTTCTTTGTTTCACACCAATACACGTGTTATTGGATCTTCAGAAGCCATTTGATATTGACACAAATGCATCAAGTTATACATTTGGAGCAATCCTCACTCAATATGGTCACCCAATTTCTTATCACAATGAATCAGTCACAACATCATTAAGAAACTACCTAACATATTGTTGGGTGAATATTTTGTCGTCAACTAACTGATGACAAAATGGGTATATCAACCACAGCACAGGGAGATTTACACCACGAGAAGTGTGGGTTTACCAGATCTGGACGAGGTAAATCTCTCCTCTCATCAAGGGGAGGTTCCCTATAAAATATCTATACGCGGGCTAGGTGTATATAACTAAGCAGAAAATAACACATGGGGTGGTATCACAGCATCTACTTCTCTTTTTTCAGAAGTAATGTATAAAGATCAAAAGAGGGAAATCCTAGTCTGCAACTAACAACCTTCCTCTTCTTTCAGGAATGGTATCAAACGTGGGGCAGAAAATCACCTGAACTGACGAAGCTCACAAGAACACTCATGTAAGCACAAAGTCTTGCGTAGTCTCCTTCACCGATTCAGAACAAGTACAACCGTAGAGTGAAGTGAAGCACAAAGTCTTCACCTGAAACTATAAAAGATAACTGAATCTCAAAGATAAAAGCAGAACAAAGTCTATCTTCTACCTTCCAGAAATGTCCTCAGATAATACTAACACACCCACTTTGCTTATTAAATTAGATAAATAAGATATTACTAAGAAAAAAGACATAAGAACTATTTCCTAAATAACACAGACAATCTCAACACAAAGTCTGAAATAACCTGCTTCTCATTCATTCAACAAAATATGATTTACAAATTTGAGCACAAAGTCTCAAAAGTTGCTTCAATTTCAGCAGAGTGTTTACTATTAATTCTTCCAAGCCATTTTACAAAATGAGGTCTCCACTATATATAGGGAGAAATCCTCAAAAACTAGAAAATAATAAAATATACAAAATATCTTGGTCAAAGATGACTCATCTTTGACTTGGAGATATTTTTTTAAAATATTTACATGTAATTACGTATTTCACAATCGCATGTACTTTGCACAAAATAGAAGTGCATAAGGAGAGAAGAAAGAAGGGGAGAGATTCAGTTTTTGCTACCAGATTTCTTCATATGTGCATCGAAAATAGTGATGGATGCCTAAATTCCTATGCTGTCCGACACAACTGTGTTCTTGAAGACAATTTTGGCTCTGATCAATGCGTCTTTCAATGTTGTGATGCCTTTAGCGTGGCCAATTAACCTGGATTTTAGATTCCCCAAACTTAACTGAGCGTCTAGAATGCTGTCCACAAAAGACATTGAGAAGGATTTTTCTTCAAAATCTCTCTAAATCATCTCTTTGAAGCTTTGAATCATTTCTTCTACCGAAAGGAACTGATTGTCTTTAGAGGTTAGGTTGCTTGGCAGCTCTTCTAGTTTATTTAGCAGGCTCAGGTCACTCTTCTCACTAGCCTCCTTGAAAGCTTTGAGATCATCAATTAGATCTTTGAGTACCTGAATCCTGAAGATCAGTGACTCCTTGATTTCAACATAGGAGTCCTTGCTGGAGATGACACCGATAGATATTAAGGTGCTTTTCTTCAGATCTTTCATCTCCTTCCATTTATTAAGATCTTTTTCTAAACTATCGATCTCTTGAGAAATAAGGGAGACGAAGTCATCTAATTCTGCTTTTACCTTCCTCATTTTTCTTGTCTTTTCTACAACTTCTGTAAGCAAAGAAACTCCCTGAGTACTCATCTTTTCAACATAGTCCTCCAGGGCTTTTCCCTTCAAATAAGTCTTTTCTACTTTTTGAATGACTGAGTCATCCACGGAGAAGGCCTCTGGAGTTGCTGCTTCAAGAGGAAGAGTGAACCTTTTTATTACTGTCGTTAGCTGCTCTGCCTTGGCCTTGTAATAATCCTTCATTTCCTTCTCTCGATCAAATTTTTGGACCATGATGTCCATAGCCGACTGAAGATCGCTTTTCGCACCTTCGTGGGTAACTTTGCCAAGTTCAACACGAGAGATGGAATAGCTGCTCATCTCGAAACCCTCAAGGGTTGCGTCCTGTGGAGGCTTGGTAATTTCCAAAAAAAATTGTCCTTTTTCTTCGACCAATTTGGAGAAGATTCTTGGCCTCTTAGGAGCCTTTGCTTTCACTGGCACTATTTTGCCAAAGTCGAATTCATCTGGGGAGATGGCCATCTTCTTTCTTTTTGGTGTGAAAGCAAAAATCCAAGGCAGGAGGGAAGAGGTATTTGTAGTGATGACAGCTCCCACTGCTGGTGTTATGGTAGCGACTTCTACGCTGATAGTGGTAACAGTGGTCGCGGTTGGAGTAACCGGTGAAACTGTACCAGCCATTGATTCAGGCTCTTGCGTAGGGCTTGTTGTCAAGTTAAAGGAAGGAGATGATAAACTAGGGATGGACCTAGAAGAGCAAGGAGAACCTCTAAAAGTGCCCTGAGGATTGCCAAATATGACTCTGGATGGAGAGGCAGCTCCAAAAGAGGCAACACTGATCGAAGAGACAGGAGAAGAAGGTACCATGGGAGACTGAGGAGGAGAAGGAGAGACGCTCTTGAGTGGCTGCACTTGTTCCTGCGAGAGCGAAGATCTAATGCTTGGTTGCCTTGATGGCTGATCATTTGTCTCCATGGCTGGGCAGCTTGTGCCGGAGAGCTTTGTTCTGCAATCTCTTTGGCTGCCGCTTCTGGCCCTTGTGTAGTCTTTAATTTCTTGGATACAAAGATGATCCTAGGCTTGTGAGGCCTAGAAGGAGAAGGGACATCACCTTTGTTTTTAGTTCTGTTCTCTGCTTTTCTCTTCAATTTTGCCTGGTATTCAGCCTTTGATCCCGTAACAAATTCTTTCAGGGTGATCCCTTTGGCTGCTAACCAATCATTGGTGTTAGCCAATATTGGTTCGAATCTTTTTCTCAGAGAAGTCAGCTCCTTCTGAGACCACTGAATTGGAGGAAGAGGGGAACCAGCAACCTTCTCTGCCAGATACCTGCTATTAACGATGTTTCTATCATCAACCAAATTGGAGGGGATCTCTGCAAGCCCTAAGTATTCAATTTGCTCTAGGGTCAGCCTGCAATAGTCCATTTTTTTAATCTCCTCGGCCGTCCTCAGGTTTATCCAGATATCCTCAATCATTGGTTCACAGAACTGAGTTTTCCTTCTAATCTTGTCCTTGACTCCCCTGTAGTCAAATTTTTCTCGTCTCTTGAATGGTCTTAGAGTGACCATCTGCATTTCGGTTTCCATGACCTTGGCTTTGGCCGATGTTGCAATGGAATACCTGCCAATCTCGATCAAAAACTTGAAACCTGGTCTCTTCAGTTCCATCTGTCTGGTATGCACGACAATCAGTTGTCGGCAAAGTTCCATTAGCACTAGCTTATCTGAAGGGAACCTGAGAAGCATGTAGGGGTAGCCTTGGTAAAAGCCGACCCAAAGATAGCAGAATGTGGAGAATTGAAGGAACATGCAGCCGTAATCATTGACCACTGCCCAGGCCTCGTTTGATATTCTCTTCTGCTCAAGCTGTGGGTCGAAGAGACATAAAAACACAGTGAAGAAAGCATCATTTACTCTTTTGAAATGATGGGTTGACCCTTAAAGCGTCAGCTGAGGGTAGTATGAGTAGATTGGGGTCATCTTTCTATCCCCCTCTGTGGTCAAGCCTAGAAAAGTCTGCATCGCGACAGCTATATACACAAGGTATGAAGTCATGTAGAACTTATGAGAGGTCTGCACCTTGGTCAGCTGCTCATGGAGGGCGTTGTTGATCTGCTCTCCCAAAAAGATGACTTGTTTGCCCTAGAGGATGATCTTGATGAATGGATACATCCATTCATGGAACTGTGAAGAAGACGGGAGGCCCCATACTCTGCTGAGAAGGGTGATCAAGTCACCAACTTCCTCAATGAAGTTTCATGGCCATCTTGATAAGCTTGTCCTGGGAGACTTCAACCACTTATGGTTCATAACTTTCTTTGCCCTCTTAGGGTCTTTGTCATACTCCTTCTGAGCGTCCTTGAAGTCAATTTGGGTTACTTCGGTGGCTGGAGGGCACATGAAAACTTTATCAATGAATTCGGGGTCCAACCGAATCACCATGTTGCCGCTGGCATCTGAGACCGACCTGGTCTCTTTGTTTTAGAAGTGAGCGCATTGGAGGATGAATTCAGTATGATGCACTGCTACCGAAAAGGCGACCACCAGGTGGATGTTGCTATCGACAATTCTCTTCATCTTAGTCCTTGGATTCGTTGCCTTTGTCTGTGCTAGGAATTCAGCCATGTCCATGTGGCCGATCTCGGTATCTCGAATGTCATCGACATTCAAAGAGATCGATGTGAGCAAAAAGATGCCCTGATACTTGTATTTCATTGTTTTTGCCTTCTTGGGAGACGCTTCTATCATGGGGAATGATCTCGACCGGATGAGAGCAGATGTATAGGAGTTTGTTGATTGAACTGCAGTCATGATCATAACAATTAGGGGAGAGAAGACGAATGGGGAAAATGCATTTTGAGTGATCATGACCATGGAGGTCACTTAAATAGGCTGGGTCAGGTGAAGGAGCGAAAAATGATGAAGAAAGGGACAGGTGGGAAATTCCTCCGGAGTTAGAAAAATCCAGAGGAAAAAATACATGGGCGGCGAAAATCACCGCCCTTGCAAAAAAGCTAAAAAATAGGTAAGGGTGGCGAAAATCACCGCCCCTACAGAAATAACCTGCATGAGCAGCGAAAATTGCCGCCCTTGCAGATGGAGAGAAAATACGTGCAGAGGCGGTAATTTTCACCGCTCCTGCACTCTAGGTGTGTGTAGGCGGTGAAATTCACCGCCTCTGTAGGATGTATTTGGAAGGACGAAGCACAGGCGGCAAAAATTGCTGCCCGCATGAGCTCTTGGGAGAAACCTGCGGGTGAGGGTGAGGGAGAAAACAATGCCTGCGGCAAGGTGGAGAGGAAGCATGCGGGCAGGGGGAGAGAAAGGAAAAAACAAAACAAAAACAAAAACAACTAACACTAAGCAAAAATAAGAAAAAAAAATGAAACAAATGCCAAAAACAAAACCTACTTGAGAAACCACACGTGCCACAAGGTTGAATCCATCAAAACGCACTTTGACTCGTCAGATGGGTTGCTCAGGCGTAAGAGGCAGGAGGAGAGGAGGAAGTAATGAGAAGAAATAGGCTCAAATCAGTTTATATGGGGTGAAAAACCCACCCCCAACAACCCTTTGCATGTAGCAATAAATGCTGTGCATGATTACCGAGACATGTAGGGGTGGCAAAATTTGCCGCCCTTGCATGTTTTGTTTAATCTGAGTGCAGGGGCGGAAAAATTTGCCGCCCTTGCATGTCAGAGTGCAGGGACGACAAAATTTGCCGCCCTTGCAGGGAAAAAGTGTAGAGGCAGCAAATTTTGCTGCCCTTGCACAAAAATAAGGAAAATATAGAGGCAGCAAAATTTGCCGCTCTTACACGAAACGAAAGAAAAGACTAACTCTGAAAGAGGTAGTCTGAAGAGGGGACTTGGTTCCCAAAACGTTTTGAGACCGTAACGGCCTTCATTTTTTGAGAAGACGCATTTCACGAATTTCGAAAGGTTCAAGTAGACCAAGACGAGAACGAGAAAAACCTACCTCGAAAACAAACTTAGAGAGACGAAAGATGAAACGGACAAGTTTCATAGGGGGTTGTTCCCAAAAATGAGCTAGGATGATTTTGGAAACAACAGCTGGCTCCTGTTGGGGAACTTCTATTGATCAAATTGATTAGCGGGAGTAGAAACCAGTCTCTAAGTGCCTTCATCCAAGCCATTGGGCTACGGAGTCAAGCTAAAAATTAAAAAAAGAAAACAAACAAAACATAGAAACTGTACATATATACAAATGGACTCATTTAAGCTTCAAGGATTGAACAGCTTCAGATGCTGCCCGTTGTGAGGTAGTGCAAATAGTGTTCCATCTTAGTACTAAAACAAGAAGCTAGCCTCACCACAGAGCTATCGAATGGTAAACGGGCCTCTCCACAGGGAGTCAAATTTGCCATGCATCCCTTTTGGTTCCCGCCTCTTGTCCCACAACAAGACTTGATTTTCGACTTGGAATTCACGCACTCTAGCTCTCTTATCAAAAAGTGCCTTCACCCGATTTTGATGCTCTGTAATTCAGTCCACTACCATAACTCATTGTTCATTCAGCTCGGTCAGACACATAATCCTTTTGTCGACTGAACTTTTGAAGGTTGAGTCTTCGATTGCTTTAGTTAGCCTGAGTGCTGGTAGTTTAAGGATGATGGGGATTTCTACATTTAATCCATATAGAAGTTGGAAATGTGGCATACATATAGCCCTTTTAGGTGTTACTCTGTCAGCCCATAAAGCATCATACAAAGCTTTGTGCCATGTTCTCTAGTTGTCGTTTACCAACTTCCCGATAATGGTGACCAAGTTCTTGTTACTCGATTTTGCTTGTCCATTTCCCTAAGGAAAATAATCTGAAGTGTGAGATAAGGTAATCCCATAACCAAAGCAAAATTGAGTAATTTCATATGAGGATAAACAGGCCGCATTATCTGTTACAATTTTGAGCGGAACCCCAAACTGAGAGATGATATTTTCTTTGAGAAAATTACACATTACTTCAGACGTAGCGTGCTTGGTTGGGATGGCCTCCACCCATTTGGTAAAGTAATCCATTGCGGTGAGGACATAATCATGCGCAGCACTTGAAGATGGGTTAACCGCACCAATGAAATCAATGCCCCACTATTGGAAAGGTTCTTCAATTATAATCGGCTTTAGAGGTAATGCAGTCAGCTTAGGCTTCCCAATGAACTGTTGACACAATTCACACCTACGCACCCATTTGTAGGCATCCTGAAAAAGCGTGGGCCAATAGTACCTTGCTTGCAAAATCTTGTGAGCTGTCACTGATGCAAAAAAATGCCCTCCACAGGGCAAATTGTGGAAAGACTTCAAGAGTCTTTCTTGTTGCGCCCTATCAATGCAACGAAGAAATGTCCCGTCCAGGTTTCTCTTGTAAAGACCATTGTCCCAAGGGAAATAACCAATCGCTTTCAATTTAACATTCCATTTTTCTTTATAAAAAAGATGAGTGGGACATTCACCATATGTCAGATTTTGAGCAATATCTGAATACCACTCATCGGTGGTTGCAACAAAGAGGACTGTAGACACATCCTCGGTCTCTACTTCATTTTTTGCTTTATCCGAAATGTTGTTGGAGATCAACTGGCAAAGACCTTTTCCTCGTACAAGCTTTGTAGGTTTGATATCTAGATCGAACTCCTGAGTCTTGGCAATCCAATTAACTCGCTTCGTACCAAACTCTTGCTGAGTCAAAATAGATTTTACTATTGTGTCAGGTATGAAAATTTTGGTGTGCGAGTTCAGGATATAAAACCTGAAATACTTGACTGCTTTAACCACTGCTATGCATGTTTTTCCATGTTAGAATATTTCAACTCGTGGACCTTGAGTGGGCAACTCATGAAGGAGATAGGAGATTCTACACCTTCCTGATTTGGCTGAACTAAAATGGCCGATAGTGTATGCTCAGAAGCATAACTATATATTTTGAAACTTTTAGTATAGTCAGGACAAACCAAGACCGATGCATGAGCAATCGCCTCTTTGATTTCATTGAACGTTGATTTGCCTTCAGCGGTCCACCTTAATACAGCATTGCCTTTCATCATGTCGACAATGTGACGAGTTTTCTCAGCAAACTCCGGAATGAACCTTCAAAGAAAATTTGCCTTTCCAAAGAAAGAGTGAACTGCGGTCTTGCTAATAGGCAGAGCAAGTTCCTGGATGGACTTGACTCTCTCTGAATCAATTTTAATACCTTCTCAGGACATGATGTGTCCGAAAAGTTTCCCCTCAGTAACTCCATAGACAGATTTCTTTGGGTTTAAAGAAATACCATTCTGGCGACAGCGTTCCAGTATCCTTTGCAAATGATGAACATGCTCAGAGCGATGCTTTGAAAACATTGTCAGATCATCTAGGTACACTACAATGAATTTTCCCATTTCATCCTTGAAAGTGAGATACATCACCCTTTGAAACGTGGTGCCTGCATTTATCAGACCAAAAGGCATTCTTCGGTAAGCGAATGTGCCCCAAGGTGTGGTGAACGCTGTCTTGTGCTGATCTTCTTTCTCGACTTCGACTTGATTATACCCTAAAAAATTGTCTAGCATTGATTACATTTCTGAACCTGTTACCATCTGCAAGACCTGATCCATGATAGGAAGGGGGTAGTTATCTTTTAAAGACAACTAGTTTAAATTCCTAAAATCCACAGAGATTCAAATTTTGCCATTCTTCTTCCTGACGGGTACTATGTTGGCAATCCATGTTGAGTGATGGATTGAAAAAATTATCCGAGTATCCAGCATCTTTTGTATCTCAGTTAAAATAGTACCTAAGATTTTTGGATTATACTGCCTAGATTTTTACTTGTAAGGTACAGAGTTTGCCTTCAGAGGAATGTCATGGTGAACATCATTATGCCATAGTGATTTCAGATCATCATAGGAATAGGCCAACACATCCATATATTGGCGAAGTAAATCAGTAAGCTTAAACCTTTCCTCGAGAGTGCAGCATTTCCCAATGTTTACCATTTTAAGATCTTGTTTGGTTCTCAGGTTAATTTGATCAAAATCCAGAGAGGAGTTTGAATTTGTTCGATGTTGCTTAATAAACCTGTCATGATTATCAAACAAATTCTCTAAGAAAACTAGGCCTTTAGGAATCTTGTTCCCCTTTAGTTATAGGAAATTCTCACTTGCGTTCGTAATTGATTCAGGAGATGCTTCACTACCTTCAAATTATAGTTATTCAAAACTGTCTTTTTGCTCCAAGAAAGTGATGATTTGATCATCGTTATTGAATACTTGCCAATGATCAGTGTTATCAGATACACTTAGTTGAAAGACCAGTTCAATAGTGTACTTATCTCTTGTAAAGTCTGGATGAGGAACTAAAAAGGTAGCTGAGACAGCCAATGCATCTGCTCGATTGTTGAATTCTCTTGGAACAGCAGAGATGTTGAAAGCGTTAAAATTTTCAATTTGGTCCCAGACCAAATTGTGGTAGTGGCGCAACTTTTCATTTTTTGTCAGATAGAGATTCTTCACCTGGCAGACTACCAACACAGCGTCTCCTTTAGCATGGAGTATCCTAATGCCCTTTTCTCTGGCAGCCTGTAATCTGAGTAACAGGGATTTGTACTCAGCTGTGTTATTGGTATTATTGAACTGTAATTTGTAGGACAAAGGAGTAATCTCTCCTCGCGGAGACACCAACACAACCTCGGCTCTCGAACCAGTAGAAGAGCAGCTGCCGTCAAACTCTAAGGTCCATACCTTATTAGACGTTGCTTTTTCCATAAAAGCTTTTTCATTTTGAGGAAGGGGTTCTTCCACGTGTTCATTTTGCTTTGGCACTTTACCCTTTGCATCAGCTGAACTCAAATCTAAGTCATCACCCGTAGGAGTTTCATCAGATGCATCATGGATCCTGTCTGTAGACAAGAAATAGTTGCCCATGCCTGAAGACTCAAATAAAATTTGAGCTTCAGGTGCTGAAGAACGGGTAACTACATACCCGGCCTCTTTTTCAAGAAGTAACTTCTTCATGATGCCTTGAATTGGGATCCTTGCTTCTAACAGGTCCATGCTTAGCTCACCTCCAACATCTTTACAAAAATTCCGTCTAAGCAGGATGCCATAAGAAGCTAGAACATCGGCCAGTAAGACCATCATTTTTATCCTTTTTTCAGGGAAAGCCGCAAAAGCAAATTGAGCATCCTTTATCTAACCAAGGAGGGGAACTTGTTTATTTTTCATAGAGAAACACCTCCCAAAAGTTTTGGTCAAGGTCAAGCCAAGAGAATTTGCCACCTTAGCGGGCATGACGTTATCTGAAGCTCCAAAGTCTATGATGCAATTACTCAGCTTAAAACCATTTATAAGTAGGGAGACATAAAATGGTTCAATTTTCTCGAGAGCGACAGGAGGAGGTACAACAAGATTGTTTTGAGTAGATTTATCTTTAGGGAGATCGGGAGTGGTCTTTAAAAAATCTTGTCCTGCAGGGACGGCTTTATTTTTCACGTAGTCTGCTAACCTATCGAATTGTTCAGGGTTGGCTCTTAAGTACTCAATCTCTGTCATTTGAATTTTAGTCTTTCTAGCATGATCAATTATATCAAATAATTGAAAAGAGTTTAAAGTAGAGGAAGAGGAAGGCCCATCTTTTGGGTCTTTAGTAAGTGTCGCACTGGTCTGAACAACAAAAGTAGAAGGTACAGGGTTATTGGAGGTATTTACCTTTTTATGAGTTACCTGATCTTTTGGTTGTGGAGGCAATGGAGTCCCTCGTTTAACGATAGAAACCGTCGACTGGAATTCTTCTTCTACTTTTCCCTTATCAGTCTATGAAGCTGACTGATTTTGAGATCTAGTGAAAATAGCATAGGATCCATCCGACCCTTCCCCTTTACTTCCGGCTTCGTCTTGGTAATCTAGGAAACCAATATTGGAGTTGCCAGCTAATTTTTCTTCCTGCTCATCAAAGAGATTAGTGTTATCTTGTTGGTCCAACTGTGGTTGGAGCGAATAGTCATGCTCAGCCTCTAGGTAATCGACCACTGAATTGGCAGGTGCTGCTTCAATGGCCAACCTCCCTGGAGGAGGCAAGCGATTGGGTTGCCCTTGGTTTCGGGTAGCATTACCCTGATATTGTTGATTTTGGAATGTTCTCCTGGGCATATCTCGATAGGTGGGAGTAGACATACCTTGGGCTACTTGTCTCTTCAAAGCTAACAATTTATTTGTCAATTTTTGCACCATAGGGTCTGTAGTGCCCGTGGAAGAGCTTTCAACAGATGAAGAGATTCTACTTTTACTAGGATCTTTTTTGATCTTTCCTGCCAGGATAAGATCGTCCTCAATTTCAGTAGCCAAATTTTGAGCCAATGCAAGATCCATAGGGCTAGCTCACCTCAACAAGAAACTCACTTTAGGAAGCTGTGAGTTGATAAAAAAGCATTTAAGATTCTCTGGCGTGGGCTAAGCAACAGTTGGGATCCGGTTCGTTAACTTGTTGAATTTAGCTATGAAATCTCTCATGGGTTCTTGGGGTTCTTTTTTCATCTGAGTTAGCTGAGCTAACAAATCGTGTGCATCTTCAGCAGGTTTAAACCTTGCTTCGAATTTGGACTTTAGAGTATCCCAATTAGTTATAGTTCGAGCTTGAAGGTGGTAGAACCAATCCGCGACAGCGCCTTGCAAAGTCTCCACAAAAAGTCTTACTACTACATCCTCAAATTCCACACCGATTACACCACATGCTATGGAGAAAGCAGCAATATGCTCATCGGGATGAACCTTTCCATCTCCAAAAAACTTAGAAATTTTTTTTCTAGAACTACGAGGTAGTTCATGCAAGGGTGCAGTCAAGTTAAGAGGATCAAAGGAATTGCCCCATGGGCCTTGAGCCATTATAATAGGAGGATTAAATGGTGGAATAACAAACCTTGGTGGAGTGTTTATAGGTAGGCGATGATTAACAGTGGGAAAAGGAGTTTTACCTTGCATCGGTGACCTGAAAAGGTTAGAAGGAAAACTCTTAGACCGTTGAAGAGAAGCTGATGGAGGAAATAGATCAAAATTACTCTGTTGGGCCAACTCAAACACAGGGTCAACAACATCCTTAGATCTCTAGCTTCTTGTATAACGTGGAGTTGCCAGATTTCAAATGAAAAAGAGACCGAAACTACTTCAAGTTGAAGCTTGAGGCTTCAAAATGCACGTTCGTAATCTCCAGCGGAGTCACCAAAAAGCTGTTGGATGAATATTTTGTCGTCAACTAACTGATGACAAAATGGGTATATCAACCACAGTAGAGGGAGATTTACAGCACGATAAGTGTGGGTTTACCAGATCTGGATGAGGTAAATCTCTCCTCTCATCAAGGGGAGGTTCCCTATTAAATATTTATACGCAGGCTAAGTGTATATAACTAAGCAGAAAATAACACATGGGGTGGTATCACAGCATCTACTTCTCTTTTTTTAAAAGTAATGTATAAATAACAAAAGAGGGAAATCCTAGTTCACAGCTAACAACCTTCCTCTTCTTTCAGGAATGGTATCAAACGTGGGGCAGAAAATCACCTGAAGTGACGAAGTTCACAAGAACACTCACGTAAGCACAAAGTCTTGCGTAGTCTTCTTCACTGATTCAAAACAAGTACAACCGTAGAGTGAAGTGAAGCACAAAGTCTTCACCTGAAACTACAAAAAATAACTGAATCTCAAAGATAAAAGCAACACAAAGTCTATCTTCTACCTTCCAAAAATGTCCTCAGATAATACTAACACACCCACTTTACTTATTAAATTAGATAAATAAGATATTACTAAGAAAAAGGACATAAGAACTATTTCCTAAATAACACAGACAATCTCAACACAAAGTCTAAAATAACCTGCTTCTCATTCATTCAACAAAATATGATTTACAAATTTGAGCACAAAGTCTCAAAAGTTGCTTCAATTTCAGCAGAGTGTGTACTATTAATTTTTTCAAGCCCTTTTACAAAATGAGGTCTCCACTATATATAGGGAGAAATCCTCAAAAACTAAAAAATAATAAAATATACAAAATATCTTGGTCAAAGATGACTCATCTTTGACTTGGAAATATCTTTTCAAAATATTTACATGTAATTACATATTTCAAAATTGCATGCACTTTGCACAAAATAGAAGTGCGTAAGGAGAGAAGAAGAAAGAAGGGGAGAGATTCAGTTCTTGCTGCCAGATTTCTTCATATGTGCATCAAAAATAGTGATGGATGCCTAAATTCCTATGCTGTCCAATGCAACTGTGTTCTTGGAGACGATTTTGGCTCTGATCAATGCATTTTTCAATGTTGTGATGGCTTTAGCGTGGCCAGTTAACCTAGATTTTAGATTCTTCAAAGTTAATTGAGCGTCTAGAATGCTATCCATAGAAGACATTGAGAAGGATTTTTCTTCAAAATCTCTCTGAATCATCTCTTTGAAGCTTTGAATCATTTCTTCTACCGAAAGGAACTGATTGTCTTTAGAGGTTAGGTTGCATGGCAGCTCTTCTAGTTTATTCAGCAGGCTCAGGTCACTCTTCTCACTAGCCTCCTTGAAAGCTTTGAGATCATCAATTAGATCTTTGAGTACCTGAATCCTGAAGATCAGTGACTCCTTGATTTCAACATAGGAGTCCTTTTTGGAGATGACATCGATAGATATTAAGGTGTTTTTCTTCAGATCTTTCATCTCCTTCCATTTATTAAGATCCTTTTCTGAACTATCGATCTCTTAAGAAATAAGGGAGACGAAGTCATCTAATTCTGCTTTTACCTTCCTCATTTTTTTTGTCTTTTTTGTAACTTTTGTAAGCAAAGAAACTCCCTAAGTACACATCTTTTCAACATAGTCCTCCAGGACTTTTTCCTTCAAATAAGTCTTTTCTGCTTTTTGAATGACTAAGTCATCCACGGAGAAGGCCTCTAGAGTTGCTGCTTCAGGAGGAAGAGTGAACCTTTTTATTACTGTCGTTACCTGCTCTGCCTTGGCCTTGTAATAATCCTTCATTTCCTTCTCTCAATCGAATTTCTGGACCATGATGTCCATAGCTGACTGAAGATCGCTTTTCGCACCTTCGTGGGTAACTTTGCCAAGTTCAACATGAGAGATGGAATAGCTGCTCATCTCAAAACCCTCAAGGGTTACTTCCTCTGGAGGCTTGGCAATTTCCAAAAAAAATTGTCCTTTTTCTTCGACCAATTTGGAGAGGATTCTTGGCCTCTTAGGAGCCTTTGCTTTCACCGGCACTATTTTGCCAAAGTTGAATTCATCTGGGGAGATGGCCATCTTCTTTTTTTTTGGCATGAAAGTAGACATCCAAGGTGGGAGGGAAGAGTTATCTGTTGTGATGACAGTTCCCGCAGCTGGTGTTATGGTAGCGACTTCTACGCTGCTAGTGGCAACAGTGGTCGCGGTTGGAGTAACCAGTGAAACTGTACCAGCCATTTATTTAGGCTCTTACGTAGGGCTTGGTGTCAAGTTGAAGGAAGGAGATGATAAACTAGGGATGGACCCAAAAGAGTGAGGAGAACCTCCAGAAGCACCCTAAGGATCGCCGAATACGACTCTAGAAGGAGAAGTGGCTCCAGAAGAGGCAACACTGATCGGAGAGAAAGGAGAAGAGGCTACCATGGGAAACTAAGGAGGAGAAGGAGAGATGCTCTTGAGTGGCTATGCTTGTTCCTACGAGAGCAGAGATCCAGTGCTTGGTTGCCTTGATGGCTGATCATCTATCTCCATGGGCTGGGCAGCTTGTGTTAGAGAGCTTTGTTCTACAATCTCTTTGGATGCCGCTTCCATCCCTTGTGTAGTCTTTGATTTCTTGGATACAAAGATGATCCTAGGCTTGTGAGGCCTAGAAGGAGAAGGGACATCACCTTTGTTTTTAGTTATGTTCTCTGCTTTCCTCTTCAATTCTGCCTGGTATTCAGTCTCTGATCCCGTAACAAATTCCTTCAGGGTGATCCCTTTGGCTGCTAACCAATCATTGGTGTTAGCCAATATTGGTTCAAATCTTTTTCTCAGAGAAGTCAGCTCCTTTTGAGACCACTGAATTGGAGGAAGAGGGGAACTAGCAACCTTCTCTGCTAGATACCTACTATTAACAATGTTTCCATCATCAACCAGATTGGATGGGATCTCTGCAAGCCTTAGGTATTCAATTTGCTCTAGGGTCAGCCTATAATAGTCCATTTTTCTAATCTCCTCAGCCGTCCTCATGTTTATCTAGATATCCTTAATCATTTGCTCATGAAACTAAGTTTTTCTTCTGATCTTGTCCTTGACTCCCCTGTAGTCAAATTTTTCTCGTCTCTTAAATGGTCTTAGAGTGACCATCTACATTTCGGTTTCCATGACCTTGGCTTTGGTCAATGTTGCAATGGAAACCTGCCAATCTCGATTGAAAACTTGAAACCTGGTCTCTTCAGTTCCATCTGTCTGGTATGCACGACAATCAGTTGTCAGCAAAGTTCCATTAGCACTAGCTTATCTGAAGGGAACTTAGGAAGCATGTAGGGGTAGCCTTGGTAAAATCTGACCTAAAGATAGTAGAATGTGGATAATTGAAGGAACATGAAACTGTAATCATTGACCACTGCCCAAGCCTCGTCTGATATTCTCTTCTGCTCAAGTTGTGGGTCGAAGAGACATAAAAACATGATGAAGAAAGCATCATTTACTCTCTTGAAATGATGGGTTAATCCCTGAAGCGTCAGCTGAGGGTAGTATGAGTAGACTGGGGTCATCTTTCTATCCCCCTCTGTGGTCAAGCTTGGAAAAGTTCGCATCGCGACAGCTATATACACAAGGTATGAAGTCATGTAGAACTTGTGAGAGGTCTGCACCTTGGTCAGCTGCTCATGGAGGGTGTTATTGATCTGCTCTCCCCAAAAGATGGTTTGTTTGCCCTGGAGCATGATCTTGATGAATGGATACATCCATTCATGGAACTATGAAGAAGACGGGAGGCCTCGTACTCTGCTGAGAAGGGTGATCAAGTCACCAACTTCCTCAATGAAGTCGCTCCTCAGAAAGTTCTGTGGCCATCTTGATAAGCTTGTCCTGGGGGACTTCAACCACTTATGGTTCATAACTTTCTTCACCCTCTCAGAGTCTTTGTCATACTCCTTCTGAGCATCCCTGAAGTCAATTTGGGTTACTTTGGTGGCTGGAGAGCACATGAAAACTTTATCGATGAATTTGGGTCCAACCGAATCACCATGTTGCCACTGGCGTCTGAGACCAACCTGGTCTCTTTGTTGTAGAAGTGAGCGCATTAGAGGATGAATTCAGTATGATGTGTTGCTACCGGAAAGGCAGCCACAAGGTGGATGTTGCTATCAACAATCCTCTTCATCCTGGTGCTTGGATTCATTGCCTTTGTCTGTGTTAGGAATTCAGCCATGTCCACGTGGCCGATCTCTGTGTCTCGAATGTCTTCGACATTCAAAGAGACCGATGTGAGCGGGAAGATGCCCTGATACTTGTATTTCATTATTTTTGCCTTCTTGGGAGATGCTTCGATCATGGGGAATGATCTCGATCAGATGGGAGCAGATGTGCAGGAGTTCACTGATTGAACTGCAGTCATGATCATAACAATTAGGGGAGAGAGGATGAATGGGGAAAATGCATTTTGAGTGATCATGACCATGGAGGTCACTTAAATAGGCTGGGTCTAGAGAAGGAGCGAAAAATGAGGAAGAAAGGAAAAGAAAGGGACAGGTGGGAAATTCCTCTAGAGTTAGAAAAATTCAGAGGAAAAAATGCATGGGCGGCGAAAATCGCCTCCCTTGCAAAAAAGCTGAAAAATAGGTAAGGGCGGTGAAAATTGCCGCCCCTACAGAAATAACCTGCACGAGCGGCAAAAATCATCGCCCTTGCAGATGGGGAGAAAATACGTGCAGAGGCGGTGATTTTTACCGCTCCTGCACTCTGGGTATACATAGGCGATGAAATTTACTGCCTCTACAGGATGTATTTGGAAGGGCGAAGCATGGGCGGTGAAAATGGCCGCCCACATGAGCTCTTGGGAGAAACCCGCAGGTGAGGGTGAGGGAGAAAATAATGCCCGCGGCAAGGTGGAGAGGAAGCACGCGGGCAGGGGGAGAGAAAGGAAAAAAACAAAACAAAAACAACTAACACTAAGCAAAAACAAGAAAAGAAAATGAAACAAATGCTAAAAACAAAACCTACCTGAGAAACTGCACGTGCCACGAGATTGAATCCACCAAAACACACTTTGACTCGTCAGCTAGGTCGCTCAGGCGCAAGAGGCAGGAGGAGAGGAGAAAGCAATGAGAAGAAATAGGCTCAAATCAGTTTATATGGGGTGAAAACCCCACCCCAACAACCCTCTGTGCATGGCAATAAATGCCGTGCATGGTTATCGAGACGTACAAGGGTGGCAAAATTTGTTGCCCTTGCATGTTCCATTTAATCCGAGTGCAAGGGCGGCAAAATTTGCTGCCCTTGCATGTCAGAGTGTAGGGGTGGCAAAATTTGCCACCCTTGCAGGGAAAAAGTGCAGAGGCGGCAAATTTTTCCGCCCTTGCACAAAAACAAGGAAAATGTAGAGGTGGCAAAATTTGCCGCTCTTACATGAAACGGAAGAAAAGACTAACTCTGAAAGAGGTAATCTGAAGAGGGGACTTGATTCCCAGAACGTTTTGAGACCGTAACGGCCTTCATTTTTTGAGAAGATGTGTTTCACAAATTTTGAAAGATTCAGGTAGACCAAGATGAGAACGAGAAAAACTTGCCTCGAAAACAAACTTAGAGAGACGAAAGACGAAACGAACAAGTTTCGTAGGGGGTTGTTCCCAAAAATGAGGTAAGTTGATTTTGGGAACAACACATATTATCATGATTTATATGATATTATTTAAGAATGTAATCATTAGAAGCATTATATCTTGGGCAATTAAATTGTGATCCAAACAGATCACAAGACAATTTAGTTCATGCAGACTCAAAATAAGTTATAGAAAGAACAACATCAAAAATGTTCTTATCATCAGCAATTCCAAATGAACATCAAGCATAAGATGGGAAGTGTCAATCCAATCACATATTTTTTGAACCATCCACTAGTTTAAGCTCTCATTTCTATACTTAATGTGTGTGGACATGAAAACAACACATGGTCATAATTATATCCATCTAACATGGATTTTGTAAATATCTATCAAAAACTAATTTTAATTATGATTCAATTCCATATTTATTTTTGTAAGATGGAATCCTATATCACCTTGGACACTTTTGCATTATGCATAGGATAAATAGACAAAAACTAATATGGGAGGCTCATTTCAATAAAGTCGCAAGATACTTTGGAGTTTAAAAGACTCTTGTAGTGTTGTTGAAGTACTTTTTCTAAACACACCTCAGGTCAGATGTTTCCAAACACATCAAGTCTTGTACTACATATGTAATTTCCAATCTAGTCAACAAGAATCAAGGTTTGTACACACCTCTATTAGCTCCAATGATATCATGGGAATTTGTTTCCATGAACTTTCTCTCAGGATACGAAGCACACTAATGATTGTGTTTATGTAATAGTTGGCAAATTCTCAAATATGGAAACTTTAATACCTTATAAGAAATAATTATCAACTCTATAAATACCTCAACCACGCTTTCAGCATGTCTTGATCCACTTTAGAATCCCATAAATTATCTTATTTGATAGAGACACAAGGTTCCTAAGCTAATTCTAGAAAGCATTTTGGTATATGCTAGATACAAAGTTAAAAAAGTCTATCAAAATATATCCATAAACTATTAACCAGATGAAAGTGGTAAATAGAATGATAGTTAATCTTTTGAGGTGTACTGGTGGGATTAGTTTTCACATTGTGTAACTTTGAGTATTTACAAGTTGATATTTACTGAGAGATAAATATAGCTAGTTTGTTTGTTTGTATATCGAAATATTGTTATATAACAATATTACGATAATAGATATTATATTGGTTTGTTATATATATTGTTGCTAACAACAATATAATGCCTATGAACTATTATAGGAGTTTTGGAGGTTTTTAGGAGAGATTTTGTAGGGATCTAAAATCTCTTATTATAGGAAACATTATCCTATATATTTGTAAGTGTGTTTGAATGAATTCAGAGAGTATGAAATAATATATTAAAGGGTGTTTGAAATAATTCTCAGTTTACCTGTGTTTATCTCCATTATTCACAAATGTCATTTGCTTAATCTTGTATAAACTTTGATAAACCTCATCATTTGGTATCAGAGCGGGTTGGATTTGCACCTGTGATGGAGTATAAAATCATTCACAACATCAATTGATAATTGTTGTTATCCCGTATATGTAACATTCATATCTGTCTGTAGCTTTTTAAATACTAATTTTTTATTATTTTTTTGGACGTGTATTATAAAGCATTATGAGATCAATCTTAAGAGCATAGAGCCTTGCTTGTATTTACATTGAGATCTCTCGTGAATGCTCTGTGGTGGATTTTCCTAATCAGTTTGCAGTCCTACAGTTAGTTAGCTTCAAGTCTATTTCAAACTTTGTGTGGTTGTTTTTCTCTGCCTTGTCATTCTCTGATTTTCATGTTCGTAAGGAGCCACCATCAATGTTGCAAAGAGTTTATATGCAACTTTAGATGTTTCCCCATACATTTAAGGCATTGGATGAGCAGATCCAACCTAGCAAAGAAGCAGGGATCATAAGAAAGAACTTTTATCTTAGACCTGCATGTCATTCAAACCGGTAAATTCAAGTTGATTCTCAATATATTTAGATCTGCATCTCGAATCAACACCTAGCATTTTTATCTGGATCTTCTATGTCAAGATGGTTTCATCCAAATTCATTTAAGTTTATGTATGACATAATTCTGTAAAATTAATTAATACGATGAAAGTATTCAATGACATCTACAATAAACTCTCTATCCTATTGATGATAGTCGTTGCAGCAGTATTCCATGGATCGACCACTTAGTCATGCATGTAGCCTATTTGCCATCCTTGTTGTGCTACAAATTCAATTCCCTGTAGTCCATGTGCTTCCTTTCTTAGACCGTGATTTTTCACAGGTTTTTCTATTTTAAGTTTTTTTTTAAGTCGTGTTTGTCAAAGTAAAATGTTTTTGTTTATAAGTTTATTTTTAAAAATATTTATGGTTATGTTTTAATTTTTTGGGTATTCAATTCATTGTTTTAATGGTGTTTATCAAGTGGAATTCATGTCATTTAAATATGTTGAGTCTAAGTTTTTTTTTTTATGTATAGTTTTATTTTTACACCTACTTGTGTGTGGAATTTAAGTTGGTTAGAAAACATTTTAGTGAAGTGTCAATTCAGTCAAGGTATAAAAAATCTAAATTTGTCAAAAGTGTCAATTTTAGAAATAGAGTCATTTTTTATGTCAAATGTCAAAAATTTAAACGTGTCAATAAAAGAGTCGTTCAGTCCATGTCAAATGGTTCTTAGTCTATTGTATGTCAATATTAAAATTTAAAGTGTCAAAAATAAATATATTGCGTCAAATTTAAATAGAAGTATTTTTGGGCGTACTTGATATTCAGTAAGCTTGTCAGAATTGGGGCGGGGGGGGAGGGGGGGGTCGGGCGGTGCCATTTCAATCAAAATAACATGCAGCTAATCTACATCAACATACCAACTAAGTAAAGAGCTTCACCTACTGGAGGCTAGAGGATATACGAAGGTTGGATGTCTTTCAGTGGCCTCTCATTAATCACCAATGATAGGGCCACACCAATGATGTGGTGACATTTTGTGTGGTGTGTTTTTATAGTTTTTGTTGGGTGTGTTTTCAAAATAAGAATAGAAGAATATGTTTGTTCAAGATATGTAATTTATGTGCAAATTCCAACCATGATTCCCTGATGCGAAGACATTATGAAAGGACAAAAATCATCAACATAAGTTAGTTCATGGATCTTGAAAGGGTTTGTGGTAAAGATCCAAAAAACCACAAGAGGTGAACAATGTCTTGGCAATAGTTAGGAGAGTAGCTACTGCAGAGATCCTACAAATGTCTTACTTATTTATGGAGATGACCCTTAGTGACATATCTATTATGATCACGTAAAGTAAATGCGGGATGCATTCCTTCGCATAATAGTGGTCATGCACATCAAGATTATGTCAGTAGTATACAAACCTAAGAGTATGCGGTGGAATATAATTTTGTTCATGCCAATTCTTGGAGGTAGATAGTGTTCCTATTCATGTCGAGGTTTGTGGTAAACCTATAAAACCATGGGAGGAGTGAGGCTCTCTTTATATCAAGGTCATGAGACAAATAGGGCATGCTACAAAAGGTGAGCATACTACAAATAAGAGTGTGAATGTTTTTGCACCATGTCAAAACTATGGGGGGGAATCTTGAGATTAGTTTTCACATTATGTAACTTTGAGTATTTATAGTTTGATATTTACCAAGAGGTAAATATAGTTATTCAATTAGTTTGTATATCGAAATATTCTTATATAACAATATTATAATAATAGATATTATATTGGTTTGTTGTATATATTGTTGGTAATAACAATATAATACCTATGAACTAATATAAGAGTTTTGGAGGTTTTTTAGGAGAGATTTTGTAAGGATCTATAATATCTTATTATATGAAACGGTATCTTATATAGTTGTAAGTGTGTTCAAAATAATTCAGAGAGTATGAAATAATATATTATAGGGTGTTTGACAATAATTAGGAGAGTAGCTACTGCAGAGATCCTACAAATGTCTTACTTATTTATGGAGATGACCCTTAGTGACATATCTATTATGATCACGTAAAGTAAATGCGGGATGCATTCCTTCGCATAATAGTGGTCATGCACATCAAGATTATGTCAGTAGTATACAAACCTAAGAGTATGCGGTGGAATATAATTTTGTTCATGCCAATTCTTGGAGGTAGATAGTGTTCCTATTCATGTCGAGGTTTGTGGTAAACCTATAAAACCATGGGAGGAGTGAGGCTCTCTTTATATCAAGGTCATGAGACAAATAGGGCATGCTACAAAAGGTGAGCATACTACAAATAAGAGTGTGAATGTTTTTGCACCATGTCAAAACTATGGGGGGGAATCTTGAGATTAGTTTTCACATTATGTAACTTTGAGTATTTATAGTTTGATATTTACCAAGAGGTAAATATAGTTATTCAATTAGTTTGTATATCGAAATATTCTTATATAACAATATTATAATAATAGATATTATATTGGTTTGTTGTATATATTGTTGGTAATAACAATATAATACCTATGAACTAATATAAGAGTTTTGGAGGTTTTTTAGGAGAGATTTTGTAAGGATCTAGAATATCTTATTATATGAAACGGTATCTTATATAGTTGTAAGTGTGTTCAAAATAATTCAGAGAGTATGAAATAATATATTATAGGGTGTTTGACAATAATTAGGAGAGTAGCTACTGCAGAGATCCTACAAATGTCTTACTTATTTATGGAGATGACCCTTAGTGACATATCTATTATGATCACGTAAAGTAAATGCGGGATGCATTCCTTCGCATAATAGTGGTCATGCACATCAAGATTATGTCAGTAGTATACAAACCTAAGAGTATGCGGTGGAATATAATTTTGTTCATGCCAATTCTTGGAGGTAGATAGTGTTCCTATTCATGTCGAGGTTTGTGGTAAACCTATAAAACCATGGGAGGAGTGAGGCTCTCTTTATATCAAGGTCATGAGACAAATAGGGCATGCTACAAAAGGTGAGCATACTACAAATAAGAGTGTGAATGTTTTTGCACCATGTCAAAACTATGGGGGGGAATCTTGAGATTAGTTTTCACATTATGTAACTTTGAGTATTTATAGTTTGATATTTACCAAGAGGTAAATATAGTTATTCAATTAGTTTGTATATCGAAATATTCTTATATAACAATATTATAATAATAGATATTATATTGGTTTGTTGTATATATTGTTGGTAATAACAATATAATACCTATGAACTAATATAAGAGTTTTGGAGGTTTTTTAGGAGAGATTTTGTAAGGATCTAGAATATCTTATTATATGAAACGGTATCTTATATAGTTGTAAGTGTGTTCAAAATAATTCAGAGAGTATGAAATAATATATTATAGGGTGTTTGACAATAGTTAGGAGAGTAGCTACTGCAGAGATCCTACAAATGTCTTACTTATTTATGGAGATGACCCTTAGTGACATATCTATTATGATCACGTAAAGTAAATGCGGGATGCATTCCTTCGCATAATAGTGGTCATGCACATCAAGATTATGTCAGTAGTATACAAACCTAAGAGTATGCGGTGGAATATAATTTTGTTCATGCCAATTCTTGGAGGTAGATAGTGTTCCTATTCATGTCGAGGTTTGTGGTAAACCTATAAAACCATGGGAGGAGTGAGGCTCTCTTTATATCAAGGTCATGAGACAAATAGGGCATGCTACAAAAGGTGAGCATACTACAAATAAGAGTGTGAATGTTTTTGCACCATGTCAAAACTATGGGGGGGAATCTTGAGATTAGTTTTCACATTATGTAACTTTGAGTATTTATAGTTTGATATTTACCAAGAGGTAAATATAGTTATTCAATTAGTTTGTATATCGAAATATTCTTATATAACAATATTATAATAATAGATATTATATTGGTTTGTTGTATATATTGTTGGTAATAACAATATAATACCTATGAACTAATATAAGAGTTTTGGAGGTTTTTTAGGAGAGATTTTGTAAGGATCTAGAATATCTTATTATATGAAACGGTATCTTATATAGTTGTAAGTGTGTTCAAAATAATTCAGAGAGTATGAAATAATATATTATAGGGTGTTTGACAATAGTTAGGAGAGTAGCTACTGCAGAGATCCTACAAATGTCTTACTTATTTATGGAGATGACCCTTAGTGACATATCTATTATGATCACGTAAAGTAAATGCGGGATGCATTCCTTCGCATAATAGTGGTCATGCACATCAAGATTATGTCAGTAGTATACAAACCTAAGAGTATGCGGTGGAATATAATTTTGTTCATGCCAATTCTTGGAGGTAGATAGTGTTCCTATTCATGTCGAGGTTTGTGGTAAACCTATAAAACCATGGGAGGAGTGAGGCTCTCTTTATATCAAGGTCATGAGACAAATAGGGCATGCTACAAAAGGTGAGCATACTACAAATAAGAGTGTGAATGTTTTTGCACCATGTCAAAACTATGGGGGGGAATCTTGAGATTAGTTTTCACATTATGTAACTTTGAGTATTTATAGTTTGATATTTACCAAGAGGTAAATATAGTTATTCAATTAGTTTGTATATCGAAATATTCTTATATAACAATATTATAATAATAGATATTATATTGGTTTGTTGTATATATTGTTGGTAATAACAATATAATACCTATGAACTAATATAAGAGTTTTGGAGGTTTTTTAGGAGAGATTTTGTAAGGATCTAGAATATCTTATTATATGAAACGGTATCTTATATAGTTGTAAGTGTGTTCAAAATAATTCAGAGAGTATGAAATAATATATTATAGGGTGTTTGAAATAATTCTTATTTTACCTATGTTCAGCTCCATTATTCACGAATGTCATTTACTTAATCTTGCACAAACTCTGATAAACCTCGTCATGTATAATTCAAATATTCAACATGCTTTGGATGAAATCCTACTTTTCATTCAACACAGTTACAACAGAGCTTTGCATAGATTTAGTGCACATAGCCCTTTTCAAGTCTGCTTAGGTTTCCAACTCTATCACCCTTTGACATAGTGTATCTTATTTCTCCATTAAAAATAACTCCTTCAACTCAAATTTAATTTAACAAGTATGTTTAATTCATTTAGCATATTCAAAAACAAATGTAGGCAATCCTAAAGTAGGTTAATGATAGGTACAAGTAGCACCATGATAAACATCAAACACTTCATACCTTCTAGGTTGGTGATTGAGTTTGGATATGTTTACAAAAGGATATATTGATAGGACCTTACCATAAGATTTTCCAAATTTGATACGAGCCTAAACCATCAAAAAAATAGGAAAAAATACTTTCGAGCTTAATATTCATTCTTAACTTGGGTTTCATCCAGTCTTCAACACATAACTCTTGTGCCATTACTTTCCACCTCTATTAGATACTCCAGATGCAATAGAGATTCTTTAAAAAACAAAGATCAATCCACAATACAGTGTTCCCATAATATTGATCAAGTTATTGGTGCCAAGGTCAAACAAACATGTCAACAAGAGATCCCTCTATTCCAGGTCATCAAAATAGGGTAAGTGCACTCCAAAAGAAAATCGTTTACAAAAGTATAGGTTTCTAGATTACTATTGGGGTTCTAGATCGCACCCTAGCTTAGCAAGGTGATGGTTCAGGTCCTTTGTTCAAATCTAGACCAACATGGGACTGATCCTAGGCTATGGGTATCCTAATGATGGATCAAACTTCTGAAGAAGGTTGGCTTCCTTCTGGATTTATCACCTACACTAAACCTAAACTAGCACTTGCTTTGAAAAGGGAGAAAGAATTGACAAAACTTATAAAATCATGTAAAAAGCAATGATGCACCAATTATTTGATCACTCCAACTCACACAAAACACAATACTAGACACTTTTTAGAGCAAAAAACATCAGTCTCACATAAATATTTTAGAATAAGGCATTAATAAGTTATCAAATTAGCAAGAGAGGGAAAATATCCACTTTTAGGCTAGACAATAAATTGTAAATTACACTTATAATGACCTATGAGAACTTTTAAGCACTTCTTGAAGGTGAGAAAAACTCAAACATAAGTAAGGAACATATATTCACTCAATAATAGTACATGAATTCATAGAACACACTTCAATTTGGTTTAGAAAATGACAGAATTCAATCTTTATTACATCAAAAGGTGTTGCAGTACAAACTTTGGTAGATTCTAGTCATAACAAAAAGAGGGATATATGGATATTTTAAGGCTTAAAATCTTGTGTTTATAGAAAAAGGAGAGAGAGGGAATTGTGTATTGAAAAAGGTGTAACTCTTTTGATGGATTAGCACCAATTCAAAGATGCGGCTGAGTCAGGATCTTATTAAGAAGGCACAATTTCTAAGGCCTTACAAAAGAATTTAATGCTCCATAATCCTTATGTAACCACCAGGTCTTCATCTCAGGTCTCCATGCCACCTCTACTTGATCTGTTGTTGAGGACCAATCTTGTCATGCCTTGGAACTGATAGCGTCTCACTTGGTTTATTTTGAGTGGTTTTAACTGAGCATAGATCACCTTATAGATTGAAAACCAATCATATTATTGGTTTTCCTATATTTATTTATAATAAAATAAACCCCTAGGCCATATAGCACCTTTTAGACCCTGCTTTCATCTCTACATGAGCCAAAAGTTCATATACACAAATCCTTCTTTAGAAATGGTGGACTAATCACTAGAAAGAACCTTGTGGATCACAAATTTTGAACCAGTGGTTCATGTTTAGCTCCAATGGTTGTCCCTTTCCATTATTCATACTTAACTGCATCAATTGGACCGCTCTATGGCATTTTAAATAGATTCAATGGTGTCAAGAAGACTCTGTAAAACCTGGCTTTCATGGTCAAAAATAACCCTCTCAACCCTCATCGAAAATCTTGGGCTCATCATTGCTCTTGACCTTAATTTTCATTGGTTATCAATGCTCGACTTGGCTTGTTGACACATTGACCCAATTGTCCTTATGATTATTAGTTCCATAGATTCTTTTGAATATTGACTCCACTTGCACTGTTAGATCTAGATGTATGAATGCACATAAGTCTTCGATATTCTAGCATAACCCACTAAATTTGGACACTTATCCTCTTTGTATTCATCATCAAGATCCTTTGACCCCTTTTGACTTGTCTCACTCCATCGATCTTGACGTGCATATATTCTCATGAGCCATTGAATTTTTTCCAATTGAATGTGCTTGTGCCATTTATCCTTGACACATTAGCTCTTTGGATTCACTGACTAGTTTGACTCATGCATGCCATCTGATCAATATATATGAGTTCATACACACCATTGATCTCCCTATTCCCACTTTCCTATTAGTTTTTTCACTCTGTTAGATCATGAATTGATTATCTTGCATCATTAGATCATGTCCAACCTTTAGATCTTTAAAGTCTTTAACTTGGGGACCTTTTGACTTGGTTGACTCATCGCAGATCATTAGATCTTATGTGTCAATATGAGGACTCCCACAGACCATTAGATCTTGACCAACTTCAGACCTTTTAAGGACCCAAACAGTTACTTGCCTTCATTAAAATTGATGTTCACACTAATGTCTTACTGCACAGATCCATCTTTGAAGATTTATATCTTGAGCCAAAAAGCTTGCACAAATCTAAAAATTTATGAGGATGATCCTAAAATGTAAATATATAATTATGCTTGATCTACTCGTCACGCGAGGATTCCTGAGTGACATACTAAATGCATAATTTGGTTGTTTCACTTACTCTTGCATGACGTCTTAGTGACAATCTAGTTCATTTAGTTAAGTATGGGAAACTTAGAAAACGTTGACTGAAGAACCAACTTTGAACATGCATAACTTCTACTATGCTTTGGAAGATGATCTAAACTTAGCGCGTAGCAACTAGTGACCAAGCTGGATAAACCCATGTGATCACTTTTTCTTGATACTACCACACGTGTGAGATATATCATCAACAAAAGGTCTACTTGGATTTTATGCTACTTCTAATGAACTCTTGGACTAGGTAGAATTTGGTATGTAGACAAAAATTGGTCAATATCTTTGGCAACTTGGTTGGGCAGCATGCCTGCTATGCTTGAGAACTTGGACCATATACATAAATTTTGGATGCTCATGGATAATACATGGACCATTGCATGACTGTAAGACAACCTCTTGACTTGCAAAGACATAAAAAACCCCAACAAGAAGGAAAGAAAACTAACTGAAAGGAAAACTAACCTAAAAAACAAAGGTAACTAAACTACTGAATGATTGTGCAAGAAAGAAGCACGTATTCAGAACAAAATAGAAAGGAAACTAACTAATGTGTTAGAAAAAAATTGTATAAAAAAAATAAAGACTAAATATGTACATGAGACTCAACTTTCCTTAATAGCAGTGTTTGAGATGTATCCCATTGACTAGGATAGGAAGTTCTTCACCATTCATTCTTGTGAGTTAGAAAGCGTTGTTGGATTTGCAACTAGAAACTGTATATGGTCCACTCTAGAGAGAATCAAATTCTGTGTGTTTTATTGGATTGGCTCTATCCTCATCCCACTTGAGGACCAAATCTCCTTCTTGGAAACTTCTTGAAATTCCTTTGTCAAAAGATCTCTTTGTCATTGCTTGATGGGCCTCCATAGCCAACATGGCCTGATGCCTTGTCTCCTCTAGCTCTATGAGCTCAGCATATCTTATTTCCATTAGCTCAGTCTCCAAAATCTAAAGTTGATGCATTAATTCCAAAGCAAGGAATTCAAATAAATAGGCATTTTTATTTCCTTCTTGTATACTAGTTTGTATGGAGAATTGACAATTAATCTTTTATAGGTAATCATGTTAGTCCACAAAGCTTACTTCAATTTGACATGCCATGATCTCTAATTGTCTTCTATATTCCTCTTGATGATCTTCAACAAATTATTATTGGTAGACTCAACAAGGCCAATGCCTTGTGGATATAGTTCGATGAGGTACTTAGAAAAATACTATGTTGAAATGCCCATTGGTTGATCCTAGATCCTACAAAAACCATAGCATTGTCAGAAATTATAGTTGAAGGGACCCCAAAATTGGTAAGTAAACCTTCATAAAAGTCTAAAACATTGGTTTCATTGGCTTCTTTTAATGCTACTACCTCTGTCCATTTGGTAAAATAACTTATGACAGTCATGATCCACTTGTGTCCCAATCTTGATGGGGGATTGATAACACCAATAAAGTCCAATCCCCATTGGAAAAAGGTTTGTTTAACTAAAATTGGTTGGAGAGGTAAGGTTTCAAGTCTTACTTTTCAAACAAACATGACACACTATCTACCTTTCTTGATCCATGCATGGTAAACACCAAATAAACTTGGCCAGTAATACCCACCTCTAATGATTTGGTGAGTTGTAATCCTAGTTGAGTAATGTCCTCCACCATGTGCATCATGGAATTATTGAAGTAACTTCTATTTTTGACCTAGTTTAATGCATCTTAGTAGTATACCATTGATATCCTTTTTAAATAACACATTATCAACAAGGACAAAATGAATTGACTGTAATCTGAAATATCTCCTCTTTGAAGAAGTGAGATGAGAAGGATAAATGCCATCTTGTAGATATCTTACCATATCTTGGAAATAGCTAGAAGTTGAGGCCGAATTATTTACAAGGTATTGATCATTTGAAACCATAACCTATTCATTAGACTCTTGCAAGTCTTGGGCTAGATGTTCACAGATTCCTTTGCCTCTAACCAGCTTCATGACTTTAATCTCAATGTCATATTCCATGACCTTCGTTATCCAACTATTAAGGTGTGGAGATAAAAGCTTCAACTATTTGCAGACACAAAGAAGGATGCTGAAGAACCAGAGCCATCAGCATCAGCAGTATGACCGACGTCGGTCAGATGCAGTGGAGAAGGAGACCGGCGACGGCAGATAGTCGGCCAACGTCGGCAGCACCAGACAAGCAGGGACCGGCGTCAGTCGCCTATGTATTTTCAGAACTACTGTTGATGAACAGTCAGTTAAGTGAAGCGAGTGTTTGCATGTCAAACGACTAATTATAGTCACGAGCTGGGTGTCTAATTATTGTAACTAGAGTTCTATTTTTTGTAAGCATGGGATCCTATTTAAAGACCCATAAGGCATGTATTGTAATAATTAAGAAGGCAAGTAAAAGCATTGAAGCTAGCAAGGTCAAGGAGACAAGCTGAAGCATTCAAGGAGGGATAATAACTCAGGCTTTAGAGTTGTTGTGTTGAGCAAGAGAGAGAGGGGAGAAGGTCTTGAGGTGTGGCAAGCCTTTGAGGTGGAGGAAGAAGTGGCATCTTCCTTATTGTATTTTCTTCTAGTAGTATTTAATACAAAGAGTGTGTATTGTCTCTCAAATTCTTTGCTGTCTCAAGTTTCTAGTTACTTTATCATTCTGGTATAATTCTGTGTTTAATTGCTAATAAGAAAGTAATCAATTGTGCTTCCATTGGATAAGGGGTCACCTAACAGTTAGTATCAGAGCATATTGATTGTTGTAGGTGTTTCTTCTCCTGACAAGTGGTATCAGAGCTACAGTTTGCAAGAAGAAGGGTATTGTTTTTGATTGCAGGTCATTCACAGGGTTTTCTGATTGAGTGGGAGTTCAGCAATGGCAGAAGAAAGTAGGCTACGAATGGAGAAGTTTAATGGCAAGAATTATCAACATTGGAGGATGCAGATTGAGGACTATCTGTATCAGAAGGATTTGTACTTACCGTTGGGTGGGGTTGCATGCAAGCCCACAGATATGAAGGATGAAGAATGGAACGTTCTTGATTGGAAGGCTCTCAGTTCCATAAGGTTGAGCCTTGCATTATCTGTGATTTCCAGCTTATCACAGTGCAAGACAACGAAAGAGTTGATAAAGTCCTTGGCAAATTTATACGAAAAGCCCTCGGCTTCTAATAAGGTATATCTTATGAAGCAGCTATTTACTTTGCAAATTCAGGAAGGTGGATCGGTACATACTCATCTCAGTGATTTCCATGGTTTGGTAAACCAACTAGCTTCAGTCAATATTGTTTTTGATGATGAGGTAAAGGCTCTCTTGATTTTATGTTCTTTGCCTAAAAGTTGGGACGGTTTGGTTATGGCAGTAAGTAATTCTGCATCTGCTTCTAAAATCTTAAAAGTTGATGATGTTGTGAGTGTGATCTTGAATGAGGAAATACGCAAGAGAAGCACAGGTGAATCATCAGGGAATGCTCTAAGTGCAGAAAGCAGGGGATGGCAAAGGGAGAAGGTTGAGCAAGGGAAATCAAGGTCGGGAAGGAGATCCGAGTCCAAAGGTATTACCTGTTGGTTTTGTGGAAAGAAAGGACATACGAAGGAGTGTTGGTTGAGAGACAAAGAGAACCAACATGCAGGTATGGAAGAAGCAAAGGATGCAAATATTGTGATGCAGGACGCTCTCATACTTTCTTCAGATAGTCAGGTAGGATCATGGATTTTAGATCTGGTTCATTTTTTCATGCATCCCCAAACAGAGATTTGTTCTATGAGTATGAACAGGGAGACTTTGGAGTGCTCTATTTAGGGGATGGTACGCCTTGTCAGATAGATGGCAAAGGGAAAGTGCAGCTGAGATTGCAGATTGACAACACATGGGTGTTGAAAGAGGTCATGCATGTTCCAATTCTAAAGCAGAGTCTAATTTCTGTAGGAAGGTTGGGAGATGAGGGATGCACAATAACCCTCATAGCGGATTCTTGGAAGGTTACCAAGGGAACACTTGTTCTAGCAAGAGGTAAGAAAGTAGATACTCTTTATCTGTCTACTTGTATTACTGATTCTACTTCTGGTGTAGATTCGAAGATGTGGCCTAATAGGCTTGGTCACATGAATAAGAAGGGAATGGAAGTTCTTGATTCAAAAGGTATGTGTTCAAATTCGGAAAGTATAGATAGAGTTCATTGCAGAAAGAGGAAATTTGATGCTTTTGACAGGAACAAAGAAGCCTTGGTGTTTATGGAGGAGATGAAGGATAGAGATCAGTCACAGGGGCTGAATAAATCTGAGCAAGGTAGCATGGACAGAGGTTTGATCCAAGAAGAGCTCACGGATGAAAATTTCATCACTTACAGGAACACACAGACACCGATGTTGGTCGCCTAGAACCGACATCGGTCATCCAAATACCGACATCAGTCATGTGCAGACCAGCAGGGTCGGTAGGTCGGGCAGGAGAAGTCTGACGTCGGTCATAAGGACCGACGTCGGCAGGAGGGGCGTCGGCGTCGGCCAGGGAAACGACGTCGACAGTAAGGGTCAGTGCAGGGAACCGACATCAATCGGGAGCAGACTGGGAGATCGCCGAGATTGGTCACTAGAACGGATGATGGGTGGATAGTTAGCTGTCAAGGAGTCTCAAACACCCATGTGGAGGTCAGAAATGGTAAGTGAACCTCATATTCATTGTTCACCTTCTTTATATTGCTTACTGATAGTCATGAACTAGGAAGATGGAAGAAGCAATGCAGGTAGAATCCAAAAATAGTGGGATCTTGGCATGGATGAGGAGTGTGAGTCCTTGAGTAGAACCAAACAAGTATTTGTTGGTAGAGTTGTCAGCTGGAAGAAAGCACTGGATAGAGGGATGGATTCCCATATTAGAGAAGAGAGTGGATGGACACATGAGACAGAAGGCTATGGTATATGGTCTTGTTTAGGCTGCAGGCAATGGAGGTTTGACCATTCTATTTTATCTTTACCAGGTTGGATAATATTAGCTACATTATCCTGTTACTGTATTGTGTTACTTGTTGCAGGGTTTCATATACAGGGAGTTTTCTGAGCTAAGGGTAGAGTTAGTTCAGAAGTATGTCATGGAGAATTTGGGAGCAGCAAAAATTCTTGTGGCATAAGATACAGGTATTGCATCACAAGTTTGCATGGTGGTTGGTCTTCAAGAGTGACATTGAAGAGGGATACAGAGCCTAAAGAACAAAATAGATGGTGTACAGTTATAGGTACAAGTTGCAGCTGTTTATCTCTAAGTGGGAGATTGTTAAGGTGTGGAGCTAAAAGCTTTAGCTGTTTGCAGACACAAGGAAGGATGTTGAAGAACCAGAGCCACCGGCGTCGGCAGTATGACCGACGTCGATCAGATGCAGTGGAGAAGGAGACCGGCGACGGCAGATAGTCAGCCGACGTTGGCAGCACCAGACAAGTAGGGACCGGCATCGGTCGCTTGTGTATTTCCAGAACTGCTGTTGACGAACAGTTAGTTAAGTGAAGCGAGTGTTTGCATGTCAAATGACTAATTATAGTCACGATCTGCGTGTCTAATTATTGTAACTAGAGTTCTATTTTTTGTAAGCATGGGATCCTATTTAAAGACCCATAAGGCATGTATTGTAATAATTAAGAAGGCAAGTAAAAGCATTGAAGCTAGCAAGGTCAAGGAGACAAGCTGAAGCATTCGAGGAGAGATAATAACTCAGGCTTTAGAGTTGTTGTATTGAGCAAGAGAGAGAGGGGAGAAGGTCTTGAGGTGTGGCAAGCCTTTGAGGTGGAGGAAGAAGTGGCATCTTCCTTATTGTATTTTCTTCTAGTAGTATTTAATACAAAGAGTGTGTATTGTCTCTCAAATTCTTTGTTGTCTCAAGTTTCTAGTTACTTTATCATTCTGGTATAATTTCATGTTTAATTGCTTATAAGAAAGTAATCAATTGTGCTTCCGTTGGATAAGGGGTCACCTAACAGTTAGTATCAGAGCATATTGATTGTTGTAGGTGTTTCTTCTCCTGACACCAACTAGCTCTTTTGTCACTTATATCTTTGTTCAGAAGAAAGTGTTTGACACTTGGATGTGCAACCATCAAATGTATCTTATTATTGGATATCAAGTACCTAAACTTTTTAAGATAACTTATAACTGAAAGAACATGCTTCTCAACAAAAGAATACCTTGTTTCATATTCTTCTCAGCATTGACTGAAAAAGGCTATTGGCTACTCTAAAGTCTCTTTATTCTACTGCATGAGAATCTCTGATATTGTGTCAAGTTTAGCATAGCTATATAAGAAGAAATCTTTTGTAAAATTAGGGTTCAAGAGTGTAGGAGAACTAGCTATCGATTTCTTGATTTCTTCAAAACTTTTCACTCCTTTAAACCAACTAAAACTCTGATCTTTATTTAACATGGTTGTAAGTGGCCTAGCTAAAGTAGAAAATTTTAAAATGTATCTCCTATGAATTTAATCTTACCTAAAAATATTTGCAAGGCTTTCTTATGCTTAGGCAATGATAGTGCAAGAATTGATTCTATCCTATCAGGGTCTATGCTTGTACTTTTCTTTGAAATGACATGTCCAAGAAGCCTACCTTCATGAATAGAGAAAACACTTTTTTGGGGGTTTAAAGACACTCCAAATTCTCTGCACCTTTCAAACACCTATCTTAGACGAATCATATGCTCATTTATGCTATTAGAGAATATTGTTATGTCATCTAGATAAACAAGAATAAACTTGTTGAGTGCCTAAAACCATGTCCATATCCTTTTGAAAAGTGGCTCCAACATTAGATAAACCAAAATGCATCTTTATGTATGCAAATGCACCCCACTTTGTGGTGAAGGTTGTTTTGTACTAGTCTTCTTCCTTGACCAAAATTTATTTATATCCACTGTAACTATTTAATAAAGAGAACCTTTCTGAACTTGCAACTAGTTGTAAAATTTGTTCCATTGATGCCAATGCATAATGATCTTTGAGATAAGTCTTGTTCAAGTCATGAAAGTTGACACATAGCCTTATTTCACCATTATTTTTTTATATTGAAATAAGGTTTGTTACCCAAATTGAGTGCTTAATTAGAAATATTACGACTGACTCAATTAGCTTATGCAGTTTAGCTCTCATTAGAGGTTTAAGCTTTGGATTGATTGGCCTTTGCCTTTGTCTAACTGACCTAGTCTCATCTTCTAACTCAATGGTATGTTGAGATAGAATTGAATCAAAACCTTTAAGGTCAATGTACTTCCATGTAAAGACATCTACAAAATTTGAACATAACTTAATAAAAATTTCTTTCTTTGAAGACATGCAAACTTTACCTAGCTTTAAAATTTTGCTAGTTGTAATCTCTACATTTGTGTAATGTTCTTCCTTGATTGATAAAGCAAACTTTTATTTTATTAATTCATCATCTCTATTAAATATATTTTCCAAGGTGACCAGTTCTTTCAAAAACTTGTTTGTCTTTAATTGCACAATCTGATCATCATACTACTGTAAATGTGTGTCTTGGTTCCTTAAGGAGAATTCAACTTCCTCTCATAAGAATCTGACAATTTGGATGTCATCTTAAAATACATTCCAATTGTCATGGTTGTTTGTGATAGAATGTCTCACAACTAGTTTGATGTGTGATTGGACTTTATCCCTTTTTATATTATCTGGGATACTAAATTGTGATCCAATAGCAGCCAACTTATTTACATGCTTATTGTGATTTCTTGGTATGGCCTGAATATTGAAGGCTTGAAAGTCTTCAACTAGGTCCCATACTCTATGCTTATAAGACCTAATTAGTGGGTTCTTTCATCTAGTAATTCCCCTTACTTGGTGAACTACTAGTTCACTATCTCCAAAGACTTCTAAGGAATTAACCTTCATCTTTCTTGCCCATTGCAAACCATGCACTAGGGCTTCATACTAAGTGACATTATTGGAAAAACCAAACTAAAACTTGAGAGAACATAAATACATTTGATTAGCTAGAGAAATTAACATCATTCGAGCTCCAGTGCCATGTTTGTTCCTAGATCCATCAAAATATAGCTGCCACAATCTATCACAAGGCTACTCATCTTTCATCAATGTTGGAATCGATGCATCATTTACATGAAGACAATAGACACCAAGTCATTTTTATTCAATTAAATTTTATGTATCACGCTCATGCAAATCAGAGGCCCATTCATCAAGGAAAAGATCTGGGACTCCATCTAGAGGTGATTCAGATTCAACCTCACTATTTTCTAACACCTTGTATGAGATGACACAATTAGTGTTCACCATGCTTGGCATATATGGCTCCAAATGAAATCTTGTAATAGGTTCAGAACGTATTGTCACCTTAGTTCCATACCTAGTTCTAAACATTATATAGGTCCAATCAGTTGACAAATATCGTCCAATTTTTGAAATAAAATCTCTTGACAGACACATGGAAAAATAGGGAGGTAGGTCCACTACAACTACATCGTATTGAATAATAACATTGGGGTAAGCATGTAATGTCAAATTTAGGTCTTTTATCATGCCTATTGTTTTCATTTGTGAGCCATATAATTGTAATCCTCTTTTGGTATTTGGCTCATAAATAAGACCAAGCTTCTCTATAATTTGTTTGGGCATGACAGTGCTACTAGCTCCACTATCTACCATACAATTATGGACTAAACAGTCACCCACTATCAAAGAGAGATAAAAATGAGGGGTCTTGTTTGACTTGACATTGGATTTATCCACCTTTTTCATGTTATGTAATTGGCCAAAATAGCTTCTTGTTTCTCAGTTGGTTCTTTAGATATCTTGAGATCTGAAAGTTCTCGAATCAGCATGTCCTTTTGCCCTGGGATGGTAAGGGAATCCCACATGATAATACTAAAATTTGATTTCTTTATTTGATCAATAATGTTAAAATATGTTCCACTAACTTTTGGTTGTAACTTCTAAGCCACTGGTTGTTCTCTAGTTAGGGGCATTTGGGGAACTTTCACTATCTCTGGGTTTTGAATCTTTTATGATATAAAAACAACTTGATTTTTAACATTTTTTGACATAAAATTAGGAACACTAGAAGTATTGCTCACATCTTGAGCTTCTCCAACTGCTCTTCTTTTAGTTCTAGTCAGAGTTACCACTTAACCATTTATGTTGCAAGTTTCACCAATTTGGTTGAACACAATGTGATCATCGAAATGTTAATTAACATTTATAGCATTAGGCTACCCTGGAACTTATTGAGATTCTCTTTGGATTGTCATATTCATGTCTTGATATTGACCACCTTGAAGAGGGAAATCTTCTTGTGTCATCTGTGGCATGGTAATCTCTTGTGATAACAAAGCTTGATTCTGAATGTCGTTTGGATTGGAAGGCTGCCAACATGGATCTTGCATTAAGTTATTTTGGGGAACAATAGCTTTTGAGCTAGAAGGCACATTGGGATCAATGGTTGCATATAACTTAGTTTGGGTTACAAATCCTTGATTTTGATAAGGTTGCCTATTGTCTTTGAAGCCTTGATAAGGTGGTCTTTAGTTATTGAAAGACTAATAGGTACTCTAGTTTTGCTACTAATAAGGTCTACCTTGGTACTGTTGTCTCTTGAGTGAAACAATTTCATTTCTGAAAGCTTGTAACATGCTTTTCAAATCACCAATCTTACTAGATTGATTAGGAGGGGATACAACTTAGACTTTTGGAGATGGAATATGGGATATAGATGGAATTTGGGGAACTTAAGGGGGAGGAATAGGTTGTAATTCTAAAAAAATGGCATTAAAGGCCTTGGAGCAAGTTTATCAGCTTGAATCAAGTTGTTCTCTACTCTGATAGCAATCTCATAGGCATTTGGGAAGTTAATACCACCCATGGATTGTATCATGACACTTATATCAAAATAAAGGGCCTTAAGCAAGTAAAAAAATACATACTCTAAGGATGGTCTAACCAATGTAGGGATCTTAATCCATGTCTTTTATAATCTAAGGTTAAAGTCCAACATGAATTCATGGGGGTACCTTTTTATGGTAGTCAATTGTTCGACCAAAGATAAATGATCAGAATTTTCTTCAAATTGCTTAACTAAAGCTACACCAAACTCATCTCAAGTAGAAATGGAGGTCAAAGGAAGATTTGTATACCCTTGCAATGCTTTTCACTTGAAAGAGGCAGCAAGTAATCTGATATCCACATTATCTTGAGTAACATTATGAATAGAACATAGATTAGCAACATCTTGGATATACTCAATAGTAGTAGTTTTGTTCCATTTTCCTGAGAAGAAAGGGATACCTTTTAGAGCAAACACAGGAATGTCATCATACTGGACCAAATTTAGGGGACTACCCCCGTTAAATGGGATAAACACTTGATTTTTGACAACCATTCAGGAAAAAGGGATTTGTTTTATAAGGACAATAGATTGGACTAAAAAAATAGAGGATAAGGCCTTGTGTTATTAAAGCTTGATATGTTATTAGAAGTAGGAGGCAATTCAATATGTTCAAAATAAGTACGATTACTTGATGTTTTTATTGTAACCTTTGGATGAAATCATTGCCTGAAAGATGCTATAAGCTCTGCAACCTAAAGGATCTTCAACTTTTGATGATGGTAGATATTTCCTACTGCTACAAATATTTATTCTCAATCTTCAAACTTTAGTTATACCAAATAAAATCAGTGTCTCACCAGGCGTGCCAAAACTATTGGGGTTCTAAATTACACCCTAGCTGAGCAAGGGCATTGTTCAGGTCCTCTATTCAAATCTAGACCAACATGGGATTGATCCTAGGTTGTGGGTATCCTAATAATATATCTAACCTCTAGAGAAGGATGGCTTCTTTCTGGATTTATCACCCACACTAAACCTAAACTAGCACTTGCTTGGGAAAGGGAGAGAATTGACAAAACTTATAAAATCATGTAAAAAGCAGTGATGCACCAATGATTTGATCACTCCAACTCACATTATGAGACACTTTTTAGACCAAATAACATTAGTCTCACATAAATATTTTAGAATAAGGCATTAATCAATTATTAAATTAAGGGATAATATCTACTTTCAAGCTAGACAATAAACTATAAATTACACTTATAATGACTTGTGAGAAATATTAAGCACTTATTGAAGGTGAGAAAAACTCAGATATAAGTGAGGAACATATATTCAATCAAAAATAGTGCATGAATTCATAGAACACACTTCAATTTGGCTTAGAAAATGACAGAATTCAATCTTTATTACATCAAAAGGTGTTGCAGTATAAATTTTGGTAGAGCCTGGTCATACCAAAAAGAGGGATAGATGTTTTTTTTAAGGCTTATAATCTTGAATTCCTAGAAAAAGAAGGAGAAAGAGGGAATTTTGCATTGGAAAAGTCCCAACTACTTATGATGGATTAGCACCAATTCAAGGATGTGGATGAGTCAGGATCTTATCAAAAAGGCATAATTTTAAAGGCCTTACAAAAGAATTTAATGCTCCATGATCCTTATGCAACCACTAGGTCTTTGTCTCAAGACTCCATACCACCTCTACCTGATCTGCTGACAAGGACCAATCTTTTCATGCCTTGGAATTGATAGAGTCTTGTATGGTCTAGTCTGAGTGGCTGAAACTGAGCACAGATCACCTTATAGATTGAAAACCAATCATATTATTTGTTTTATTGTAGTTCTTTATATTAAAATAGACCCCTAGACCATATAGCACCTTTTGGACCCTACTTTTATCTCTATAAGAGCCAAAATTTTATATACTTGGATCCTTCTTTAGAAATGGTAAACCACTCACCAGAAAGAACGCTGAGTCACAAAGTTGAACCAAAGTTCCATATTTAGCTCTAATGGCAATCCCTTTACATTCTTCATACTTGAATACATTAGCTAGATCGATCTATGGCATTTTAAATAGATTTAATTGTGTCGAGAAGACTGCAAAACCTTACTTTCATGGTCAAAAATAACCTTTTCAACCCTCATCGAAAATCTTGGGCTTGCCATTGCTCTCGACCTTAATTTTCATTAGTTTTCGATGCTCGACTTGGTTTGTTGACACATTGAGCTAATTATCCTCATGCTTATTAGTTTCATAGATCCTTTTGACTTATTGACTCCACTCACACTGTTAGATCTAGATGTATGAATGCACATGAGTCTTTAATCTTTTACCAGGACCCACTGACCTTGGACACTTTTCCTCTTTATATTCATCATCAAGATCTTTTGGCCCTTTTTAACTTGTCTCACTCTATCGATCTTGATGTGCATAGATGCATATGAGCCATTGATTTTCTACCAACTAAACACACTTGTGCCACTTGTCCTTGACTCATTAGCTCTTTGGATTTGGTGACTAGTTTGACTCATGCATGCCATCCAATCAAGCTGTACAAGTTCACGCACACCATTGATCTCCCTAGTCCCACTTTTTTGTCAGTTATTTAATTTCATCATATCGTGGCTTGATTATCTTACATCGTTGGATCATGTCTAACATGTAGATCATTACAGGATTTAACCTAGGGAACTTTTGACTTGGTTGACTCAGCACGGATCGTTAGATCTTATGTGTCAGTATGAGGGCTCTTGTAGACTGTTAGATCTTGACCAACTTCAAACCTTTTAAGGACCCAAACGATTACTTGCCTTGATTAAAATTGGCATTCGTGTTAACGTCTTATTACACAAGTCCATATTTGAAGATTTATATCTTGAGCCAGAAACATCACGCATATCTAAAAATTTATGAGGATCATCCTGGCATGTAAATCTATAATTATGCTTGATCCACTGATCATGTGATGATTCTTAAGTGAGATACTAAATGCACAAGTTGGATATTCGACTTGTTCTTGCATGACATCCTAGTGACAGTCTAGTTCATTTGGATAAGTATGGGAAACTTAGAGAAATCTGACTAAGGAGCCAACTTTGAACATGCACAACTTCTATTGTACTTCGGTGGATGATTTGAAACTTAGCACATAACAACTAGTGACCAAGCTAGACAAACCCATGTGATCACTTTTTCCTGAGACTGTCACATGTGCGAGATATCACATCAATAAAAGGCCTACTTGGACTTTTTGCTAATTCCACTGAATTCTTGGACTAGGTAAAATTTGGTACGTAGACCAAAATTGGTCAAAAATTACTTCCACATATTTTACCATAATTGCATATAATGGGGACCATTGTTCTTCAATGAGGGAAGAATGATGCTAGAGGATCTTAGTCACTATATCATATCATAATTATCGGTTGTTCCTCATCTAGCATTGTGTTAATGTCAAAAAAATTTACATCAAGTTCAACACCCACATGTCAACATGCAACATCTAATTCTAGTTCTGCATTACCACATAGAGTCTACAATGTCATCATTGTAGCACACAATCTGTCAATAATGGTGGTTGGTGATGTCACCACACTCATTGGTTATAAACTAGTTGCTAACCTTTGTAATGGTTCAACTGATGCTTCAGCCCCCTTTTATATATATTAATGTACACTTCAATTTTTTATAAGAAGTCAATAAAGACAAGCATGAAGTTAGGGAGTATATAGACACCATACATTTGTTATTAATGATATTGTATAGAACTTAGAATAATACAACTTTATAAATACAGTTATACATTGGTTCTCAATTATTTCTCTACTTCTCTCGTTCTTTTGTGTTATGCATATCTTAGATCTCTATCATTCATAAACCACTTTTGTACATAATCCTTTAAATTTGTTTAAGTGGGTTGTCCATTAGGTCTCCCCCTAGGCCCTAGATCATAAAATCTCACCAAAGTTATTCCCTTACTTATTCATCCTCCCTCCTCTACCTAAAGCTTTTCTATTATGTTCCATGAGTATTATAAACCATAACATCCAAAAAAATATGACTATCAATTATGTTTAATACTAAGGTCCAATATAATTAATGTCATCCAAAATTTCATAACAATAGTTGCTTGAAAAGACTTTACAATAATTGATAGATGCTATTCAATACTTGACAATATCGATGAAGAATCTGACTTTACTAAATTAGCATGAAGCATATAAGAACACATCTAAAAATTAAGGTAGAATAGAGAATACAAGACTAAAATAAAGCCCAAGATGATAAAGGTGATAAATGAATATAGAACCTAAAATTGTACCATGATAAACACCCATAATGTTACCAAAGTTACCCTTAGGAGAACATGGAATGTGCCCATAGCCTACTATAAATCCATAATAAAAAAGTATGTTCAACAAAGATCCTACATTTATCCTAACAATCTCATCAATAAGATGTACACCTCATTAGTAGCATGTATACCTCATCAGTAGCATGTATATCTCATCAAAAGCATGTATATAAATAGTAGTTACAATATAATTGTTGCATAGTATGATCCAAATATAGTATTTGGTTTATTTATGTATTTAGGTTATTAGTATAATAAATAAACATGTTAGTAGATAGTTTGTTGGTGGTTTAACATGTTGGGATCCCATGAAATAACCACCTCGTGAAATATTTTAATAACTTGTACTTGTAAATGTTTCTATTAACAAGTTTTACTATTGTGTGAAATATTACCAAGCTTATACAATGTAAAAATAATTTACATGTGCATTGTTTGGTCCTATCAGTGGTATCAGAGATGGTTAATTTGAACCTCATGAAAATGAAGTATGAGCCAATCTTACGTGAAGACTCATGTTGAAGAGAGAGAAGTTATTTTAAGAATTTTAGGATTTGAAGACATTAAAAGGTACCATATTCCTATACATCGTTTATTATTCCTAATTTATTATGCTTGAAAATATCAAAAAAAGATCCATATAGATGTAGTACGGCCTCCATAACCCTAAAACTTGAAATTATCATCATATATGTATGGCCCAGGAGAATTCTATGAATCATTTTACATAGGGACAATCATTCTAATTCAATTCTATATAGACTGAGAATTTGTATGGCCTATCACCAAAAGAATGTAGTCCTAAAATCATTTGACACAGACCAAACTTGACCTACAATCCCAGTAATTGGTTTACATGCTCTAGAAACTCCTTTATACGACCTTTGAAGATTAGAAACCCTTGTTTTTGAGTTGTATGGCTTTCAAAAGTCTTAGGAAGTAGTCATAGCATTTTGATGTAGTAATCAAATATTATATGCATTGAAATTCATCTCTAAAACCCATGTTTCATTGATTGATTGTATCAGGTTATGAATGTTTTGGCATAGTGGTATGTGACCTATGTGTCTTCTTTGATATTTTACACACATTTTTTATTTGTATTAAATATATTTTTAATAATAGATCAAATTTATACTTGTATCTAATATGTTTTTGATACATATTTGATGCAAAGCATCAAGCTAAAACAAATACCATTTTAGAGTTATAGTCAAAAGAGGTCAAACTTGGTCAATGTTGGGTGTCAAAGTGTGTATGGGATATTTTAAGGTCTAATTGATGTCTTAGAATCCATTTGAGGTCTTCAAGATGTGTTAAATAGTCTCTAGGTGTTTTCCCTCGAAAACGAAGATTTGAAAATTCAAAAATGTAACCAAGTCAAGAATGACCTTGAACATGGTCTAAGGTGCTTAGATGAGTGGATAATGGTTCAATAGGACCAAGGTGTGTTATAAAAAGGTGTTCTGAAACCATAAGTGTCTAAGTCATTAGAGTAAGAAGTTATGTTTAGTAATATACCCACAAATTCTACGTTGAGTTGAAAAATGGTAGTTATGCTTTGTAACTAATTAGAAACCAACGTTGAAGTTGGTGAAAAGAGAGAAGGGTACGTGAGTTTTAGAGGTTAGATGGCGTAGGAGGGAATGAGAGAGATGTGGGAGATAATATCCAAGAAGGGAAACAAGGGAGCCATGAAGGATTGAATGTAACCTCTCAAGGAAAAAGTTATCAAAAGCCTATGTATGGGTTGTTCATGTAGATTGAAGATGAATCATATGCATAAAGAAGTTATTAAGAGTTTGATGTTCCTTTATGGTTTGGCATTGTTTATGACTGATCATGCATTGTATTGAAGAATCCTTAAACCCATATATAGGTTTGTAATGTGTTTGTTGCAGGTAGGAGTTTAAATGGAGGTTGACAGACATGTAAGAAGAGAGTTTATTTGTATTTGGAGATGGTGGATACAAGGAAAAGGTTTGGTAATTAACCTTGAATATGTATTTGATATTTATAACCCTTCATGTTTTTATTGATGCATATGAGAGTGTTTAATTGATGAGAAACAACTCAGGCATGGAAAAATCTGTACATTGCATAGTTGAGGGGACAAAGTTCCAAAACAAGGTTTGCTAGTTGGTGTTGAGAGTTCCCAAGTCTTGAATAATGTATTAATATTGTCATGGAGTTTAGGGAGGTATTTTTTATGACCTAGGTTGAGGAAAAATATTCAATAATAACTTCTAATCTCCAATGTTGCATATTTTGCATATACCCTGTTCAAGGTTTACAATCATCTTGAAAGAAGAGATAGATACTTGTTTTCCTTATTCTTGTCTCATTGAACATTGAATATATATGATTTTTAAAGTTGGTACCTTCAGTCAAGAGAGTTATATGGGAGTAGACACATTATGAGAGTCTTGGAAAAGGATAAAAGACCCCTGTTGTACCACAGGGTTGTAGTTGGCATTATTGTGTGCACAGTCAAGGAATAAGAGGAGTGAAATGAAAAATTGGATGGTGAGTAGAGGTTGTTTGAGTTTAATTTCAGCATGGTGAAGGTTATATGAACATTTATAACAGCCCAGGTGAAGCTTATAAATCATTTGAAAGTTTTGGCCATGGAAACCTTGCACAATCAGTAAAAAGAGTGCATTTATGACTGTGTTTTGTACTATTCAAGCCCTTAATGCATTGAATCAAACTTAAGACCTATTTAAAAATATGGAGGACATCAAAAAATAAATTTTAGAGGTGATTTGGTCCTTTGAAACGCTATATAACTCAAGATATTGAATTTTGAATGCCCACAGCCCTGTGTGGGCTAGGAAAACCCTAGAACTAGGGTTTTGTAGATTCTAGGAGTTTGAACCCTTAAAAAAATCTGAAAATTTGTGGGAATATAATATTTGAGGTGAAAAGTAATAATAAATTGGTTTGGGGTTGAAAATAGACATTATAGTACGGATTTGAGGACTGTGGAGTGTAAATAGGGCTAATTAGCCCTGAAAGAGGGTTGATTTACAAAGGAAGTGCTAGCCAGAAGAAGAGTTAAGTCATGAAACTTTGAAAAAATATCAAGGGGGACAAAATAATCCTATAAAAGTGAATACTTTTTGAAAAGAGTGTCTAGATTTGGTGAATCAATTGAAAACCTCCAAAAAAAGGGCTACAAGCTTTATAAGGCCACAAAGAACTTGGCAAGTGGAAATGAGTGATGAATTGGGTTTGATGACTTGAAAATCATTGGATAAAGCGTGATATGACAATATGATGTCATTCATGTTTTTTAAATTTAAGTCTTAACACCTAATCCAAGATTTGGCCCTTGGAACCCAAGAAGGTTACCTAGTGGAAAAGCAAGTAAAAGCATATGAAGGAGTTTGTGAGGGGAATAACTTGTATGAGTTAGAGTATGAGTTGTGAGTCATATGAGAGAGTTTATAACCATCAAGAAGTGCTTTGAATATTACAATAAACAGTTACTTATGTCAAAGAAATTATAGAGTCCAAGAGTCAAAGAGAAAGGTTGAACTGTACATGGAAACTTGAAGGCCAAATCAAGCAAGTCATTGAGACCAGTTGGGTCTAGCATTAGATGGTGATGTATTGGAGACTTATACCACTATACCTCTGCATCAATATCTCAACTACTTCATTCAACTCAAATAAACATTCAACACTATAGGTTAGAATTATCTCAAAGTTAATCTTGTTTAGGTCTATAATAGTCAATTAGCCAAAGGATATATCATAAAGGTAAGACAAATGCATAATTTGAGTAGATTTTTTTCTCATTCTTTTTATATTTTGTTTATATTGGTTTGTATGTGAAGAACACGTTAGTTGGCCTTCACATTCGCACCAATTATTATAACCACGATTATATGTATATAACCATGATTATATGTATGAATGCATTTGAGTTGGAGGATGGAAGTATTTTTGGAGAATTTTCAAATCCATCATTTTTTTACGTGTCAAACATACCACAATTGAAGTAACAATGAGTGTATAAGACCAACAATGGAAAAGGAAATTAGTTTGCTCAGTTTGGTAGTTCTTATCATTTCTTTGGTCACAAACATTTTCATGTTATGTATAATAATATGGTGTTGAAGTGGATGAGCTCAAGTTGTAAGAGCATTAGAGCTTCCAAAGTTAATTTTATGTTAACGCAAGGGTTTTGTGTTAAACTTGAGACTATTTTTCTCTATAAACCCAGATTATTAACACCTAGGTTAATTTCATTCCAACAATAAATTTTCATGATAGCTTGGGACTCTTTTTCACTATAAAATTAAATTATTAGTGCCACTAGAAGCAACCTAAAAGAACTCATTTAAAGAGCATATGGTGTAGGAGAAAATATATAGTACACATTTGAACATTGAGTGTAGATTTTCATCTACTTAATATAATAGGCTATCATAAGCTCAAATACATTTTGATGATGCTTTAAAAATATATTCTCTCAAAAATTATGAGGATAAAGAGTATATTTTGGCTTATATTTGTGCAAGATATGTTTTATTTTAGATCAAAAATTAATGTCTAAATTGGTGCAACAACATTATTCTTGTATAAATAAGGTCCATTTTCAAATATTGATTGGTCATTCATAACATAATAAATATTGACCATAAAAAAATTTAGGTCCATTATGAATTGATATTCAACCTAACTTTACTAAACTTGAAAAATATAGTTTGTTTAAGATCTAATTTGGTACCTTCTAACCATTAGATAATATACAATTTCCTTTTTGATGTAATTTACAATATCATTTATAATTTAAATGTTCTTTTGAAAATTTTATAACCATAGTACTCTTTACCTTTAGTTAACATCTATTTTATTTAGCAATGGCTTCATTTTAACTAACTTGTCACCACTATTTAATGGTTTTGATGTGTTGGCTCTCATATTTACTTCCCTAATATAATATTCTTATAAGATTTGAAGATAGTCGTTATATTTCATTAAATATATATATATATATATATATATATATATATATATATATATATATATATATATATATATATAATGCAAAGATTCAAAATACCAATACTTAGAATGCCAAAATTTATTGGTCATTTTTATTTTTTCTTCTTTTCTTAAGAATTCTTCATGAAAAGACATTGTTTTATTGACAAGATAAGTAAATGTTTCCCTTTTTAATTAGAATGATATTTTGATTATATATAGAAATATGTATATTTGGAACAACACAATATTATTGTGGCTTCCTAATATCCATTTCATTGTCTCCATTTTTATATATTTCAGCAAAATTTTACTCCTTAAAAATTAGCACTATTTTTTTACTAACCTTGAGTTCTCCAACAATAATACTTTACGATAGTTTCACCATTTTATTTTAGTCCCAAGATTAATTTCAATATTTAATCACCTTTTAATTAAATTAAGCAAGCCCATATTATTAAATTAACAAAGACTTTTATTTAGGCCAAGGCCACCTTTAATTTAAAATGTTTAAGCTTTTAGATTTTTTTAAACCACGTAAGGCCAAGGTATTTACCTTAATTAATATGGAGGGCGCTCACATTGCTTAAAAACTGTTAAAAAATTAAAAAAAAGATTTAAAAGGAAAATCCAAAGAGGTGGAGGGACCAATTTTACATTAAAATATTAAAATAAAGATAAAATAAAAATGGGCATGTTATTTATTTAAAAATCTTATTTTTTAATGTAAATTAAATGTGGAATAAATAGTTTTTATTTTGGTGGTTCCACCTGAATTTCGAATTCATAAAAATATTTTGGTGCAGAGAAAAATAGAGATACACAAATATATCATACAATTTTTTGGTGCCCGTTTTAAAGCCATTACTCCTGCTACATTTTCTATAAAAAAAAGTATATTTTTTTTAATTTGGATCCTTGCCTAGTAAAATTTGATCAGCTCCTTAAAAGAGTTCCATTGTGAAATATCTTGCCTCAACACTTCATTCCTTTCAGTTATGTAATTGTGCAATTTGTTCAACTTTCTATACAAATTTTGTATCTTTAAATTACCCTTAGTTTATATTTATATGTGCTTTGTGTTTTGCAAACACATTCTGGTATGTTTTATTTGAACCTACAAGTACATGTTTTGTACATTACTCCTTTGAATGGATGGAAGAACTATTTTGGCACATCGCCTTTTCTTTACATTTTTAGTTTTTTGTTCTCTTTCTCCTTTCATCTTCAATATGATTAGATTAACGTTAGAATAAGATTATCCATTATGTTTGTATGATTTTCAATATCAATATATTTACTTAAGTTATAAATCAGATTTGTGTGGACCAATAATTCTTAATCTTGAAATAATAAGTTTTTTCAAATTTTTAATTAAAAATAGAAAAAATGTGGAAGAGATTCAAATATAAAAGCGCAATTCAAAGAAAATTGTCTCACTTGTTCAAACTTTGGTAAGTGCATTAGTAAATTATGCAGCTAACACTCATACAATTATTTTCATAAATTAAATAAATATATACTTTACATAAAACTAACATACATTTAACACCGGCCAATTTAATTTAATAATAAATAAATAAAAATGTTATACAAAACTACCTAATATATGATTTTAAGTAATTTAATTTATATTATCATTAATTATTATATTTAAATAATCTGAAAATTAATCATCTTTAAATATCAAATAAAACAAATAATTTTATAATCAATGAAAATACAAAGATTTTCTAGTAAAAATGATATGCGGGAAAAAAATTACTAACATAACTGAAATTTTAATAAAAAAAGCTTTTAACATAATTTTCACAAAAAAATACTAAGCTAAAAAAGACAATACTCTTATAATGTAACCATTGCCTTTGGTCAATCTTTCATAATATTTCTCCTTCACTGTAATATCATAATCGTATTGCACAAAAATCTATTGTAATCTACTAATAGGTTTCATCTACATCTTTTTCTATGCATTTATAATAAATAAAAAATAAATATTTCTTGTTTTGTTTTATTTTAATTTTATGATTCTCAATCTTTTAAGTTTGTTATCATGTTTATTCTTTACTCTCTTTCTCCTTTTTTTAAAATTTACTTTCTTTCTGTACCATATTTTAGTTTTTTAAGAACAGAATTATTTTGATTCATTTTTTTATTTTTTATTTGTAAATTTCCTTTGCAAATAATCTTCGACAATGGAGGCCTCATTCCATTGCGGGTAAGCCTCACCTAACACTGGATACAGTTTTCTGCTCAGTTTAATAACACAGCCTGTCTGGATACAGTTTTCAGCTCAGTTTTAACATTTACCGTCTCCAGCAGTTGTGGACCTAAGGTTCTGCTATGTAAGCCCTGAAAACTTACTACTTCAACTGTTTTATTGTGATTTCTTTGATTTTTATAGCTCGTCACCTGCCTTTGTCATTTCTTGTGTTTATTTTGTATTATTTTCGTTTGTCATTTCTTATATTTTTTCCAATTATTCTCCTATTCTGCTCCCTTCAATAAATTTCCTTGCTTATCAATACAAATTTGTAATCATAAAAGAAAAATTCAAAATGTTATCAAAATATTTGCTTGCATATGCATGAAATTATAAAAATGATCTACACGATGGGATCCCCATACCATCAATACAGATATTCACATCAGAATCTTTATCAGAATTTGATTAAGGAGCAAAGCGATAGTTTTCAAAGTTATATTCGTTCCATGACTACCAAACACATATATGAAAATAATATCATGGACTACGCTGGATTAGACTATTCGATGGTTCCTGTAATAATCCCCTAGCCAGGCCTGATTAGCTGAGATCAGATCAGATCAGCATGTTAGAGAGTATATGATTCATTTTCACTCCCTTTCCTCATCACAGTAAGAGAGAGAAGTACACTGTAGCTTTTACAAAAGTTTAATTAGTACCGAACAGACAAAAACGATATTGAATATATCGTGATAGATGCTGGTAAGCACATTCGAATTACATTCCGTAGCATACTTTTTTGTCAAAAAAAAATCTTTGGTATTGCTTTTGTACCCGAGTAAAATTTATCTTGAACTCAAAGGTGACATATCAGTAAAGGAATAAGTGAAGGCAGTAACATCTTTCATTGTACAAAAGCCTGCAAATTTTAAGGAACTTCCATTCTTCATTTGTGCGGCTCTGCAAATTGTTCTTAATGTGATTCTCTATGAGTAGGTAAAACTCAATATCAGAGCAGCTTCTCTGACAAACTTGCCATTATTAATGACTGAATTCATTAAAATGGTAAGCTGTCCATGCTTTCAATAATACTCTCCAAGCCTGACCTGTAGGTTGGATAGAGCAGCTTGACATTTAGCTCATCTTTCAATCTTTTATTGGAAACCCTCTTTTCTGATATATCCATACCATAACTGACCTCTCTGCTTGTGTCACCTGTTGAAGTTCTACTTTCCATGGCTTCCCAATTATTACCTGGCCATTTTGTCTCAATTAAAGACATTGCATAGGAAGAGACTTCTGCACGAGGTGCTGGATCATCATCAACAACATTGTATACTTTCCTGATAGAGACAACAAATGGATATCAATGGTAAAACAATAGCTAGCTTTGTTCTCTGTTCACTAAACAATGAAGTCTTACAACAGGAAAAAACTAGAAACATTACAAATCTACAAGCTGCATATATCAGATCAGCAGAACAGCAGAGGAATATTCTCGAGAAAAGTTTTCTTTGGTAGATTTTAGACCTCAGTCCACTGTCATGTCTACTATTAGAGTACTTTAAACAAGTGGTTGGAGTTGAAAATTGAAAAGGTTTCATTTCGAAGCTTCCATTCGTCTTTGAATGTGACAAAAAATACAGATACTGACTTCTGGTAGCGCTTTCACAACTTATCCCAAAGAGACAAGCAGCAGCAAAATCTATAATACTAAATATTCTGTTAGAATCTCACAATAAGTTGCAGGAATGAGAGCATGCACAAAAATTCATAACAAGATTAATCTACAGCCAGTCAAACTTCGTCACTAAAGGACAGACCTCACGCAGCACGCCTTATGTGGCATTAGTTCTAAAAGGAAAACATCTAAGTGCCATTTTGACTGGTGAAAACAAGGCACTTGACTAAAGAACAAATCAAAACTGGAATAAAAAGTATAATGCACAGAAGAAAATTCCATTGATCAGAAGCGCATCGTGCATGGCAGGAATTCCCATCTTTAAACTCACTTCCTTGTTTCTTTTCAGACCTTAGCTCTCAATTTTCTTTGTTGAAAATTATAACTTGATACGTAGACAAAATCTATAGGCTAAATTCCCCTTTGATTTTGTCACATCCCAAGTAGAAAGACTGTAATTAAAGATGTAGCCATATGCAACTCATGGAAAAAATGCCTCAAATCATCACTAGGAAAGAGTTACAAAACAAAATAGAGTCCACCTTGACTCCCAGTATTATAAAGGGTGCAGAGCAGCCAATAGGCATTGTAACTAGATAAAGACTGACCAACATGAAGAAGGTATCATGTCACTTTTAGTCCTTGAGATGAGGCCTCCTCCGCCAAATTTGGGAGAGAAAAATTACCCATGAATTTCATGCTCATTTTCTTGGTCTTATGCACCAAGATGGTAGAAAAACAATGATTTTGATATAGATTTCTTCGGATGCATTTCAGCCATACATATTTATTCAGGCACCTGAATGCCTGCACACATCTACAAAATACATTATAACTCAAAAAGTGTCAAGAAGGTTAGGATAAGAAAACCTAAAGGTCTCATACAAAGGAAGAACATTGTCAAACCACATCCAAAGATAGGCCATTCATTGCTGCAAAGGCAATACTAAGTAGGACTCCAACCGACTCATCCTCATGACTAGTCATCTACCAGCAATGCAAGAAAATATAAATCATAGCAATAGCTCGTTGTTGGCATCAGCCAACAGAATAAATTAGCACTGGCATTGTTCAAGGTGCCACAAGTATGACGATAGGCTAGGCAATGGAGAGGGTCATAGTTGGATTTGTTAACAAATAAAAATTCAAAATATTTTTAAAAAGTTGTTTGTCCAAAAGAAAACTTGAGTTATAAAACCCTTAGGTCTAGTTGTCTAGCCCGTTGTTCTGTTGAGCTGTTAGGTCCACAATAAAATTTTCCAAGCTTTAATTGGTTGCCCTCATTTAAGCTTTCATTAACCAAGTCTTAATTACGAATCTCTGCGTTGGGTGATTCCAAATGGCAAAACTTAAAGAATGCCAAAAAATACTCAATACAAGGTCCCTATCTGTATGTTGGCATTCCATAAAGCATTGGGATGAACAGTTAAAAACAAAATAGAATGTATATTTGAATTGTACACTTTGAAAGGTCATACAAACCAATTTGATCAAACGAACATTAAAATTCATGAACATCATCATGATCAATTTGTTTTCCCATATATTGACTGCCTTACCATTTGAAAGGCAACGTTGAATAATTAACATTCCTAGATATTTACCTGATGGGTAAGGTCAACTGTCAAATTTGGCCCTTCAAAAATTATGACTTGTGAATTTTGAAAACTTAAATCACGATAAGCTTATGATGATTTCAAATATTCGTTTAAATTTGATATATGATTTTGTTTTTGGACTCCCTACATGGCACAATTTTTTAATGCTATATTTAAAAGAAAGAGGAAAGATTTTTTTGTAGAAAATACAACGTATATAAATGTGAAAAGAAAAAGAAATAATAAGTTTGCATATTACATCAGCAACCAATCGTCTAAACAATGTAGAGAAATTCCAGGCTACCATTTTTGTGAGTGACTTGGGCAGTCCAGCACAATAACAGATGTGTGGATGATGAGCTTTATAACCATACATGCATATGTCATTCTGACTTTTTGGAGAAAAACAGCTCAGCATCTTTGACCAGTAAGCTCCTCAAATCATTGGGAAAATGTTCTTCCCAGAATATGTCAGGAGATCTGGTCAATCTGAATAAGTTATAACACCAATGTAGCCACTTTATCGACCACCTAGTTCCCTTCCCTTCTTATATGTGCAACTGCAAGTATGACCGACTCAATCTTACGAGTCAGCCATTTAGCTTCCTCAATTAATGCTTTCAGTCTCTGTGACAAAGTTTTACCGTCCATCGTATTGAAAAGCACTTTGAAAGTCACCTTCTATCTCACTCTTTCTCCAGCCTCTGATAACAGCCGTTTAAATTCCCTTAAGCATTGACATGTCTTCCACCTGATTATGTGTATCCTTCCCTAGGTCCAAGGAAAATATTAGAAGAGATTTCCCTTTCTCATATCTTAACACATACCCTCCCTAGCTGGACCGGGATTACCCTTTGCACCATCATCAAAATTGAGCTTGATAAACCTAGGAGGGGGTCGGGGGCAGGTGGAGACCAAGTAATGCCTATTTTCTTACATTTCATCTGACCAGCCTCATTATCAGGGGAGATTCTATTTTAATTTATTAACTTCTATTGCATTTTGTTTATTTTCTTCTATATTTCTTTTATTTATTTATTATTATTTGCATATTCTATTAAGTTCTAGGGATTTTTTATTATTTTTTATTGGGTTTCAGATTTTATTAAGTTTTACTATTTTAGGTTTTTTTAGTTTCATTTTTTTTGGATAGTTTTTATTAGGTTTTGGGTTTTATATTTGATTTTATTTTAATTTATTAACTTTTCTTATGTAGGCATGTAAATTGTTATAAACTGTTTCAAACAGAGTTGCAAAGGCACAAATATGGATACAGATACAAATACAGCATTGGAATTGGATATGGATACAATTAATTTTCGAGACTCCCTGATATAGATATGTCTGGGTACAGCATTCATATAAAACACACATATACATACATACATACATATATATATCAAAAGACAAAACATAATTATTTTAACATTAATATAAGTTGTAAATAGAAATTTTTCATTACTAGAGAAGTAATATAGGATCTTTGCTACAATATCCCCAAATTTTATACATATAATTTTGTCATCAAAACAAATTTTTATTATTATATTATAGATATAATTTCAGCGTGAAAACCATAGTATACATACTCGCCGAGTATTCGGCAAGTTTGCGAATAATTGCAATTTTTTTCTCCCAACTAGTTATTTTCACTTATACACACGAGTCTTAGATCGAGGAGTCCAAACAAGGAAAAAATGTTGAATGGGACCAAAGAACCCTGAACCAGAAACGTTGATTGTATCTATAAAATAAACGTTTAAGTTATACTTTAAGTTATGTTTATATACACTTTTAGGGTGTTTGAAAGTGGTTTTGGACCTCTAGGAGCTGTAATGCAAATTCTAGGTTTTGAAGGATCCTATCATATTTCAGACTTAGTCAGATTTCAGGGTTTCAAGATTTCAGACTTAGCCAAATTATAGGGTTTCAAGATTTCGAGGAGACATCATAGAAGGTATGAAGGCTGCATTGAAGGGATGTAGGTATGATATAATAGTACGAGAACATCTCTTGCAAAGTGCCACGAACTGATCCCACCCCTTTCCTGGTGCACCCTTAAAGGCTTGCACTCAGGGAGAATTGATGCGTAGGCAAGCACCTGAAATAGAGCGTCAGTAAATGATAAAGCTGAAAAAAAATCGGTGTATACATATGCGCCCCCCAAAGCTCATCACGTGTCACAATAGTGTAACATGGGATGGTGCTTTGAAAAAGCTACATATCAATACGAAAGCATAAAGGAAACTCTGAAAGAAATGATGATGTGATGTCGCCCTCTATTTGTATTCAAATCTAATGGAAAACACTTCTCCAACATTTTACAGACTCGTTTGATACATTTTGTAACTGTAATTTGTATAGAATTTATGTTTTAAAGAAATTGAAATATCTTTTTTAGTTGTGGAGTGTCGTCGAGTATTTGCCGAATTGAAATGTTTTTAGTTTGTCGAGTTTGAGTCGAGTCCAAGTATACAAACTATGGTCAAAACCTTTTACTTTTAAGATTAGCCATCTCACAAGATTACACTCATTTCTCCTACCCACCTTGTCCACCATCACAATTATGCCTATCCACAAAATTAAATTAAAAAATTTATAAATTAAAATAAAAATTTATAAATTAAATTATATGTATTTCCCCTGGATGATAATTAGATTGAATATTTAAATATAACTATATTTTATAAAAAATTTAAATAAGAGTTAATTAGAAATTTAATTTTAGATATTAAAATAAAAATATATAAAACTTAAATTTTATATCTAATGTAAAATTATCTACATTAATATTAAATTATGCTAATATTAAACCATAATATTAAATATTAAATATTAAATATTTTTAATATATGTTTATTAATTTAAAATTATAAATTATTATCTACCAAAAATATATATAAAATTGACATACCAATAAACTAACTAGAAAATATTAAACTAAACTACTTACTTCTTTAAACGTAAAAGCTATACCGTATTTTTAAAACCTATAAGCTATATTTTTTTAAACCTAAAAGCTAAATAACGTACAAAATATTTCCTACATGTGCGTTGTTTACTCCCATTTCTTTCATCGCAGGGATATGAAGCATTCAAAACAAAATTGCAGGTCACTGAAATCGCAGGTCAACCAAGCCAAAGGGGACCTCAAGCAGCGCTGATAGAAGTGAAAACATAAATCGGAACTAACGTGGTTTATTTGTTTTTTCAAGTTTTTATGTATGCTAAAACTTACAGCAGTGAATACCCCCTTCTTGAACGCCTTAGGTGTTGTTGAAATACCCCCTTCGTTGTTCGAATGCTTCTGAAAATCGATGCTTCAAATTTACGTTTGTTGGTGGTGTTAACAGTCGACTGCTGCAGATTTATAACATGATTTAGGGCTTCTACCTTTTCAGGGTTTCATTTTAAAAAATATGTACAGCTGTGAATGCCCTAAGTACTGTATCAGACCATATCCGTAACGGCCCATATTCGGGCCCATATTTGGGTAAACGGGGATATGTTATTTGGGTTGCATTGAAGCCATAATGTATCTGTACCCATGTCTAGTACGACGATATGGGTGGCCAGGGGGAGGGGTGCATAACCTGCAACACTGATTTTAAATTGCAGTCATTTATTTTTATTATATTCTCTTCTCTTTTAAAACATGTAGATGCAAAAAGATAGCTCAATGGTTAGAGTAGAGAGTTTATGGATAAAATTGTGTTTAAGATTTTTGACCGGCATTTCGGTTCACACTTCATGGACCATCAACAAGATGAGAGAATGAAAAATCACTGAACCGAAGCGTTAGAGAAAAATCTCAAACACAGTTTTATCCATAAACTCTCTACTCTAATCCATGGATTGTGGAAATACTCTCTTTAATAGCTCAATGGTGCCTCCAAAATCAAGACCTAAGGTATGTAAAAACATAACATGTCACGGTAATAATATCAAATGTCAATTGTGCAGTCATCGTTTTGTTGGGTGTATAACAAGGGTAATGGACCACCTACTTAGCATCTCGAGTGGCCTTGGAGGAGGTGCTAGTGTATACAAAGGTGTGACTTTAGATATCAGAGCTGCATTAATGAAATACTAAGCCTCTCTAACCGTAGGAAAGCAGAAATCAATATTAAAAAACCAAGAATTCTAAAAAAAATGTCTAGATTCACCACACCTTTGATGTCTTCCTTTTCAAACATGCCCAAGCCCACAACAAGTGGATGAGAGAGCAGACTATTGAACAACATTTAGAAACCGAATGAGAAACATTGGATGATACTCTAACTAAATTTGTTATTGTCATTCCATTCAATATGATTAAAAAGCCAATTTTAAGTATGCAATTCAGAGAGTTGTCAAGTTTAGCAAAGATTACGCACCTACTTCAAAGGCTTTTAGGACAACTCTTATGAATAGATCAAAAGAAACGATGACTAAGAAATTAGCAGTAGTTAGAGCCTCTTGGAGTGGAATAGATTACACCATATTGAGCAATGGATAGTCAGTCATGTATCAGAGGCAATTGATTAATGTTTTAGTGGCTTGCCTTCAGGGCATAGTGTTCAGGGAGGTAACAGATGTCATGAACCATAAGAAAAATTTTGATTATATTTTAAAAATTTTAGAGAAAGTCACTCTTGAAGTGGGTGTGGAGAATGTGGTTCATGTGGGTGTGGAGAATGTGGTTCATGTTATCACTGATAACGCTGCAAATTATGTGGGAGTTGGGATGCTGATTATAGAGAAGTATCCACAAATATATTAGAGCCGATATACAACCTATTGCCTTTATTTGTTGCTTCATGACTTGGCATAACTTTTACGGGTGCATGAAGCAATTCACAAATGAAGAGTAGTTACAAATTTTACAAAAAACAGTAGCCTCAAATTTAACATTTACAAGCAACATGCATCCAAAGAGTTATTAAAGCCCTGTGAAATGAGATTTACTTAATTTTATGTCACTTTGAAAAAAGTGGTTGAAGAGAAAGCAACTCTAATGTTAGTTGTTTATTCCAATGAGTGCACAAATTTTGTTTTTTCTAAAGCTCATAAAGAAAATAACAAACTAGAACATTATAAACAGCAAATTTTGGGAAAGTGCAACAAAGGTTTTAAAAAAGTGTGAACTAATTGTTGGAGTACTTCGCATGGTTGATGATGACAATCATGTTTTCAACAGGGTTTATAAGAATATTGACTTCTGTAAGGAAGCCATTCAAAAAATCTTCAATAATGTGGAAGTTGATTACATTGGATTTGGGATACAATTGATTGGATATGAAAAATAATGCACAACCATTCTCATGCAACAGCGTGTTAATTGGAGCCTAATTTATCTCATATAGATAGACAGGGTAATTATGAAGTCACGAGTTGGCTTTATGAAGCTATTGGAAAATTTGAATCACATCTGAAACTTGAAAGTAAAATTAGTGGGAGGTTTGAATCACATCCGGAACTTGAAAGTGAAATTAGGGATCAGAGTTGGGATTGCATGTCAAGAAAAATGATGTTTATAATACCATTAGCAAAGTATGGCATCACGTGCTTAGGTCCCTAGATATAGATGGTGGAGTTCATATGGAGTAGATGCTTGTGAACTACAACTCTTTGTTGTTAGAATCCTCAACGAGGGAGAGAGTTCATCAGCTTGTGAAAGGAATTAGGACTACTTTGACCACATTCAATCTAAGGAAAGAAACAAGTTCTTTTAAAGGTTGGGAGATCTAGTTTATATTCACAACAATTAGCAATTTTGTATGCCCAAAGCGACAAAAAACTCGTCTACCTTAGCGTTTTCACAATTCTAACCCATTATAGAAGACAGCAAATGCAAATGACCCCGACTTCGCTTGTGATGAAATCAATGTTGTTTATAGGGATGATAATATTGAGCCAAATCAGCGAAATGCTCTTGCTGATTTGGAACTTTGTTTATGTAAAAAGTAAGGAATGGGCCATAAGAAGTTTCATAAAAGTATTAAATGCTTTAGTGTTTGGACTGTCACTTTTTTTTTAAATAAACCATCTTTAAAATTGTGATTTCACATGTTTTTTACATTCTGATTTTGATTAACTTATCATGGTTTAAATGTTTTGAGATCTTGTATAGTTTTTGAAATTATTTAGTAATATTTATATATTTTGATGCTCTTGTACATTTATTTATTATTTTGAAAATAAAAAATAAAAAATAAAAAACAAAGATATGTATTCTTCAAAGTTTATCATAGTGACATTGAACGTTTCAGGGAATTAGGAACCTAGAGAAGATGTCTCCTTAATTTTTATTTAACTTATCTATTTTGACATTTTTACTTTAAAACAAAGAGTTGCGAATTTTACAAAAACATTGAAGCCTAATCTCAAAAGTACCATGAAAAACATAAAATAAAGTTTAAAACCCTAAATTCTATTGAATAAAATTTAAAATATTCAAATATTAATTTTTACATACTACTTTAAATATCGTCCAACACTGCCCTACCCACTATCCCCAAAATATGGAAATTTTTTTGCCATCCCCAAAACCCCTTCCCTGAGACTTAGGTAACTATTAATCATAAGAATGTTTCCCGATATTTATCAATTGGTAAACTTGTTTCAAAATTTATCCTTGCCAAACAAGAACATGAACCTTATGACTTAACTGCCAAAGCCCCTTAATAAAGGTAAACAAATAAATTTAACAATTGAAAGACACTTTAGAAAGCCTAAAAGAGTGGCCCCCGACCTAAGACAACCTACCCATTGCCACCCTAAGACAATCTACCCACTACCACCCTAATTCATACATTTTGCTAATTTGGAAAAGGGAGGAAGAGGAAGTAAGGAGGACCTTCCAACCAAGGGAGGACATCTACCATCACATCGTGATTGTTTGAAATGTATTTACAATTTTCTTCCTTTATTTTACATTTTTTTAAATAAAATTTTTAAATCTATTTTTTTAGATATTGAATCATTCATCAATGAACAATGAAATTTTCATTGTTCATTGATTCAATAGGGCAAGATGAGTTTCAGCATTGAGAATATATGAAATGAGAGAGGGGAAGTGGACAAGGGGAAGAAGAAAATAGCATTAAAATTGAAAGTTCAATTGGGAATGTTCACATATTTGGTTGCCCGTCAAAGAGTTTGGCTGCCCATGAAAGAGTTTGGATGCATTGGCAAAGCAAAGAGGCCCTGCAAAATAAAGACTCCATTGCAGTAGATTGCAACAAATCTTGACACAAAAATCAAGAGGTAGTTGGCATTGGAAATGTACTTTTTGCAGGAATAATTGTTAGGGCAGCATTACTAGGTTAACGCCATAGTTACCAGATTCGGCCGCATCTGGCCGAAATCCGGAACGTTCCACATTTTTGTGGGCTTCCGGATTAAAAAATTCAGTTCGTCATATTTTTGAACATTAAAACTGTACGGAAAGGGAGAAACAATGGAAGTCAACAAAAAAATTTAGAAAATGTAAATCTAGTCCGAACCCAACAGTATAGAAATAAAATAAACATTTAAGTATAAGTTTACATTTATATATGGACATATATAAATGTAAACTTATACTCTAAGTTATATTTTATTTATATACTTTCAATATGTTTGAGAGGGGTTTCGGACCGCTAGGAGCTATAATGCAAATTGTAGGTTTTGGAGGATCCTATCATATTTCCGAGTTAGTCAGATTCCAAGTTTCAGGGTTTCAAACTTAGCCATATTTTAGGGTTTCAAGATTTCAGAGTGGCTCCCATTTTGCTTGCCCGCAAGTGGTCTCAACACTGCGGGAGAGTGGCCGAGTGGTTTAAAGTGGCACAAGAAGACATTGTTAGCATGGATCCCCATTTATGGTGGCAGACGTATGGTTCTTCTACCCCAGAGTTACAAAAACTTGTCGTGCGTGTCCACAGTCAATGTGCCAGTGCTTCTGCATGCGAAAGAAATTGGAGCACGCATGATTTGATCCATACTAATAAGAGAAATCGACTAGGAGCCAAAAAACTATCAGATCTTGTGTTTCTTCATAACAATTTAAGATTGCTTGAGCACAATCTTGCATCTTCATCTTGGAGAACCATCCTTTGAAGGAGTTGTGGAAAATATTAATAGTGTTGATGCGCTAGATGGAGGATTCGTTGATGGTGCTAGTGCTAGTGCTAGTTTTGATTTTGAAGCTGGGTTTGATGTTGCAAATGTTTGAAACTTAAGTTCTATAGCAATTTTGAGCTTAGGCTCTAAACTATGAATATTTTGCTATCTTTTAATGTAATTCAAGTTTGAAATTCTTATGCATTTCTCATTTTTGCAAGTGTTAAATTAATGTTCATTCCTTAGTAGATTGAAATATTTTGCATATAATATATATAATTTTATTTTCTGAACCGGATTTTACCCAATTTTTTTCTGGATTTTTTCAAAAATTTTGCATTCCACATTTTTTCCGCCTCCCGAACACATTCGGATTTCCAAACCTGGTAACTATGGTTAACGCACACCTTTTTCACTTGCCAATTAGAGGGGTTAGTGTTTGTCCTATGCTTATACTTGACTTGAGGGCTGAAATTTTGACGTTGTGTAATGGAAAGCCTTCCACACCATCTGCTGCTCATTTGTTCTACTTTCTAAAGTGTTTTATTATTTTTAAATGTGTTTCTCCCTCTAGTTATTCAGCTGCTCATTAGTCACTAGGGTGGCGTGCCTTGGTTGGTCTCCTTTTAAAACATTTTTACGTGTTCTTTAATTTTTAGATGTGTTTTTTAGCTCTGTTAAGGGTCCCTGCCGTCTGGATCATGCAGACGTCCTCAAGACGATTGAGGGGCATCCCAGCCTACGGGCTACGCCTCCTAGACGAACGGACGTCTGGGAACATCCCCAACAAGTATCTGGAATAGTGAAATGTCCCTGAGGATGCCCGTTAGAAAATCTTAAGAAAGAAGGGGGACCTTTTTTTCTGTCCTATACGTCCAGCCTAAAAACCCCAAAGACACATCTTTGTGGTTCACTGTTATACAGTAAACGTCATACTTCGCAAGTCATTGATTCATATCAATATTTATGTAAACTTGCCTAAATAGATGAATCCCTAAACAACATATATAGCATGCCAAATCAATATACATGAAACACGTAGGACATAACAAAAAAAACTTTTCATAAAAATTAGAAACTAAAAGTTTTAGATGTAACAATCATGTGTTCTACATCCCCTCCCACCAGATTTGGATAGAAGCCCTGCAGTATAGGCGCAGATCCAGATCCCCAACAAATGACCTTTGCAAAAACCCAAATCCACAACAAATTGAGCTACTTCTTATGACCTGTCTGCCACTCAGATCATAAATAAATCGAGGCTGGATTCCTGAAGCCAATTCACAGTGGGTACAGATCTGACAGAACAGGGAGTCCAATCCGGTAACTGCTAATAAAGCATACAACATGTGAAAAGAAAGATAAAGGCTTGCTGCCACTATTCTCATACTTCAGTGTTGAACCAAAGCGGAATATAATGCTTAAAATATAGAAGTTTAACATTTTATAAATTATAAACTATAGTCTATTGCCCAAAAAGCTCTAGCCGCTACTTGTTGGTGATCCTTTTGGGGAGCATGAAATTTTAGGAACTAATTTTAGTATATTTACATATCTATGAGAGTTTACAATATTTGGCATGATAAATATCAGAACAAAAAACTTTTAACAAAACCTTGCCATGTGTTGTAAGTTTGTAATTAATATTACATAGCTTACCCTGCAGAAGGCCGCTCAATACTTGCAAGAATTGCTTGGCATATATCTGCAACATGAACACGAGATGTGTAACAATGTAATCCACGTGCCTTCTGACTTCTTGAGAGCTTCTGCCGTTTAATAATGGTGTCTAAAGCACTGCAACAATAAAGAAGATTGCAAATCACTATAGCAGTAATTTTTGTTCATTTTTCTGGAAAATAGCATTAATTTTCACAGATAGAGCATCACTAGAATGAAAGAAAAGAAAGCTATTTGCAACCAACGAAAAATGGAGCATACAAGCATATTTATACTTACAAACGGAGCATATGTAAAATAATGAACTCATGAACATACATTAACACATCCACACTGGTGACCAACAATTAATATATGCAATATGCCGTGTGATTTATCAAAAGAAAGTCATGAAATGGCTAAGAGGACAATATCAAAATATATAGCAAAGTCATAGCCCATTGCATTAACCTAAATAGTTTTGCAACATAATTGTACAGGTTGCCTTAAAATGTTTTTCTAGTTACCTATTTTTAGAAGTGACAAGAAGCAAGATCACGACCATGTGCTAATGCTGATTATAAATATTACAAATCGCATTAATTGAACAAAGGATATTAAATGCATGCTTAGATCATTACGAACTACTTGCAAAATGAAACTCCCATGCTAATGGGGAAAGTACTAGAAAGCTGCCAGAGCAGCAATGTCCTTTCAAGTGTTAATTCTTTTTAGAAAAAAATTGGAGCAGCAGAAAAAATAAAACATAAATTAGATATAAGTTGCACCCATATCTATACATGGGTAACAAAGTTGATCTTGTTGAGGAGGAATTTGGCCAAGAAAACAGTGCAACCAAAAACTCTTTTGCACTGCTTCAATCATCACAAACCTACCTTCTCAAAGGAAACAAGTTGCTAAATCTTGGAAGAATTGTAGAGAATCCTCCTGAGAAACAAACCTCACTTAGATGTTTACGGCAGAAAAAGTGTCAATCTTGTCAGCAAACAAGAGAAATGGCCAACCACATCACCACTTTATTTCAAAGCTATTAGCTATTTAGCAACAATGTTAACCAGATATGGACTGTAGAGTATCGCCTGACAACATGATGGCCAACAAAGTACAAGAACCAACATAAAATAGCAATATTTATCTGTGTGAATGCAAGGGTTGTCTACATGTTCTCAGAACAACATTTTAACAATATGCATAGGGGAACACTGTGGAGTCAGATGGACGATTCTTTTTTGCCATGCTTTAATCCATTTATAATGGTGATCCCCCTTAGAAACAACTCAACTGAGCATGCACACTGATAACATAGAAACATGTAAGAGGACAAGCAACTCTTTCTCCTTTGAGACGTCTGATTTTCACATTCATTCGTTCATGGATATGTGGTCTTTCTTCTTGGTTACAGGCAGGAATGCAAGATTTTGTTGGTGTCTTTGACAAAAGTCTTCTCAGACTTCAAGCATCAGAGGATTTGGTATCGACAGCGTTATGATACTTGGTTTGTTTTGCATACTTAGAAGCATAGTATGAAGACTCAGACTTGGATTAGACTCGACAAGCCCATATTAGACTTGGACATGGACTCAACAGAAAAACTCATCAAAAACTCGGTATGACTCGGTAAAATAGAAAATTTTACCGATTAATTTATTAATAAGATTGATTCTTAAGCATTCTAAAGAAGAATAACATCAATAATATACACAATTAACCAAAAATGATAGTGTTAAAATTAATTTCACCTATGTAATTGCATACCCGAGTACCTAGTAATCATGACAATGTAAATAAATAATAGAAATGTACTTAAAAAGAGAATGAAATATAATCATGACAATGTAAATAAATAATAGAAATGTACATAAAAAAAGACAATGAAATATTGCTAAAAGTTGATATTTTCAATTAAGTCAAGACTCAGCAATATAAAATTCATCGATTTTAAATCAATAGAATCAAAAACATAAATATTATGATAATCATAAACTAATGAGGATTGGGACTACTATCATGTGCAGCAGAATGCAGATTGCAATATTGAAGGAAGAATTTTAAATTACCGAAGCTAAGTAGGGGAAAGAATCTGGGCTTATTCCTTTAGTACAAGACATGTAAATTAAATTTCTACCTCTTTAACATCACAAAAAGTTTGGAAAAAACCACTTTCTTACGTTGGGTACAAATGTATATTTTTCAGTTAATAAAATGAGCACAATGCTGGAAGCTAACTTCACTGATTGTAGAAATTTTAAAGACTGTCAATTGAAACCCCTGTTTTATAACTCAATAAAAGTGAATGTGATAGAGAAAATGCAGTTGTAATTTAGGGACTGAATTAAAGAGCTATTCTTCATATCCTACATATTTAGCACTGCTGCATATACATAATGATTAAAGTTCTATGAAATAAAGAACTATGTTAAAAAAATTCATATGCTTTTATTAACTAGATACTTGCCCGATTCGAGGTCCCTATTCAGCTTAGACACTGAGAATTTTGCATATACTCACAGAATCTCCATGACATGCTTATCAGCTTTGTATATAAGTGCATAACGCTATTATTGAAGACTTAGTTTTGAGGATAAACATGTGATTAGGTTAAGAATTAGTTTTGAACAAGTATCACAGAAGGATGGAGCCTTTGTTGATGACCTTTGGCTTGTACAAATGATATTACTTTTGAATCTATTAAACAATGTTTTCTATTAGAATTGTAGACACCTAAAACTGGCCACCGATAACCCCCAATCAGGTTTTGACCAATTTCCACCCAAAATGCACAATTTGGCTTAAAAACACTAAAACACGCTAAATGATGTGAAATTGACATATTCAAGTGCCAATTTTGGTCAGGGTATCACTAAATGGGGTAATGCAATTTATGGGCCAACTAACTTTGATCAAATTATTCCGAGTCAAAATGTCAAATTTGCACCTGGGTGTTTTGTATTGCTCTTTCTTATCAAATCTTATGCACAAGAGGCATGTGCCTTCGTTATTTGTTGTTGGCAACATCCTAAATGAAATAACGGATCCAACGCATCTGACATCGCCTTCCAATTCCAATCCAATCAAATTTTAGACCAATAACAAGGTATTCTGATCAATTTGAGTAATTTGTGCACAATGTGCTTAAACATGCTTAAGAGCTAATTAACCCAAATCAAGGCCTAATTAAGAATTCCATGAAAACTTATTGAAAACTTTGTTTTGGAATTGGCTATTGAATATCTGCATCATCAAGTGACCTCATTTCTTGAGAAGATATCCCTAGACCATAAATGCCACAAATATCAGGATTCATGCCCTCCATGCCTCAGCAATGTCTTCCATGATGCCCTCCATGCCTCTTAATTGCCCTTTCTTCCAATGTCATGATGAGGATAATTACAATCATAATTTCAAAAATTGAATTAATCCTCAACCACATATCTCAATCTCAGGATGGACAGTTTAAGTTGATTCTAGATATTCTCAAAAATCTATAAATAGAGAGGCCAAGAACATCATTTTTAAGCTATTTTGGTGCAAAGTTATTATGCTCAAATATCTTCAAAAGCTTCAAGCAACTAGTGTTATCATGTCAAATTGATTCCAAGCCAAGCCAAGCCAAAGCCACAAGGTGCCAAGGAAAGATGGAGATAGCCAAGCTTCTATTGCCAAAGACTTCATGAGCACAAAGTCGAGCAAGCCACCACTACAAAGGCATTTGAAGCATCCAAGGAAGGTGAAGGAATTCTTGTGTTTTATTCTTTACTTTTTAGTTGTGTTTGTCATTTGTTTTTGTTACCAAGCTCTCCCTAGTGTCTAGGCCTAGAGATGTTATGCTATTAGTGTGTTTCTTTCATTTTGTTTTCATTTTGGAACTAAAACCATACTAACCATCATCTCTTGAGTCAAATTCCTAGATCACATAATGGCACGAGTACTTCAGCGTCGACACAAGTTATCATAGTATCTTCTATGAGAATTGTTCAACCTCTCCCCATTCCATTACCATTCCACAGGCCATTACCATCAACCAAAATAGCCATATCATTGACATTCCATCTCCCACCAGTGTCGATTGGGATCGACAAAATCACACTTTGTTGAACTACATCCATGGCGACATAGTAGTTGAAGAAGAGCAAGGAGGCCAAGACCACATTAATATAGCAAAAGAAAACTCTCCTAGTGAAACCTTTTCGAAGGCGCTAGGGGACAATCAAAGTCACAACTCAGCATCTTTTAGTGAAACTTTTTTGGAAGCGCTAAAAAACAATCAGTCAAAAGTCCACATTCTTTAGTGAAACCTTCTCAAAGGCGCTACAAGACAATCAAGACAACTTCATTGGTGAAAACTTCTTTGAGGCACCAATAGCTGAGCACAAAAGTTTTTCACTGCTTGATGAAGATAAAATCAAAGATTAAATCAAAATAGTTTCTTATCTACAGCCTAATCAAATGGTAGCTACTCTCAAAATCAAACAACAAAAAAGTCTACTGGTCCTATTGAGAGAACAAATCTTCGGCCCCGCCACAACCAAAAGTTATGTTGAATCTGGCATCAACAACATTACGTGTGACTGAAAGTCCTGATCTTTATTTGTTTCCCCACCATTACACATTCCATTGTCATCTGCCATTCCATTTCACAATCAAACCTACCATCCATTATTTATCCCTATTTACCATCCATGGTCGCACTTTCCTTTGCAGAGGCTACAAAGATATCTTGTCTTGACGTTTGAAGGAATCAGAATCAATGACCAAGGAAGAACACAACAATATTTTTGACATCCAGATCTGCAAGCCGTTTTTTACAGAGCAGCTATTCAAACGAAGTGTGGGATAGCAATTAACATGATTGAGTATTTTGTTTGTATCATTTGTTGATTAGAACATGCATCTCCCCATCAACAGGAACAACAAAATCAAAAACCATACCCAAGCCAAAAACATGTACCATACCATTTCACATGCCATTGCCATTGTTATATATGCCTATTTACCATAATTATAGATCCCAGCGATTTACCCCATCACTTGGGGGCGACCCTCTTACCATTTTATCCAATCTATCAAAAAAAACCATCATTATCCTTAGCAAGACCATATCATTCCATTCCTATCTACACCAAAACCCTGTTTTTAGTCATCCTATCCAATCCTGTTTTGATCTTGGTTCATTTAGTTCTTCCCGCACCTTTTGTGGGGGGATTCCAATCAAGTTTCAACAATCAATCCAATCCATGTTTATAATGACAGTCTATGAAAGTAGTGTGACAGTTGATCTGACAAGATATCTTTCATCCTATATCCACGTTTGTTATGTGAGCTTGATTATAACTGTCTATGGGCAAATCAGTGTTTCACCAGTCTTGCTACTAATTATAACCGTCTATGGGCAAATTAGTATCATTGACATATACCGTTGTATCCTAGTTATAACCGTCTATGGGCAAACTAGGGGCAACATTTGTTTATCATGCATTGCCGCATCACCTTGCCTTTACTGTTTTTCATTTGGCTGGCCATTTTCTAAATTTGAGAACTTGTTGGGACTTAATTGGTTTTTCTTCACCTTTTGTGTGGATGGAATTACTATGACTTGAGGTCATTTCAGGACTGTGTGAGTCATGCTCAATTCATGTTGAGGTCACCTCAGTCCCCCTTTCCATACGCTCTCGCCGTTTTGCGAGCAACTTAAGCCAAACGCTCTCGCCATTTTGCGAGCACATATCTTGTCATTCTCTAATGATTTAAGATACCTCAAAATGCCAAAAACATTCAAATATTTCAAAAATCCAAAAATATTATCCTCGATCCGCCCTACTGGGGCATTGTCATTGTTAGGATGCTTTCTTTTCCTTTTGTTTTTAGGCTTTTTGTTTGTTTGTTTATTTCAAGTTGTTTGTTTTTTCTGTTTGTTTGTTTGTTTATTCACTTGCTTGTTTGTTTGCTTTCAGCACTATTGCCTTGACTTGGTCTATATGCGTTTGTTGGGTGATTCCTCGAGCACATTATTCTTGAGTCTATCCATATTCATACGTAAACATTGTCATCATGGTTTTTATCATTGGTGCATTGTTTTCAAATGTTTATTGGATCGAGAGTCAATTTTTATGCATATTTCGGCCAAGTCTTCATGGTGTTCTATCATGATGCCTACCGTCACATGCTACAACAAAAATTAGCTTCAAGAAGGTTTACAATCAATGGTGCTGTAGAAGTTTCTCCTTAACACCTTAGCAAATCCTCCCATCCCACCTTGATCAATATAACTCATTTGAGCATTCTAGTTGTATCATTGTTAATCTGGGCGAGCATCTCATTGATAGGTACAACTGAATCATTCTATTGATCAATCTCATTACTCTATCCATCTCTTTCATCATTTTGTGCCCGCTCACTTTAATCTGTATTCCAGGTTATATCCTTGAATTATGCTTGCTAATCAACGCTCACTGGAGCACAATCATCTTTAGCCAATCTAGGTCCTCTTAATGATTATAACCGCCTATGGGCAAATCATTATTTTGACTTTTATTCCTGATTATAACCGTCTTTGAGCAAATCAGCATCTTTTTTAAATCAATGCATGCAGGGATTTTCTCATTTGGATAAATTTCAACCACAAGTTAATGCCATCTTTCTTCTTGTTTCTTTTCGAAGGACCGTCCATCAACAAATGTGACAGCCACCCCTCGAGGGGGCATCATCATAAGCTTCCCAAAACCATTTGGAGCTTTGTTCTTTAACCATCATCTTTTTTTTGGCATACAGGACCTTTTTCATTATTTGAGAAGACATTGATGTGTTTATAGCTTGCAACGCCTTCCCAAACAAGGGCAAACTGTAGACACCTAAAACTGACCACCGATAACCCCCAATCAAGGTTTTAACCAATTTTCACCCAAAATGAATAATTTGTCCTAAAAACACTAAAACACACTAAATGATATGAAATTGACATATTCAAGTGCCAATTTTGGTCAAGGTATCACTAAATGAGATAATGCAATTTATGGGCCAACTAACTTTGATCAGATCAATCCGAGTCAAAGTGCCAAATTTGCTCCTGGGTGCTCTGGGTTGCTCTTTCTTATCAAATCTTCTGCACAAGAGGCATGTGCCTTCATTATTTATTGTTGGCAACATCTTAAATGAAATAACGGATCCAACACATCTGACATCACTTTTCAATTCCAATTCAGTCAAATCTTAGACCAATAACAAGGCATTCTGATCAATTTGAGTAATTTGTGTACAATGTGCTTAAACATGCTTAAGAGCTAATTAACCCAAATCAAGGTCTAATCAAGAATTCTATGAAAATTTATTGAAAACTTTGTTTTGGAATTGGATTTGAATATTTGCATCATCAAGTGACCTCATTTCTTGAGAAGACATCCCTAGGCCATAAATGCCACAAATATCAGGATTCATGCTCTCCATACCTCATCAATGCCTTCCATGATACCCTACATGCCTCATCAATGCCTTCCATGATGCCCTCCATGACTCTTAATTGCCCCTTCTTCCAATGTCATGATAAGGATAATTACAAACATAATTTCAAAAATTGAATTAATCCTCAACCACACATCTCAATCTCAGGATGGACGGTTACGGTTGATTCTAGACATTCTCAAAAATCTATAAATAGAGAGGCCAAGAACATCATTTCTAAGTTATTTTGGTGCAAAGTTATTATGCTCAAATATCTTCAAAAGCTTCAAGCAACTAGTGTTATCATGCCAAATTGATTCCAAGCCAAAGCTACAAAGTGCCAAAGAAAGATGAAGGTAGCCAAGCTTCCATTGCCAAAGACTTCATGAGCACAAAGCCGAGCAAGCCACCACTACAAAGGCATTTGGAGCATCCAAGGAAGGTAAAGGAATTCTTGTGTTTTATTCCTTACTTTTTAGTTGTGTTTGTCATTTGTTTTTGTTACCAAGCTCTCCCTAGTGTCTAAGCCTAAAGATGTTATGTTATTAGTGTGTTTCTTTCATTTTGTTTTCATTTTGGAACTAACACCATACTAACCATCCTCTCTTGAGTCAAATTTCTCGATCACAAGAATTAACTGTTTTTATCTGTTTTTTATCTATTGTTATTGTTATTTATACTTCAATGTGTACATTGAATATTATTCCATTGAGGTAAATAAAACACTTCAAACCCAATGCGTATCAACATTGATGAACCTGACGCTGCAGCTTGAGAACCCCTTCAGTTACTAGGAAGCATTCGGATTTGATTGTCCACATCATGTGGAGAAAGAGAACTTCACTTGGCATACATTTTCCAAATTATAAAAAATTGTTGAAATCAGTTCTAGATTGTTTTAAGAAACAGATGACAGAGATTGAATGCCTTCGACTTCCAGCCAACAATGTTTCAAGCATAGTTACTAGAAAACTCTAATATAGGGACAAGGACTGTGTACCAGTCCCCATACCCACATTTTTTGATGAAAACATTTACATACAATTTAGCCGTACCATTATTCATTTACTCACATACCTTGATTTGAATTGTGTCTCCGTCGACGTACCAATACCTGTACCCCCATGTCTCCTGGTAACTATGGTTTCAACCTAGCACAGAGGGATTGAAGGCATTCAGTGTTTTTTGTCCTCTATTTGCTCCTTGATAAAATTATGACTTGTAAAACCTCCATTTCCAGCTCACAAAGATTCTAAGCAAACATATGGGTTAAAGGCATTCAGTAATTTTTGTCCTCTATTTGTTGTTTGATAAAATTATGACTTATAAAACCTTCCATACTCTCGCTTCAAGAAGATCGATTCACAAGAATAGAATAGTCTTAGAAATTCAAATCCGTTGCATTCTAAATTTACAGCAGCATTCAAGCTTTAAACTATCTGCTACGCTATGAGTATTACCCCATTCTCTGCTATTCCAAATCAAATATCACTAATACTCTGCTCTGCTATTGTTTGTTAACCAAATTTTAGGTCAAACACTGTTATAAGTGTTGGGTGAATATTTTGTCTCCAGCTAATTGATGAGCAAAATAGGTCTCTTCAACCAGAGCATAAGGAAATTGGTCAGCCTAGTGTGCAGGTTTACCACATCAAAAGGGGACAAATCTCTCCTCTCATCAAGGGGAGGTTCCCTATAAATATAAAAGGCTATATACTATATATATATGCAGAAAATAACACTCAGTAGGACAACACCATCCATCTCTCTTTTTTCAGAGATGATGTTCATAGACAAAGGAGAAATACAGGTGAAAACAGTGAAGGCACTTCTCTTCTTTCAAAAGTGGTCTTACAGGAAACAGCAGAAATTCTTTCAGGGAGTGACAAGTAACTGGTAACAGGGTGCAGTAACCAGCAGAATGAAGTGTAGCAGAAAGTCTCCACCTCAGCTGTCCAAAAAGTGAAATACGAAGGACAATGAGGGAACAAAGTCGTCCCAAAGTCCTTTACACAGAAAACAGACAAACACACTAAAGGCAATTGTGGTAGCACAAAGTCTCTCCACAGTTAGTTTCAGGACACTTTCCTGATTACTTCTACTGATTTTGCTTATTTCATTAACTGGACAAGAACACATTTAGAAGACAGACATAAGAACAATCTTCTAAAATGACACAAGCTATAACAGCACAAACTCTGAAAGTAACATGCTTTCTCGTTCAATCAAAGAAATATGATCAACAATCTGAGATCAAAGTCTCAGTAATCGCCTCTCAATTTTGGCAAAGTTTTGCTTCTATAACCAAAAAGATCTCCTTTGCATAAAAAAAGAGATTACAATATATAGTAGCCAAGAAAATCTTGGCGCTTTGTTCCATGAAAAAGCCCATGCCACATTCAATGCCTTGAATGCATTTTCAGTTTTGTCAAGGGACTATGCTGGAACATGGCAGTTGTCTTAACTGTGGCGTATCAATTCAATTCAAATGTCTTCTCCTGGGCCTGGGTCATCTGGTCCTTTTCCTGATGTCTACGCAGCTGTCCATTTCGCCTTTACTCCAAGGGAGAAAAACAGACCGCGTCTTCATTGTTTGCAAGCTCAAATATCTACTTAGTGGACTGTTCCACCTACTGAAATAACTACTACGCAAATATTTCTGGTCTTTCCCTCTTCCATGTCGCAATTTGAGCTCTCGGGCTATCTTTTCCCTTTCTGACTGGCTCTTTCGGCTCCCTCTTCAGCGGGTTGCTGAGTTTGTTTTTAACTTTTGTCTTTTTCCAGCTTTGTCTCTTCTTGGTTTTGTCTTTTCTTGGAATTTGAGCTCTCGGGGCTGAATATCCAGCTTTGTTGGCTCCTTGTGCTCTTCTCTCAGCATTTCTTCCTTTTGGCCTTAAGGCTTTTGAATGCATTCGGGTCTACACTCAAGCCTTTAAAGATCAACAACTATTTCATTGCCGTAAAGTTGACGTTCGCACACCCGTCGCCATTTGAAAGCCAACGGCTAGTTTATTGCCCTGAATTTGACGTCTGCGAGGACGTCATCGGACATTTGGATTACATTCGGCTTTCTTGTTTGATCCTTCCCAAAGGGGAGGAATCCCTTCAGCGTTCGCTGAGTCTCCCGCAAGGGTGCCTGCCCTTCAGGGTCCTTCGGGTGGTCTTCGGGCTCCAATTCCTTCGGGCATTTCCTTCGGACATTTTGTCTGAAGGAAATCTTCCCTTGCCTTTGCCACTTTTCGTCGAGCTTTTCTCTTTCGGGCAAATTCCTTCGGACTTTTTGTCCGAAGGAATTCGCCTTGTCTTTTGCTTTGAACAAATCCGAAGGAGTTCCAGCTTTTCTGCCTTGTTCACTTTTTCGAAGAAAACCTTGAAATATTCCGAACCAATTCTTTTTTATTTTTTTAGATTTTGGATTACAACATCACAAGCAAATTTCGTCAAGATTAGAAGTTAATCTCAAATAACTGAAATAACTCTGCCACTAGAATGCAAGAAATGGAACTCAACGTCCAGTATGTGCTACCCAGTCCAAGGCGGAGTAGGGGCGACCATAAGACGGAGTAATTACAAATAAGGAACTCTACGTCCAGTATGTGCTACCCAATCCAAGGCGGAATAGGGGCGACCATAAGACGGAGTAAATTACTAACAAAGGAACTCTACGTCAAGTATGTGCTACCCAATCCAAGGAGGAATAAGGGGCTACCATATGACGGAGTGAACTTAATAACAATGATTTAATGGAAATACTGAAGAATGAAACTACTCCACACCCAGCATGTGCTTGCTAACCCCAGAAGGGAAAGTAGCTACCATAGGGCGGAGCTCAACACCCATAATGTGCTTGCTAACCCAGAATGGGTAAGTAGCTACCATAGGGCGGAGGTCAATTAAAACAATAACAACTGCTGATAGTAAGGAGTCTATTACAATCTGATAAAGCAAGAATCTGAATGGCTGTCAGTACTACTGCCAGCTTACAATTTAAGAGATGAATCCTTGCTAACAATACAAAGCGGCATATAAATATAGATGTACAATATTAGTGTATTCCTCTGCTGAGAAGTAAAGCTTAAAATGAAAGATCACTAAATATGTCCAACCTCCTTTCGTCCGGGGACATTCCCAATGAAGCCACCGCAAAGTCTTTGAGATGCTTTCAACACTCAACCAAGAATGAAGTTGCAGATCTCTACGAACTGATATTACTGACCTGCATCTTTCATCATATAACCAGCTGTATACAGAATTTTTGATCAGCTTAGAACTCTTTCCTTGAGTACACGAATGACGTGGTATTGAATGCAAAGCACTATTATCAAGATAGCGTCCAAAACTACAACAAGAAACAGCCTCAAAGATCAAGATACTAATTCCTGATTTTTGTTACAGATCTGCACTTTTCATGAATAAACAGCAGCCTAAGGAACCACTCAAAAGTTCATAACTCTCACATGAATCAATGGATTGACTTAAAACAAAATGCAATACTCCTTAGGAAGAATGGCGCTTGAACTAAGACACAAGAAACAAACCAAACAGCCTTAGATTATTTATGCACGGATACCAAAGCAACCAGCAGTGGTACGGCCCTCAAGGAAGGGCGATCTGCTCTCATAAATTAATGGCTTCACTAAAAATTCTGCTTGTTTGAGAATTGAGGCGCCTAAACCCTACAAGGAGAATGGGTTAATACCCAGAACAAGATTTTTGATATTTTTTTATCTATGATTAAAAACAACCTTCAGCCGTACAAAACAGCAACTCCAGAAAATGGAAGAAAGAGCAGATTTAATCTACAAAGCACTAACTCAAGCTACAATGCAAAACTTACTACAAAACACTCAAGTAAGCAAACCTCTCCACTAGGTGCTGTCTCTCAAGCATGAAGTCGAGCCCAGACTAGGAGGCATTCGTTCCTCGAAGCAATTCAGCAACCATTTCGGCAACATAACATTAGCATAGACCAAAGATGATCAAATGAGAGCACTCCTCCTTTTATACTTTTCCAACTGGGAGTCTCTAAAATCCTCTTGTATATGGGATAAAACATGAGAGGGAAAATAATATAATCCTCTTTAATTCATTTTCAACCTCAACATTAAGTCGTTGAGCCTAGGCACCAAAGTCCAAAATTAAATAATAATGTTTAATTTACGGACTTTAAAACGGAGGCCAAGATGATGTCAGAAACCAATGATCTATAGCTCGTTGGAAAGGTCTTGACAAGACGAATCCAACCCCACTTTCAAAATCCCGTTCCGGTGCCAATCTCGAACTTACTAAAAATAGTAAATTCCTGAAAGTGCTCTGTGTGCCAAGTAAAACATATCACCGCGAAGCTTTCAAAAAACCCAGAAGGAATCCGCAGTCCAAGTTCAACATTTCCAAGTGCAAGCTCCGCAAAAAGACGAAAACATCCTCCAAGAAGTTTGGAAACCCTTATTCGAGCTTCTGCTTAACCTACGAGTTCCCAAAAATAGGCTAAATCCAAAATAAGAGCGTAGGGCTAAATTGGGGACATTACAGTCCGCCCTTCCCAAAATTGCTTGTCCTCAAGCAATGCCACCACAACTCTAAAAAAAACTCAAACTGCACCAAACCAAACCAAGTACAATCCCAGGGTCCCATATCCGTCTGAAGGAGGACCCACCATGCTGATGTTGCACTACTCTGATCACAATAGTGAAACCATAGTGGCCAAAATGCTCTGAGTTAGCAAAATCAACAATGCCATTGTCTATCACAAACCTAGGTATTGGAAAAGATAGTCTACTCAACTCAACATTGTAATCCTCGGCATATCTCCCCAAGGTATCTAACACAACCAAAACTGCAAATGTGACATCTGCAAATCTTCTTGCAAAAAGGAAGGCAATCCTTTGCAAGAGCTCAACAAATTCAAACTCAGGACTCCACATGAATTCCCTATGCCTCAACTGAATTATTATGGCACAACTATGAAGTCTGAAGAATTTTTCCACAATTCCAACCCCAAGAGTCTCAGAATGTAGAATCAAGGCATTGAACAAAATCTCAGCAGTAGGAGTCTCGAAGTGCCAAGCTAAGTCGAGCGAGGGTCTGCTGCTCCAATTATTTGTACATGAATATGTACCAAGGAAACCATTAGAATGAGTATGGTCTCTTCTCAAATGCTGATTGTGCTCAGCGCACACCACCCATTCTCTCTTGTGAAACCATAAATTGTCCCTCGAAAGAGATTGGAAGGGTTGAAATTGAATAAACCGGCACCCCAACCAGACTGAAATGGTCAACTTGTAATCTGATTTTATGAAAATCAACATCCAAGGAGATAGATGGCTGCTGCAAAACTGAAAATCACTCCAACATACCTTCTTGACACATATCAAAATGCGAGCTGATACCAGGGCTCCACATCATAAGTAAAGAAGAGTCATTCCTCAAATGGAGACTTACTTTTACTAGAATGCTTTGGGAAATACGTTCTATTTGAATCATCGCATCCTGAAACTCCAAGAGGTACTCAACAAATCTGAATTCATTGAGAAAGTCAAATTCAAAACCATGAGAGAAGAATTGTTGGAAGGATTCAATGGACCCTTCATCAAACTCCATTATGAAATTAGTTATTCTTAGAGAAGATGGTGTAAGCATGAAGTCTGATAGGAATCTGGCAAGCATCCATATCCGAAAATGAATGAACTCTTCATTGGAGTGCCAATCATCCCTTTGTTGCTCATCAAGATTAGTGACCTCATTCCACCATGCTTCTTGATTTTCCACCTCTTGAATGGGGAGACTAGAAGCAGCAGTGAAGCCTTCATTATGCAGCTCATGCATCCTCATTCCATTGTCAGAAAAAGTGCTAAAACTTCCCTCTTCCACAATGATGTCATAAGAAATTTCCTCAAGGCTTGAAATCCTATCATCTACCTCAAAGAAATGTTTCTCATAAACTTCCTCTTCACTTGGTTCAAAAAGAGGATTGTCATAAGTTGCTTCAGCACCCACTTCAAAGAAAGGTTTGTCAAAGACTTGAAAGTCCCCTTTTCCATCTTGCTGATCCAAATCTGCATACGCAACTTCTGATTTCCTTGTGAACCCTTTAGGATCAAACTCCTCTCGAAGACTATCAAGCTTGTCAATTACTTGCTTGATTTCTTCAACTCTTTGCTCATTCTTTTGCTTGCTATAAAGTTTGAAATCAACAAACCAGTTTTCAACCTCTGTTAGAGACAAATGATTTTCTTTTAACTTGTCCTTTGTTGATTTAAGCTCCAAAGTGAGCTCATCAACCAAATTCTCCTTTTGTTGGACAACACTGAAGGACTTCTTTGCAAGTTCAATAGCTTGATCCCGATCCTCCATCAAGTTTATGCAATTTGATTTCAACGCCTCCAAAGAGTCTCTGATGAGTTGCAAATTGAAAAGAGCAACTTCATCATTAACTCCTCTTTTCCTCTCTTCAAGCTGAGCCTTCCAGTGGAGATCTTCAATCAAACTGTGAGTGCGATCAAATTGAGATAGAATTCGCACTTCCCTCTTAAAGGACTCTTTGTCTTGATCTCCCCACTCAAGAATATGCAAAGATGGCGGATTGCTGGGTGGCTGATTGTCAAAATCAGAACTTTGTTTTGTGTCTTTGCGGCCATCATAGCTGTTCCAGCTTTCATCTCTTTCACCATCAATTAGAGGAGAATGCTCATTGTCATAAAAGGCATCATACTCCACAAAATCTTCAACCCATTGCTTGCAATCAGCTTTGTGCATTGATAAATCAGATTCGTGTTTAGTAACACCTTCAAACTCTCCATCTTCAAGAGCCATATGGTCTCCAAGCTCTTCTTCTTCGTCACTGTCTTCTTGTTCAAACATTAAAGCAGCACCCAACTTGCTCAATGGATCATAGTCATCCGCTGTTCGGAAAGTTTCCGTAGAAACATTTTCTTCTTTAGCGGCTGCAACCACTTCAAGGACATCATCATGGAGCTTCTTTGAACCCTCTTCTTCTTCAAAGACAACTTCCTCTTCAATGGCCACCTCATAGTTTGCCATGCAAACTGATTTTTGATCTTCATCTGGATCAAAGGGAAATTCATCCCACAATGGTTCTTTATCATACCTTGGTGTCAACCAACCAGGATCCCAAATGGAAAAAGGCTGATTGTTTTGATCAAGAGAAAAGTACTCTTCATGCTTCTCTTGGAGTGTTGAGTCTTTGAATAGGTCACCCAGTAACTCACTTGAACTGGTTTCTTCATAAGTCCTCCTCTCCAAGGGCTTAGTTTGATGCTCAAACCCAATGTCATCATCATAATGAAATGAAGAATCTCCATTGCCTGCTGTTTTGAAAACATCACTGTCATTATCTTCATCTTGGGGAAGTATGTCATTGATTTCTTCATTAGCAGCCCAATGAATACCAAGGAGGTCTTCTTGGCTACTTGTCATACATTTGTCTAGTGAGAATTCTTGAGAGATTTGAACAGCAGTAAGAGGTGAATAATCCTTAACCAAATCCTCAACTAAAAGGGATATAAACACATCATAATCACCATTAACATCACCTTGGTAATGATCATAAGCTGGTCCAAGGACACCAATAGTATTTCCTTCAACTTGCTCTTCTTCACTTGCTATCACATGCAAGTCAAGGGGCGTATTATGAGGCTCTACCCTTAACTCTTCACTTGCCAAGGTATCTTCATCAAGCTCACATTCATTTTGATGTGATATGAGCACCTTGTTTGTGCCATCTTCAATGCTAGATGACTGATTTTTCTCTTCAACTTGCATATTTGTCGGCTGCAATTCACAAATAGGCACTTCATCTCCTTCCCTCTTTGATTCTTCGAACAAAGCTTGTTCTGCTTCCCTTTTTATCATTTTCCTAATGTGGTCCACCATCTTCAACTTTTTGGGCTCCAGTGACGCCACACACTTCAAATGGGAATCAAATGAAACATCGTACCTATAATTATCTGGCATGTTTTGATATTGTTCACGGAGTTTGACAGCCTCATCTTCACATTGTCTTTTAAACTGTTTGGCATATTCAATGAAGTCCCTCACGACATCACTAACCTTTCCTTCCTCAGATGCCATAGTTGAATCTGACTTCTCACGACCCATAGACCTTAGAAAATGCAACATCTTTGAAACTTCTGAAAGTTAATACTGAACTCAGCTCTGACCTCTGATGTAGAATCTGTTTTTTCTGTCAAGTGAATTCTGATGGGCACAGGATGGCAGGATCTTAGCTCTGATACCACTGAAATATTCCGAACCAATTTTTTTTTATTTTTTTAGATTTTGGATTACAACATCACAAGCAAATTTCGTCAAGATTAGAAGTTAATCTCAAATAACTGAAATAACTCTGCCACTAGAATGCAAGAAATGGAACTCAACGTCCAGTATGTGCTACCCAGTCCAAGGCGGAGTAGGGGCGACCATAAGACGGAGTAATTACAAATAAGGAACTCTACGTCCAGTATGTGCTACCCAATCCAAGGCGGAATAGGGGCGACCATAAGACGGAGTAAATTACTAACAAAGGAACTCTACGTCAAGTATGTGCTACCCAATCCAAGGAGGAATAAGGGGCTACCATATGACGGAGTGAACTTAATAACAATGATTTAATGGAAATACTGAAGAATGAAACTACTCCACACCCAGCATGTGCTGGCTAACCCCAGAAGGGAAAGTAGCTACCATAGGGCGGAGCTCAACACCCATAATGTGCTTGCTAACCCAGAATGGGTAAGTAGCTACCATAGGGCGGAGGTCAATTAAAACAATAACAACTGCTGATAGTAAGGAGTCTATTACAATCTGATAAAGCAAGAATCTGAATGGCTGTCAGTACTACTGCCAGCTTACAATTTAAGAGATGAATCCTTGCTAACAATACAAAGCGGCATATAAATATAGATGTACAATATTAGTGTATTCCTCTGCTGAGAAGTAAAGCTTAAAATGAAAGATCACTAAATATGTCCAACCTCCTTTCGTCCGGGGACATTCCCAATGAAGCCACCGCAAAGTCTTTGAGATGCTTTCAACACTCAACCAAGAATGAAGTTGCAGATCTCTACGAACTGATATTACTGACCTGCATCTTTCATCATATAACCAGCTGTATACAGAATTTTTGATCAGCTTAGAACTCTTTCCTTGAATACACGAATGACGTGGTATTGAATGCAAAGCACTATTATCAAGATAGCGTCCAAAACTACAACAAGAAACAGCCTCAAAGATCAAGATACTAATTCCTGATTTTTGTTACAGATCTGCACTTTTCATGAATAAACAGCGGCCTAAGGAACCACTCAAAAGTTCATAACTCTCACATGAATCAATGGATTGACTTAAAACAAAATGCAATACTCCTTAGGAAGAATGGCGCTTGAACTAAGACACAAGAAACAAACCAAACAGCCTTAGATTATTTATGCACGGATACCAAAGCAACCAGCAGTGGTACGGCCCTCAAGGAAGGGCGATCTGCTCTCATAAATTAATGGCTTCACTAAAAATTCTGCTTGTTTGAGAATTGAGGCGCCTAAACCCTACAAGGAGAATGGGTTAATACCCAGAACAAGATTTTTGATATTTTTTTATCTATGATTAAAAACAACCTTCAGTCGTACAAAACAGCAACTCCAGAAAATGGAAGAAAGAGCAGATTTAATCTACAAAGCACTAACTCAAGCTACAATGCAAAACTTACTACAAAACACTCAAGTAAGCAAACCTCTCCACTAGGTGCTGTCTCTCAAGCACGAAGTCGAGCCCAGACTAGGAGGCATTCGTTCCTCGAAGCAATTCAGCAACCATTTCGGCAACATAACATTAGCATAGACCAAAGATGATCAAATGAGAGCACTCCTCCTCCTTTTATACTTTTCCAACTGGGAGTCTCTAAAATCCTCTTGTATATGGGATAAAACATGAGAGGGAAAATAATATAATCCTCTTTAATTCATTTTCAACCTCAACATTAAGTCGTTGAGCCTAGGCACCAAGGTCCAAAATTAAATAATAATGTTTAATTTACGGACTTTAAAACGGAGGCCAAGATGATGTCGGAAACCAATGATCTATAGCTCGTTGGAAAGGTCTTGACAAGACGAATCCAACCCCACTTTCAAAATCCCGTTCCGGTGCCAATCTCGAACTTACTAAAAATAGTAAATTCCTGAAAGTGCTCTGTGTGCCAAGTAAAACATATCACCGCGAAGCTTTCAAAAAACCCAGAAGGAATCCGTAGTCCAAGTTCAACATTTCCAAGTGCAAGCTCCGCAAAAAGACGAAAACATCCTCCAAGAAGTTTGGAAACCCTTATTCGAGCTTCTGCTTAACCTACGAGTTCCCAAAAATAGGCTAAATCCAAAATAAGAGCGTAGGGCTAAATTGGGGACATTACAAACCTTAACCTTTCGGCCTTTTGCAACTGTCCATTTTGCTCATCCCCTGCCCTCCGCAAGCGCTGTCTGATCTCCAAAATTGCCTTTCGGAAAAGTCACAAAGGTCATTTTGGCTCCTAAGTGCCCTCCGCAAGGGCACTTGTCTTTCGGGTTCTCTGGCGGGCCTTTGATCATTCCTTCGGACAAAATGTCGGAAGGATTTTACTTGTAAAATTCCGTCGCGAAAAATCCCTTCGAGAGATATCTTTTTGTTCCATTTGCCCTCTGCAAGGGCACCTGCCCTTCGAGCTTTGGGACACATTCATTTGAACCTTTCAATTGAAATTGCCTAAGTGTTGAGAACTTATTTCTTTTCTGCAGAGTCCGTAGAAATGAACCTGTCGAGTCCGTAGAAACGAGTCTGTAGAACCAAGAAACCAACCTGCAAAGTTCGTAGAAACTAGTCTATAGAACCCAACCTGCAGAGTCCGTAGAAATATGTCCGTAGAACCTAGCCTGCAAAGTCCGTAGAAATTAACCTGCCAAATCCGTAGAAATCAGCCTGCAGAGTCCGTAGAAACGAGAAACCAACCTGCAAAGTCCGTAGAAACTAGTCCGTAGAACTCGGCCTGCAGAGTCTATAGAAATTTGTCTGTAGAACCCAGCTTGCAGAGTCCGTAGAAATGAGCCTGCAGAATTCGTAGAAATCAGCCTGCCGAGTCCGTAGAAACGAGAAACCAACCTGCAGAGTCTGTAGAAACTAGTCCGTAGAACCCGACCTGCAGAGTCTGTAAAAATTTGTCCATAGAACCCAGCCTGCAGAGTCCGTAGATTTCTCTAAGTCTCTCGAGCTTTGAAAGAGTCTGTTAGCTGAAAAAGCTTGAAAAATGGAGAATTTGAATGCCCAAAACAATTTTTGAGAAAGGAAGAGAGAATTTTGGCCTGTAAGACCAAAATAATTCATATGTTGTCCCAAAAAGGAGTGACAGATTTTGGGAACATCTGACTCCAGTTGGAGAACTTCTTTCAGTTGAAATTTTGAAGCCGCTGAGGGAAGTAAAAACCAGAATCTCCAGTGCCTTTAAGTATGCCATTGGGCTACGGAGTCGTGCTACCCAAAAAAAAAGGTGCCAAAAACAAAAACAAAAAGCACAAAACAGAACTAAAGATTATACATATGTACAAATGATCTTATCTGATACTTCAAGAATTGAAGTGTTTCAGATGCTGCCCATTGTGAGACAAAGAAAAGAGCGTGCCATCTTGATACTTCAACAGGAAACTGTTTTCACCATTGAACTCATGGATAATGAACGGGCCTCTCCATAGGGAATCAAATTTCTCATGCATTCCCTTTGGTTCTCTTCTTTTTTCCCATAACAAGACTTGATCTCCAATCTGAAAATCACGAATTTTTGCTTTCTAGTCGAAGAGCTTCTTCACCAAACTTTGATGCGCAGCAATTTGGTCCACCACCATAGTTCGTTGCTCATCTAGCTCAATTAAGCACATGATCCTCTTATCGATGGAACTTTCATATGTCTGATCTTCGACCGCTTTTGCCAATTTCAGTGCTGGCAATTCCAAGGTGATTGGTATCTCTGCGTTGAGACCATACAAAAGTTGGAAAGGTGACATACCTATCACCCTCTTGGGTGTAATTATGTCTGCCCATAAAGCATCAACTAATGCTTTATGCTAGGTTCGTTGGTTGTCCACCAGCTTCCTGATGATGGTCACCAGGGTCTTGTTGCTCGATTCTGCTCGGCCATTCCCTTGTGGAAAATAATCAGAAGAGTGAGAGAGGGTAATTCCATAGTAAAAACAGAACTGAGTGATCTCATGAGAAGAGAAACAGGCAGAATTGTCTGTCACAATCTTGGTTGGGACCCCAAACCTGAAAATGATGTTTTTTTTGAGGAAATCGCATACCACTTCCAATGTAGCATGCTTGGTTAGAATTGCTTCCACCCATTTGGTGAAGTAATATGTGGCTGTGAGGACATAATCATGTCCAACAATTGAAAATGGGTTTACAGCACCAATGAAATCGATTCCCCATTGTTGAAATGGCTCTTCTATCACCACTGGTTTGAGAGGTAGAGAAGCTAACTTGGGTCTTCCAACAAACTTTTGGCATAGTTCACATCTTCGTACCCATTTGTATGCATCGTGAAACAGAGTAGACCAGTAATACCTGGCTCGCAGGATCTTATGGGCAATTACAGGAGCAGAAAAATGTTCTCCACAAACCAGATTATGGAAGGACCTCAAAAGTTGGTTCTGCTACTCTTTATCCACACAGCGAACGAACACTCCATCAAAGATCCCCTTGTACAGGCCGTTATCCCACAGAACAAAATTGGCAGCTTTCAATTTAACAGTGCTCCTTTCTTTAAGAGATAGGTGGACAGGACACTCACCATAAGTAAAAAAATGAGCAATACTTAAATACCACTCATTCGTGGTGGAGACAAAGAGGACTGTTGGCGTCTTCCACTTCTTTTTCTTCATGCCCTGCTTCTTCAAGTCTGTTGTCAGCAATCAATTGACAGAGGCCCTTTCCCCTCACAAGTTTCGTCGGTTTGATAACTAGATCAAACTCCTGAATTTTAGCAATCCAATTGCCTCTTTTGGTTCCAAACTCCTATTGAGTTAGTATGGATTTGACTGTGGTATCAGGAACCAGGGCAGTAACACGTGAATTGAAGATGTAAAAACGGAAATACTTTACTGCCTTGACCACCACATAAGCATGCTTTTCCATGTTTGAATACTTCAGCTCATGAGTTTTGAAAGGACAGCTCATGAAAGATATGGGAGATTCTACACCTTCGTTCTGCTGAACTAGAATTGTTGAAAGTGTGTTCAGAAGCATAACTATACACTGTAAAATCTTTGCTATAATCTAGACAAACCAGAATTGGGGCATGGGCAATAGCTGTCTCGATGTCTTGGAATGCTAATTTGTCTTCTTCAGTCCAGCTGAAAGTGGTCTTTCCCTTCATCATGTTTACAATGTGGCGAGTCTTCTCAGCAAACTCAGAGATGAACTTTCGTAAAAAATTCACTTTTTCGAAGAAAGAGTGAACGACAGTCTTACTTGTGGGCAGGGTAAGTTCCTGGATGGATTTGACTCTTTTTGAGTTAATCTTTATGCCTTCTCGAGATACAATGTGTCCGAGAAGCTTCCCTTCTATCACTCCAAAGACAGACTTCTTGAGATTAAGAAAAATGCCATTCTGGCGACAGCGTTCCAGCACTTGTTGCAAATGCCGTACATGGTCAGGGCGATGCTTGAAAAAGACGATCAAGTCATCAAGGTATACTACAATGAACTTACCCATTTCGTCTTTGAAAGCAAGGTCCATTGCTCTCTAGAAAGTGGCGCCAGCATTTATCAGGCCAAATGGCATTCTTCGATATGCAAAGGTACCCCAAGGTGTGGTGAAGGCAGTCTTATGCTGGTCTACTTCATCAACTTCAACTTGATTGTATCCTGAGAAGCCGTCTAGCATTGATAACATCTCTGAACCGGTCACTATCTGAAGCACTTGGTCCATGATGGACAGAGGATAGTTATCCTTTAAGGATAACTGATTCAAATTTCTAAAGTCCACATAGACGCGAATTTCGTCATTCTTCTTTCTCACAGGTACTATGTTAGCAATCCATGTAGAATGATGGATTGGAAAAATTATCTTAGCATTCAGCGTTTTTTGTATTTCAAACAGAATAGTACTTGATATCTTCAGATTGTCCTGCCTAAATTTTTGCTTGTAAGGCACCAAATCATCTTTGAGAGGAATTTCATGACGAATTTCATCAGGCCTGAGCGACTTCAGATCATTATAGGAGTATGCTAGGACATCCATGTACTGGCGCCGTAGAGCAATGAACTTTAACTTTTCTACCTGAGTGCAGCACTTCCCAATGTTCACCATCTTGAAATTTTTCTTGGTACCCAAATTTATTTGATCAAACTCCTGAGAGGAGCTTGAATCCATTTGTTGTTGTTTGACGAACCTGTCATGCTTGTCAAACTTCTCAAGGGAAACCAATCCTTTGAGAATTTTATTCCCTTTAAGTTGCAGAAATTCCTCACCTACGTCTGAACTTGATTCAGGCGCTGGTTCAAGCTTCTGAAGCTCACTGCCTTTAAACTGAAGTTGTTCAAAGCTGTCTTTTTGTTCCAGGAAGGCAATGATCTGGTTGTCACCATTGAACACTTGCCAATGATTGACTTTGTCAGCCACACTTGGTCAAAAATCCAGTTCGATAGTGTACTTGTCTCTTTTAAAATCAGGGTGAGGAACTAAAAGAGTTGTTGAAACAACCAAAGCATCAGCTCGGTCATTGAATTCTCTGGGAACTACAAAGATGCTGAAAGCATCAAAGCTTTCAATTTGATCTCAAACCAGATTGCAGTAGTGGCGCAATCTCTCATTTTTGGTTTGATACAGATTTCTCACCTGACAAACCACCAGCTTGACATCTCCTTTAGCATGAAGGAGCTTGACGCCCTTGTCTTGAGCGGCTTTCAATCCAAGCAACAGCGATTCATATTCAGCAGTATTGTTAGTATTGTTGAACTGCAACTTCTATGAAGAAGAAAAAATATCTCTTTGAGGAGATATGAACACAATCTCGGCTCCTGAAACGGTAGAGGAACAACTGCCATCAAATTCCAGTATCCATATATCATCAGAAGCTGACCTTACCTTAGATTTTTCTTTGTTTGAAGGGGAAGATTCTTCTACATTTGCACTGCGTTCTATCATGTCTTCCGTTGTTCCGTCTGAACCAATTTTTAGATTGTCATTTTCAGAAGTTTCATCAGTTAAGATAGGAGCATCCTCTGTAGTCAGGGAGTAGTTACCCATTCCTGAAGACTTGAATAAAATTTGAGCTTCAGACGCTGATGTTTTAGTGACCACATATTTTGCTTCCTTCTCAGGGAGCAATCTCAGCATGATGTCTTTAACCGGGATCCTTGCTTCAGATAGGTCCATGCTTAACTCGCCACCAACATCTTTGCAAAATTTAGCCCAAAAAAGATGCCGTATGAGGCTGGGACATCGGCCACCAAGACTGTCATCTTGATTCTCTTGTCCGGGAATGCTGCAAACGCAAATTGGGCGTCCTTGATTTGTCCCAGCAGTGGCACTTGTTTATTCTCGATGGAGAAACATCTCCCAAATGTCTTATCAGTGTGAGACCAAGATATTCTGCCACTTTGACAGGCATGACATTCTCTGATGCACCTGAGTCTATGATGCAATTGTTCAACTAGTGTCCATTTATCAGCAAGGAGACATAAAATGGTTCAGTCTTTCCAAGAGCAGCAAGAAGAGTAATGACAAAGTTATTCCGAGTGGACGTGGGAATCACCTTTGGAACAGCTGGTCCTGCGGGGACGGTTTTATTCCTCACACATTCCACTAACTTATCCAATTGCTCAGGGTTGGATTGCAGGAATTCAAATTCAAACATTTAAATTTTAATTTTCTTGACATGATCGACTGTGTCAAATGTCAGAAATGAATTATGAACAGAGGAGGGGAGTTCATCCTTCTGATTTTTAGGAGGGGTGGTACTGGTCTGCGAAATGGAAGTTGAAGGTGAAGGCATACTTGAAGTACTTACTTTTTTAGCAATCACCGGGTCCTTTGGCTGGAAAGGCAGAGAAGTTCCTCGTTTGGCAATTGAAATTGCAGGTTGAGCTCGCTCCTCTGGGTTTTTTTATCAGCGTGTTGGGCTGACTAATTCTTGGACACGGTGAACACAGCGTATGATCCCTCAACTGCTTTACCTTCACTTCTGGGTTCAGCCTGGCAATTCAGGAAACCAATGTTGGAGTCGCCATCTAATTCTTCTGAGAGCCAACAACTCATTTGTCAGCTTCTGCACCATTAGATCAGTGGTCCCTGTAAATGAATATTCTGAGTATGAAGAAAATTTACCTCTGTTAGGATCTCTCCTTATCTTTCCTGCCAAGATAAAGTCATCTTCCACCTCAGTGGCCAAACCTTGAGCAGCAGCAAAGTCTATGTGGCCAGCACGTCTCAGCAGAAAACTCACTTCGGGCAGCTGTGAGTTGATAAAGAAACATTTAAGGTTCTCAAGCGTTGGCTGAGCAATTGTAGGAATTCTATTCTTTAGCTTGTCAAATTTGGCAATGAAGTCCCTCATAGGTTCATGAGGTTCTTTCTTAATTTGTGTGCGCTGGGCCAGCAGAGCATGCGCATCTTCTGTAGGCTTGAACGTTGCTTCGAATTTAGCTTTAAGAGTGTTCCAGTCAGTCACAGTCTGACCCTGTAGATGATGGAACCAGTCTGCAGCGGCACCTTGCAATGTTTTCACAAAAAATCTGACTGCTACGTCCTCATACTCCACGCCTATCACACCACAGGGTATGTTGAAAGCTACAATGTGTTCATCAGGGTGAACTCTCCCATCATCAAAGAATTTGGAGAAATTCTTCTTTGAACTGCGTGTAAGCTCATGTAGAGGTGAAGTTAGATTGAGTAGGCCAAAAGAGTTACCCCATGGGCCTTGAACTACCATGATTTGATTATGAAAAGTGGGGATAACAAATCTCGGTGGAGTATGTATAGGCAAAGCTCTGCTAACATCAAAAAAAAAGCTCTGCGTTGTGTTGATGACCTAGTATTGGTAGGAGGAACACCCCTGGATCGTTGAACTTGATGTTGTGGGGGAAACAAATCGAAATTACCCTGCTGCACCAACTCAAAGACAGGGTCAACAACACCTTGAAATCTCTAGCTTCTTGTATAGCGTGGAGTTGCCAGATTGTAGAATAAAAATGAAAAAGAACTGCCCCTGCTTCAGCGTGTAGCTTGAGGCTTCAAACTGCTTGTTCTTCTCCAGCGGAGTCGCCAAAAAACTGTTGGGTGAATATTTTGTCACCGGCTAACTGATGAGCAAAATAGGTCTCTTCAACCACAGCATAAAGCAATTGGTCGGCCTAATGTGCAAGTTTACCACATCAAAAGCGGACAAATCTCTCCTCTCATCAAGGGGAGGTTCCCTATAAATATAAAGGGCTATATACTATATATATATATGCAGAAAATAACACTCAGGGTAATACAACACCATCCATCTCTCTTTTTTCAGAGATGATGTTCACAGACAGGAGAAATCCAAGTGAAAACACTGAAGGCACTTCTCTTCTTTCAGAAGTGGTCTTACAGGTAACAGCAGGATTTCTTTCAGGTAGTGACAAGTAACTGGTAACAGGGTGCAATAACCAACAGAATGAAGTGTAGCATAAAGTCTCCACCTCAGCTGCCCAAAGAGTGAAATACGAAAGACAATGAGGGCACAAAGTCGTCCCAAGGTCCTTTACACAAAAAACAGACAAACACACTAAAGTGAATTGTGATAGCACAAAGTCTCTCCACAATTGACTTCAGGGCACCTTCTTAATTACTTGTACTGATTCTGCTTATTTCATTAACTGGATAAGAACACATTCAGAAGACAGACATAAGAACAATCTCTTAAAATGACACAAGCTATAACAGCACAAACTCTGAAAGTAACTTGCTTTCTCGTTCAATCAAAGAAATATGATCAACAATCTGAGCTCAAAGTCTCAATAATCGCCTCTCAATTTTGGCAGAGTTTTGTTTCTATAACCAAAAAGATCTTTGCATAAAAAAGGAGATTACAATATATAGTAGCCAAGAAAAGCTTGGCGCTTTGTTCCATGAAAAGGCCCATGCCACATTCAATGCCTTGAATGCATTTTCAGTTTTGTCAAGAGACTATGTTGGAACAGGGTGGCTGCCTTAATTGTGGCGTATCAATTCATTTCAAATGTCTTCTCCTTGGCCTGGGTCATCTGGTCCTTTTCCTAATGTCTGCGCAGCTGTCCACTTCGCCTTTCCTCCAAGGGAGAAAAACAGGGCGCGTCTTCAATGTTTGCAAGCTCAAATATCTACTTGGTGGATTGTTCCACCTACTAGAATAACTCCTACGCAGATATTTCTGGTCTTTCCCTCTTTCATGTCGCAATTTGAGCTCTCGGGCTATCTTTTCCCTCTCTTACTGGTTCTTTCAACTCCTCTTCAGCTGGTCGCTGAGTTTGTTTTTAACTTGTCTTTTTTCAGTGTTGTCTCTTCCTGGTTTTGTCTTTTCCTGGAATTTGAGCTCTCGGGGCTGAATTCTCAACTTTGTTGGCTCCTTGTGCTCTTCTCTCAGCGGTTCTTCTTTTTGGCCTTAAGGCTTTTGAATGCATTCGGGTCCGCGCTCAAGTCTTTAAAGATCAACGGCTATTTCATTGCCGTAACGTTGACGTTCGCGCACCCGTCGCCATTTGAAAGCCAGCGGCTAGTTTATTGCCCCGAATTTGACGTCTGTGGGGACGTCATCGAACGTTTGGATTACAACGGCTAGTTCACGATGCTTAATCTTGACGTCTTCGGGCCCGTCACCCTCCTTAGCAATTCCTTCGGCTATCTTGTTTGATCCTTCCCGAAGGGGAGGAATCCCTTCAGCTTTGGCTAAGAGTCTCCCACAAGGGTACCTGCCATTCGGGTCCTTCGGGCGGTCTTCGGGCTCCAATTCCTTCGGGCAAAATGTCCGAAGGAATTCCTTCAGACATTTTGTCCAAAGGAAATCTTCCCTTGCCTTAGACGCTTTCCGTCGGGCTTTTCTCTTTCGAGGGAATTCCTTCGGACAAAAGTCCGAAGAAATTCCTTCAGACTTTTTGTCCGAAGGAATTCGCCTTGTCTTTTGCTTTGAACAAATCCGAAGGAATTCCAACTTTTCTGCCTTGTTCACTTTTCCGAATAAAACCTTACCCTTTCAGCCTTTTGCAACGGTCCATTTTGCTCATCTCCTGCCCTCCGCAAGGACTATCTTACCTCCAAAATTGCCTTTCGGAAAAGTCACAAAGGTCCTTTTGGCTCCTAAGTGCCCTCCGCAAGGGCACTTGTCCTTCAGGTTCTCTAGCGGGCCTTTGATCATTCTTTTGGACAAAAGGATTTTACTTGTAAAATTCCACCGCGAAAAATCCCTCCAAGAGATATCATTTTGTTCCATTTGCCCTCCGCAAGGGCACCTGCCCTTCGAGCTTTGGGACACCTTCCTTTGAACCTTTCGATTGAAATTGCCTAAGTGTTGAGAACTTGTTTCTTTCCTGCAGAGTCCGTAGAAACTAGTCTGTAGAACCCAACCTGCAGAGTTCGTAGAAACTAGTCCGTAGAACCCGGCCTACAGAGTCTGTAGAAATTTGTCCGTAGAACCCAACCTGCAGAGTCCATAGAAATTACCCTGCAAAGTCCGTAGAAATCAGCCTGCAAAGTTCGTAGAAATCAGCCTGCAGAGTCCGTAGAAATAAGTCCGTAGAAACGAGAAACCAACCTGCAGAGTCCGTAGAAACTAGTTCGTAGAACTCGGCCTGCAGAGTCTGTAGAAATTTGTCCGTAGAACCCAGCCTGCAGAGTCCGTAGATTTCTCTAACTCTCTCGAGCTTTGAAAGAGTCTGTTAGCTGAAAAAGCTTGCAAAATGGAGAATTTGAATGCCCAGAACAATTTTTGAGAAGGGAAGAGAGAATTTTGCCCTGTAGGACCAAAATAATTCATATGTTGTCCCAAAAAGGAGTGACAGATTTTGGGAACAACAATAAGCTCGTGTGTCAAATCTTTCCAGGTGTATATCTTATATTCCCATGGTTGTCTGCGAACTTATAAAATTAAAAATTATAAGATGATTCTGGATATCAAACTTCATCCTGCACCTCCTCCAACGGAAATTGTCAACAAGCAGCAAAGGTGGGTCAAATTTTTAATATTTCTATTTTTTTACGCTGAGCAATGAAGCTAGAAAAAATAATAGGAGTCAAAGATGAGTGGGGAAGGAGACATATTTGATCAACACTGATGGATGGGCACTTGCCAGGGACATGACTTTACCAAACATCGTTGCTTCTTTCCCATGGGACCATATTTCTTGAGATCTATTGATTGTGCTCTTAAAGAAAAAGAGTGCCACCTATCAAGCAGAGGTGTTGTCTATTGCAGTAGCAAAGGTTGGCCCATCACATGTTGCTCAGATCATTAAAAATGTAGCTTCTGAACATAAAGTTAAGGGTATGCTAGTGCCACATAAATACAAGCATATTTATTTGACACAAGGATTCAACAAGTTTTCAATCATACAAATATCTTTATATTGCAGAAATGAAATATATATATATATATATTCTCTTCCATTTCTGCAATCTATACACAAAATATTTTTTTTTTTTTCTCTTCCATTTCTGCAATCTATACACAAAATATATATATTTTGTGTATAGATTGCAGAAATGGAAGAGAAAAAAAAAAAAAAATATATATATATATATATATATATATATATCATACAAATATCTTTAGATTGCAGAAATGAAACATATATATATATATATATATATTGAGTACAATGCATTACCCACATATTTATACTTGACAACGAGTAAAAAAACCATAGGGCGAAGTAATGACACAGAATTAACGATCAAATAATAGATAAAACCATAGTTTAAAAACTCGTACTTGGCAGCCCAAAATATTGACTCGGACTCGGGACATGGCAATTGCTCAGCAGTTACTCGCTAACTTTATCACTACTTAAAAAAAAGTATAAATTCATAAAATAAACTTAAATAGCATGTAAAACAGTAAAACATTGTTAAATGACATCCATTGGACATAGCAGTAAATTGTAATAAAAAGTAGCACCTTCTATCGGTGGTTTCCCCCGCTACTTATTTTTGTCTCTAGAACTCGGAAGCAGGGCTCTGGGGGCAGCAACCGCAGCGGGGTCAAGGAGTAGTGTCCTGAGCACGCTCCCTGTTGCGGTATGGACAGGGTCGAGTGGCAAAGCCCCCGAAGCCAGGCACAATTTCCTTCTTCCATGGCCTTCGAATTCTTCCTCGTGCAAGAATTTTCTCTAAGTACAAAGTACATACTTTATCGCAGTGTTGTTGATAAAAAACAACATTTTGTTTTTGCAGCTTGTTATAATGCAGTAACTGCAAAGTTGTCCTCACAGACTCACAAGTTTTGGTGAGTAATCGCTGAGTTTAAAAACTGTGGATAAAACCATCTACACACAAGTTGGCTGCTATGATTGCCTTAAATACATTAACCCCTCAACAAAACTATAGTAGAAATTTTATGATCTTGGTGGTAAGCCTGCAAAGGGAAAATTGTATTCGAAGTGATAAGAATATGAGGATTAAGGTAACGTTGCAAGTACAGTCAAGCAAATACACAACAGATAAATACAATTATACAAATAAGGGAAGACTGTATCTGGAAAAGCTACATCCCATTGTCGCAGCTTCTGAAACTAGTTGGGACCATAAGTACAGCCCTTTCTTATTCCTGATAGATCCTTCTCCAATTTACATTGAAACATTGTTGGGACAAAAGATAAGAACAGTCCAGTCATTCACTCGGGCCTGAGTGGAACATGTACTCCTGACATGCGGACACTTGGGAGAGGATGCTTGAGCAGCTTTTTCTTTACTGATTCCTGGACAAAGTGTTTGACTGGATCATACAACAGAATTTGATCCAGAGATTGAAGTCAGATTTGCTGACATTCTACATTTTGCTTCAGATGACCAATACAATCCTTTTGTTTTTTTATGTAATCTCTCATTTGGAAAATGCATTCCACCAGAATGGGAATTTGAATCTCATGATTGCCAATTTTGGCATCCAAGTGATGGATAGTTCCATCCAGTTTGCCAATGTCCTTAAGAATTGCTTCAAACACCGCAGATTCTCCATGTGCATTATCTTATTAAAGACCATACTAAGGAGCTTTATGGAAAAACTGGTTAGCTCTGGTGGATTCGATCCCTTGGGTCTGATAGTCACCAGCTTCAAAGCTAGGGGGAAAGAGAAGATCATTACTCCAATGTTTGGCCAAACACAGGTTTGAGCTACAGTCCTATGGGTGGTGGTGGTAGAAGAAGTGGAGTTATGCAAAATGTTTGGTTGGAATTTCAGCAAAAATATTAGGATCAGAGAAAACGTTGTGGCCCACAGGAGGGAAATTGTCTGTAAAATCAGGTATTGTAAGTGTACCCACATTTTGAAGCAGTGGAAAATCAGACCCAACATGAGGGTTTCCTGAAATGGGATGACTTGTCCAGGCTACCTTGGTACTATTATGTAGAACTCTTGAAGGATTTACAACTAGCTCTTCATAATCAATCCTGATCAAATGCTTATCCCTATCGGACTTAAGCTGGCCATTCATTGCCATTGTTGCTTTCTCTCCTTTATGTCTCTTATAAACTCTAAGAGTATTAATGGGATCAAACAGACATTTACATTTGTAGTGAGGGCCCTTACCTTTTATAGATTTTTAGAGCAGGTGCTTGCTTCTTCTAGGATTCATGATGTAGGGTGTACCTTTACTACTTCAAGCTCTGCTGATGTGATTTGGAACAAATGGCTACCTAGACAAATTGTAGGTCTCTTGCTTGAAATGCTTCATAAAGTCATCAAACCCTCATTGATTCTGCGAAATAACTAATGATTTGATGGCTGCATTCTTCTAAGATGTTTGTAATAGCTGACCAAATCACAAGACAAATCAGAATGCCCAATATGGGGTATGGTGCTTTTCTTTCAAATAGAAAGAACGTACAAGTCATCGTTTGTTGTATGCAAAGACATCCAGTCAAAGATGGTAAATCTGAGCATTCCATCATTTCAATATCCTGGTTGGTGTATGCAAGATTCAAAATATCCCAGATAATTTTGCCTGCGTTGGGGCATTGAAGAGTAACTTGAGTGAGGTAGCTAATATCATTGACCCTCCTTGCATCTGCTTTTTGAAATGAATCGGTATGGCTGCGTGGCTTGAATGTGGACAACATTTTCCCATGCATGCCAAGGAATTTCTCATGCAAATCCATTTGTATCAAGGAATATTCATGGCTGTAGGAGAATTCATTGAAATTGTGAGTGGATGGAGTGAAATATATGTTAAAAGGGCCAGCACAACGCCAAGGCTATCATTAGAGGGGGGCCTTACAACAACTAGTCTCTAGGGCAAGAGAATCATTTGCACACTAGATATAATAACCACAAAGAGAGGTACCAATGGAGATTAAGATGTGTGTTGACGTAATACAAATTGCTACATAGAATTAAAGAAACAAACAATATGAGAGGGTGCATGCATATCGGGTATTTACTTACTGGAGTGCAAAACATAAAGTGGTAAAACCCCTAAGCACTTAAGGAAGAGTGGAAGAGAACCTATAAGGATAAAGAATGAAAGACAAGATATCAAAGACTAAATGGTAAAAAAGGTAAAGATGACTTCCTCGAAGAGTGACATATATTTTCTAGTCAGCCAAACTCGTATATAGGTGTGCAACGACTTTGTATCTTTGATAGAGAGTCGTTATTGATAGGTGGGAATCTCCATGCTGAGTTGTAACATATGCCATGTTGCCTTGGAGGCAACAAAGAATTAAATGTACTTATAAGATATAGATTATGTGTTCGAACCACTCGGTTACTGTAAGCACTCATTTAAGCCAATTGTGCAAGTGATGGTATTTGCAACCAAATAATTAGTCAATTTGCTAAAGCCATCACCATCTCTAACTTGTAGGCATCTCATGGGCTGATGGTCACTAATAATATCCTTTCATTGATCTATTGACATTTTACTTGGACTCTGTAAGAGCATGATATGTTATGAACATTTATCCATTTGAAACATATTTAGAGTGTTGTGTCTCTAGGTCCACCATGTGGCTAAACCGGAAAGGGAATTGCTCTTTTACGTAATATGTGGTAAGTTGATTCCTTGTTGATAGCTAGAAAGCTTCATTCCCCAGTGATTCAGCCACTTGGTTGTGACGTTGTCTCTGATGATTGATATTTTGAATGCATGAGAATTGATTCCACCTCACAGTGAGTTGGATGCTTGTCAATCCGAATTGAACTCCGAATAGCCCTTTTTTGATGTTGTGTTCCTATGAATAAGATCAATTATTATTTTAGAGCCATCTTCAATTTGTAGGTTGACAAGACCATTAAGATTTCCCAGTTGATTTCCTTTGTTGAGAGCCCAAAATTTTGCTTTATCTTTCATGGTTGTTCCAATGAGTTGGGTATAAGCCAAGATAAGCTCCCCTTTAGATTGAAAATTATCCTTTCTATGCTTACCAAACCTGGGTTTCGCTTGGAAACTCTATCAAATTTGAACTTGAAAGCAGCTGAACCTGACGGTTGTCATTCTTGAAACCCGTATCCATTAGACACAATACTAGAAAGGGATGTTCCATATCCTGCTGAGATGAAGGTCAATCACACTTGTGGAGGAGGCCCATGAATGATCTTTAGCTTGACATATTTGAGCTGTAATTCAAATATGGGATTTAATCTATCTTGGCACCTGGGCCGGCAAACTATGAGTATTGGTGAATAGTCGTGCATTTTGATCTTTCCATACATACCAAAGAATGGATCCCAGTGCCAATTGATGCATTCTGTGCAGCAGCAGCATCTCACTTTTAAGTCCGGACCATTTGTAAACTAGCTTAGCCATAGATTCCAACTCTAGGGGGTTCTCCAAACAAAACTGCTATCTTTTGCCAGATTCATCAGGTATGTGCACTAAAAGAAATAATGATGAATTGCTTTTAAGTTTCTTCTACGGTTGGGATACATATTGGGTCCTACCCAACTTGGTTTTTCCAGATTGTCTATTGATAGCAATTTGCCATGAATTAGCAACCATAAGAAAATTTTGATTTTTGCCATAAACCGGTATCTCAAGTACCTTTCCATTTGTTCCCTGGGATATGTGGTGTTGAATGAGTCTTCATCAGAGAGTTTTATGCTATTGTTTTGCTACCACTACTAGTATGAGGTCGTATATGTCTATCTTCTCTATTGGTAAGAATGATTTGATGTCCTATATAGTTGATGGGTTCAGCGGTTTGTCCAACATTGGAGAGGCCAACATTTAGTAGTGTCCTTGTCCCAAAATGAGGTGGAGTGAACCATTGCTTTTATAAAAATCAGAAATTTATACTAATCCATGTGGCTGATGTATCATTGGAAGCATGGTTACCAAAATTGTGAAAAAATAGTGATTAATCACGATTAAACTTGAATCACCCCAAAAAAAGCTTTTTTCGTCGAATAAACTGCAATTAATTCCCAGTCAACCCTTATAGGTGTCAAAATCGTTGACCTTGGCGATTAAAACGTGGAAATTTCGATGTAAACGCGAAAAAATCACGATTCTTTAAAAATCATGATTTAAACACAATTTTATAATGATTTAAACACCTAGGATTAAGTACGGTTACGGTTTTAAGTTTTCCAATTTTTTCCAAATTAATCAAGAATTTTTGAAAAACACTTACACTTTTGAAAAAACGATTTTTTCATTAGATGATTAATGCTACTATGATTGGAAGATCCATAAAATTCAGTCCTGTGAGTGGTGGGTAACCATTCCAAGAGACTTCCCAAAGTCTTGTTTTTTGTCCATTTCCAACCCTCCACACGAGCTACTCCCAGAGAAGTTTTGTCCCTAGTTTGATAAAATTTGTTGTGCTAGAGATGGCAGATTTCCAATAAAGACAAAAGCTTCCCATTGTAAGGCCATAATTCTGATGTAATATGCTAATCCATATGGACTCAATGTTCCAGCACCTCCAAGCTGCCTTTGTTGCTAGAGCCTTATTGAAGAGAACTAAGTTTTTGATGTTTAGCCCTCCCTCTCTTTTGGGCTGACAGATTTTGTCCCAAGCCACTAGTGGGTATTTAAAGTGCACTGAGTTCCCTTCCACAAAGTCTCTTTGGATTGTGTGAATAGCATTGGTTGTCTGCATCGGAATGGAGAAACAGAGAGCATGTAAATAGGGGCTGCCTGAAGAACTGATTGGATCAGCTATATTCTTCCACCTAATGATAACCATTTTTTGGTCCAGCGGAATAGCTTAGGATGGAATCCCATTGTTCAGTAGCATTTGTTGTGTCTAGCAGGAAACCCAAATACTTCATAGGTAGAGTCCCCCCTTTGAAACCCAAGCAATCCAGTATAGCCCTTTTACAATGAGGCTAGATATTATGAAAGATGACATGGGATTTGTCTATGTTCATCTGTTGGCCTGAAGCATGTTGGTACATATGCAATACTATTTGAAGCAATCGGATCTCTTTTAGAGTCAGACTCGAGTAACACAATAAATCATCTAGAAAGTGAAAATTAGAGTACCTATTCCCACCATCAACCACTAGCAATCCATACACATTTCCCTGCCTTTTGGCTGCCCCTATGCTACTGCTAAGTGTTTCACTCATTAGAATGAATAGATATGGGCGAAGAGGGTTTCCCTGACAGAATCCTTTGGAGGCTGCAAAAGGTTTTCTTGGGTTCCCATTAACTGAAATATTAAAGGTAGGACATGTAATGCAGCTTTTAATCTATTTTATAGCCTTGTGAAAGGACGAAGTGTTTAGGCAATGAGGTCCAAGTTGAATCTGCCAAAAGCTTTGGAGATGTTGATTTTGATCATAACTCCAGGTCATTGTTGGGTTTTTAGTAAATGCAAGATTTCTTGTACCACCAAATTGTTATTTGTGTTCGGAAACAAAAGTTGATTGGGATGTGGATATGAGTTTCCCATAAAGGGTTTTATCCTTGGTGCTATCAAATTAGAGATAATCTTATAGACCATACCGCACAAGGCAATTGGTCCATATTGGTCTATCTACTCAACATGTGCCATTTTTGGAATTAGCACTAGGGAAGTGGCATTCATTCTTCTTAGTATATACTTGTTTGTGCGAGATTCCTCAATAACAACCATGAGATCCGTGTTCAAAATCTCCTAGTAGCACTGATAAGAGAAGGCTGGAAATCCAGCTAGCCCTAGAGATTTGTCGGGTTGTAACAAGGAAACAATTTGCTTGATTTCTTCTTCTGTGGCAGCTCGCAAGATTTTATCATTTTCATTGCGATTGAGGCTGTTGGGGATATGTTTGAGTGCTTGCTGTTACTTTTGTCTTCACTGGGTGGGATAGTTTCAATGACCACTTCTCAGAAGCAGTATGTGGCATATTCCACAATCTCAGTTTGGGAGGAGATGATAAATACATCCAAAGTTATTATCTGATGTAACGAATTTGAATGTTGTTTATTTTAAACTGTTTTGTGGAAGAATTTGGTGTTACGGTCTCCCTGCACAACCCATTTTTCTCAGGACCTTTGCCTCCAAATTTTTTTTTCTCGTAACTGTGATGTGGCCATTGCTGAATGAGAGATTGTTCTTGTGCTGCAGAATGAGTGGAGATGCTATTCTCTCTAATATATTTAAGGAGAGAATTGAGTTTGCCCTCAGAGCACAGAGTTGATGGATTGGGATTTCCTAATTCAAATCAAGTCCAAGCTCATTTCTAAGTTTTGAGAAGATATAACTTACCCATAAGTTTGTACCTCTCTCTATCTCGAATATATGTAACTCCTTTCAACGACTGCTCTATTCTTTGATCAATATCAAGTTGAGTTAACCATATCTTTTTGCATCTGAGTTGAAGGTTGCCCTTAAGAGGTGCTATCTTCTGTATGCTGATTGATATTAGCCAATGACCGGACAGATTTTTGTCATTAACCTGGGCTACTATCTGTTTCAAAGGATAGATCCAATCCTCAAAAACCAGAATTCTGTCTATTTTTTCAGCAATATAACTATTCCCTTTTCTCCAGTTACACCAAGTATATAATCCTTGTGCGTATTCCATTTTCAATTAAAGATGTTGTATGTTCCAACCATGATAAGCTAGCTAGTTCTGGGGTTGTATCTCTTACCTCCTTTTTTTCCACTGTCCAATTTGATAGTGTCAAAGTCGCCCATGAGCAGCAAGAAAGGTGGAGGGCATGCTAGAATCCATTGCTGTAATTGATGAAGTTGGTCAACTTGAAGGTTGCCCCAAGGCAGGATATCAATATTGAATATACAAAATTGCAGAAATAGTTGATAAGAATGAAAAACAACCATCAGTCCCCAGCAGAAGGATTTATGGGAAGTTAGAGCATATCTTGAGGGGTTCCAATGGATTAAGATTCTAGTAATAGGAAATAGGATGGTGTGTTTTCTGCTCCAACTGCCCTCAAATTTCTGAGGCAGTGTGTTTTCTGCTTCAATTGCCCTCTTATTTCTGAGGCTTCATCGATCTGGACCTCATGACTTCTTGTAGAAGAATCGTGTCATCCTTTTCTACCTTGATCTTGTTTTTGAGGTAGAGACCTTTGTTGGCGGCATTCACACCCCTAATATTCCAGGATAGAATCTGCACTAAATAACTTGTGAGGAATCAAAGGTGCTCGCCTCCTGGGGGATTCCTAATGCTTGGTTTTCAGAGCCCAAATTTGCATCAGCTTGGTTTTTGTGCCTCCTACATTGTTTTCTTCTTCTAGCTCCATGGTCTCAAGAAGGGATTTCCTTTTCAAGATTACCTTGGATCCCATATTCCCAGATCTATGGATATGAGCTCAGCTGGCATATAGTTTGTGTGACAAACTATTTTTCTTATTGTGTTGGGTTTGTTTGCCCCTTCTTTTGTGAAAAATTGGATTTTCAAGAGACTTACCATTTATTTTGTTGTTTTGAATACTGACAGATTTTTGAGTGTTTGTTCTTAATGTTGTGCCGTCCTCAGAGTCCTCTCCATCCTGCATGTCCTCCAATTCCTTATCAGTTAAGGCTGCAAACAGATTTGTATAGAAGATCTGCTTTAATTTATAATATGTTTTCTTCCCTTTTCTAGAGTAAGCCTTCTAAAATTTGTTCGAATCCATTTCTTTTTGTTGATTGGCTTTTGTATCTGATTTCACAGATATAAATAGCTGGTTAGGGTTACTTCTCTGCTGAATGATAGCATGTTCTTGCTACTCCTGGGTTGGGCAGATCCTGGCCAAATGGTCATGTTCATAGTGGATCCGGCACATAAAAGGAATATTTTCATAATCCAGGGGCTGTTCCCATTCTATTCTTCCCATATCTAGCATGCATCAATCAGGCATGGGTATCTCGAGATCCAGATCCTTGCATATTTCAAACCTCCCAGATTCCTTGTGAATTCCGAGGAGGCTATGTAGTTGCCAATAGCAGTCCTGATTTTCTTCAGAGATGATTATTGTCAGTACTCACTAGGGAGAAGTGGAAGCTTTACTCAAACAAAAACTATGCTGGAGAGGTCTTCAGTTGGATTAAAAGCTAGAGACCAATGTTTCATGAAGAGACCAGCCTTCTTGAGGAACCAAGGTCCTCCTTGGAAGATTTGATCTTTCTCACTTTTGGTTGCAAATACTCTGCTATAAAGTAACATTTAGGCATCATCAATAGTTCAATTATTTTAGGGCCTGGGAATAAACCCATAAATTTGTAAATTAAAGCTCTTTCTTTTAGTAGGCAGGTCCTTTGTTCCATTTCATCCATGGTGGAGGAGACCTTAGGAGGTGTGTCCAATTTCAGATAACATCCACTCTTCTATGCTGGATACATGGGTTTGATGACCATTTGTTTGACATGGCTTTGCACAAAGCTCCTTAATTCTTCTCGACAGATCTGTGATACCTCTTTCACCGATGCTATTCTGAAATCTTCTTGTGCCGATTGAGATTGAGCACAAAGTATTGAGTCATGGAAATGTCTGATAATGGCTCATGGCTGGGCAGGCCATGGTTTATTCCAAGGGCACAGCGCTTAAGGCTAATCAACCTTAGGCCTGCAACTGTACAGAACTAATGGCTGGTTGGAAGCAGCAAAGGAGGTTGAGAGAGATGGGAGCCATGTAAGCATTGTAGGTGGCCGCAAAAAACAAAGTAATCCTACAAACTCTGACTAAAACAGTGTACAGGTTTTAACTTTTCAGCAAAGTCTCTGGCCTCTTCCTTAATGGCCACAAAATCCACTGGCTCCCCCAAACAATTGTTAAAATACATAAGATAATGTAGATGCAACCCAAAACAAGCACATTATCCCAATAACGATATCATAAAAAATGCATAGTATTGTTAACATTATCCCAATAACGATATCATAAAAAATGCATAGTATTGTTAACATACATAAGATAATGTAGACGCAACCCAAAATAATCAAATTATCCCGATAATGATAACATTGTTAAAAATGCATAGTAACTATGCAGTATATCATTAAAAAGCCCATTTCAAGTACTTTGTAAGCTTCTACTCATCAAGGAATGCTAATAGCTTCAGGCATGTTGTTTCCACTAAAAGCATTAAACTTCTACCTCTGAAGTGCATTTAAGACTTTTTTTGCCTTGCTAATCTGTTTTTATAACTATTCTCATGTCATTATCTGAGCATATTCCCATCTGAAACAGCTATTCCACATGCTTTTAATTGAATGCATTGTAAACCCTCTTCTTTGCCAATAGCTCTCTAATCATGCCAACTTCTACATAATCAATTCCTAGTTTGATAAACATGACAAAACAAATTTGTAGAGAAAAATTTGATTTACTTATGTAGTGCAGAAAATCTTTCAACAGAAATTTCAATTTGCCTTGAGACATAAAATAAGAGCGGATGCTTCCAGTAAAGTTTTCAAACAGGGAAAGAAAACAACAATTGCATTTATTAGCATGTTCAATGCTAATTGAAATAGATAATTGATGGTTTTACGGAGACAACAGAGGGAGAGGAGGAATCTATATTCTTCATTCCACTGATATTTTTAATGTCTATACTTTATAAAAGACTTTTCTGATAACTCCATAAAGAACGGCCAAACCTAGCTTTTTTTAATTACAATGAACTTCAACACACAACTTGAACATGTCACATAACAACTATTTTATAACTCAACTCCCAAGGACACTTACTAAAAAGTCACTCCTAATCATAGACACGTGACTCGGACTCGGAAAAGACTCAGCAAGCCTATTTTTGGCTCGGACTCAGACTCGGAAAAAAGACAAGGCAAATTTTTTTTAAAAATCTTTAAAAAGAGCGAATTTTAGGAGGAAAAAAAAACTATTAAAATGCATCATTCTATATCAAATCGACTTAAAAATACACTCAAAACTAGTCGATTACATCTAACCTACACATGTTAACACAAAGAAGTATAAATGTATAAACTCAGGATGGTATAAATGCCCTTGTAATGCTGGACTCAGTTTTAATTCCATTCTTGATCTAGTGGTTTTTGTCTCTTGGAAACTTATTAGGGTGGCTCACCTCATTGAATGGACCTGGCCCGGTATATGTATCATGATATTGTAATTTCATTGATTGTCGGTCTATGCCAATGACAATGGAAGTCAAGTTAGTGGCTTGTTCTGAAATATATGTTCAAACATACAGGAAGCATGGATAGAATAAAACTCTACTCAGTAAAAGCGTTAACTGTTTTGCTCAAAATATGGCAGGAAGGATATTGGAAGTTCTGAATTTTGTTTTCAGTTGATAGAGATCTAGTTCCATAATTGTGGTTATTGCCATGCAATTTCTGAGTTTTATGCTTGGGAAAGTTTAGATATATGCTCAGTGAGTCAGTACAATCTTTCTGAGTCTTAAGGAATGCTATTGCATGGTATTTGGACTGTATCTAAATTTCAATCAATTATTTGATTTGGATGTTCTGTTTCCAAGGGAAATCATGGTAGGTCTGGGACTGAACTCTAATTACCCTTGTGGTAATTTTGTAAAACACTAGGTCTGCCTGGGTTGATAGTGATACATTGTAAAATACTGGGTTTGCCTGGGTCTGGCTCCTGTTTTTTAGCACACCTTAATTCCTTTTCATGTTTCTTTTTTAGCAGAGTCTAGTTAAATTTTCCACAAGAGTAACAGGGCAAGATTGACAAGAGTCTAGTTATATATATATAGAGAGAGAGAGCAAGGATTCAGTGAATCTTGGGCGGGACAAGCCAGTTTGCCCAGACTCACAAGTCCTGTCCCAGGACTCGCCAGGGACTCGTTGAGGCTGCTCAGGCTCAGATCCACGAGTCCTCAGCAGGACTCGCCGAGTCTCGATTCTGCTCCTAATGCTTATTAAAATAAACATTACAATAAATATTTCTTTAACAAAAATTATGTGGATCAGCTTCTTAATGAACAAGTCCAATGTCAAATTACAACGCAGCTATATTCACCATTCATGCTTATCTACTCCATCAAGATGTAACACTCAAACTTACAAATAAATATCTCTTCCTATAACTTTGTTTCCCTCAGAAAGGCCAACAATTGCTACTCTGCATGTGACCTTCCTTATTTTCAAAACAGCATATTTAAAGACAAGTAAAAAATCAGTTCTTTGCATAATAGGATATGCAATTTATTGTGAAAGATGAGAAACAAGATGAAAGCTACTTTCGTGCAAAGATAAGCACAATGACTATTGTTTTGGTCAATGATTTTTCAAAACCTCAATTTGGATTACATTTTATGAGTCTTCAAAACTAGTTTGTGCAATTTTAGCAAATGGAACACAAATTTTTTGATGCTTTTTAGTTTTTACCATAGGAGTTTTGGGAAGTAAAAGGATATGCATAAACGATATGGTTTCCATAAAATCAATATTGACACTCTCGCATTTGCAAGGAAACAAAGCGTGCTTAATTTGAGAAGAAGGGTTTAACTTCACAAAGTTGGAATGATTATTTTTAATGCTATCTGATTGCAGTTAACTCTTACAAAAATAAATTCGGTGAACCACTAGTAAAAAAATCCATGCCAAAGAATTCGGAGAACTGAGTCATTGCACTTGAATTTTTTTCTTCAAAGACTACACTTCAATGAGCCAATTGAAACAATACGTTTTCCCGAGATCTAACAGGATCATATGTTACTCTATTACTCCCTTTCTAATGTTTCATTACAATTCTCTATCCCTCCCTTTCTGTGGCATTAACCGTTACAGTTCTTTTTCCCTCCCTTTCTTTGGCCTTTACCGTTACAATTCTTTGTCCCTTCCTTTCTGTAACATTTAATTCCTTTCATTTCATTCTTGTAGTTCAAGGAAACGAAATGCACCTTCTTCCAGGTCCATATATACCTCCAAGACGAAATACTTGTGCTGGAATGCCCACATTTTTGCCTAATATTATCCATGCTTTCTCGGCAGCCAACCTCACCAAAGACGTTTCATCCAGTGACTTTGCCGGAGAACTGCAATGTGCACCCATTTAGTTATAAGTAAAAAGTAGATGTTGAAGTAGGTAACTGATTCCAAATCATCAGCAAAGGCAGCAAATGCCAAGCATAGTACTTACTCTTCATCGACCCAATCACCACCCCAGTGACCATACACTCCTGGAAAAGAAATTCTCACTCATTTATTTCCTTGCCATACAATTGATTTTACACATAACTGAACTTTGACCTTGCATAAAAAAGCATAAACCAGCACTAAGAAAATTCTGGTTATACTTGAGAGACATCCAAATCATAGTCCATACGGTAGAAAACAGAAAGGACATTCATCTACAATTATTCATTTTGCTGCTGATAAAAGCTTAATATAGAAAATACACAGACAAAAGAAAAAATGTTGAAACACCATCAGAACAAATTACACAAAATCAAGAAGGTTGATATTACAAATGACATTCCACTCTAGTTAAACAAAAACTTAAGGACATTGGGGAAGCCAAGATTCAAAGGTTACAAGACATGAGATTATGAACTTCAGGAAAGTGCATATAAGGCACACCATAAGAATAATTATTCATTTTGCTGCTGATAAAAGCTTAATATAGAAAATACACAGACAAAAGAGAAAATGTTGAGACTCCATCAGAACAAATTACACAAAATCAAGAAGGTTAATATTACAAATAACATTCCACTCTAGTAAAAAAAAAAACTTGACATTGGGGAAGCTAAGATTCAAAGGTTACAAGACATGAGGTTATGAACTTCAGGAATGTGCATATAAGGCACACCACAAGAATAATAATGAACAAAAATAGTCCCAATAGGCCGTGCTGGATGATGTGAATATCTAATGTACAAAGTATCATGACAAGGATAAGATATTGGCCTGGATAAGGTGTTGGCCTACATGGTAATAATATTTAATTATCATGACATGTCAACCAAATGTGTTAAGAGTGACTACATAATGCATATGCATTTCCATATGAGAGTGGAATTACTTTTCCTCATAATTAAATAAGAGATTTACAGGGACCCTCACCTGTAAAAAAAGAAACCAGAACAAATTACACCAGACCTAGTTCAAAATAGACCATGCTGTTAAATTAAAAATCGCAGAATAGGTTTTGTGCATACATAATGGACTGAATCTAAACTATAAACCTTAACCAGTACCCTTTTTTGCCTATAATAAATATTAAGCTACATGACCTAGGAAGACCTGTTATTAAAGGTAAAAAACAAATTTATTAAGCCAAATCCAGTTGCATGCTTCAAACTACAGCTGGTTAAATGACAAGATACTCCTCCCTCAGCATGATATCCCTACCCCTCACCAGATTCTACAGTGTTCCATCTGCATCTGGTACTGGTACAAACCAAGTGGCTTGCTCCTCGTTGACAGAAGCACTCATTTGACCAGCATATAAAGAACATCCTTGGGAGGTATTGACCTACATGGTAATAATATTTAATTACTAGTACAGATATCTTAAATACATCTTTCTGAAAAATGCCAGGAGATATCACTCTTGAGGTCCATCTTGGGATTTTTATATACCACATTGATTAATGACTCCATTGCCTTCGCAAATTTCATGTTGAGTGGTAATAGATGACCTCAATTTAGATTCACCACTATATCATGTTCGAAAAAAACTTTCTGGCTAAAAAAAGGGCTTCAAACTCCACCATATGCCCAAGACAATAAAATTTTTTGGTCGACTTCTCCAAGTGAAAAGAAAAAACTTTCATATGATGGTCAAATTGACATCAAATTTAAATGTTATGTACTCACAAACATTACAGACCATCACCACCCCACCAGCAGCCATTGTAGGATGCCTATCTATGTAATGACCTCAATTTAGATTCACCACTGTCAGTCTCAAAAACTCTTTCTGGACAATTTTTCGATCGACTTCTCCAAGTAAAAATAAAAAGCTTTCATATGATGCTCAAATGGACGTCAAATTTAAAGTCGGCATTAATGTTTGTGCACTCACGGACATTACAGCCCACCACCATCCCCGACAACCATTGTAGGACACCTATCGATATAATGGTATATAATATTATAATAATAAATATAATAACATCATATATTATAATTATATGATAATATCATATAATATACAAGTACAAATATCTTAAATACATCTATCTGAAAAATGCTACAATTAGTTTAAGGAGCTCCGACTATAGTACATGATTCTACCTAGGTTTCTTACCATTTTGAGCCCCAATATTCAATAGTAAGGAGGATGGGGTATTCAAATGGAAAGAAATGGATTCAAGAATTCCAACTCTACAATTAGTTTAAGGAGCTCCAACTCTACAAATAGTTCGAGAGCAAAGCAATCCAACGAGTGCGGCTGTTATGAACCTTTTTAATTCTATGCAAACAATAAATGTTAGGTAGTGGACCTGTTGTCCAGTGTTTTGACACAGACATACAAAGGGGTTCAAAAAGTCTCCCGTTTTCATCTAAGATTTAAATATGGTACAGCTTGCCTACACCTGTATAATGATTGGAAATATTTACTAACACTGAAACAAATCTGATCTAAGTTGCATGAATTTTATTTATTTTATGAATCTTACGTAGAGACACAATTTTTAATGACAGGTATTCTAACCCAAAGGAGCATATACTTCTCTGCATAAATAAATTGCTTATGGCAAAGGTGGCCGAAGTCCAGATTTACAATAAACAGTGCAGAAATCAAAATTATTCATTGGAATTTAGTTTCTGAATAACACACATTCAAACAGAATTTCAAGCCAAACAAACCAATGAAGCTTCGAAATCATTCATGCAAACAACATTAGTTCGAGTACATAAACAGCAATTAAACATCTTCAAATTGGCAGCAAAATGAAAGATAAAGCACGACATTAATAGAGTGAAAACTTGTATTAATACTATACCACATACATTCAAAGCCATTGTAAAGAAAAAATTCCTTGCATAGAATCCGTATTATTACAGCATCTCATTACAAGAGCCTGTTTTTTTCTAATAATCCACTCTATTACAAAGTTACAAGTTTCTTTTTATAACCACCAGATCTTCGATGCTTTCCCTTCAAAGGGAATATGAAACAATCAGTTGTAAGAGCCCCGCCACCTTCTTTAGAACAGAAAAAACATGCTTTTCTTTGACTTTTCAAAGCCATATGAACATTAAGGAGGGTTTTGTGGGCACTAAAGGCTACTGAGATAGGCATGCCAATAAAGGAAGAGCATCAGCTCCCCGTGACTAATCTTGCAAACATTCTCTTCTGACCAGAATCACACACCACCAACCTTGAAGCCCATTCAATGTGCTCCTTCCTCTCTAGCATCGACTTTGAAGCCGATCTGATGCACCTCTCCTTCAACAACACTGGACTTGCAGCCAATCTGGCGTGCCTTGAGGACAACTTGACGCATTGCCATTTGCCCACATTTGAGGAGGCTACAAGAGCATCATTCAGTAAGGAATCTCAACTCCCATCACCCCTTACATAAGCTTGGGGAACTTCAAAAGCAGAAGTTGATGGAGCGTTCTTCCCTATACCACCCATTTCAGGGATGCATGTGATCAAAATGGTGATCATAGTTCTTTGTCTAAGCCAAGGGAATAGGTGAATGGAGTATTTTCCCCTATGCATGCCCTTCTTCTGAAAACCTTCCTTTCCATTTCTGCTAAGTTTGGCATGATTTCTTTGTTCATGGTAGCAAGCATAAATAGGAAGCCAAGACTGATTCTAACCTTATCTTTTTCTGACAAATAACTCTGAGTGTACGTATCAGAACGGGAACATAGTTATCAGATCTCCTTTGAAATATGAGCTTAATTCTCAACCCCTGATAACGCTCTGCTTTATTGCCAAAAGTGACTTTCAAGAACCTTGAGATCTGCAAAAATGAACCGTACTTGCTAAATTAAGGGAAGTTTGCAGATATTTGCTTGACACCAAAATTAGACTAGACCAATGAGGCCTGGATGCCGAAGTACAATCCAAATGACTATATAAAGTGATATTAGTTCTGCAAAATCTGCCTCAGGCAGTGCAAACTTAGGTGTCAGTCATAACTTCCTTCTATTTGCTGCCTTTGACATTTCCTCAATGCGAAGCTTTCAATATTCCAAAGCTTTTCAATTTTTGCAGTGCTTTTGTCCTTTGCAGTGGTTTCGCAATGTTGCGGAGCTTTCCCACATTGTAATGTGTAGCTCTCTATAGTTTTGTGGTGATCTCACAATTGTGCGAAGCTTATATGGCTTTGTGATGCTTTCTTCATATGTGATCCCTTCGCAACCTTGTGAAGCTTCCCCTAGTTCAGCAAAGCTTTTCTTTTCCTTCTACCTTGCAGTGGTCTTCACAGTTTTACAAAGCTTGCCCTTTCTTTCTACCACTCTTGTTAATTTCTTGGTGCTTGGAGCCTGCATCAAGAGAGAAAGACACCAAATCCTTCCTAAAAAAGCAATTCATAGGATTCGGCAAGGGGAAATCAAGAGAGTAAAGGTATAAGATAGGAACTTCAAAGCACAAAACCATTAGAACCTGAAACAAAGAATACTAATGGTGAAAACCAAAAGAAGGTACCCAAAAAGAAACTTGGAGTGACATTAGGGGAATGCAAAAAACTATAAAACGCCCAGAAAATATTCCCAAAACACATTCATTGTGGTAATTCATTGGTTTCATTATCATTTAAATCCTTGAAAAGGGGTGGCCCTACATTTGCATAACTAATCTCTTTTGGATAATAGGTCCACCAATCCACCTTTTCCAATTTGAATGTGCCCACTTGAGGCTTAACCTTCCTTTTCGCTGCCTTGAGGTAACATCCATGATGTCTTCTAACCACTTTTAGCACTCAATGCTATCCTTCAGAAATAAAAGGTAAGAGGCTTTGTGGGCTATAATGATTCCCAAGATGTTGGCTTGTATTAGGGCATGGCCAAGGAGCAACAACATCATGGTCACTAAATTATCAAATACTCAGTGTAGTCATTGACAGAATTATTTCTTCTACTTGATGCTTCCTTGCAGTTTAATCATGTTTTAAAGCATTTTATACATAGTTCTTCACTTTTAAGATGTGCAAATGTCACATCATTGCAGCCTAAGCTCTTTCATTCCAACAATGTCATGAACCTAGAGCATAAGATTGTGTTTACTGTTCTATAAAAGGCTTACAGAATTATGATTTTTCCGAATGCAGCATGGTTCTAACTTCTGCATATGCAGTGGTTGTTAGCAGTTGTAACACCCTAGTTAGTCTGACAGGTGTGTTAAATTTTCCAAGTAACAAAGCAATTTAAACTTTTATCAAAAACCACTTTATGTCACACTTAACATTCTTATAAAGGCACATATGATCGCATTGAGTGACTGAAACATTTAACAATGTCTTTGATTTCCATTTTCATAAATATACACAAGTACAAGAGCTTTGCTTTTCACCAATATGACAGGGAGCAAGATAGTAATGCAACACCAATAACAGTGCACATAATCTGTACGAATATTTTATCAAATCAAATGAAAATCTCATGCACTATAGCAATTTGATGAAAGGAAAAATACAGATTAGCAGAAAACACTGGACATAGTGTGTAAGAATATTTTCTCAAGCCAAAGAAAAGGCTCGTGCACTATAGAAATTCAATGAAATGAAAATATACTTACTAGTTGACGACAAGTAGCCCATCCAACAAATATTTCCATCAGATATTGCCTGCTGTAATACTTCCCCAAGTTGAAATATTACCTGTTATATATCATGTGTAATTACGAAAAAAGTGGGAGGCATATGGATTTTAACACGTTCAGAATAGAATAGGGTGTTCAAATTTTCCATGTTAGTGAAAATCTTATTTCCAAGTCATTTGACGTCTTTTGCTTTCTATTTCATTATTGAAAGAGTTATATTTAAGATAAAATGATACAGATAATTAGACATCTTGACATCCAAGGACTTCCACAAATCTAAACAGATTAAACTACATTAAAGAAGACTTCAGGACATGTTCTAACCAGATCCTTTCTACCACCAACGCTTGGAGGAATGGAACTGATGACGTGTGTTGCTTCATAGAGAGCTCCCAAACCAGCTACTCTGCAATTAAATTGATTTCAACACGAATTTCAGAAAGACAAGAATTAATTAACTTCCAAAGGAGAAATCACATGAGGGGAAATATCATTCATCTTTGTAACATCCAGCTGAAAGTGCTGAAAAGAAGTCAACACTGTAACTTGACTGCTTACCAACATGACTACAAAAGTGTGGATACTCACCACCTTGTTATAGCATTTTTCAACAACCATGCACTTTTGCACAAATGGGATGTTTCAAGAAGCTAGAAAGGAGAAATGAATCATGGAAAACATAGCTTATAGATAAAAGTCAAAGATCTTATGTTTCCACAGTCCATAAAATAACAAGAGATTTTTTCTGGAAGAAACTGTCTGTTTTTAAAAACAGACAGTTTCTTCCAGAAAAAATCTCTTGTTATAGATAAAAGGTTTATCGAAGAATTTCTAAAATTAAACAAGTTTTTAAAAAATGCATTCATATATATTGAGATGAAAACCAACTATAAGTTATTTGTGGCCATAGGAAACACTGACGCAGACATTCTCATGTGCCAAATATTGTTATACAGAAACGCCAATTTCAAATTATCTCAAACTACTAAAATCTCTGCATAGATTGTTCCAAACAGGACAAAAGGAATAGAAAGATAAATTAAATTTTATAAACTTTATGTTTATATATATATATGTTATTTGGAGTTCATTTATTACTAACAAAATACAACCTCTTGAATTTGTGTTCACAAATCAAATATGAATGACTCTACGCATCCTTAATTAGGTTAACCATAATACGATCAAAAAAGACAAGATTTTTAACTTCTCAAACTATTCAAAATGTATTTCAGTAAATCTAATCAGAAACAAACTTTCATGAAGAGGAGGACAGAAGAGAGAGGTCAACTAAAGATGGAATGGTGCCCACTTGTGGACCTGTACGTGAAGCTCAATATGGATTGTGCCCCTAAAGGCAATCTCAGTCAAGCAAGTGTTTGCAGAGCGATCTATGATACGAATAGTTCATCAACCCGATGGTTCTATGAGTATCAGTATAGCCTCAATTAATGCGACTGAAGCAATGGCCATTAGCTAAGGAATGCGAAAAGCTCTTACAACACCCATAAAATTCAAAGTAGCTGGGCCAACTCTAATCTCACGATTGAGAAACTTAATGATCTATCTGCTATAAAAAGGTAGAGTTCATGTTTTAGGCCACAGCCCAGCCAGCATGCAAACTGACATATGATACCCCCATAAAGAGAACATGTTAGCAAATAGGTTAGCTCCTTAGCAATATTTTATATTTGGCCTCTGAATTTGGCAATGTCCACTTTACCTATGTTTAGAGGACAGCCAATAAGGTGGCTAACAGATTAGAAAATGTGACTATTGGCCAAATATGTTGGACCACGTACTTTAACTTCATTGATCCCAAAAAACAAATTTGAATATCATAGGACCATACATGTTCCTTCTGAACACCCAACTATTTAGAAAAACAGAACTGGATGTATAGTTATTCTTTGGCAAGTTACACTTCCCTGAACATTCAGAAATTACTATAAGGCTAAAGCACAATAGTGTGTGCTTATGCACTATTCTTGTTAAAGTGGTAGAAATAACTGGAAGGAATGTAAAGTGCTAATTGCCTGCCAGTGAACTGCCAATTCCTGAGTTTTGAAAACTCAGGCTTCCCGAGTTTAATTTCTTGAATTTGGGATTTAAGAACAGTGAAAGCAAGGGACATCGAACTTCAAAAGATATAATTTACATACGTGAATTCTTGCATCGTATCCTCTGCATTGAATATAAATGCACCATATCCCTTTTCCTCAAGTTTCTTCCTCTTCTCTTCACTAGTGCATGTTCCTGAGACTCTCCTGTATTGGATTGAAAGCAAAGTCCAACCAATGGATTATATGAATTGAAAAGCATTTACCAGGGAAAAAAAAAAAAAAATCTCACATCATCAACAAAGCCACTTCTCATAGTTAGTCCCAAGCGAACATAAATGCACTTTCCTTTCTATCCTGTAGACTTCAGGTTATTATCCCCAGATGATCATTGAATCCATATGAACTCTTATTGGGGGGAAACTGCAAGATGGATATGATTGTATTGAATGTAAAGAATTAATTATCAATCCATGAAATGTGCCATGTCACTTACAAAAAGGAAAAGTGGATGGCAAAAGACAGTGAAACTCAACATTACAATATTCTAAAATTTCTACCATCAACACAGAAAAATGGAAGAAGAACTACGTTTTCGTGTACAAAAAAAAATGAATACTTCGACTCCAAACTTTACTATTTACATACTACCAACAACTACTGGCATATATAAGAGAGAGCATATTTCTACAATCCATAAAGTAATAATGAAGATTTCTGGTTAAAACCATGTAGAAAATTTTAAATCAACGTTTCGGATCACACTCCATGATCCATCATCAGGGTGTGAGAATGGTATGAATAGATTCAGGCTCGGGTTTCTATTTAGAGGTGTTAACAATGAAGTGCTGCAATGCTGCATAGTTGGATATAATAAAATATTAAATATTAAATGAGGTAATTCATTAATTGTCCGCTATTAAATTAAGGAAACTGAATGATAATTTATTTCTATTTGCCATCATTAATAAACTAAAAAGCTACCATCCCCAAGAAAGATTGCAATTAAAAATTAAAAATAGAAATTAAAATCTTAAAAAGCAAAATAATAATTAAAGAAGTGACATTTATTTAATAATTACCCAAATAAGAAATTAAAAGATTTAATTTTACTATATATTAACAATCTAAGAAATTAAAATTCTTTAATTTCTTTGATGACCTATATTTTTAATATTCTTAAATGATCTATATTGTTAAAACTTAAGATCATAGATGGCATAATCGCTGGTTTGTCGATTAATCGCAGGTCTTCAGGAAAACAGGTACAGGCCACTCAAAATCACGGTTTTTTTTAATCAGTACCCGGCGAGTACTCGCCGGCCTGTTGCAGGGCCTGTACGCATCCAGATCCCGCAAACGCGTCTTGGACGGTCCAAGAACACTGAAAAAACACTGATTTTTGTCCTATAAATGCATACATGCCCCCTCATTGGATTCAAATCTAATAGAAAACATTTCCCCAACGTTTTATAGACTCATTTGATACATTTTGCAACTGTAATGTCTATAAAAAAAAAAAAAAATGATAAATTTAAGCATTTTTTTAATTTGTCGATTATTACCGATTAATCGCGAGCATCTGTCGATTAATTGCCAGTTAAAAATTTCCCTCCCCTCGGCGAGTACCGAGTATAGGCATGCGAACTATGGTTAAGATATTGGAATTTTATTAAAAATTCTTTAATTTATTTAATGACCTGTATTGTTAATATATAGTAAAAATAAATCTTTTAATTTCCTATTTGGGTAATTAGTAAATAAATGTCAATTCTTTAATTATTGCTTTCCATTTTAAGATTATACTTTCTAATTTTAATTTTTAATTGCAATCTTTCTTGGGGATGGTAGCTGTTTAGTTTATTAATAATAGTAAATTTAAATAAATAATCATTTGGTTTCCTTATTTAAATATCAGACAATTAATGAATTACCTCATTTAATATTTAATAATTTATTATGTCCAACTACACGGCATTGCAGCACTTCATTGTTAAAATCTCTAAATAGAAACCCGAGTCTTCAATCTATTCATACCATTCTCACAGCCTGATGATGGATCATGGAGTGTGAACTGAAACATTGATTTAAAATTTTCTCTAAGGTTTTAAACAGAAATCTTCATTTTTATAACTACTGTCATGTTGCAGCATGAAACGAGTAGGGAAATATTAATGTTACAAAAAGTTTCCATGACTCTGACTTAAGGAAATGGGGGGATGAGTTTCAGGTATAGTAGGGGATGACGAACCTAATTTTAAGTTACTAAAGGGGACAAGAAGTTTAAAATATGCAAAAATCTGTCATTTTTTGCATCAGTATGCTTGATTGAAAACTAACATAAAATCGCCTATTTCTTGAAGAGAAACTATGCTAATGAAATTAATATTTAATCATTGTTGTACTTTTAGCATGTTTAATAGGACTATCTACCTTGCTACTAGCAATCCATAGGATGTTAGTCTTAGTTTATTGTATTACTTTACAACAGTGTAGCAAGAAACGCAACGATGTTTCACCATTTTGCATTATAATGTGCAAATACAGCAATGCAACAGAGACTTTATCACTAATGGCAGTAGTCCATCCTGCAGGGTGCTGGCCACTATACATCTGTTTCACCATGGTTGTGGGGCCTTTGTGGTCATGTTTCGCAGATACAAGCAAAAATATAGAAATTTAACAAAAATCGTAGAATCTCAGAGGCTTCTTGAGGTCATTGAGCTGTAAAAGCTACACTGAATGAATGCCTCTTTAAAGATTAGTGAGATTTAGATTCGTTTTTTAGTACTTGGTATGTTGTGGCATTCGCAACTTAAGGTTTAAAATAGGATGGTATTTTTGGGACATCACTGTTTTGTCTTATTGATATATTTAATCATTACAATATTTAGAATGTGAACCTATAACACACCCACATATTAAGCACCTTTAAAAATCCACGTAGAATTTAATGCCTACCCTACAATTCTATTGTGAAATCCTGAATATTAAGATAAATATTTTTAAATCATAATTACATTCCTAAAATTGTCATAATAATAAACTTATATAAAAATAATTAAAAGAAAATTATGAGATGTTATAGTCATGTTAAATTATTTATTCCAATAACGGTTCAAAATATATATATATAAAATATAATATGAAATTTTCCACAGCTTCTATATTTAAAGAAAATTAGGTGTGAAAATTAGTCACTCTAAATTTAAGTAAATCCCCTAGAAATATTAGTACTTATTTGGCTTAGAGCAAGCTAGGGTTTATATAGGCACAACTAGGCTATTTTGATGATATTGGTTTTATCCTATATATATATTGTACGTTTTTTTAAGAAACACTTGTGTAAATATTAGATTATAAATAATGTTGCACACATTTGACGTACATTTATTTTTGTCTTAATATAAACTATCTATGTTTGGTTTGTTGAGCAAATTCAGATGTTTGAACTATATGTATGGTTGAATTTGAGGAATTTCTATTAAAAAAGTAAATTATAAATAGAATAAACTTTTTTCTCAGACACAACCTATCTCAACCTTGTTTTGCGTCACATTGCCGTTGCCATCACATTTCCTCGTTTCTCATTTTTTGCAACTTAGCTTTACAATATGTATAATATTTTTTTATTTTTCTGTTGTCTGATTTTGTGCATTTGAGAAAAGAATGCAAGTGACTTATGATTAAGCATGTCTTTAGTAAGGAGGAACTTATGTGGATGGTGTATGCATATACCTTAACAGTGCCAAGGATTGAATCAAGTGCAATGTGTTATTTTATCCTCCATTTGAGCAGAGGTGGACTACAATATGATCTCTTTGTCACGCTCTAACCTGTGGTTATAGTTTGCTTAGATATTTAGGTTGATGAATATTTCCAATGAAAGTGCACCTTTATTATGGTTTTAAGTGGAAGTCCAGTATGATTTACTGCCACCTTTATCTATGGCGCATTTTAATGATTTTATAGATAGTAGCTTACAGGCCTATCCATATAAATGCTAAAATCGCAGTTAATCAAGTTCTTAGTTAGTGATGCAATGTTTTGGATAAGGGCTTGTTAATAGGAACTAGAAGCCAAGAGAGGGAAAATGTAATATCACTTTTATGATACCCAGAAATTAGTGAAAATTAATTTATTTCAAGTCTTATAGAAACGAGAAGATAATGAATATTTCTGTCTTTCATTGGTTGTCATATAAGATTAGATGTGCTGTGGTCTACAGATTTTTGTTAGGCCCATTCAATAGGAAGTGCTGTAAATCCTTTTTTTTCCCTGAATATCTTTTTTATACTATTATTCGATATGACACAATCCTCAAGATGGATCAAGTGAGGCCTAGACGTCCAGGCATCCTTTAATCAGTCCCAAGGATGGCTAGGCATCCCCAAAGCATTAGTAGAATGTCCAACCAATTGAGGGACGATCAGACATCTCTGAACAAGGGGGCATTAGGAGGAACCATCTCAAGCATATACCCCAAGCCTTCAGGACACCACAAAACGGCCAGGCCATGGTCCTGGTGTATTGGGGACTGCCCGAGAACAATTCACATCCGTCCCCAAATTTCCAAAAACCGCAAAACAAGGGGGCACCCCTCTTGGGCCCGAGGATGCATCCCAAAGTACACTAGGAAATATTTACATATTGATAGTGTTATCACTCTAGAGTGCACCTTGCTCGAAGATGTGTAAAACACACCCTCACTCCAACTGATACAATTGGAACTTCTCAGAGTGTGGGTGACTTTGTACTGAGAAGAACCCCCAGAGATGGTTGGTTCCCTTAAGATCTATCAATTATATCTGAATTAATGTGACTTCATTTTGGGTTGAAAAGAGGAAGGAAAACTTAAAAGAAATTCTAATTAAAAGGGGATGATGCACCTGAATTGTTCAAATCCTCTTAAGTTACTGAAATCAATGCACACATATAATCAAATGAAATCTATATTTCTGTCCTTAAGCAAAAATGTTTCAGATGAAGGGTTGAAAACCTCTTCAAATGACCTGCAAAAGGGTGAGATAGAAAAAAATAGGTGAGGAAGGGACCTACAAAAGGAGTTAAATCTCACTTATACGCTGATGTACAATCAAATACATGCTATTATTCTCTCCAAACTCAAATTCAGAATAAAAACTCCTTTATTGATCACTAGTCCAGCTTACAATTTCTTTCTTCCAACTTCAGGGATCCTTCTAAATGGCTTGATTAAGCCAATAAATAAGCTTTCCAAAACCTAAAACAGCCCTAAGTAGAGTTCCAAAAGGGAAAGGGTTAGTCTTGGTTAATTAACTCAAGACTTTTAAACAAATTTTACAATGGTTAGAATATTCAATAAAATCTTTTCCTTTTACAAAATTTGCATGCCTCTCCAAACTTTGGCATGGAAGTATGGCGGTGAGCTAATCTTCTTCATGTAATGAATAGCACGTTAAATCTTCAAAGAGAACTCTACTTGATACATTGGGAGTTGCATTGAAACGAAAGAAAATTCTTCTCCGCATGGAATGCTACGCCATAAATGAAATTAGAACTCCTCTCGAACTGCTAGAACGTTGAAAACCTTCAACAAGCTAAACAAATGTGCATGCATGACTTGTCAAATCAATCAACCATAGTGCAAGGCTAGTCAACTCCAGAACTAAAACGTGCTTGAAATTCCATGTTGGCATAGAAGGGATGAGGTGGACCCAAGTTTGACAAGTCAAACTCTTGCATGAAAATCCACGCCACATCTCGGACTGAAAACTCCACTTGACGCTGAGTTGGACCTTTGGATGCTTGAAAACCAAGGAGAGGCGTGATTACGTCAAACAGTCAACTAAAGCTTTGACCAATCCACTATAAATAGCCCTTATTTGCATGGACAAGGATCTTGATGAGTGAGAGATGCATTCAGATTGAATTCCTTGTTATTTCTCGGCCTTCTACTCTCGGGTTCTTTGCTTCTGTGCATGCATTTCTTCGGCACTTATCTGTTTGTGGCTTTTGTCTCTATTTGTTCATTGATTTCTTCGGATAAATTGTCCGTGACTTGGCTTGTCTTTCATTTCTTTGCCTTTGGACTTTTCTTTTACCTGTGCCTTTGTCATGGACAATTTCCTTTCTATTATTGAGTCGGTCATTTGTTCTTTGGTTTTTTGCTCAGTTAATTTCTTGCAGACAAAATGTCCGCAGGAATTGTCTCAGACTTTGTATTTTCCTTCTTTCGGACTTTATTGCCTCTCAGTTTTCCCTTGGTTACTTTCCCACAGGAATTATTCATTTCCTTCGGACTTTTTTCAAGCCTTTGTCTTTCTTTTCAATTGTTTGCTTCGGACAAAAGTCCGAAGGAAATATTTCCTTCGGGCTTTTTGTTAAGAACTTTCCCGAAAGAAAGAGCCCTTCGGGCCTTCAAAAGTGACCCTTCGGAAGCATAAACCAACCCTTCAGAAATTTTGGAAAGTGACTGTCCCAAAGGGCACATACCCTTCGGGATTCTTGTAAAGGTCCTTTGAAATCCTTGAAGTGAACCTTCCCGAAGGGCACATACCCTTCAGGAATCTGTGAATGAACTTTCCCGAAAATATCCTTCAACAACTTGAAGATGCCCTTCGGCTTTTCTCCAAGTGACCCTTCAACAACTATGAAATGGTACACTTGCCCCTAAAAGTCCTTCGGGACTCTGTGAATGAACTTTCGGGAAAATGTTATGGACTGTTCCTTTTGAAAAGAAGCCCCTCGGAAATTTGAATTGGCCCTCTTTCGAAAAAGTTGCCTTTCAAGACTTTGCAAATGGCCCTATTGGAAAATTTGGAAAGCCCTTCGGACTTTTCTTTTTTTGAACTTTCCCGAAGGGTAGGTACCCTTCGGACTTCTTCAAAATGTCCCTTTGGACTTTTGTGTTATGAACTTTCTCAAAGGGTAGATCCCCTTCGGGATTTTTGTAATGAACGCTCCCGAAGGGCACATACCCTTTGGGCTTTTGAACTGCACCTTTTCCCTTCACCGAACTGTCCTTTGGAAAAAGCAAATGAACTGTTAATTCTTTCAGACTTCTTGCAAAGTCCTTTTTCGGATTTCTTTCCTCTCGAACAAAAAGTCCGAGGAAATTGTTCCCAATCTTAGCCCAAAAAAACTCTGAGAAGTTAATGTTTCCTGTCTCTTTTCAAAACATAACCACAACCTGCATGTGCCCTGTATAGAATCACTTCACCACCATACTATTTAACCATTCTTGATTAAACCTTTCGAATTTGAATTCCATACAGAAAAAGATTCATATAGCCCAAAAAGGGACCTGTAGAGTTATCTTTTTGGTGATTGATTGTAGGTGCATATGATGAGTAACCCTATATAAGGCCTTTTGAACTTGAATATGCCTTTTTCGATGACACTTTTATCCACCTTACGAAGTTATTACTCCTACAGGCCTGTAGGTTAACTTTATAACTGCATGTGACATTTTGAATAGGAGATATGCTTTTTGAACTTGTTGTAGGTGTCTTGCCCTTGTACGGGCTGTAGCTTGTTTGTGACCTCAAAGAAGGCTCAAAGGCAGATTTGATCATCATGCTTCTTCATGGTTGCTTGATTAGTCCATTGGCAAACATGAACCATATGAGAAAACTTACTGCCACCTTAACCTTTATCTCCATGCTTGTCTTTCACCCCATAAATGGGTTGTTCATGTATTCTCATGATGATCATAAGTACTTGTCACTAAATCTTGATAAAGACCTTTCTTATTTCAACATATCATCCTTGTGAACACACTTGATTGTGTAACATTGTTGTAGGTCCTCATCATGTGTAACATTGCTGTAGGTCCTCATCATGACTGTATTTGATACTTTGACTGCCTACATATCCCTTTGTTCATGCCTTTAGACTATAATTCACCAATTTGACCAGCTGTATAGGGAAATTGACTGTTCTGGGGAAAGTTTCGAATAGTAGGGGTAGTAATTTGGTCTTGACAGGGCAAATTGCTAACAAATAGTACAGAGTCATGGCAAATAGCTGCCATAATAACATTTTGTTAAATTCATTCTCAAAACGATCTCTATTATGCAATACATTTTCTCGGCATATCTTTAACAGAATATTCTTACCTTTTCCAAAAACATATTATTATTGCACAAGATATTTTAAGAAGAGAAATTCAACTCACAAAAAGTTGTAGAACCTGTCAAGATGGCCCGTTTTCACAAAAAAAATAGTAACAGAGTTTGTCAATGGCCAAATGACATTTTATAATCCAGTGATATACAGATAGAAGGGTCTGCCAAATTGATCCAAAAGGTTGGATTATAGCTAGCATATCTACTCATTGGTACTTGTCCCAATATGTCAAGTGAGATATGATATTTTTAGAATTGGCTTTGAGTGCAAAGCTTAGAAGGCATGCTAAAACGTGCAAGCTAGCAAACAAGCACTTATATAGGTAACTAAGTATGTTTGCATTAGTTTTTACCCACTCCCTACATATATATCTGTCTATCTATGTAGGTATGTGCACAATCATACCTACTTAATTAATCATTAGCAAAGAACTCCACAATGCAATTCTTAAATTAGAAACTTAAATACCAGAATAAACAGATTGGATGGAATATGCGTATGGGGTCTTTAACAGAATTCAACTATTGTCAGTTTTTAGCTGCATTTGGTTATATCCAATTCTTAATCACAGTTTATCATGGTCAAAGGTGAGAAGTCATATGGATGCCTTTACATGCCTATATATTGAGAGGGATAGGGAACATCTAATTTTATAATAAATCATCAATTGACAACAAAGGGAAAAAGAGGATGATGTGCCTCTCCATTAGAAACTAAAAGAGAAAATAAGACTTCCTTTTTCTGTTTTTTGTGCAGTGATTAGACGACTCCCAATGAGTTAAGGGATGTCCGCAATGCAAGACAAACATCTCTAAGACATCTTCAGGTCATTCTTGTGCACTCCATGTTCTTGAAAAGTGGGGGATGCCAAAAGCTGAAGTTCTGCATTGATCCACATGTTGCTTAATATTGTTCTAGGCCAACAACGTATCTATACCATCACAAAGTCTCTTGGAGATGGTTATAGATTGTTTGGACCTTGGGGCAACCCTACAAGTAAGATGTTAAACACAAGGAAAACTACACGTTCACCTCGGGCACTCAACTTCCCAGGTACAAGTGAAGACAACCAAAAGAAAGGGGGAACACAATTCAAGGATTGGGAAACTAGAGTGGATTAATGGGTGGTTGTCCTAGTCTTTGCAACAAATGCCTTTGAGCTTGAGCTTGTTGGGCCCAATAATCATTTGCAGCTTTAAGGAGAGCGCTAAGGACATTGAGCTAAGTGACAATCAAATGGGGTAAGAAGTAAATCTAAAGAAAATGTAGTGGAGCTCTTGATCAACATTGTCCTAGATGGGGACAAAAGAATCTAGAAGGACAATATGGGGAATATTTTTGGCATGGTATAGAAAGGCAAAAACATTTTTTTTTTTTATAATCGAACCAGAAAAAGAAAATTGAGCTCTGCTAGGGTTTGGTTAAGGCGTCCATCTAGCATAACAGAGATCCAATCCAAAGCTTTGATTTCTCTCAGAAGCTCACAGATCAGTAGATCCAATAATGAACAATGACAGGGGTGGACTTCATCCCCTCAAAAACCCACATTCAAGCAAATGGTGATTGGAGCAAAAGAAACTGTGTCAGAAAACGAGATCAATACAGTCATGGCCACTATAGGAAAGAAAAAGGTGACATACCTTAAATATCGACCCAGAAAACCATGCATGCAAGCTATGGAGGAGAATCTGACCATCACCCTAGATCCTACAGAAATCAAATGGAATATTTCCAATCTGCATGACATAAGTTTGATTTGTTAATTCCTAGGCGAGCAACTCGCCTTGGAATAATTACATGTCTGGACAGGGAGCGTGTGGAAAACCAATGGCGAATTTGAGTTGAGAACCTATGCAAAAGGCTACTTCATAGGCATATTTGCAAACAAACCTAATAAAGACAAAGTCTTTGGATGAGGACCAAAAATGGTGGACTCTTCATGAAGCAATGGCATACCACTTTCAAACCAATGGAAGAAATTCTTACCATTGTGCCAAATTGGATCAAAATGTATGTGCCAATTTGGATCACAATGTATGTGCTCTCCCAAGAATTCTAGTCCAAGTATGTTTTTAACATGGTAGCCAATACCATTGAGTAAGCCATGGAAACCTCAAAACCCTATCATAGCAAAGGTCTCTCAAGTTATGTGAGAATCTGTGTGGAAGAGCTCAATCTCACCAAGCCTTTACCCAAGAACATCACTATGAAAGCAGAAGAAATGGAATGGGTTCAAGATCTTGATTATGAGAAAATCCCCTTCAAATACAGGTGTTGACATAAATATGGCCACCTAATTAGAGAATGCCCATTGCTCCAGAAGGAAAGTACCCAACAAAAATAACAAGTCACTGAAAAAGATATTGAAGGCTTCATGAAACCTAAAAGGAAACACACAATCAAGAATAAAGCCATAAATCCAACCCAATATGTTCCCTAGAAAGTGAAAGATGTCGTTGCAGCCACAAATTCAACACCGAAAGAAACATAAACAGTATTAGAAACTTGATTTCCAATGGGTAAACGAACAAATGAGATTGAAGACATCGCAGTTGGATATGGCTTTAAGAAAGACTTGGAAAATCTCATCAAGGACACCAATATGGACAATACAAAACATGTTAAAGACATGCAAGAAAGAAACACTAACACAGAAGAAAGGGGTCAAGAGGAAGGTTGGGTCAGCCAAGAAGGCTATGAGGAATCTAACTTGGAACTGGAGGATGCTATTATGGGCATCACTCAAACCACTATCCAGAACTCTATAAGGATATTACGGCAAAAAGAAAAGAGGGAGAACCAACAAAAACAAGATAAGACATACTAAAACTATGGACCAGGTCATAGCAAGTAGTTAGACACAACTGGACAACATCTCAATGGGCACCAAGCGTATCAAACCCAACCAATGAAGGTCATCTCCTAAAACATCAAGGGCCTCACTTCCCCCTCCAAGAGAAGACTGTTGAAACAAAAGATTGATTCCAACAATCTTGACATTTTTATGTTGCAAGAAACCAAGCTTGAAAACCTTCTAATCACATTATGGGACTCTCCAAAAGTCTGAAGAGGGAGACTTTCGAAAGCAATGCTATGGGTATGACCAATGGCTTGGCTTTTTTGTGGAACCTCAACAAGGTGCGCCTTGAGGATGTGAAAATAAGCAACCAATGTCTTAGTTGTAAAGTAATTAGTCTCCGCTCTACCTATAGCTTTAATTTGATTAATTTTATAGTTCACAAAATATTAAAGCGAAAGAACCCTGGCATTAGCTAGCCCAAAAAATCAACTCTTAAATGCACATTCCTTGGAGAATTTAATTACTTTTATAGTTAATAGAATATTAAAGTGAAAGAACCCTGGCATTAGCTAGCCCAAAAAATCAACTCTCAAACGAACAATCCTTGGATCATTTGGGGGGCCTTCAATGTCAAAATGGATTCCTCAAGGAAAAAGGACAGCAAGGTTGGGGATACAGGGAATCCCATGTTTAGGGGCTTTGTGGATAACACAAAACTCCAGTATATCAAACCTCACAAAGGTTGGTTCACTTGGAGCAATCGTAGAAAAGACAAGGACTTAATCCTTGAAAGACTGGGCAAATTTTTGGCCTCTAATCATGGATGGCCTACAACCACTTGCTCAATACTGATGTATTAAATCAAGTAAGGAGCAAATCACTAGCCAATTGCCCTCTGGATTGAAGAATACACTCCTCCAGTCAGGACCCAATTCAGATTTGAGAAAATATGGATTGAGCACCCAAAGTTTGAGAATCTCTTGGTCCAAAGCTGGAAAGACACTAGAAATATATATGGCACTAACAAGTATCTATTCTCACAAAAGCTCAAGGATCTCAAATCTACCCTCAAAAGTTGGAACATTGCTTCCTTCAAGAACATCTTTCAAGAGAAATAGGACCTTGAAGTCCGAAGAACTGTTTGTCAGGGAGGCAATGGTTCTTGGGATGCATATGCAGTGAAGGTTAAGGGAGTAATCCTTGAAATTTTTCCAAGCGCAACCGAAGAATAGAAAAAGAAAGTTGTCTGAGGACAGACAACCGGTGAAGTCAGGGGGAATGTTGACCCTCAATTTTGGAGAAGCTCAAAAGGGAAAAGGCAACTTAAATAAGGTTAAGAATGAAATAATGTGAGTGAGACCCATTCATTCATACTAAGCTATCTTGCAAGAAGGAATCAAGCTTGGTGCACAAGGCTTGGAAGATGAATAGGATGGATGTTGCGCATCACACACAATGCAATAAATCTAACAAATAAGAAGGTGATACTTGTCATGCATGCAAGAAGGCAGAGTGCATGAGGCTTGATACGAGCTAGAAAAGGAATAAGTCGAGAAGGCAAAGAAAATATGCCACTATGCGGACAAGTGGACAGGATCTAGGAAGGAATATTCCTAGATGCAAAACCAGTTAAAATGACAATTGGAAAAAAAAGAGTTGGCAACAACTAGCAAAGGTCTAGAGAAACTTATAAACAGAGACCTTGGCCTCTCATTTGAGCATTGTGATGAGATTCAAGTTCTGAGGAAAATCTGGTTTTGGTTACACGTTTGCAGGTGAAATGTGAATTGGAGATAGAGACTAGGGTTTGAAGGATTATAAGCCGTAATAAGCATATGTAACGACAGTTTATGCTTTGTAGTGTTAAATATGTTTGAGCATGAATGTGATGGCGGTTTTGTACACAAGAGATGTACATTGCATGTAAAGATTGCCAATTAATAGAATGAATGTTAACAGGAATAAATGTGTAATGTGATTGTTTGATGCTAGGGTTCGTATGTTTCTTTGCACAGTCTTTTTGTCTTTGCAATTTCTCTCTATATCAATGGAGTTCTCGATGATCTCTTACTATGCCTCAGGCGAGCACTTACGTCTTCGGGCTTAAGTGATAGGCCAATGCAGTAAGCTTTGAGTGTCCTCCTATTTGTTGCACACAACCTAGACTGTGTAAAATCAAAGAAAGGTTATTATAAAAGCAACACAATAGGTTTTGATTTTCTGATTAACTGAATCCTTTGTCTTGATGTTGCCCTCTCTATTTTCGCCATCTTTTTGCTTGGTACACTTGCCTTTGAAGTTTGTTGACAAAGCCATCTTTGAGCCCTCGGTCCCGTTGCCACTCCCAAACTGTTTTTTCCACCTATCTTGTTGCAATAGTTTAGCGCTCAAGTCTTCAAACTTTAGTTCAACATTAGTAGCAATAACTACTTAGGGTTTCAATAAAATGCTCAAATGAAGTTGTTAAACTCTTTGAAGTGATTATCACCATATCTTTTTCTTCCATCAATTGGGGATAAGCCTTTTTCACAAGAAACTAATGCAGAGAATAGCTATGATATAAGAATCTTAAACATACAAGGATGATGGAAAACACACAAAATATGCAAAAATTCACCTAGGAAAACCCTTTCAGGTTAAAAATCTAGCACGACCACCTACTTGATTATAGCATTAACAAGACCCTTTATACAAGACTTTATCAAGTCACAAGGTTCTGTAACCTTCATACAACACTTTAGTATATCTACATTATACCACATAGTTCTTACAATGCACACACTCATCCATGTGTATTTAGCATTCATGAAATTAATTGCATCCACAAGACACTTAACCATGTATCAACATCAACCATACACTTGACCCTGTACAATCTCATCCATTATATACACTCGACAGTGAAAAAGTTCGTCATCTTTTTCCTTGAACAAATCGTTCCTATATCCAACACCTCACATTGTAACACTTGCACAGTAAAGAAATTAGCAATCACCATATCTTCTTCATCCATCTTTTGGGGATCAGCCCTTTGCGCAAGAAACACAGAGAAAAGCTATGCTATAAGAATCTCAAACATACAAAGATGATGGCAAGCACACAAAATACACAAGATTTCACTTGGGAAAACCCTTTCGGGTAAAAATCATAACACAACCTACTTGATTATGGCATTAACAAAATCTTGTTTACAAGACTACAAGTCACAAGGTTTTGTAACCTGTTATCACTTTGGAGTGCACCCTGCTTAAAGATGTGTAAAACACACCCTCACTCCAACTGATACAATTGGAACTTCTTAGAATGTGGGTGACTCTGTACTGAGAAGAACCTCCAGAGAGGGTTGGTTCCCTTAAGATCTATCAATTATATCTAAAGGGAAACTTAAAAAAAATTCTAATTAAAAGGGGGTGATACACCTGAATTATTCAAATCCTCTGAAGTTACTGAAATCAATGCACACATAATCAAATGAAATTTATATTTATGTCCTTAAGCAAAAATGTTTCGGATGAAGGATTGAAAACCTCTTCAAATGACCTGCAAAAAAGGTGAGATAGAGAAAGATAGGTGAGGAAGTGACCTACAAAAGGAGATAAATCTCACTTATATGCTGATGCACAATCAAATACACACTATTTTTCTCTCAAAACCCAGATTCAAAATAGAAACTTCTTTATTGATCACTGGTCCAACTTACAATTTCATTCTTCCAACTTCACGGATCACTTCAAAATGGCTTGATTAAGCCAATAAATAAGCTTTCCAAAACCTAAAACAGCCTTAAGTGGAGTTCAAAAAAGGGAAAGGGTTAGTCTTGGTTAATTAACTCAAGACTTAACACCTTTTACAACGTTTAGAATATTCAATAAAATCTTTTCCCTTTACAAAATTTGCATGCCCCTCCAAACTTTGGCGAAGAAGTATGGCAGTGAGCTAATCTTTTTCATGCATGAATAACACGTCAAATCTTCAAAGGGAACTCTACTTGATTCATCGGAAGTTGCGTTGAAATGAAAGAAAATTCTTCTCCGCATGGAATGCTACGCCAAAACTGAATTAGATCTCCACTCGAACTGCTAGAACGTTGAAAGCCTTCAACAAGCTAAACAAACGTGCATGCATGACTTGTCAACTAGTCAACCATAGTGCAAGGCTAGTCAACTCCAGAACTGAAACGTGCCTGAAATTCCATGTTGGCATAGAAGGGATGAGATGGACCCAAATTTGACAAGTCAAACTCTTGCATGGAAAGACATGCCACATCTCGGACTGAGAACCCCACTTGAAGCTGAGTTGGCACCTTGGATGCATGAAAACCAAGGAGAAGCGTGACTTCAACAAAAAGTCAACTGAAGCTTTGACCAATCAACTCTAAATAGCCTTTGCTTGCATGGACAAGGATCTTGATGAGTGAGAGGTGCATTCAGATTGAACTCCTTGTTATTTCTCGGCCTTTTGCTCTCGAGTTCTTCACTTCTGTGCATGTATTTCTTCGGCATTTATTTGTTTGTGGCTTTTTGTCTCTATTTTCCCTTGGCTTGTCTTTCTTTTCGAGCTTTATTGCCCGCAGCTTTATTCCCTTTCTTTCCCTTCGTTCATTTTCGCGACCATTTCCTTTGTCATTTTCCCGCGGACAATTGTCTCTCAGGGTTTTCTTTTGGCCTTCCCAAATTACCCTTCGGGCTTTTCCAAACAGCCCTTTGGGATTCTTGCCAATGTTTCCTTCAGGGTTTTGTTAAGGACTTTCCCGAAAGGAAGAGCCCTTCGGAATCTCAAAAAGTGACCCTTTGGAAGTATAAACCAAACCTTCGAAAGTATTGCAAAGTGACTTTCCCGAAGGGTACATACCCTTCTAGATTTTGAAATTGTCTTATTCCGAAGGGCACATAGCCTTCGGCTTTCTTGTAAAAGTCCTTTGAAATTCTTGAAGTGAACCTTCCCGAAGGGCAAATATCCTTCGGGATTCTTGTAAATGAACTTTCCCGAAGGGCACATACCCTTCAGGTTTTCTGTGAACTGAGCTTTCCCAAAAATGTTATGGACCATTCCTTTTGAAAAAGAAGCCCCTCAGAATTTTGAATTGGCCCTCTTGCCCTTCGGACTTCTTGAATTTGTCTCTCAGCATTTGGCGAATGGTCCTCTTGGTTGATAAAGTGCCCTTCGAGAAATGATAAAAGGTCCTCTTCGAAGGAAAAGAACCCTTCGGCAAAATGAAACGCTCCCTTGCCTTTGAAGATGCCCTTCGGGCTTTTTGTGAAGAACCTTCCTGAAAGGAACCTACCCTTCGGGTTTTTGAACTGCACCACTAATTACTTCGGACTTCTTGCAAAGTCCTTTTTTGGATTTATTTTCCCTCAGACAAAAAGTCCGAGGAAATTATTCCTACACTTAGCCCAAAAAAACTATGAGAAAGAAAACACTTGATGAAAAGTCCGGAAAGAAAAATAAACCTGTACTCCTACTTCATCAAGCCCTTCACTTGGCTTGCTTCTTTTTCATGAAAAGTAATCCACATCAAATGTCCTTCTGAAACTTCGAAACCTCGCTGCCTTGGCAAATATCAAAAATTCTTGACTGTGACTTATGCTTGCATCTTGAAATTTGTATGACCGTGTTCATGCTTTTGACCTGCTGTGTCATTAGGAATACATGGCTATAGGTGGACATGTGCATTAGGCTCAAGATAAAATCTAGCTCATTGTATTCCTTTCTCACAAAACTCCATGTATCTAACATAGAATGCCATTTCTCCAAAATCAAAACACCATGGAGATAAAACTTTCATCCTCATGCTCTTGACTGTGCTTAGGATAACTTGCCCTTGCACGGACTGTAGCTTGTCTATGACCTCAAAGAAGGCTCAAAGGCAAATTTGATCATCATTCCTCTTCATGGTTGCTTGTCAGTCCATTGGCAAACATGAACCATATGAGAAAACTCATTGCCACCTTCTTCATCTCCATGCTTGTCTTTCACCCCATGTATGATCATAAGTACTTGTCACTAAATCTTGATAAAGACCTTTCTTATTTCAACATATCATCCTTGTGAACACACTTGATTGTGTAATATTGTTGTAGGTCCTCATCATGACTGTATTTGATACTTTGACTGCCTACATATCCCTTCGTTCATGCTTTTAGACTATAATTCCCCAGTTTGACCAGCTGTATAGGGAAATTGACCATTCTGGGGAAAGTTTCGAATAGTAGGGGTAGTAATTTGGCCTTGACAGGGCAAATTACTTACATAACCTTCATACAACACTTAATTGTATCTACACTATACCGTGTAGTTTTTACAATGCTTGCTCTTTTTCATGTGTATTTAGCATTCGAGAAATTACTTGCATCCACAATACACTTAAATGTGTATCAACATCAACCATACTATTGACCATGTAAGATCATATCCACTTTACAGTCAACCATGTGTAAATTCATCATTTTTTCCTTGAACAAACCATGCCTATATCTAGCACCTCACTTTGTAATGCCCACATGGTAGGGAAATTTGCAATCACCAATTACTAAGCAAAGTGATCATTATGTAATGCTCCTCAACAGTTCCATGTCAGAGTGCCATCGAAAAATTAATCGCATGTCTCCAATCTGAGAAATACAATCAAATATGTGTCTAATAATGCCTCACATTTGTACATTGCTCGACAGTGTTGCACAACTCCTCCTAGCACCTTACTACGAATCCACCACTACACACCACTTTGCAACTTTTTAGAGTGTCATTTGATATTGCACAAAAATCACTACACAACTTTACATCATTTCTTGCACAATGACAACCTTGCGCAACTGCCATAGACAATCTCCATGCAAGCTTGCACAAACTCATTGACTTGTGCTAACAATATTGCGCAATAGTGATTGCGCAACTAACCTACGCAACATCCTGCGCATAGCGCTTATGCAAACAAACCTTGCACAACACCAACCTTGCACACAATTACCATTGCGGAGTTCCATGCAAAGTTGAAACATTTCCCAACAGCATCTTCTGCCCAATGGCTTTCAACTGTTCTCTAATGTCTTTTACCTTTACCAAATGATCTTGTAAAGGCTCATTTTCATCCATGTTAATAGACAACAATATATTTTTAAGGAAGAAGGCTCTACCTTTATCAGATATTTCTTACAACTCCGTCAACTACTCCCAAATCCCTAGCACGTCATTGCCACTCTACAATTCTGATAGCATTTCATCAGTCACATATGCCTTTATTAGCATCATATTGCTTCTCTATTCCACTCATCAAACTTGTCCTGGTTTTTTTCCTGCTATTGCAGGTCAGGTTTCCTTCCTCAAAAGAATCTGATCCAAGCATTTGTACTCAAAAATGGTGAACATACTTTGTTTGCAGGTAATATAATTATCCCCAGAAAACTTTTGGTTACACTCCAATGGGCCAAACTAGCCATTTTAAAAAAAAAACTGCTAATAAAGATGTTGTAATAGACAGTTACAGCTACAAATCTGCTCTTTCCTCCCTCAAACTGCAAATATTGAAAACAAAAAACAGAGAAATATCTGCCCAAAAACTGCTGAATCTGCTGGAAAACCCAGAAAACATCGAAAAACACTGAAAATGCTGAGAAACATTAAAAAATGCAGAAAAAATCTGAAAATTCTGAAAATTACTATTCCGTATGGTATGTATGACTGCACCTTTCCCATACAACTGTTCAATTTCCATATGGCTGTACTATTTTGCATACAACTATGCTTTTTGTTCAACTATATCTTTTCCATACAACTGTACCTTTTCTATATGATTGTACTTTTTCACACAATTGTACCTTTTCCGTAAGACTAGTTATTCCATACAATTGTTAATTCATAAAGTAAAAAGCCATGATCCCTTTTTGTAAAAAATAAACCAAGATTTAAATCAAAAAAAAAAAAAAAAATCTCGGTTTAAACCCAAAAAAAAAGCCCTGGCTTTCTTTGCTCAAAAGCCCTTTCGGTTTCTTGGTGCGTATAGTAAGCAATCCCTCGGCCCATCACTGATCTGAGCAGTCCCTAGGCCTTCACCAACTACTCTCCTGCTTCTCCTTAGTGTGGCTATGAAACTATATTACAAACACCAAACACATAGAAACCAAGCAAGAACACAAGAGAGAACTTGAAAGAGAAAAATAATTCTTGGATGAATTAATGAAAAATCAACCATCACTTTAATGCAAACAACAATATTGACCCTAACCCTAGCGGGAACATTAAGTCGTGTTTATATTATTTGCTAAAGCAAACTAAATTCATAAAGTGATTTTATTACTAAGCCTATCACTAAGACTGATAGGACAATTATAACTCTAACAAACATTACAAATCCCCATCCCGGTCAGGCTCACCAGATGCGCAAAAATTTCATCGTGAGAGATGAAAAACTTGTTGGTTAGAATGACACCAACCCCTTCAATGAACAGTCTGACCACCACGTCAATTCTATGGAAGTGGAGCCTCCCAGTGACAATGCTGAAAATGCCAATAATCATGTTGAGGAGTGCAACGTTGAGGGCAGCATAAGTCACTTCCACACTGTCTTCCACAACAGTAAGAAGTTCAATTTTTTCCCACACCATGCCAATGGCAAATCCACTACCACCCTCAATTCATACCACATCCAGATCATTCCTATCTCAACAACACTCCAGGCATGGAGAATAATGTGCAGCCCAAGAGAAACGCTAGCAGTGTGGAGCATCGACCCATCAAAAAGCCCAAAAATATGAATCATGAAGACCACACCAAGTTTTCTCAAGCACGCAGTTGTGGGAATTTGGTGAACCCTTGGATGCAACTGTCAATACTAGTCCAAGCCACTGGACTACCTTGACCAAAGGAATCAAAGGTATGGCATCCATGAGGTGCTCCAAACCCAGCGCCGAGATGCACAAGAAAATCATAACGAGACTCACGAGTATGTTGTCAGGCTATGGGATGATGCTCACTACAATCTTCGTGAGTCTGTGAATCATAACCTCTTTCACATTCATGAGGACGGGGAGGGCAATGAAAGAACTAAAGCTTCATACTCAGGGCCTTGTGGCTATCAGAATCAACACCAACAAGCTGGACACCATCAACAACAACATCAATACCATGGGCAAAGATACCACTGCTATAATGATTGATGTACACCATTGGATATGCTGCAGTAATGGTGGTAACAATCCGAGAAACTGTCCTGGAGAGGTCGAGGACTCGAGCAAAGAAAACTGACCTCCGTCTCCCTCTCCCTGGTTTTGTGTTAATGTTTTCTCCTCTAGTTCTCTTGTCCACACCAAACCATTGATAGGTCTTGGGCTATATATGTTTCTTTCTTCTTGTTCTCATACACTGCACACCTTTTGTAACTCAGCTTACAACGCTGAATTAAAAAAACAAAAAACATCAGAACAAAAAAGGTAAAAACAAGGCCAACAAACAACTCAGAGAATGGGCTAAGAAGGTTTGGCTGAGAAACAAGCAAAGAGGAAGGGCAAGGCAAAGCAAAACTCAGAGTAGCAATTAACTTCGCAACTTCTAATCTACTAATAAATTAAGATAGCAAAAGAAGCTAAACTAATGCACGCAAATAGAAGCAAACAAATCAAGATTCTACCAAACTAGAAAATGCTAACTTCCCAATCACTTGCATACAGTTATTCAACTTCTAACTAAAATAAATAGCAATATTAGCTGAATTTGCAAGCAAAGAGATGCTAGTGAACTATGCTTTTGTATGTTTTTAAGATATATAATGCAAATGGAAATGAAAGATACTTCCTACTCTTTAATACTAGCAAACAAGGGCATACAACAATCTGGAAATGACCGCAAAGAAGGGAAGAACAGCAAAGAGAGAGACTTGACTTGTTGAGACACTGGAACAACTAAAAATTTGAAAAAAGAGATAGTCAAAAACATATAAGAAGTCCAAAAACAGCAAAAGGAAGGTCTGAAACTGAGTGTTTATGAGGATAGAATAGCAAATGAAGAAGCTACTATAGAATGATTAATGTCTACTGAGATACTAACCCATCCATAGCAGCATGCACAGAATAGTAATCCAAACAACAGCACCTTGTATTCATAAAAGATAAGTCTTGATACAATTTGAACAGTACAGGGAGGGCTTCATACAAGCGCCCATATCCCAACATGAAATATGCTATTTTAAGGACAAGACCCAATGGTTGTCAATTAACCCAACTGTCACAACCAACATTACTAAGGCTCTTGCTACATCGTTAACCAACTGTCAAAAAAAGACTTGCAAAACAAAGTCATAATTGACGATCTACATTATCACCCCCTTTAAACAAGTCAGAGTCCCTTCAGACACAAGTCATAGAACACATGTAAAAATCAGAGTGGAGAGGGAAAATGGAAGCCATTCCAGTGGAACTGTTGTTGATAAAAAAATATCGCAACATTCATGTATGCAAGAAAAAGCATGTTTCACGCAATGCAAGTCTCAACAAAAAAAAATTTCTAGGAAAGGCAAAGCTGGGGTCTGGGGACGACAGCCCCTAGTTGGGTCGAGAGGTAGTGCCCCTTGCGATGTCTAGGGGCAATGGGGGCTGCTGGTCTAAAAACTGGGGTTTTAAAGAGCCATATGTTTGCACGTGCTTGACAGGGCTCGTTATTGACCTGCTGCCATAAAGCATAGAGTGGAGCGACAAATGAGAGCATACAGGCTCAGGGTGGAGGGCTAGATCAGAGTGTATGATTTGAATCGTTGGAGCTGGACAATCATCAAAGGCAGCACTGGGGACTGAACTACGCAACATAAAACTACAGTTCAAATTGGGTCGACATGAAGGACAAGCATATGGTGAGGTTAGCTTTTTGTAGAGGATGAACAAGGAAGCCATGGTAATCATACAGTGTTGTTCACTATGTTGAATGTACATGGAAAGGTTAAATAAAGCATACACTGAAGGTTGACAGTGAGGGGCATACGGTGAAGGTTAAAGGAATTGGACATATGGATGGGCAGACCATTCGATGAGGGTTTCTTGATGGGTCGTATGGCGAGGACGTCGTTTGATGAGCATATTGTGAGGGTAAGCTTTCTTGAACGTATAGCAGGTCTATGTTGGGCATAAGGTGATCTTTGCATTATATGGGTGTACGATGGTTAGCGAATGGTTTCACCATACAATCAGTTGCAACTGGTTTGGGCAGGTCATATGGTACAATTTAACCAAGCATATGTTTCACTAGCCCAAGAAGGGCGCAAGGTCAATAGTAAAGTGGATCATCAGCGTTCCTCTGTGCTCCCCAACCTTTTCCCGTGCATTTAGGGCTGACCATAGCTTTCTCTTTACTGGTGGACCCTTTGTCATGTCTTGCCTTGGCTCAATTTCAATTAAATTGATATTCTCAACCCGCATTCTATATAATTTTAATTTAGAGTTGTTCATTGTGCCTTTAATCGTCGTCTCGTTCAAGTTTTCCAGCCTCACCACCCCATTCTCAAAGATTTATATAATTTTAAACGGTCCAAAAAGTATCACTTTGAACTTCCCTGACTTGGTTTTGTGTCGACGTTATATCTCAGTACTAGAACTCTACCGTTAAAGTTCCTCCATCGAAAGTGTTTATTGTGCCAACACTTCCTTTTTTTTGCATGAATTTAGTTGTGTTGTGTCATTACACGTTCATCCGTTCGAGCATCTATGTCATATTCAACTCTAGTTTAAAAATAGATCATACTTCAGGAGGTCGTATCTCTCCTCTTAAAAAAAATTCCTTGGACCCCTTGTTCATGCCCATTAAAGTCAACTCTTTCGAATGCATGTCAGCTAGTCATTCCAATTGGAGAGCCAAATTTGCATTGAACGTTGTGCCCTTGACATTGTCACTCCATTGGGTAAGCTAATTGCAACGGTTCAGAAGGACTTAGCATTACCGATAACTACTTCTAGTCATCTTGCTGCAAGTTTGGACCTTCATCAATCTCCATAATCTCCACGTTATTACAATCAGGGTGTTACACTTCGTAGTCTTCCATCTGCCAATGGAATAGACTATTGAGGGAATTTTTCTCATCTTCAGAGCACAATTTTAACTCCAAGCCCCCTTCATTGTTCGCCTCCATCATACCTCAATTCCCATCAACCAAGCATTCTTCTTCAAAATCTGAATCCGATGAGTCTAATGAGGTTGCTTCCTCAATGACTACCTAATTCTTCAAGTCTATGACATACTTCCGTCCTTTGTTTTCAAAGGAAATCAAATTCTTTTTCAAATTTTGATTGGCTTTGGCTACTATCAAGCAACCCTAACCCAATAGTGCATCATAGGCCTTCTTGTTCAATGAGATGACTACAAAATTCAGCAAAAAGGGTTGGGTTCCAATAATTACCTTTTGACCCATAAGTACACCCAATACCTTAATGCCTTGTTGATCTGCTCCTACCAGTTGGAACGTCAAAGGCCACAGAGTTGGCTTCCCAAGACTCTTCCAAGTCTCCTCTGGAAGAACATTCACACCAAAACCATTGTTGACGATGGTGTTTGTTACATTCCTACCCAGAACTTCTATATGCTTGACTACCAGCTGTCGGGCTAGGTTCAAAGTATTTCGTAAACTACATGGGTATTCCATAGGAATAATCACCAATACGGATCCTTTAACACTCCTACCACATGATTGTTTGTTTATTGTTATGCATTACTTTGCTTGGAAAACTCAAATATAAGGTATTGTAAAAGACATGAACTGAAAACATGATGCAAGTAAAAACAACACACAGGACACATAACACAATAGTTTAGCCTAGAGAAACTCAATATGAGAACTCCAACAGACTGAGGTGCTATTTCCTCCTCTTTCCACTCTGTAGTTCTCAAGTATAGGTTTACTACCATCTAATGGCCTTCATGGATAGAGATGCAAATTACAACTTGCCCAAAACCCTGCACAATGCTTTGCAATGTCTTACCACTCTTCCAAACAATTAAACCAACACCTAACAATCACACCAACTAGGAGAACAATGGAACACTAACCTAGGGACCCAAAACTTGCAAATGCACTGTTGAACCCAACTTCCATTGAATGCCTCTGCCTATCCTTGGGGCATGTATTTATACAAAAACTCAGCAACAAGAGGTACATGAATCACCTATGAGATGAGCTAAACTGACAAAAAATCCAAAAAGAGCCATGTTTGCAACTATTACTCATTTGGATTTTGGTCGAGCAATTCTATGATAAGTCATGGCGATACCGCAGGTTTTTCTTTTAAAAATGCGGTATTGCATCTGCGTCAAAATAGATGGGCACTCCCAAAGTGTTCGGATAACTCTAAGACTTCCCCTGGCTTTGTAATTTTCTCATGCACTTTTCTAATTGAGATTTTTACATGAATTGTCCACAAGAAGTGTCTTACAAGCATTTATTACATAGATGAGAACAGAGAAATTAGGTAGTTGCCATTGCTAACTTACTAGATCTGAAGTCCAAATCACGCGTTCCCAATTAGAGGCTTTTGGTACCCAAAAACTTTAGGAACTTTGTAAATGAGGAAATTTCTTCCCCATTTCCTCTTTAGAATACCATTTGGCCTTGTTGGGTAACTGACCTTTTAACCCAACTTTTTGGCACTCCTTTTGTTGTCCTCTCCGTCTTCTACAACATGACATCCTTCTCCAATTCTAGCTGATCATTAGGAGCAAGGTATTCAATAGAAGGTAAACAATACATCTCCTCCTCCATTGTGTAGCATTGAAGGCTCAAAAAGACGTAAATTTTCAACATTGACAACTAAAGATATTTTCATATAAGGAGGCAAATCCAATATGAAACATTCTTGCCCACTTGCTCCAAAATGACAAATGAATCATACCTAAGAGGCTTAAGCATCTTAGTCTTACCTTGAGGCCTTTCTCTACTCAAATACAACCATACCTTGTCTCCAACAAGGAAACTATGTTATGTCCTATGTTGATCATGTCTTGCTTTGTACTTGGCCTATGACTCCCTCAACCTCTCTTGCACTTGGAGATGAATTTGTTAAATTTTCTCAATGAGGCATTCAGCCTTGTGGATTTCAGAGTCGACTTTCCCATTTCCTTTGTATGGTTGTCCCAAAACAACATCAAATGCATATGCAAGTAAGTAACCCAAACAAATTTCAAAAGGAGATTTATCGATAGAAGAATGCAATGCCTAGTTATAGGAACGTTGAATATACACCAAATTTTCATCCCAAGTCATGGGATGCTTCCTATTGCACCCTCTCAAGAGTTGCCCCATGGTTCAATTCACCACTTCAGTTTGCCCATTAGTTTGTGGATGAAAAGCAATAGATCATTTCAGTCTAGTATCCATCTTCTCCCACAATGTGGTCCAAAATTTGGCAATAAATCTTGAATCTCGATCTGAAATGATAGAACTAAGCAACCCAAAGTGAACCCACAGATTAACAAAAAGCAACTCAATTGCATCACTACCTTTAAGGATATTTTTACAAGGATAAAAATGCACGTCTTATTGTATAGGTCTACAATTACAAATAAATAGCCAAGTTCCTTCTTTGACATAGGCAACCCTCTTACAAAATCTATGGAAATGCTTTGGCATGGCCTAGAAGGAACCAGTAATGTTATATACAAACCCAGTGCCCTATTACTAGGCTTGCTTGTACTACACAATACACGTCCTCTTATGAATTTAACATCATTTTGCATATTTAGCCAATAAACATACCTCTATAAATGTGTCACTGTCTTTGTAACTCCAAAGTGACCTGCAACTCTAGAAGTATGTGCTTCCCTCATTAGCTGGACTCTCTCTCCTTTAGGCACATAAAACTTACCTATCTTGTAGAGAAACATATCTTGAAGATAGTATGCCTACTTACACTCAAACCCTACCCCGTGGGGTCTTTTGTTTGAAGAAATGCTTCCCCAAAATCTGCATCATGCTCATATCCTTCTACACAAGACTCATGCACAAAAGCTTCAAGAAGGGTTATGGTGCCCATAGCTAAAATCAAAAGAGGTTTGGACAACATGTACATTGACTTGTTAATTACACATTTCTTATACTTGATAACCAAATGAAATTGTTGCAATAAACCCATCCACTTATAGTGTCTAGTTTGCTAAAGTTTAGTTTGTACTTGCAAGTATTGGAGAGGTTGGTATTCAATATGAACAATGGTTTCCTTAGCCATTACATAGTGCTTCCATTTCTTAAGAACTTGAACAAGAGCATACAATTTTTTATCATGTGTATTAAATTAGAAATGCACCATGAAAAACCTTTGAAAGGTAACATATGGACTTACCTCCTTGCAATGGAACAACCCCCATAACAAAGTTATTAGCATTTGTTTCCACCTCAAAAGGCTGTTGCAAGTCAGGGAAAGCTAAAACCACAACATTGTTAATCTTATGTTTAAACTCAACAAATGCATCTTGTTGGTTCTTATTCCAAGTAAAAGACTTACCCCCTGTTGTAATGGTATGCAAAGGTGTTGCTATGAAAGAGAATGCCTTGATGGACTTCCTCGAATACTAAACTGCACCTTAGAAGCTTTTTGTTTTCGTCACATTAAAAGGCCTAGACCAATTCATGATGGCCTCTACCTTTGTCAACTAAATTTTCAACTTTCCATCTTCAACCACATGTCCCAAATAGACAAGTGATTGTTGTGCAAACTCACATTTTTTTCATTCAACACTAACTTGTTATCCTTCAAAACTTGCAAAATTTGTTTTAAATGAATTAGATGTTCATCATAAGTTCTATTTAAAACAAGAATATAATCCAAGTAAATAATAACAAAAGCAGTTATAAATGGTCTCAATACCTCATTCATCAATAACATGAAAGTAGCCGAGGCATTGCACAAACCAAAAGGTAGTACCACCCATTTATATAACCCTTGCCTCATCTTGAATGTTGTCTTCCATATGTCCTCTTCTTTAATCCTCACTTGGCAATACCCATATCTTAAATCCAATGTAATAAAGTATTTGGCATGTTGGAGTTGATCTACAAGATCGTCAATCTGTGGAAAAGAGTACCTATTCTTGATAGTTATTTTATTGAATGCTCTATAATCAACACACATTCTCCATGAATCATCTTTATTAGGTACTAGAACTATTGGAGAACTAGATGTAGAATTATTAGGATGGATTACACCTTAATTAATCAAAGACTATGATTGCTATTGTACCTCATTGGCATCCCCCAAGGACTACCGATAGAGACCTAGATTTGGAAGAGAACAAACTGGTAGCAACTAAATCTCATGCTCAATAGGCCTCATGGGTTGCAAATTTGTGGGCTCTTGGTAAACTTCTTTAGACTGTTGCACCAACTCTCCCATACACTCCTACTGTTTGTTAGTAAACATGCTACGAGAAGCATTTTTGTGCAATGACCTCTTTATCTTGTATATCTCCTAAAAGAAGTAAAGCAAACTTTCCACTAGCATTAATGTCTTTTGTCTTGAGAGGCAATGACCAAAGAGATCTTCGAGTTGCCTTCATGGGTTTTAATGATGTAGCTTTTGCCATCCTTCACCAAATGGTATTGATTGACTCTTCTAATGAAACTGGCATCCCAAATATACATGTAAGGGCTGCCAAACACTACACCACACACATCAAGAGGCACAACATTCGTTGACTTCATCAATGAAATGTTTATCAATACCAAACTTGGCCTTGCATTGTTTGGACACCTTTAACTCTACTCCTTGCTTTACCCAACCCAATGCATATGGATTGCAATGATTGTATGTTTATAACCCCAACTTTTCCACTAACTCCTTGCATATCAAATTTGCCAGAGAGAAAGTATCAAAAAGAGCATTGACTTTTGTCTTCTTGATTTGTATTTTAATATGGAAAAGTTTTATAAGTTCACCTTGATCTTGAGCACTATTGCTACCCAAAAATACCTCCTTTTAAATAGACATACAACATAATGTCTCATCCGCATCGGAGTTGTACCCAGCTTCTTTCCCTTGAAATGAATTCATAGCCCTCTTTTTCTTCTTGCCTTTGTACGGATGCAATTTCGGATGCAACGTCCTACACGTCTCCTTTGAATGACTATCAACATCACAATGCCTTTTAGTGCCCTTTTGAAAAAGGGCAGTAGTAGCATTAAGCTTACCTTTCCATTTACCTTTCCGCTTTTGCTTTGAACGACCTTGTTTTTGCATGCTTTGATAGATAAATGGACCCTTCTTTTTGTCCATATCTAAGTAGTGAGCTTGAGAACAAGCCTCATCTACATCTACAAGCTTGGCCAGGAGCACAGGTCTCCTCAAATGGCTATGGAGTCCACCCACGTACTTCATCAAGGTGTCAGAGTCCATCCATGTATATCGTTGCCCTTTAGGACTGCCTTCTTGCGAAACTAATATCTCCTCAGGTTAAAGCATGATTGGTTAATTTTAACCCTGCAAAAGAAATCTACAAACTATTATTAATTTGATGCAAACTGAAATATACTTCAAGTTGAGCTAGCCAATGGTCTAGCCTCTCCGCAATTGACTATCCTTCATATTATTGAATCTCAATCTTTGCTTCAGCTTTGAATGACATTGGAGCTTGGTTGGCATGGGGCTTTCCTTCCACCCGCTTATGTTCGGGAGCTTTCATCTCCTCACTTTCGAAGCTCCTATAGAAATAGATGTTAGCAACATCCCCTTTCAACTTGTAGAATCACTCTTCTTCAAATAGAGGTACTTCTTCATCAGGATAGGTCATGCAACTAATTTCTCGATTTCACTTTCTTGTGGAAATCTCTTGCTGCAAATGAACCTGGATACCTTCACTTCTAGCAATTGTTGCTCTGATAACAGGCATACAACTGCCAAAAAAGTCACACAAGAACCTTAGACAAAGGAACTAAACCAGCTTTGATACCAATCTAATAAGTAAACTACATGGATATTTCATAGCAAGATCCCTAATATGGATCATTTGACAATCCTAACACATACATGATTGTTTGTTTATTGTTAAGCATTACTTTGCTTTAAAAACAAAGATATAAGGTGTAAAAGAAATGAACTAAAAACATGATGCAAGTAGAAAGAACAAACCAGACACATAAGATGGTGGTTTAGTCTAGAGAAACTCAATTTGAGAAAACTCCAACATAGTGAGGTGTTTATTCCTCCTCTTTCCACTATGTAGTTCTCGAGTACAGGTTTACTATCATCAAACGGCCTTCATGGACAAAGATACAATTTCAACTTGCCCAAAACCCTGCACAATGCTTTACAACTTCTTACCACTCTTCCAAACAATTACACCAACAACTAATAAACACACTAGTTAGGAGAACAATGGAACTATAACTCGGGGACTCGAAACTTGCAACTACACTGCCGAACCCAACTTCCATTAAATGCCTCAACCTGTCCCAGTGGCCAATATTTATACAAAAACTCATGAATATGAGGTACATGAATCACCCAAGACATGAACTATACTGATAAAAAGTCCAAAAATGAGCCATATTTGCGAAAATGAGCCATATTTGCGACTATGACTCATTTGGATTCAGGCTGCATGATTCTCTGATAAGTCGTGGCCCCACTGCAAGTTTTTCTAATAATCTGTTGTGCCGCTACAGGTTTTTCTAAAAAACCACAGCATTGCGTTTGCATAAAAACAAAGGGATACTGCCAAAGTGTCTAGATCACTTTTAGACTTCAACTGACTCTAGAAACTTCTCATTTACCTTTTTAACTGAGATTTTTATGTGAATTGTTTTCAAGAAGAGTCTTACAAGCATTTGTTACATATATGAGAATAGTGGAACTAGTTTGTTGCCATTGCTAGCATACTATATCCAAATTTTGAATCAAAGTCAGTTGTGTAGGATCAATCACTTGGTCACCTGATAAGGGGTTCAACTAAGTTCATTCTTCTTTTTTGTGCTCTCCCCATCACCGAACATTAGGTGTGCCATTGTATGCTCCATGCTCGGGCCAATGTCGTGTATAGTAGCAATTAGAGGATCCTTGAGTTTTAAAATGCTTTGAAATAAGTCAGCTATCTTCACAAGTATAGTGGCTTGCAAGACATGTCATGCAATAGCTTTTCCAAACTCCAATCTGCTTGTCATTGTGATTGTATGGTCATTCAACCGGCGTCACTCTTCCACCATGGGCCTTTCGACTTCCACCCTCGCTTTGACCAGCCTTTCCTTCTCCAGATGTGGGTCAAGATGATTGGATTTTTTCACTTGTGCTATGATAATTGCCATAACTTCCTTTCCCACAGCTACATCAATCATATTGACATTGGCTTGCTTTAAACAATTGTCATTGTTATGGTTCCCAAGCCCACACCATCTACAGAGAAGTTCAATGTCATTTTGGTTGGAGCAATCTCTTGCACAAAGGCCCAACTTATTACATGCCCAACATTGTATAATTGGCCACCCTTCGAAGTCGTATTGAATCCGACTCCCGCCACCACTATTATTTTGTTTTCAGTAGCTCCTTGGCAGCAAGATGAATGGTGTCGACGGCTCTCCTTCTGTGAATAGTGTTTTGTTGCTCTTATTCCACAAATTGTATGGGCAGTCCTTAACTGAATGCCTTATAACTTGACAAATCTCGCACAAAAGATCCTTGCAATCTTTCTTGTCGTCTCCCTTTAGTTCCTTCATCATCTGGAGCATATCTTTTCTCGAGGTTCGCACAAATCCTAGTTCAATGTCACTAGAATGAGAGTCCTCATCTTCACTTCATCTTCTTGTGTGTGAGGATGATGTTTTATTCTCACTTTCGATGTCCATCACTTAGTTATAGGCATCATCGTATGACGAAGGTGGAACTACCTTCATTTGTTTTCTCAATGAGGGAACCAACCCTTCAATAAATCACCTCTTTTTCAGCACATTAACTAGTTCCTTCTCAAGTTTTCCGAGCAACTCCCTGAGTTTCCTACTGTAACCCCAAACTGTCTCATGCTTACCTTGTTTGGTGTTGTAGATCTCAATGATAATCTCGTTGTCGTCCCACAAGAGTTTAAATTCCTTTTCAAATGCTTGCCCAAGTGTTGCCCATGTTGCTTTGTCAATACTTGATGCATCAGTGTACTAATCAATGGTCATTCCTTGAAGGGTAGTTGGAAAGCATCTTAACCACATCTAAGCATTTGTTTGCCCATTGGTTGTCCATCCAAATAGGGATGCATGTACGGAAATGCCACATTGGATCGCTAGATCCATCACCAGTAAATTTTGGCAACTTCTACTTTTCTAGAGATAGAGTTGATGGGGTAACCATGGCTCTGGTGTGGATTTTTGAATACAAGTCTCCCTCTTAAGAACGTCAATGCCAAACTTTTCTATGCTCTCTTAGCAATATCGGACACATCCCTACGCTCGACCCTTCACTCCTTACTGCAAGTGGCATAGGGTCCTCCAGTTCTAACTAAACGCTTCGGTCTTGGCTAGTGCTTTGGCCTCATGCTTCGTACTTCCCTTGATGTAATTTTTGAATTAACTTCTTCATCCCTTCCCTTGTGAGTGTCTCTCCCACCTTTGTTTAAAGGCAATAGCATGAATTATTGCTCAAAGTGTTGGTCATCTTATTCATGAACCTTTTGTATCATTGGAATATTTGTGTTTCATGGTTATGTTGGGCACATAGATTTGTGAACCAAATTTAACTTCGCCCAACGTTCTTTAAGGAAACAGTGCCAAATGTAAAATGATTCATGTCTACTGAGATACCATACCATCCATAGCAACATACACAAAATAGTACTTTGAACAATAGAAACTTGCATTCATAAAAGATAAGTCTCAATACAATTTGCACAATACAGGGAGGACCTAATATAAAGGGCAATACCCCGACATACAATATGCTAAATAGTGTTCTTCTGGAATCAATTGCATAATAAAGTTATTTTCCAACATTTCGGATCTCACTATTGGATCCATCTTCAGGGAAAAGAAGATTGAAGCCAATGTTATTTATTATCACACTATGAAAAAACTAATCTCAATACAATATGCTATTTGAAGGATAAGACCCAACGGTTGTCGATTAACCCAGTTGTCACAATTAACATCACTAAGGGTCTTGGTACATCACTAACTAACTGTCGACAAAAGACTTACAAAACAATGTCATAATTGATAGTCTACATCTACAAACACTTGATAACAACTAGGAAGAAACTAGACACAACAAGCTCACATTTACAAGACAACTTGTGAGAAAGAGACGTCAACAACACACAAAAGACAACAATACAAGGCGGTAAGGAAGTTTGAGGTTGACACTATGAAAGAGTGCAACCCAAACCTCTTATGGCCTTGGACAAATGGAATCAACTAGAAGGAGAGATATTAGACAAACAATGTAAATTTTATGAGTACAAGATAAGGAATATAGGATAGTCCTATCCCGACCTTGCAAAAATTATACTCTAAGGTAAAAGACTACAGTTGGAACTAAGAGCTATAACCAAGCAAACAAGGATGTATATTCAATATAGCACATACATCTATTTGCTAACAATAACAGAACTTTAATGCTAATCTAATCTACAAATCAAGAAACTACTAATCATAAATCTTTAACATGTCAACCGCAATATGACAAATTGAGACTAGGAAGAAGGGGGGGTAAGCGTCCTCAGGGTGTAGCCTCTAAATATGATATGCCTCGCAATGTCTCCAGGGAAACTCACATAACATGAGAACATGCTCCAAATACTGAATTAAACTATACTAATAGCAGAAACAAAGTTGAACTAAGGATGTAGATCGATATAAGGTTGAGAACGGGCTATCACACATCTTTTTTCCAATCGAAGGAGTGGCAAACAAGGCTATATATATATATATATATATATATATATATATATATATATAGGCTAAAGAGGGAAAAGAGGCTAGTTGGGCACAACAGGGAAGTTCTGGAAGTGCAAATGAGAGGACAAAGCCACGTGGATCGATTCCAATTGAATTCCCAACTTTTGGTTTGTCCATACAAACAAGAGTTGCAAAACCGCCGATTAATGTAGACTAGCTTGGTTTTCCCATGCAAACAAGCGTTGTGAAACCACCAATTCATGTAGACTGACAGTTATGCAACCATCACAGTGGTTTCCTCATCTGCACAAGTGAAACCAAGTAAGCAATGAGCGAACATTTGATCAAGCACCTAAGTAGCAGATTTGCCTCCTGCAAAATCCTGCTTTGGTCCATCGATATTGGTACCGGTTCGATTCTACAACAAATTTTGCCCAAGTTCGTCCTAGACAACATAGGTTTATCTAGGTTCTTCTGAACTCGGGTTCATCTCAGTTTTTCTGCATCATCGCAGTTTCCCCATCTGCACAAGTGAAACCAAGTAAGCAAGGAACGAATATTGATTGAGCACCTAAGTAGCCGATTCACCCCCTGCAAAATCCTACTCAAGTCTGTCCCTAATACGGGTACAGATTTAGTTTTGTTGCAAATTCACCCAAGTTTGCCCTGGACGACACAAGTTCATTTGGGTTCTTCTGAACTCAGGTTCATTTGGCTTCTTCTACAGAAGAACCTAGGCGAAGAGAAGAACTCAGGTTCATTTGGCTTCTTCTCCCAAAGAACCTAGGTGAACAATATCTTCCCGGAAGAACCCATAGTCTAAAATGCTTTTTTTATTTTTTGCCAAAATTAGACATAAAGCAATGATAAAAAGTAATAAAAAACACATTGCAAACCCTAAAAGTTAAGTAAAACAGAAAAGAACACAAAACACAATAGCAAAAGCATTTACCTTTCATTATCTAATTGCATACTTAGTTCCTATTGCTCATGTCCGATTGAGGGTTCATCAAGCAACATTGTAATCAAATTCCTAGGCTAATTGACGAGCCCATTTTTTAAATCAGCGTAATTTTGATAGTATAAAAAATTCATGGATTATAATCAACGTACTTTTGATGTAATAAATAAAATTGATTTTTATGATAAATATTATCATGACATGTTGCATTCAATCAGTATTTTGTGGTTATATTGTTTTTTATATGCATACCATGTGGTTAATGTCACTTAATTCCTATTTATTAGGCTAAAATTTATATATTTTTTGTACGGTTGTACCCAAGGCACACAAAAATGTCATACTGGCAAACCCGGTCCTTCAAACCCAAACTGGAAACTTAGTCAAGCACTAGCAAGGTAAATAGAAGGAAAATTGAAATAAGAGGATTTCTGGCAAATGAAAAGATGTCAAGAAATAATGACAACACAATTTTTTATGTTCAAAAGTCGACAATCATCAACGGATCAAGATGTTGCACCTTGTCAAAATTAGGTGCTTACAATACCCACAAAAAGCATTGAATGAAGTCATCTTATTTGTCATGTGATAGGTTGTATTACAACACTACTCTAGTGGAAAACACCACTCAAGAACATAGATAACCCTCAAGACCACTTGTCCACTACCTTAGTCTGGCTATCTATTTGACAATGATAAGTGGATCTTGCAACAAGGTTGATTCCACTCAAGAAGCTCCTTCCAAAAATTGCTTGTAAAATTGGGGTCTCTATTACTCATTATCACCCTAGGAAAAGCATAAAGCTTGTTAATTTCCTTCATAAAAATCTTAACTACTTGGTTGATCATATATGTAGTTTGGATCCCACAAAAATGTGCATATTAGGTGATTTGGTCCACTACTACCAAGATAGTATCATTACCTTTTGATTTGGGTAGGCTTGTAATAAAATTCAAAGAAATTTCTTTACACCTTTGATTGGGGATGGGTAAGGCTTGGATTATGTTCATATTTCCAAACCAATTTCATTAAATATTCTTTAAGACAAATAAATCCTCCTCTAAGGCCCTTAATCTATTATGGATCTACACTTCTAAGGATCCACCATAACTCTTTCATACAAAACAATTTGGCCCAAATACTACGCCTCCATTTCATGAAAAATTGCATTTCGATTTCTTAGTACAAAGTTGGTTGTCCTAGAGAACTTGGAGTGCTCTATGCTGCAATATGTTGTAAAATATCATCAAAAAAACCAAGAGGATCTTCTGACGAATGTCCCCATGCACCATTCCATCCTCGTCCCCATAGGTTTGCATCCCAATGTGTATCGAGTGTCAACGACACCTATAAGACCTCATGTTAGAAATTAGGAGAAATACGGCCTAATAAAATCTCAATGATAACGTCATGATTCCATGTCAAGGGAAATACATTGAGAATCCTCTAAAAGACCTTATCATTCTTATCGAAAATATATTGGAAAGAATACCTCTTGTTTCACATGGACTTTCCATGGATAAAATTCAATTAAGAACTCCAATAGCACATTTCTTGAGAAAAACTCCTATTGCCTCCCTAATGTTTTCCAATGTAAAAAATATATCTTGGAACACTTACATCCCTAGGACCATTTTTATTACACCCAAATCAACGTCCTTTAGCTTGTATTTTTTCCATCTCCGTTGGGCTGATCATGGGATAGGGCACAAGTTTTCTATTTGAAACATATTAATCATTGCCTCCTACAATGGGTCTTGTAAGAGACCTACATGAAGTTGTATTGTTAGGTTCAATTTGAAGGGCTAACTTATTGGCTTTGACCATATTAGTTGGGCCTTATATCCAAGATTGATGTTGAATAATAACCATTAGGCCACCAATATAAAGTTCCAAAAGCTTATCATCACCTAAGATCTCAACTCTTGTGGCCATGTTTTTACTCTACAAGGTTTACTCCATAATTTACCCAAACATGCTCCCATGCATTATCATATTAAGCGACAAGGATATCGATGAAGTTGGCCTCAATGTATATGGATCATGAAGGATTCCTTGTTTTTATCAACTAGTACTATTGAGAAGGTTTCATCTCTAAATAATGAGAAGTTAAGGCCACCATCAACTTAGACACAATTTGATGTGAGAAAAAAACATTGTTCCAATTGGCTCACCAAAATTAAAACCTCATTATCCTCAAAAAATTAGTTAGTACGTGCATGTAAGTTAGACATGCAAGTAGTGAAGCTCGGGTTAACTAAAAACCTCCTTATTTAATTAGTTTGACATACGTGCTATGTTGCCAGAAATGCAACGAATGTCCGCAGTTGCGCATTAAAACGGACGAAAGCGCATCCGCAACACGAACAAGCTTTTCAGAGGCTGTCGTTGCGTTTCTAATCATTGTGCAACGATTCTTCTTTATTTCGCAACATTTCCTTTCAATCCGAAGGGTTTTGAGATGACTGCAGTTTTTTTCAGATGCTGCCAGCTAATAACATTGATGGTGCTATCATTGTGCTGCATTTTTCTTTTAAAAATTTAAAACATATGCATATGTTTTAGAAAGTTTCAGTAGTTTCCTAGCGAAAAAACTGTGAGGTTTAATATTTTTTAATTGTATATTTAGTATGTTCAATGTTGGTTAGTTTTACATATATTTTTATGTAATAATATTTTTTTAATATTTATGTAACATTTCTTTAATTTTATTTAAAAGTATTTTTTTTAATATATATTTATTATTTAATTTAATTTAATTTAATTTATATGTTTGAATTATATTTTATTTTAATAATTACATAATAAATTTAAAATTTAGGAAATAATTTAAATTTAGTCATTATAATATAATTATTATTTATTTTTATACTATTCGTTTTATATATATATTTGAATTATATTTTATTCAATAATTATATAATAAATTTAAAATTTAAAAAATAATTTTATTTTAATTATTATAATGTATGTATTATTTATTTTTATATTAAAATTAATAATATAAAAATAAATAATACATACATTATAATAATTAAAATAAAATTATATTAATAATATATATATATAATTTTATATATATATAAAAATAAATAAATATATATATATATATAAATAAATAAATATATATATATATATATGTATATATATATATATGTGTGTGTGTGTGTGTGTATATATATATATATATATATATATGTATGTATATATATATATATACATATATACATATATATATATATATGTATATATATATATGTTTCTTATTGGCAACTTTTTTATCATCGTTTTTTGTCACGTTTTCGTTGCAATTGCGGTTTCTCGTTTCTGGCAACATAGCATACATGTGGGCAATCGTACTCCAATGAACTAGGCCAGGTGTACACATAGGATATTTACAATCATTTAGATGATTACAAAGTTGAATCTTGTTACCCTCTAGGTCGATGCGTAGGAAAGTTGATTCCTCGAACCTACAAAGTGAATCCTATGTAAAATACGAGAGAAGATAAGAGAAAAGAATGTATTTCTGATAAAATAAAATATGAATTAGACTTAGAAGTGTAACCGAGAAACCTTTGTTTGTGTGTACTTTCATCAGCAAACGCTTACATATATTGTCCCAAAATGAATAGATGTTTGCACTTTTTAGCACAAAATATTAAGAGATATGTGATTTGTCCAAAAAAAGAAAACTTCAAATCTTGTGACCACAAAATAAAAATACTTAGTGTTCAACAATCAGAATTATGGTTTTAATCTTCTACCCATAGCAAATTGTAAAGCCTAAAGGCCCATCTAGCTAGTTGATCTTCACGAGCAATTCCTTTTAGTGACTGATATTTAAGTGAGAACTACCATTTGTAGATTTAGCTATCAGATTTTGGTTTAGAAAACTTGTCGGTGCATACAACCTAGCCCGCAAGAACATATGCACAAGTTTTTTTTTTACAAACTATAGTAGTAAGCACTAGCAATAACAAGGATCGGTTTTAATGTTAAGTTGAAAGCTTCCACAAGCAATTTTTAATTAAATATTAGATATCAATTGTCGATTTGTCAACCTGAACACACTAGGATAAATAAAATGCATAGATGGATTTTTTAGCTAGTACCACTTTTGGTCAAATTTATTGTTGTTGTTAGCTATAGTCATCTTCAACCTCGAATCAATCAAAGTTAGGGATCGGGCTGTGTATAGATGTCATTTATTTATGCATGGCAAAAAATTTGTAAAGGGGGTGGCAAAAATCTTTAAAGATAAAAAACAAAATCAACAGCACAAAAGGCTTCTTACACTAAGGCACAAAAAGTAAACCTCTTCAAAGCCACAACTTGGTGAAAAAATGTCTACAAACTTCAAACCAGACACGACGAGAAAAATAATGAAGACTTTTTAAATCAGTTTAGAACATTAAATTAAACTTTGATTTTATTATGCAATTTTAAATGAAATGTTTCTCAATAAATTTTGAAGTTTATTATTAATCTAAGATTTTTTTGACATATTTTTTATGGAACATGAAGTTATTTAGAAATATATGTTTATTTTCAATTTGAATTTGCAAAATAATAGAACATTTACCTTATTTTTTTATTTAAACCTAATCGCAAACTTTCTAATTTATTTTCCACTAACAAACTTTTTTAATCTTATATTTGCCAAATTCAAACTTGAAATGACTAATATCTATAGAATTATACGTATTAGCATTAGTTTGCATATAAGCAAATACTTAATGTTTTTTACACACAAATGAGAATATAGTTGAATCTTTACCAAAATTAAGCAAATCTAGATGTTATGACCCCAAAAACTAGATATTTGATTTTTTTTCTTCATAAATATTGGACAAGATTATAATCAGTCTTTGACACGATGCAGCTTTAGTTTGAACCACATTCTTGGGTAGGGTAAGCTTGGGCCATTTAAACCTCAAATGTACCCATTAAACCTAAGTCATGATTGAATGCACCCATCTTCCTCCTACACAACCACCTCACCACACATTTTCTAGGTCATGCACACCCTTATTGCAACGAGGGGCTCAAATTTGGGTTAGGAATGTCCACATTATCACGAAACAGTAACTCCTTAGACAAAAACGCTTTCGTATTGTAAAAAACTACTTATGTTTTGACTAATGCAATGGTTCCATGGAATGGAGCTACATTCATTTTCTCTGCAGGTACTACTCATATATAATCAGGGCTATTTACAGTGTCATGGTCTCATGGAATATGAAGTTTTTCTCTCTCCACTCCATTGTTTAGGGCTCTGCACTCCTGACAATCAGTAGAAAAGAATTCCAAAAACAAATCACCACACATTAACTAGCATTTGGCAAAGGTTCACACTAAAATATCTCAGTAGGGCTTGGAAGTATTTTTTCAGTGGGTGTTAAAAACTTCCATTCCCCCTCTCCATCAGATGCTAAAACTCTCTACCAAATAAAATGGGCAGTCCTTTTTATAATTGTAAGGGAACATACCAGTTTTTCATATTTTCTTTGTTTTTAGGTTCCATAGCATCGCAAGTGTTTATATATATTTAGCAAATAATTGCAACGATCTGACTTAAGCAATAAATGCTGACTTTTTTTAACCCTTCCCATTCTTAATATTTCAAAACCTAAACTAAATTCTGAAAATAATTCATATCATTGAAAATTGTGAACAACAAATGAATCTTATTAAGTTATCTGAAACCATGGTTGGGCTGTGGTCTACAAGTAGTTTGGATGAGGTGTCCTCATCAAAAGACCAGTTTCCTTGGGGCCTGAATTTCTCCATGATTTTGTTTCAAGAATTAATTTATATTCACAAGAAACTTACCAACGTTCTACATTGATTCAATGTTCGACCATTGTGTCGGCATCAACAGAGGCTGTTAAGTATAGATCTAAGATCTCTTTGTAGTGTTTCTTCAATGCAAGAGAAGACATGACACAGGTGTTACGTTACAACCAGTCAAAAGATTGTGTAGCCCCCATTTAGTTCGAACCCCAAGAATTCAATTGCCAGACAAAGTTGCTGCGTAAACCGAAGATGTATTCCCACCAGTCAAAAGATCGTGTGTAACCCATTTAGTTCAGACAACAGGGATTCAATTTTCAGTTAAAGAACCAAAGATGTTGAGTATGGATATCGGATCACTTGGAAGTGTTTCTTCAAAAGTAAGAGAAGGCATGCCACATGGGAAAACTGCATCGGCTATGTTCCCACCGGTCAAAAGATTATGTAAGCCCATTTAGTTCAACCCCCTGGGGAAGAAAGCCCCTTGTGTGTTGGTGTGTTGAATTTGAAAGTTTGACCTGGTAAATACTTGAAAAATAGAAAAATGTGATATTGAGATAACTAAAATGAGCTCTAGTCTGCAATCAAAACATATCCTCTTCTCACGTAGAATAATCAAATACATAAATGCAAAAATATTCTATCACAGGTTCTCCCAAAGCATCTTTCTGTTTTAATTGGCTGTGGAAGCTTAAACTATAAAACGAGAGTTTGCCATTTTTATTTTAAAAATAACAATTAATAAAGAAAACCTCGTACAAATAGAAAGGAAAAAGAAGTGGATAGAAGAAAGTTGATTAGAGATACAATCTTTAAAAAAGGAAAGAGAAATGTTAGGCTCGTAATTCATACCAGCCCTTGCTTTTGAGCTGCTCCGCCAAATACTGACCTACGAAGCCCATACCAAATATAAACATGTGTCTATTCCAACCAGGGTCTTCCATTTCACCTGTGTTTGAAACCCTGCAACAAATTTGTGTGCTTCGTGTCCATAATGGACGGTTTTTGCAGATTAAGAGCTTAAAACGCTGGCCATTGAGAGAGGAATAAAATGGAGAAGTGAGAAAACGGTGTGGAACGATGCGCGATAAACGATTTTTGCAGGAAATGTGAGGTTCCATTTGCGCATGTAAAATGAAGGAAAAATGTACTTTTGTATAAATTGAGGTCCATTTAATATAATTTAATGTTGATGATAGTCTTTATATATATATATATAATAATTATCTTCAACTTAAATTAATTATTATATTTCAAAAAATAAAATAGTATTTTATTTGTTTTTTAATGAGATGAAAATTGGTGTGTGGTGTCATTTTAGATCAATTTTAATATTTTTTTGGTTTTTAATTTCATTGCCATCATTTATTTATAATATTTTATTTTCTTAGTTATAATGATCTCTAACAAATAGTTATTTTTATTAGTTGGTCGAAGTTTACTTCTTAAAAAAAGAGTGGAGGAAAAATGGGGAAATCCTTAAGATCAAAAGTCAAGGATATATGCAAGAGTTCTGCAGAGGTTTCTTCTTTATTGATGGACGATCTAATGGTAAAAAGTCCCAAGTTTATCCTTGTGAGTGCATCCAAGAGCAAATAAAGAGATTCAAAGGCACTACAGGAGGATCACCCAAAAGAAGAACCCGATATAACCTCTTAAAGTGCAAGTAGAAGATTTGGCGAAGAAAAGACTCGCAGAAAAGCCTCATTCAAAGAGATTATTTTGAATCTTGCTTGTATGATAAACAAAAGGAATACAGAACTACAAAAAATGACATGCAGTAGCTACAAACAAATATCTCACACTAGGTAATGTTCCCATTCCTTCTCTTAAAAAGGATTTATTGTTCATAAATCAGTTACACCTATCACTATTTTCTCGAATAATGAGGAAACATTGATTGCATCTATGCTCAGTGAAAGGGGGTTAATTTTTAAGTTTAATAGATTTTGGCCTACTCTTCCTAATCCACATGAGTGGATAAGCCAATAGTGGGCCCCTATCATATTAGGAAAGGTGGAAATCTTCCCTTGTGCCTAAGGGTTATATATGCACCCAAAATTTGCACATTGTGACATTTTAATTCAATGGCGAATGATGATGCAGTGATCTCCTAATGTATGCTCAAAATAGATTCTCTCTAACACCCTACCCCTTCTACCTTCTTTTCTCTCTCCTAGACCCCTTAAACCCCCTTTTTATTGGCCTTTATAGCTTTGCTTAGCTCATTCTCTATAAGCTTTTATTAGTGACAAAATTGCCCTATTACATGACAAAATTGCCCTATCAGGTTACGAAACTACCCTATGCATGATGGGTTAGCCACGACAGTTGTGTAAACTACCTTGACAAAACTATCACAAACATAGTGGTTTCATCTTACTCTAAGGTAGTTTTGTAACCTTATACGACGTTTACATTACCAAAACTAGTGATTACGCAATCGCCCCTACAAAAAGGGGTGGTTCTGTCACCATCAGTCCATCTTCTAATTTTAACTTTTGGGAGTCATTCCTTGCTGCATTTTACATGATTATTATCATTTTTTAATCTTTCTGCCTAATGTTCGCTTCCATATTATCCCAACTCACTCCCTCTTCTATTTTCAATCATTTTGAGATTTTCCTAAGTTCTACTCCCAGTTCAACTCAATTAAACTCTTTCATGTAACCTCCATTGCTCTTCTACAAGTAAGTCAATTTTAGCTTCTTTTTTTTTAATCCAGAAATTTACATTAGCACCTAGGGTTTTTAAGTTTTCTACAACCACATCCTGCTATCATTATTTTAGATCTCTACCTCTATTGTTTTTATGATTGACTACACCACTAAAATCAAGGAAGTGCCATTGATTCTACAATTGGGTCTTTGTAAATAGTGCACCTAACCAACCATAGATCAACTACTCTTTGTTTGGGATTGTGTCTCTCTTCTTCTTCCCCCTCTTGTGACAATCATTGGTTCATCCTCCTTGTTAAAGAGTTCCTAAAATATTTGCCTATATAAAGGAGCTAACATATTGAAGACTGCAACAATACATGCTACATGTTTTTAGTTGATCTTTGCCTTGATCAGGTTAGAGGTTTTTTTGCTTTTAGTTTATTTTGTTTATTTATATTATATTAGTTAGATTCCTCTTGCAATATATTAGATTTATATTCTATAAAAAGGTAAATTTGATAGGAAAATGAATTTTTCTCTCACCCATCTTTGCACAAAAACATTAGCTAGTTTCTTTATTTGCTTGCATCCGTATAATAAATTCTTTCAGAGTATATAGAATTGATTTCAAACTCTAGTCAAGCCAAATAATTTCATCTATAAACACAATCAACCTGTAGTTTCAAACTAAGTTCTTGTTTGCACAAACACACACACACACAAAAAAAAATAGAGCAAACCCTAGCCACCTTGTGTGATCAATAGGTGTTATTTTGCCTCTGATTTTTTTTGTGTAAGTCAATTAGGAATGTTGTTTTTAGTTTATTAATTTAGAGAATCATAATTCAAGAATTCACTTTTATGCAAAACAATCATTCAGAACTAGTGTGCATTTATCTAGAAACACTAAATCTTTGTTTTAGATTGCACATGCAAAAGAACTATTGGGTTTTGAGTGGTATTGTTGTTTTAGATCCAAACCTTCTTTTAAGTTACTTGCATGTTAGTGAAAACGTAGCTTTCATAATAGAATCATTTATCCATCATTCAAAAAATCACCAAAAAAAACTTCACCTAGGTTGCATCTAGAAAAATTTAAAAATCAACATTTGCATAGTTAGAGTAGATATCTCTCTTACCTTGCATACACTAAAAAGTCAATTGGAAAAGACAAAAATGAAGCATTCTTTCATTTTACTTTTAGTTATTTATCATTCTTTACTTTTAGATATTTATTTTCAACAAGTAGTTAACTTTCATTTCAACCCTATATTCCTAAAAATAACAAAATTAATAAAACTGACAAAGCCTTGTTAAACCAAGGACAAACACTCTAAAACCTTGCTTCAATGGTATAGTAAATCTTTTCACAAAAACATTTACCAAGACAAGATCATATGCTTTTATTTTGCCCAGTCTCCTTTGGATGACACTTCCTGAGGCACCTAGTCTTGTCAGAGAAGGTATTTTCCCTCAGGTCAAAGCACTTAGTCCTTCAATCAACACACAATTAGATATTAGTGGCAAATTGAGAATTGAGATTTTCTATGCTATACCCATTCCCCAGCTCATCATCAATGTTCTTAGTGCCCCAAAGAAGCAAGAAAAAAATCTTGATATATCAATCATCGTCCTTCCCATAATAGAGATCATCAATATAACATGATTCAGGGCTAGATCCTCACCTTCATTCCCCATTCTTCTCCTTAGGTCTAGCCTCATCATATGTCATTCACATTAGTGGATGACATTGATTGGGCATAGTCAACCCAATAGAGTTGATCCCATCCCTCAAGTCATTCAACTTAACTATCCCCTTTTCACTAGTCTTAGTATTGATCAGAACCTTCACCTCCTTGTTATCTTAGACACTAAAGGACCTTAGAGCTCTATTTCTGCTCACTTAGACGCTTTGAAAGAGTAATGTGATGTTGTGGAGGTCTTTTAGTTTCATCATAATAACCCCTTGCCACCATCCATTCCAAATCCCATTCCACCCAATAATCAACCCAATCCATAGTTCTACCCATCACCCATTCATTACATTGGTTGTCTTCGCCTGACCTCAGGAAGTTGAGTGCATAATTTAGCACGTGTTATTTATGTGCACACAAATTGATGAACCTAACATGAAATACTTACATATTTTGTGTTTCCCTTCTATTCTCCTTTCTCCATCTTCCCTTCTCCTTCCATTTATTATGGGAGTATCTATATACCCCCAGAATATGTCTAGATAGGACCTAGGTGGATCTCTTGGCCTGAAAGACTATAAACAAAGCCAACTCAACTCTGGTGAAGCTTCATTGCTAAGTTGGAACAACCCTAATTTTGACACCAACATAAATTATTAACCATATGATTATGCTCACCATAATACTCAAACTAGGAGTGGAATCCCCATTCCCGAGGTGTGGGAGGTATCTAGAATTGCTAGCAACCATCTTGAATCCAATGTTATGACCCTCATTGGAGGAGTTAAAACCACTCCTCACATGGCCACTACACCTTCGATTAGCTTACACAACCTAGATGTGGAAAGCGTTGTTAAATATGATCATTATATAGGAAGGATCTGGTACTTGGAGGACGAGGTTAATCTCATGCAAGTGGCTACACATCCCTCTACAAGGGACCAAAATGTCTCTAACCCATAAGTGCAAATGTTAAACACTATCCCTAAGGCTCCCACTCTAAAATAATCCCTTCACACTAACCAATCTCTCACTCATACCCCTCTTATACAAGAGACTCCTAGACCCAATGTCACCACTAACCCAAACGAGCTCATCAGTACCTTAGTGAGTTAGATTCATGACTTAGAGAATAACCAACAATCTTTGAATTAAGGAGTGAACCCAAATCCTCCTACCCATATTCGTTCCTCTCCTTCTCCCATTTAAATAATGACTCATCAGCTGTTGTAACAACAAGCTTACACATTCCTACCACAATAAGAAAATACACCTTCGCCAAGCTATGCCTCTAACCAACCCCTCGAGGACATCCTTACATACAGAGTCCCTAACCCCGATACCTCTAAAAAAATTACACCCTACCAAACACCTATCCAAACCTTGATTTGAGGTGTTTTTACTTACACTCCACCCATGCAAGCCAATAGCCCACCCCTCTTTACATCCTCAATTTATGTGCCTCCCATGTACACTCCTATGCAAATTATCCATGTGCCACCTTACATACCCTTGGGCTATGTGTAAACCACATACACCCCTCCACAAATCATAAATCCTTCTATAACTAACAACTTTTCTCCTTATTTCCATATGTTCTCTAAATTTACATAGCCAAATAACTACTTCTCGGTTTAATCCAATTCACCATATCAAACCTCTTCCATTTTTTTTAATGGTTATCTAAACAACCCCTATGTGATCCCACCTTTCTAATCTAATTTTACTACCTCAACAATTGACTTCAACAACATGGGGACCTATGTCGAGTATCTTAAGGAACCCCTCGATCTCAACATATGAGGAGTTCTTCTTCCATGTCCCCTACCATACCTTCCCAAGTTCAAAAGGGAGGGAGATCCCAATGCATGCATTAAAGCATATGCCACAGTTGTCATGGAGCTCCTACCTTGGGATGGGGTTGTTGCCAAGATTTTCCCTAAAACCCTATAAGGAATCACTCTTGATTGGTATTATCGCATCTTTGATGGGTATATTCATTTCTCTACACGATTGATGGTTGAATTCATTAAGGCCTTCGACATGAATAAGTTTTTAAAGATTGGCATTCAAGAATTCCTTCATATCAAATAAGAACACAATGAATTGGTTGCCCATTTCATCATGAGATGGTGACAAGTCTTATATTCATCTGTTAGTACACCTCACATGGACTAGAGGGAATTATGTGACATTTTCCTCTACTCCCTTAACAAGGAGACAAGGGAAGACATCAAAAAGTTTCCCTATTGGTCTTATCAAGAATCCTTTGAAAGTGCCTTACAAAATGATCAAGTAATCATTGATAGTGGTCATCGAACCTATGGGACCAATGGGCACATCATCACCCTGAACCAAAATAATGGGAGATTTCAAAATGTGAGCTATAAGTCTATCAATAATCAAGACCCCAAAAACCTTAACCAAAATAGGAATGCCACCACTAATTGTGTGACCAACTAGGGAAAAAATCCATACACAATGAACAATAATCAACTTTTGCCCATCAACTATACCAACATAAACAACAATATGGGTGTTAGGAACCAAAACCCTCCACCTATAGTTCATGTGGTCGACTTCAACTGACCTCTACCCCACAACATGCATTATCAAAACTAAAATCAAAACCAGTTTCAACATGTTGAGAATTTTTTGTTGTTCCTTAATCAACCCTACTATCAAAGGAATGATCAACAAGGGTTTGGCCCACAATGACTAAATCAGAGGCTTAAGTAATATGACCCTAACTTCTATTATCTCTTTCACCGAGTCATCAATCATGATGTTCTAAACTGCAGGGAGTATAAAAAATTCATCCAAAGGTTGTCTGAGTATCAGAGGCAAACTTTTGTAGACATGTTTATAGGGAATGCAAGAGCAAATCCTCAGGCCACTCATAATGGTCCTATTGTGTCACATAACCAAAATCTTTAGATTTACTAAACCCCTTTCTTGAACCACTAAACGCAAGTTGCCCAAACTAAACTCAGATGAACATGCATAACCAAGTGGTTCATCATAATTAGCCTGTGCAAACTTGTACAAATAATGTTGAGGCCTTAACTTATGGAACTGCCATCCCTAGTTAAGAGTCCAAAGCAAGACTATAATGATTGGGGTTTTAGAGTTAGAACGCAAAGAAGAAGTGAATATAATTACTCACACCGTGGAATGTCAATCCATGACTCTTCACCCTTATAACATTATGGATACTGAGGTTGTCCCTAATCCTACGGGGAATTATGATTTGATTTAATATCTTACAAAAACTTTCTCCCACATTTCCTTTATTGACTTACTTAAAAACTCGCATGCCCATCATTTAACGTTGCTAGATGCTTTAGGATTAGGGAATTTATATAGTGTAACCCCCCCACCTCAAGCCCAGATCAATCACACATATACAGATATGTTTCCACTTGGGTAAGATTCTTGGGATGCTGGCTATTTCTTCGACCTTGTTAATCTCCCTCTTGATTTTGAGTTGGGAAGGAGGGGGGATCCAACCTTGTTTTTACAAGTATGAATTTATAATAACTATGTAAATAGAGCTATGGTAGACGATGGGGTAGTTGAGAATATTGTCCCTTTCTCTTTCTTATATAAACTTGGTTACGGGGAAACTAACTATTCCACAACTCACAATATCCTATGAGGCTATGATAGCCTTGAGTCCACCTCAATAGGAATCATTGTGCTTCCAGTCACTCTAGGTCTAAAGACTGTGTTAAGAAAATTATATGTGATTAATAAAGACACACATGATAACATGATCTTGGGAAGACCCTGGATTCACAGGATGAAGGCCATCCCTTCAACCTTGTTCCAACAAATGAGGGTCCTCCATCTAGGTAAGGTTTTTGTAGTCCAAGGGGATCCCAAACATTTTGATATGCTTCAAATGATCATGCATAAATAATTAGGATTACACATTAGCTATCACCTACCTACCAATGAGGTCATAAACCCCTTGTAGTTGGTGTATGTTATAGAGCCTATGAAGCCCAAAGTGGTGAAGAAAGGGGGCATAAATAACTTGAGCCTTATTAAAGGAAAAAGTAGAGGAAAAGGAAGCAGTGACAACTAAAAACATCACTAGTTCAAAGCCAATCACCATTTCGGTAGTTTCCACCATGTCCATGGTCAAGTTATCAATTTCTTTGAAAGTGACACACCACTTATGCTCTCATTCGACCCATGAGAGTTAGGGACCTATAACTTCTCTAAATCTCAATTTTAAGAACCCAAAGAGGGGTTAGTTATTTTACCTAATCTTTGTATAATAAAGATGCCAAAGAATGAATAAATTTCCCCTGGTGACAATTTTTCCCATTAGTGCACATTAATCACCCAATGATCGATCATACAAGGAAAAGTTACGATTTTTGTACCACTCAAATTACTTATGATCCTCTTTAGAGTATGTTCCTTGATCATGATTTGATAAAACCATATCGGTTTTACAAAGTTCCTGCCCAATTGGGTTTGCTTCCTCCTGAAATGTCATTCATTCTATTATGGCCCATACCTAGTTATAATTTATAACGCATTTTGAGTTCTCTACTATGCAGTCATACCATTCCTCTTTCCCCAATCATCTTAGTGCTTAAGGAGAATATTTGCACCCCAATAATAGGTACCATAAAGATCAACATTTCATCTCATGATTATCCACAAACACTTAAATAGAGTCATTCTCTTCCCCTAGTGAAGAGGGAGAACACTAGAGGGCCACTCATTGAGTTCTTACGAGCTTTCTCACATATAAAAATAGAAAAATAGGATTACCCATGTCTGATCAATAGTAATGTAAGTTACATAACTATGTTGATATACCTTCCGTGCTATAATGAAATCATAACTATGTTGGCATACTTCCCACACCCAAAAGCCATCATAACTATGTCAACATGCTTCTCACACTTAAAAAAAAGCATAACAAGCAAATTTTGAGTCCCCAAAAGTGGTTACCTACCTCAATCTAGACCATAGGAGCAAGATTTTTGATTTTTTGGAAGTGTTTCCCTTCCTTCATCCAAACCCTACGAGTAGGCCTTTTGAGTTTCTATAAGTTCTTTCATTTGTCCCGTAATGCAAAAAGGCTTGTTACTTTTTTTGAGTCTCAAGACCAGGAATACCAAGAGGGGTTAACTGATATTCTTGATATTCATATGGTTCAGATACCATAAGAACAAAAATTCTCACCACATGATAGCCTATCTTCCACAAATGATCAATGGGTCCTCTATTATGATGGGGTCGAGTGTCACCTATGTGCAAGAGCTAGAGTTATTATAATTTCTCCTAAGGGATGAGTAATGTAATTTGGTTTCAAATTAGACTTGAAGTGTAGGGATAATGGGTTTGAATACAAAGCCCTATTGCTTGGCATGCACTTTACAAAATGTTTAGGCATCAAGAACTTAAGGATCCAAGGCGATTCATAACTGGTCACCAACCAGGTTTCTGAGGTCTATCAAACCAAAGTTGAACATCTTCTGCTATATAAGGTTGTTGTGCATGAAATTGCTAAAGACTTTAACTTTGTTTTTATAGAGGTGATCCCTAGGGAAAACAACCAGCTTGATGACTATATTATCACTTTGTCCTCATGCTTCAACCCTCATCCTGCTATATCAAAGTCTAATTTCATAATCTCCATCAAGACAAAACCTCTTATATGCAAGACTTCTAGTGACCAAACCATTTCCCATATTGGAAAGGGTGATCCCTATAATCCTTGAATTAGTTGAAAATTATGAGGTTATTCTTGAATTTTTGTGAGCCTATGATGATCTCCCATCTTTCCACCATAAGAGGGATTTATCACTCACTTGTTATCCTGCATCGACTCTCATGTGTGAATACTACGATTCTATTTCCAGGTCGAGGATTCTTTATCCTATGATGATGAGCATGATATTTTCAATATAGAGGGTGAAGATCTTGATCTTCCCCCAACCCTTGACATATTTGAGGAAGTTAATGCTTCTATCATTGAGGAAACCATCAATATAAACATTGGGACTAAGGAGAGTCCTAGAAATCTCAAGCTTGGGTCCTCATTTTCACCTCAAGAAGTGGATGGCCACCAACAACTGCCCACTAAATTCTCAAAGGATTTTGCTTTCCCTTTCACAAATATGGTCTACATCAAGCCTAAGGTTGTGATCCATAATCTAATTACCATACCTAATGCCAGGCCAGTTAAACAAAAGCTTAGAACAATCAAGCCTAAAGTCGTGTTGATGGTAAAAGAGGAAGTTATAAAACTTTTGAAAGCTAGATTTATCAAGCCAGTGAACTATTCCAATTGAATGCCTGATATTGTTCATGTTCTCAAGAAGAACAATAAGATCATGATATGTATATATTTTTGAGATATCAACAAATAATGTCCTAAATATGTCTTCCCTCTCCCATCCATCAATGCCATTATTGAGACTACAATATGATATGAGTTTCTATCACTTATGGATGGCTTCTCAGGATACAGTCAGATTGCATTTCTAATTAAGAGTAGATTAAGACCTCCTTTACTATGCCATGGGGGACCTTTTGTTATGTCATGATGCCTTTCAATCTTCAAAACATAAGGAAAATGTACTAGAAGGCCATGACCTATATATTCCATGATTCACAAGACAATAAAGGTTTACGTAAATGATCTCCTAAGGAAAGTGAGGTAATAAACTGACCACCTAAAGGTGTTGTGCACTATCTTGACGTGCTTGATCGAATATGGTGTTACCCTTAACCCAAAAAAATTTGTGTTTGGAGTCACTGGTGGAAAAATCCTAAGGTATAGTATCTCCCAACTTGGGATTGGTATTGACTGTACCAAGATTCGTGTAATCTTGGAAATGCACCCCGTATAAATGAATAAGGGATTAGGTTATTCTTAAGAAATTTGGGAGCTATTTGATAATTCATTCCCAATCCTACATATGTAGTATACCCAATCAATAATTTACTTAAGAATTTAAGTGGCTTAACTTGGATAGATGATTGTCAGGAGGCATTTGAAGTGGTAAAATGCTTCCATATATCTCCCCCTACACTTATGGTGCCCAAGCCATATAAGCCTTTGATAATTTACATTTGGGAAACTGAGGCTTCTCTTGCCTACATGTTGGACCAAGAGGATGATATTGGCAAAGAACATGCCATTTATTTCATTATCCATACTCTCATAGACTGTGAAACACATTACATGTAGGTAGAAAAGGAGTCTTTGGAAATTGAGTTCATAACTAAGTGATTGCAACACTATATGCTTAATCAAGACATGTGGGTCATAGTAAGGTCTCAAACCTTGAAAAAATTATTAACCCAACCAACCCTCTCATAAAATTCTAGGTGTTTTATCATGTTTTTAATTGAGTTCGAGCTTACTTTCGTCAACTAGAAGTCCATCAAAAGAAAATTTATTATGGATTGGTTGGTAGATTCTCCCTTAGATGTCGGTAACCTCATTAACACCAATTTTACAAATGAATTGATATGTTAAATAGATAATCCTATTGCATCTTTTCCTTGTTATACATATATCGTTCATTACTTAATTGACCACACTTATCCTGAAGGGGTCAACTCTCAACAGAAGCAACATATTCACGTTGTTTGCCTCCAAGTATCTCATCTTAAACAAGGTTCTCTATCGCAAGGCCTTTAAGGGCATGTTGTTGATATTTGTAAACTAAGTTGAGTCGAGAAGGGTCATTTTCCATTTTCATAGTGGGATTTACAATGGTCACTTTGGTGGCCATGCAACCGCTCGCAAAATATATAGAATGGGATGCTTTTTACCCATGCTTGAGCATGACACTGTCGAATATGTTAGGAAATGTGAGAAGTGCCAACACTTCTCGCATGAGATCCATATTCTTCCCCATGCTTTACAGCCCATCATTATGCCTTGGCCCTTTTCCACTTAGGGTCCAAATCTAATAGGTAAGTTTTCCCTCACTTCTTTAGATGGCTACCACTTCATTATCATGGCCACTGAATATTTCACTAAGTGGGTGAAAGTAATGCCTCTTATAACTATTATTGGTATAGTCATTACAAGAACTATTTTAAACTAGATCATTTGTCGACATCATCATAATAGATAATGTGCCCCCCTTTAAAAACCTTGAGGTACGTGAAGGATGCAATAAATTCACCATATCATATCACATGGCTTCTTTGTACTTTCCATAGGCTAACAACCAGGCCGAAGCCACCAATTAAATCCTAAGGTTTATCTTAGTTAAGTTAGTCAAAGATTTTAAATGAGTTTTGCATTTGTAGCTTCATCTAACACTTTGGGATTATAGGACCATCATTAAAACATCCATAGGGGTAACCCCATATTCCCTCATGTTTGTATCTAAACTATTTTACCCCTTGAGGTTGAGATACATAACCTTTGTGTTTCTCTTCAAGGTCTCTTTGATCATGAAGATTACAGAAATGCACTACTAGCTAAGCTAGAGACTTTAGATGAACATCATCTTGTTGTTGTGAAAAATCACATCACCTATGTTGATCATATGGGTAGACAATACAACAAAAATGTCCATGAGCACCCAATACATGTACAAATATTGACCTTATTGACAAAAATAAAGTTCATAATTTGAGACCTAACTAGCTAGACCCTTACCTAGTGATTGAGGATTTCAATAATAGAGCCTATCGATTATGCACTTTGGAGGGCAAGGAGTTTGGTGAATCCATGAAATATTTACACCTTAAGCACTTCTACATTTAGCTCTTGCATATCACATCACCCTCATTGCATTGAATTTTCATAGTTTGTGTGTTCACTTACACATTAGATATTTGGTTGTTAGTTTGCACAACATGAAACTTCCAAAAATGCAGTATGCCATATCATCCATTTTTTCACATTACCCTATTATTTGATGGAAAACATTCTCAAAATCAACATTACATTGGCACTTTCCTTAGTTATTACAAGCAAAGTATGCTTTTTTCACTAAATTTTCTTGCAAAACTTAGAAAATGCTATCCTACAACATAACCTAGAAACTTGTCCATGACAAAGTCTCCTATCACAGTGCCTTCAAAAATAAAACATTGACATGTTAAAAAACAAGTAACTTTACCCACATGATTTGGTCTTTGGTGATGAGCCCTTGCATCTTACTAGTCGCATGGGGCCAAGATTTAAAAATAAAGACTTGGTAAATAAAAAAGGCACTCTTATCAAAAAGATTATGTGACATCAAAAACAAATCCAAAATCTGCCACCCCTGTTAATCTTTGGTGATGAGCCCTCGAATCTTGCTAGTTGTGTGAGCTTAACATTAGGAAGAGGTGCTCTTACTTGCCTACACCTAGCCTTTGGTGATGAGCCCATTTGTCTTCCTATTTATATGAGACTAAGTGTACGGGGTCACAAAAAAAAAAAAAAAATGTTAAATGCAAAAGTAATATTAAATCCAGAAGTGTCCCAATAAAAGGTTCTTCAAAAAGCTTGTATATATCCCTATGATAAAAAAGGTAACATTATCTCACTCACCAATTTTGTCAAGGCTAGTCATCCCTAGATGAAGCCAACCAAGTTAGTATTTTATAAGCCTATAAATAAATACATTTTCTCCTTTTCTCATAAGGATTAGGTCATCTTCCCTTGTCATGTGAATTTTGATTCATGGTTTTCATATTTTATCATCTCACATTTATCCTATCTCCCTTTTCATTCCCCTACTACAAATTGGAAGTCATGTGTTATACATAGTGAAGTAATTGGGTCATCACCTACAAAAAAAATGTTAACACATTCATAACTTAATATGTATCCATCATACTACATCAACTGCATACATTTTATTTCACGTACATCAGCATTTTCCATAGTATTTTATCAAAAAACATAGAGATACATGTTATATCATTACATGCTTAGTCATTTAAAGTGCATAAACTGAAAAGGTAAACATATAAATTAAAATCCCATAACATATAATGACAAGTCACCAAGAGGAAAACCAAGATGTTTCCATACATATGTATCGTAGTATTATGGATTTTGTACAACACAAGTCTCCTATACAATCTTCTTTGTAGAGGGCCAATGCATTTCAAAATCTAAAAAAATAAAAAAGGTGTACAATATGTCTTGATAAGAACAATAACTCGAGATCTTAGTCTTCTCTTATTGGAGGTTCATGATGTAGAATAGTGACAGGGGATGTGGCTCCTGTGGTATCTCCTATTAGTACTACCTTGGGAGACTGTCTCTCCTCTCATTGTCGCCTCCCTGTGAGGTTGTGCCTCCTATCTATCAGCTAGAAGAAGCCCGACCTCCATCGAATACCATTGTATCTAACAAGGCCTTTATTCTCTTGGTTCTTACCTCGAGAGTGTTATTCTTCACTCTTAACCTAGTCAACATCACAAATACATGGTAGATTAGAGAAAAGACGTTAGTATGTCAACCTATCCCAACATGCAATCCAAGATTCACTAGTAGCTCATTTCTGATAATGTTTATACCCAACTAAAAAATATTGATCAAGGTATCCCTAATCATAGTACTCCATCCGATTGAGGTATCTATAATCACAAAGTAGAAGAATCAATTCCATATCCAGTCATACATAAATGAAAATAATAAATCAACTAAGTAATTATTGGCCAATTTTTGGCCCACATACCAAAATTTTGATTGGTTTAAAAGAGATAGACATGATCAAGAAGAAGTGGAGGACCGGAAGAAGTAGAAGTACAAAGTTTCATTTCTTTCAAGACTCTTTTTCACTAAGTATTTTATTTTAGAGTTTTGTTCTGGCTAAGTGTTAGAATTTCTTCAGACATTTTTCCTAAAAGAAAAGTTTTGAAGGGCAAGTTACTTCATTTGACTAAGTGTCGAGAATTGTTTCAGATATTTTGTCTGAAATAATTCTTTCGAAGGACACTTAACAAAACCCAAAGGAATTTGCTCGAAGGAATAGGGGCTGAAGGAATAAAGTCCATTTTCAAAATGCCAAAGGAATTCCTTTGGAAGCCAAATATCTAAAAAAATTGGTCAAAACAAGTTATCCAAAGGAATTGATGATGGACCCACAAACATCAAAATCTAAACCCCTGCAAGTAGCCGTTGGCATTTTAAAAGATAAAAAAAAGCTACTCGATCTATAGACTTGTATCGACATAAATGGATATAGGAAAAATAATGTCCTTATATTGGTTTTCCATCTATAGAAAAGATTTGGCCCAAGTTTCAAATTAGGAGCTGGTGTATGCAATTAATGGAGAGGCTCTCATCCTTTGACATGGCCATCATCTCTGACAAATAGCTGCTCAACTCAGAGGTAGCATAGCTTAGTCCAAATTCAAAGTTATGGGGATTTTGTCCTTATACATGCAAGACAAGTGAAGGATGGCATGGAATTGAAGGATGAAGATCAGGTGATTAAAAAAAGTAGCTTGAGCATTAAAAATGTTCCTGCACTTTTCCTTTTTTAGTGGATCATGACATCAACATCCTCAATAAGTTCTTGTCTTCTAGTGTGTTTCTCAACCAATGAGAGGGCTTGAAGACTTTTGAATCTAATGGTGGTTAATTTGTTGAAGAATGATTAGTTCTAATTAACCCAAATGTGAGTGAGAATTCATGGAGGGTGGTTGGATCTCATTTATTGAATTTTATTTGCTTGCCTCTTCTCCTTTCTCTTCCCCTTTTTTTTCATATATCTCCATTTTCTCCCCCATAAAAAAAGATATGTCCTCATTTGATAAGGGAAAACCATGTCAAAATTTGTAAGAAAGACCTTTTGAAGCAATAAAGATCAATTTTTACCTATCTCTTGCCTCTAAATTATGCTTAGCAAGCTTGTGCATGATGGCCTTGTGAAGAAGTGTTCTTCTATGTCCATTGTCCTTCTTTCTTGCCTATTTTTAGGTGTTTTCAAGTTAGTTGCAGGTCTGAACTTGAGCTCTTTCCACCATTAATAGACACTTAGTGTGGATTTTGAAACTCCTCCTTGCTTCATGTACTGTTTGGTGAGCCTATTTTATGGAACACTCATGCAAATTAACTAGATTGTGAGGTTGTGTCAGCAAGAATTATCTTATACTAAATTAGTATTTATTTCATGCTTATGTGAATGTAAATCAATTGGTGTATCACCCATTTATCTCTCTTAGCTACCTTATACCCCTTCTATACCTCTTTTCCAAGCAAAAACATTAATTTAGGTGATCTACCAAGAGGAAGCTGACCTTCTCTAGAGGTTCGACCTCACTACAGGATACCCATAGCCTGAGGTTGGTCCAATATTATAGCTAGGAGTGAGAATGCCTAAAACAATCTCCCACAAGGGTGCAATTCTATTCTACAATAGTAATCAAGCCTAAAAAGTGAAGTATCAAGTAATAAATTGAAATGCATAAATTAATAGTTCACCTCATGTTAGTCTAGGTCAAAGTCATAATCTATGGCCTCCTCATCATCAGTTTCAATGTCATCATATAGGTCAATATAATCTAGATCCTCACCATATCCACCTATCAGTTGTTGTTGTGTGGGATCTTGCTAAGCTAGGTCCTACTATGGTGGTTGTGGTGGTGGTGGCAGTGGTGATGGGCCCATCTACTACTTCCCTATAATAGATTGTCCTCCTCCCCTAGTTGGATACTGAGGAGGTCCTCCAAGTGCAACTCCTTGTTGAACTAGTTAGGTGATGGGCATCCCTCTCACAAGTGGGTTTCAGGCCAAGTGCCCCAGTCTCCTAGCACACACCTCCTATACATCTCTATACATAACCATAAGAATAGGGAGGTTACTTACATAAGGCATGTTAAACTATTGAGGTACCCTATCTATGGGATGTACCTAACCTGTAACAACCTATCCCACACCTGAGTGGCCCTAATAAGAAGGACAAAAATATATATCTCTTACACCCACTCTCTAACCATGTCTTGCTAGGGTAGGGCTATAAAATCTACCATAGTCAGAGTTCCAACAACTCAGGTAAAATCACCAAATGGTGCCATATTTGTATATCTAATAGCCCTCAAAACTCTAACAGGCACTCCCCTTTGATAGGGTAACATACACTCATATATCCAGCTCATGATGAGCATGGGGTAACTGATATGCAAGGCTCCTAGTCGAGCCACATAGTACATATCCATATGAGTTCGAGTTAAGATATCATGGCCACAAGAGTAACAAATACTCTCTCATCAATGTGTCATATGATTAAGGACTAGATGTACAAAAGGTTATCAATACCCTTGTCTCCCACTAGTTAAGAGGCAAAGATACTAATGTTCACTTTTGACAAGTTGGGGATCACAAATCCCTCAACCTAAAAAACTCGCACAATGTACTTTATGTTGATGTTGACTACATTATCATCTAGAAAGTGCTCAATCCAAATCTCAACCTTAATCTAATTCATGGCCCCTCGAAGATCCACCAACTGACTAGTCATTGAAAGTCTAGTGATGATGTATACATGCATGAGTGTGATGGTCCACTCTCTTGGGGCCTGTGGGAACACAAAGGTGTTTTGGTTGGGATCCCAGTAGGTGAGTAAGTTGCATAATAATATACTTGATGTGGGGACAATCCCTACGTATGCAAGTCATAAAGTTTTTGCATTATTAAGAATCACTAGCTTGTATACTATCATAAGTGCCATCACTTGAGGAAGTTAGTCTTGGTCCTCAACTCAGCTCCAACAAATATCAGCTCCCTAAAACAAGTAAAGAGACCAAGTCAACACAAAAAATCAATTTTTCCTTCCAAAAATATATTTTTTCCCCTCTATTTCCAAAGGGCCAAAACTACTTGTTATCAATCAAATTTTCACCCTTTAGAAGGTAGTTCAAACCTTCCAAATTTGATGTAACATGGAAATACCTCAAGGTTATGTGTACCCTATTGGAGATGTGAATCTCTAGGTTAAAGGGTTAGCTACCCTTGCTGAATCACTTAGGCCCAAACTCTAATCTACCACTTGATAATAAAATGGATAAAAACCTATTTCTATGGGGGTGATGTACCAAATATGATTTGACCACTACCAACTAGCTGCAAGTACACTTCAAACATGAGACTAACCTATAATAAACACTTCTCCAAATCTGCCTCTCTACATCAATATTTCTCATGAAGGTTGCGAAGAATGCTTGAACAAGGAGGACTAGTCAAGAGGTCAGGACATGACACTATTAAAAATACTACTCCCTAAACACTTACACCTTACTTAGACACTTCACAAGACTTGTAAAAATAATTTCAAACTGAATATACATGCAATATAAGGATAAACATGTCAAGGAAGTAAAGCTAGTCACTTAACAAGATCAATTAATCACACAAACATATTGAAACTAGTCCATGGAGAAGGTAAAATTAGACTATTATCATTTATCAAAAGATACAAATGGGTAGGGCTTCACCATACCTTGGTGGAGGATACAAACATACCACTTGTTGGGGGATCAATCCAACAATAGATTACAATTATGACAGCAATAAACGCGGAATTAAACCAGATTGACAAGTAATTAGAATGATAATAACAAGAACAAGAGATACAAGAAAACACCCTGAAAACTTGTATTAACAAAATTCTTTACAAAGGAATACAATTGAAGAAAGCTTCTTTCTTCCACACCTCTCCTAGGTGTATAGATCTCTCAATAGATCTCAATTCCTCAAGAGCTCTCTCTCAAGAACAATCAACTCCAACAAGCCTGGATTGATTCAATTCTGTACTGTTCTTCTCACACAATGAATTACAATAATTCACTACAAACTACTAATAAGCTAAGAAGATCTAATTCTACATATAGAATTAGGAGACTTGAGCATGTACAACCAACAAGCAGTTAAGCCACTTGAACAAGGGCTCTAAAAAATAGTAATGCTAACAATAGAGACGCGTGCTTGAGTCCACAACTCAAACTTATCATGCAAACACTCACTTCTGTCCACAAAAATAGCTTTCTGGACACGCAGGTAACCGACGTCGGTTCCTGTCGCTTGTCTGTGACCACCGTCGGCCGACCTTCTGCCAACGTCGGCGCATCTACAACTGCCTGTGACCGACGTTGGTCGCTCCTGACCGATGCCGGTGTCTGTGTAGACCCGAACCTGATAAACTATGCTCCTTGGTGAAGTTTTTAGCTCCACACCCTAACACTTAGGCCCAAACTCTAATCTACCACTTGATAAGAAAATGGATAAAAACCTATTTTTATGGGGGTGATGTACCAAATATGATTTGACCACTACCAACTAGCTGCAAGTACACTTCAAACATGAGACTAACCTATAATAAACACTTCTCCAAATCTACCTCTCTACATCAATATTTCTCATGAAGGTTGCGAAGAATGCTTGAACAAGGAGGACTAGTCAAGAGGTTAGGACATGACACTATTAAAAATACTACTCCCTAAACACTTACACCTTACTTAGACACTTCACAAGACTTGTAAAAATAATTTCAAACTGAATATACATGCAATATAAGGACAAACACGTCAAGGAAGTAAAGCTAGTCACTTAACAAGATCAATTAATCACACAAACATATTGAAACTAGTCCATGGAGAAGGTAAAATTATACTATTATCATTTATCAAAAGATACAAATGGGTAGGGCTTCACCATACCTTGGTGGAGGATACAAACATAGCTTATAAAGGTTGAATATATAGAGAAATGTGATAAAAGGAGAAGGGCATAGGGGAGAGAGAGAGATGACAAGTGTCTCAAGAGTTACAATCAAGAGAAGAGATATAAAGCTATCTCAATAGGTCTTAGAATACAAGTGTACTCTCCTTAAGATGCTCTCCTCCTACAAGTGGCATGGAAGTTTGAAACTTGGTTTGACACCTTGCATTTGCTCTTCAAAACAACCCGGCTTATGAGAGGATAAATTTCACCCTTGACCATCGGGTCATGTTGAGTTACATCCTTTCTCTACTCTTGACACTTTTCAACTAATCTCTGAAGTTTCCCTTTGACACATCACTTCATTCTCTTACTAGGTGTCTTGAAGTCTCTTCATCTCACTAGGCCAATCTTGCTTACAAGTGTCAAAAATTGGGTTCATCTTCTCTAATTTGTTTTCTCTCCACAAATGGTCTATTAACATCATATCAGACCTATAAAAACTCATTTGAAGGTCTCGAACTACCCATAGGAACTCATTCTACACCAAAAACACTCATTTGGCCTCATTCCTTGTAGCCTTGAAAAACATGTAAACCTCCTTATGTATAAGAATGTACAAAGGTTACTGAGAAATTGAGCACATATATAAATACCCAGTATGGTTTTACAAGTCTATACCAAATTTCATGTCCTTACTTTAAGTGAAATTGCACCTTTCTCCCTTTCTCTCTCTTTAATTAGGTCTCTATTAGGCCTTCTTGCCTAGAAGCCTAATTTTCTACTCCAAATCTCTCCCACACATGTGAAACCACCCAAAATCATGTGATTCAATTTACCTAGGCTGTCACCAACCTCCATGTTAAATTTGAGGCTCTGAGACACTGTGTAAGTGTGACAACCATGAAATGGCCTTGAAACCTAGTCTCATTTTAGGCATGTTTGAGACTGCATTGAAAAATGAGCTTTGTTGATAACTTCCATTGTGTTTAGCATGGATTTATAGGATTTAATTGATGAAATACATCAAAAACAACCTCTTCTAATATTTTTTAATTGTCTATATGTTCAAAACCCTATAAAATACCAAAAATCCTTGAAAATAAAGCATTTATTATAGTCTATATAATTGAAAGTACAAATGAAGTACACCATGAGAATATATTGGGAGATTGTAGCAAAGTTAAATAGGTTGGAGGAAAAAAATAGGTCATCTCATGTGCTTTAGGAGCTCATCTCTCTCAATTGGTCTTTACTAGGGTTTCAGGAGGATTTAAACCTATTTTGGCTCTTAATAATTGTTCATAAACCCTAGGCCTTCAACCCCTAAACCAATGCCACAAATTTCAAGATTACTACCCCCCCAACTATACCTATGTTCTTAGGCTCCCATGCATCATGTCTGTATAGTATTGAGTGTAAGAATTTGACCTTCTGGCTCGAAATAAACCATTAGAGTGAGGTTGAGAGTCTAGCCTTTGTTTATGCTGGTGATGGGTTCAATCCAACAACCAATATCACAATATTGTAGTGTAGATACCTCATTACCTCATATGAAGTTCATTTATATCCCATGCATAAGTTCATGATCATACCAAGTGAGTAGAAGTCTGGTTGTAGACTACAGTCTTACCTTGAGAGAAGCTAGTGTTGGTCTCAAAGTCAAATTATACTTTTCTTTCTCATCCCCTATTTGTGATGACTCTTTAAGGTTTTTATTATGCCTGTGAACTTATCAAAACTCTTAGACTTACACTTTAATCTCAATCAATCACATTTCTTATGACTATTTTTTAGCTCTGCCTGTGTGTGAGTTAGGATCTACAGGCCTAGATAGGGCTCATCTTTATTGCCCTCACTCTTGATGTTAATTCAAAGTTATATGGGGGTATGTTGTCATCATGAACCATCTCAAAATTATTTTCTTTATTTGTAATTATTTTCTTCACTCTATACAAGCAACTTTCTCCTAACAACATAGGCATGCTTGTAGGTGGTAAACTGACTGTGTATGGAGAGTTGTAGTGAGTCTTATAGATAGTCAATCTTCTCCCTGACCTCTCTTTTAGATTTTTTGCCTTCAAATAACTATATACATTGTCTAACACCTCACCCAAACTCCCATATCATTGACTTTAGGTGGCACTCTGTTCAAGTTTTGAGAATGGCCTATTCTTTCTAGCAAATTATAGGTGGTCATTAGGTGCTTGAGTGCATTTCAAGTCTCAAGGTATTCAATAGAAATGACTGAGCAAATTCAAAATTTTGTCATAGTTTGAAGGTTTAAAAAATTTCGTTGACACTCTAAATACATAATGCCTCCATAAACATACAACCTTTTCTTACACCTCTATAAGCCTGGTTGTCGGTGTTAGTCCTTGGAAGGTTTAAATGTCAAGTTATGCATATTGGATTTTATGGAACTAGGTCATGGAAATTAAAATTAGATAAAACTCATTTGAAGTTTTCTTCTCACTACACCACAAGGTTCATTTGCCTTTTTCATAGTATTCTCAACTTCTACATTTTTATCCTTATATGTAGGCCTATGTGCATGAATATTTGACACTTTAGACCTATTATACCAACCCTAATTAGCCTTCCAATAATTAGGTATCATCATTTGTTTGTGACTTTTTTAATATCATTTTTTGCATATGAGTTAAGCTTGTGTATGGGAGTTAGAGTTCTAACTTAATTCATGTTTTTTGATAATCCTCAATGGATTCAATCAGTATTCAATGAGTATCTAGGAGGTATATCAGGTCTCTTCATGGCTTGAAAACTTTTAGCATGAGACTTAATACCCTTGAATACTCACTGACAGGTTTATAGACATGTGCGTGAGTATTACACTTTCCAACCTTTATTGTAAGTGCATGTTTGGATTTTATTCTCACTTATTTTATGTTTCATTACCTTCCTAACAAGGTCAAGACTTTTATACAACCTTGACGAAGGTAAAACAATACTTTTCAACAATGTTACACAAATAGTCCCATATGCATAATCTTCAAGCTAAAAGCACAATGATATTTAGAGATTAGTAAAGACAATAATCATATTATTGGAGAACCTTAACTAAACTAAAAAAATAGAGAAACATTTTCAACAACATTTGGATGTATATGAACCCTATGGAAACCCTAAAATAATGAAGAAATATTGGCAGACACTTACACACTATGCAAAAGAGTAACTTTCTTTCTTAACCAATGTATATATGGGATATATGGTGAAGAATAATGACATAGGAGGGTTGTGTATACATTTGAAGAACTCTAAAATTTTCAAATTTCCTCTATGAATTCACACCTACAACTATGCTACCCAAAATTGAGACAGTGGAATTTTGAGTTTCAAGAAAGCACCTTAGCTCCTCAACAAATGTTCATAAAGCTAAAGATATCAACAAAATGACCAATACCACTAACTAGGAGCCCATATGGGTACCCAAATTTGGTCAAAATCTTAGCCTCCAACTCTACTTGTACGACTTTTACCATTCACTTTAAAATGGCCTTATTGAGTTTGTGAAGAGAGTGATGGGAGAGAGGAAGAGTTTTTTATATCTGTGAGACCTAAAAATTTATCCAAAGCCTCAAACTAATATGTGGAAGCCAAAGGGACACCTCTAAAATAGTATATTTTGAAAATCGGTCCATAAGTCTGTACAAGAGAGTGGAAATTGCCTCTTAAGCATTGAAAATCAAGTTTTTGACCACTTTTCAACTTGATGACATATGTGGTAGTTATGTAACTACTCTATGGACCTTGGAAAGTGTGATTTTATGTATTTCAACTTTAGTGAGATTTGATATACATGAAAGTTAGCAAAAATCACCTTTTTCCTTCATTAAACTTACTTAAAAGTCCACAAAAGAACCTTAAACCTTTATAAATCATTATAAAATGCTTGTGAAAGGTTATTAAGGCATGGAATTACTTTGGAAAACTCATAACAACCTATATCACCACTTAACCAAGTTTCATTGCACCATAACATGTTTAGGCTAGTACACATAAAGACAAAGTATTACCTTCCAAATAAACCTTAAATAAAGCTAATAAGGTTTTATAAAGACTATTTAAAGACCACTAAGGCATGACAAAACTTTTAACTAGGTTATCAATACATGAAACTCAAGTTTTCTCCTATGGGGGTTGAAATTTTGACCTTGGGGGTCAAAATTAGTCAACAAATTGGTGATTCATGGGGTAGAATACCTGCTATGCTGAGTAGACTAGTGGCCTTGTCCTTTCGTTGGGAAATAGATTCATTTTCACTCATATTCAGACTTGACCAAACCTTGACCATGACAAACAAACTCATTTGACCTCCAAACACACAAAACAAAGACAACATGCACAAAGTAAACAACAGGACACACAATGTGTTATCAAGCACTCGGGGAACACAATAAACAATAAAATAAACTAATTATATCCAACTGACCTAAAATTTTCTTCTTTTTCATGGGTCAAATGGGAATATTGTGGTATCTCTTGCTCTATGAGATGAATAATGACATGATTCAAGTTGCCTCTTGAGCCTTGGTCTTGTTATCTTCATCTTCTCCTTGAGTGCCATCCCTCTTGGCATGCTCTCAAATGAAGTGGTGGTAGCAAACCAGTCTCCTATGAAGATGAACTCATCATATGGATCAAGTTCCTTCTCATGATGCCTCTTTATGCTTGTGCCTATCTCAAACATGACCATCTCTTGGCTCATAGGAAAAACTTCATTATTAGCCTCTAAGGATTTCATGACATGAGGTACTTGGTCTTGAATGACCTTGTGTGGATCATTACATTGTTTCTCAAGTAAGAGGCCAACCTCAATATCATATTCAATTTATTCAATAGGAACTATAAGCCCTTGAAGAGCCTCAAACTCGTTGCATATGTCTAGGTAATGCTACCAAAGATCTTCATCCTTCTCTTGACATCCTTCTTTAAGAGATACAACTTAAATCACATCCTTAGAGACTTCTTCTAATTCAGTAGTTTGATTAGTTTGCATTTCTAACTCAAAATCGCACTCTTGATCTTCTGAAGCCATGTCACACTCATTCAAGAATGCACCATGTTCAGCTAAGATGTCCTCTACTTCATGATCCTCTTTCACTATATCTTTGAAAACTGAATTATTCTTTTATTCCCCAAGTGAAGTGCCAATAGTGAATTCCTCATCAAGTTCACTTGAATAATCTTCATTAGTGATAAGTACAACTATTTCTTCTTCACTTACCTCCCATAGGATAGGTTGTTCCTCAAGAAGGGATGTGGTGGGAGGATGATGAATAGGTTCATGAGTTGGAGAGGGGGGATGAGGTATGGTGGATGGCTCGTGAATGGGTTTGGGAATGGAGGGAAAACCCTTGCAACTTGGGGTCTTGGATATGGTGGATTCTTGAATGACTTCTTGAAGGGAAAATAAGTTCAGTTGGGCAATGGACACTTCATTCTCTTCAACAAGCATCTCATCCTTCTTATAGCCTTCTTGAGGCTCTTCAACAACTACAACTTTATCTTTAACCTTCTCAATTAGAACCTCCTTCTAATTTTGAAAGCCTTCTTAGATAGACCTCTAAGATGGAAAAGATAGAGGTTCTTAGGAAGAGGGAAATGGGGCTTGAATGGGCACAAGGCTTTGCTTGACTTCAACCTCTTGATCTTGTCTTAACTCAAGTCTCTTCATTTTCAACTCCAGCTCTTCAATTTGCTTATTTATACTCTCTTGGAAAATATTTCTTGAAGGTGGTTAGTGGCCTCATGAGGACAAGGAACACAAGAAGGCTGGTATGAGATACAAGAAGTCTCTTGAGGAGGGATATGATGGACTTGCATAATTTAAAATTCTTCCTTGACTTCAACTCCCTTATCTATGCTTGTTTCACCTTGATTAATCCATGATTTCACCACTTGGTTCCAAATTGGAGTCTTGAAAGACTTCTTAGGGGGTTCTTGAGGAAGAGAAGTAGAATTATAGTTTTAAATAATAGGTTGCTCAACAACAATCTCCTTGTTTTTAAAGCTCTCTTAGATTGAATGCCAAGAAGGAAAGGTTTGAGGAACATGTGAAGGATTTGAAAAACTTTAAAGCTCATTTGGAAAGGTTTCTCAGGGAATAATAGAGGGCACGTATGAGGATTGAGGTGGTGTGTATGGATACACATGGGGCTGATGGAGTTAGACCTATTGTTCTTCATGAACACTTATCATATCTTGTATGTTTTACATGAGACCACTTACATCCAACATCTCACTTGAGAGGCTTTGACAATTTTCTCTCTCAATAGGTGCCCATTCTTCTTTCATTAATTGTAATGAGTCTCTCATGTCATGAACAAGATGACTAGGAATGTCTTGACCATACTCCCCTTGTGTGTTAAGACATATCCTATACCTATCATAGCCTAAGAGAGTTTGCTTCAAACTTGAAATGGATTGACTTAAGAAGTGACTATGTTGGCTAGGAACATCTTAAACTTGATAAGGTTGATCATAGGATTGATATGATTCATGACGAGGCTGATAAGGATTATAGTACTGATGTGGATCATAGTGAGGTTGAATAGGCTCATCATAGGACTAATAAGGAATACTACGGGCTTAAATAACTTCACCAACTTAGATGAAATTGAACTCTACTTCAAACTCAACCATAACAACATGATCAAGACAATGAAATGAACCATAAATTACTTTGAACAAGTGATTGGGCAGCTACAACTAGCTAATTATGCATAGAGTTGCCATTGATTTTTTGAATGCCTACAAAGGCTAATACATAGAAGAACAATACCAAAAATCTTTACATAACTTTGGATCTTAGTCCCACCGAGCATGCCAAAACTATTATCAATCAAAATTTTAACATTTGAAAGGTAGTTTAAGACTTCCAAATTTGATGTAACATGGAAACACCTCAAGGTTGTGGGTACCCTATTGGAGAGGTGAATATCTAAGTAAAAGGGCTAGCTCCCCTTGATGAATCATTTAGGCCCAAACGATAATTTACCACTTGCTAGGAAAAGGGAGATAAACCTATTCTAATGGGGGTGATGCACCAAATATGATTTGACCACTACCAACTAGCTACAAATGCATTTCAAACATGAGACTAACCTATAACAAACACTTCTCCAAATTTGCCTCTCTACATCAATATTTCTCATGAAGGTTGTGAAGAATTCTTAAGCTGGGAGGACAAGTCAAGAGGTCATGACATGACACTATTGAAAAGACTAATCACTAAACACTTACACCTCACTTAGACATCTCACAAGACCTACAAAAAGGATTTTAAAATGAATATGCATGCAAGATGAGGACAAACATGTCAAGGAAACAAAGCTAGTCACTTGACATGATCAATTAATCACACAAACATATTGAAACCAGTCCAGGGAGAAGGTAAAACTAGACTATTCTCATTGATCCAAGGCTAAAAATGAGCAAGGATTTACCATACCTAAGTGGAGGATAAAAACATAGCTTATCAAGGCTGAATATATAGAGAAATGTGAGAGAAGAAGGAGAAGGGCATATTAGAAAGAGAGATGACAAGTGTCTCATGAGTTACAATCAAGAGAGGAGTTGTGAAACTATCTCAATAGTTCTTATAAGACAAGTGTACTCTCTCGAAGACACCATCCTCCTACAAGTGGCATGGAAGATTGAAACTTGGCTTAACATCTTGCATTTACTCTTCAAAACTGCCCCTCTTTGGCTTGTGAGAGGAAAAATGGCACTCTTGATCATCAGGTCATGTTCAGTTACATTCTTGCTCTACTTTTAACACCTTTTAATTTATCTTTGAAGGTTCCTTTTGACACATCACTTCATTCTCTTGTGAGGTGTCTTGATGTCTCTTCATCTCATTAGGCCAATCTTGATTACAAGTGTCAAAAATTGAGTCCATATTCTCCAATTATTTTTCATCTCCATGGATGGTCTATTCGCATCATATCATACCTATAATAACTCATTTGGAGGTCTGAAACTACACTTAAGAACTCATTCTACACCAAAAGCTCTCATTTGGCCTCATTCTTTGTAGCCCTAAAACTGTGTAAACCTCATTATGTAGAATAATGTATGGAGGTTATTGAGAAAATAATAACATATCTAAGGACCTAGTATGGCTTTACAATTGCATACCAAATTTCATGTCCTGACTCTGAGTGGAAGTGCTCTTTTTCTCCCTTTCTCTCTCTTTAATTAGGTCTCTATTAGGCCTCCTTGCCTAAAAGCCTAATTTTATACTCCAAATATCTCCCACATGTGTGGAACCACCCAAAACATGTGAATCACTTTATCTAGCCAATCAAATTTGAGGCTCTGAGACCCTCTATAAGTGTGAGAAACATGAAATGGCCTTGAAACCTAGTCTCATTTTTAGGCCCTATTTGAGATTGCCTTGAAAAATAAGCTTTGTTTGATCACTTATAGAGTGTTAACCACAAATTTATAGGCTTTAATGGATGAAATACATCCCAAATGACCTATTCCAACAACTTTAAGGTGTCTAGCTATTCAAAACCCTGCAAAACACCCAAAATCCTTGAAAAATAGTGTACTTATTAAAGTCTATATGACTGAAAGTACAAATGAAGTACACCCTAAGAACCTAATTGGAGTCTGAAACAATGTTCAAGAGGTTGAAGGATCAATCCAGGTCACATCACGTGCTTTAATTTCTCATCTCTCTCAATTGGCCTTTACTAGGGTTTTAGGAGGGTTTAAACCTATTTTGGTTATTAGTAACTATTCATAAACCCTATGCCCTCAACCCCTAAACCAATGCCACAAAGTTCAAGTGTATTATCCCCCTCAACTATCCCCAAGTGATCAGTCTCCCATGCATCATGTCTATATAGTAATGAGTGTAAGAAATTGACCTTCAAATGGGAAATAGGCCATTAGAGAGGGGTTGATAGTCTTAGCCTTTGTTTATGCAGGTGATGGATTCAATCCAACAACCAAGACCATAATATTGTAATATAGATACTTCATTACCTCCTTTGAAATTCATTTAGTTCCCATGCATAAGTTCATGATCATACAAAGCGAGTGGAAGTCTGGTTTTATACTGCAGTCCTACCTTGAGAGAAGCTAGAGTTGGTCTCAAAGTCAAATTGTGATTTTATTTATTATCCCCTATTTGTGATGTCTCTGAAAGATATCTATTATGTCTATGAAATTATCAAAACTCTCAGACTTCCACTTTACTCTCAATCAATCACATTTCTTCTGACTATTCTTTAGGTCTACCTGTGTGTGAATTAGGATCTATAGGCCTCGACAAGGCTCATCTTTGTTGGCCTCACTCTTGATGTTAACCAAGAGTTATATGGGGTATGATGTCATCACGAACCATCTCCAAATTATTTGCTTTCATTAGACTTCTTTTCTTCACTCTAGAATAAAAAAGGAGGCAAGATTGTAGGTGGTAAATTGGTTATGTATGGAGAGTTCTAGTGAGTCTTGTAGATAGACAATCTTCTCCCTAACCTTTCTTTTGGATCTTTTTCCTTCAACTGACTCTATACAGTATTTAACACCTCACCCAAACTCCCATATCATTGAATATAAGTGACACTCTTCTCAAGTTTTGTTAATGGCATATTCTTTTTAGCAAATTATAACTGGTCATTATGTGTTTGAGTGCATTTTGAGTCTCAATTTATTCAATAGAAACCATCAAGAATATTCAAGACTTTGTCATAGTCTAAGCATTTATAACTTTTCCTTGACACTCTCAACACATCACGCCTCCATAAACATACAATCTTTTCTTACCCCTTTTTAAGCCTAGTTGTAGGTGTCAGTCCTTAAAAGGTTGAAGTGTCGAGTCCTGCATATTGGATTCTCTTGAACTAGGTCATGTAAACTGAAATTAGCTAAACCTCATTGGAAGTTTTCTTCTCGCTAGCCCACAAGGTTCATTTTCCCTTTTCATAGTATTCTCAACTTCTGCCTTTTTATCCTCATATGTAGGCCTATGTCCATGAATATTTGAGCCTATAGACACATTATACCAATCCTCATTGGCCTTCATATAGTTAGGTTTCATCATTGGTTTGTGACTTGTTTCATATCATGTCTTCATTTGAGTTAAGCTTCCAACTCTCACCCTTATTTTTATGAATAATTATCCTTTGTAAAAAAAAAGGACCTACAGGTTTGTCACTTATTAGTATCTTTTTTTCTTAGGTGGATTGTTAGAACATCTTCTTAAACTTTTGAGATTTGATTATTGTATCCTCTCATTGTCAATTATATATCCTTTGCATCAAAAGCTTATAGTCTTCAACTAAACATTATATATCCTCAAATCTTATCATTTGCATGGACAAGGCTATGCATTGGTTAACTCAGCTACAAGGCTTGTGTATGGGAGTTGGATTCTTGACTTCATTCATGTTTTTTAATGATCTTGCATGGAGTCAATCAGTATCTAGTGAGTGTCTATAAGGTATATTAGGTCTCTTCATGGCTTGAACACTTTTAGCATGAGACCTTAGACCCCTGAATACTCACTTACAAGTGTGGAAACCTATGAGTGAGTATTACACTTTCCAACCTTTATTGAATGTGCATGTTTAGATTTTGTTCTCACTTCCTTGATGTTTCATTGCCTTCCTAATAAGGTCAAGACTCTTATACAACCTTGAACAAGGTAAAAATAAGGCTTTTCAACCATGTTACATAGGTAGTCCCATATGCATAGTCTTTAAACTAGAAGCATAATGATATTTGGAGATTACTACAGAAAATGCTCAGATGATTGTAGAACCTTAGCTGAAGGAAAAAGATGGATAAACATGTTCAACAACATTTGGACACATATGAACCCTATGTAAACCTTGAAAAAATGGAGATTCACTGAAAGCCACTTGCACACTATGGAGATGAGTAATTATCTTGCTTAACTAGTGCATATATGGGCTAGATGGTGATGAATAATGAAGTAGGAGGGTTTTTAAGACCTCTGAGGAGCCTCTAAAATGTTCACCTTGCCTCCATGAATTCACACCTACAACGATGCTTCCCAAAACTGAGATATTAGGGTTTTTAGTTTTAAAAAAGCACCTTAGCTCCTTAGCAATTGTTCATAAAGATAAGAAACTCAATAAAACAACCAATTACACTAATTGGGATCCTATAAATGTCCCCAACCCTAGTCAACATATTAACCTCCAACTCTATCTGTATGACGTATACCATTCACTTGAAAATGGCCTTTGCGAGCTTATGAAGAGAGAGATGGGAGAGAGGAAGAGTTTTTGCATCTGTGAGACCTAAAACTTGATCCAAAGCTTGAAACTTAGCTATGGAAACCCAAGGGACACCTTTTCAACATTTTTTTTCTGAAAATGAGTTAATAAGTCCATACAAAAGAGTGGAAACTACCTCTTAAGCATTGAAAATCAATATTTTGACCTCTTTCTGACTTGTTGACATATGTGGAAGTTATTTAACTACTCCACAGACCTTATAAAGAGTGTTTGTATAGATATCCACTTTGGTGAGCTTTTATATACGTGAAATTTAGCAAAAATCACCTTTTTCCTTCATTAAACTTACCTTAAAGTCCACAAGAGAAGCTTAAACTTTCCAAATCATCATACAATACTTGTGAAAGGTGATTAAGGCATGAAATTACTTTGGTAAACTCTTAACAACCTATGACCGCACTTGACGAAGTTTTATTGCACCATGACATGACTAGGCTAATACACATAAAGAAAAAGTATTACCTTAATTTTTCCAAATAAACCTAAAACAAAGTTAATAAGGTTTTATAAAGATTGTTTGAAGACCAATAAGGCATGACAAGACTTTGAATCTAGGTTAGCAAGACATGACACTCAAGTTTTCACCAATGGGTTTGACATTCTGACCTTGGAGGTCAAAATTAGTCAACACTACACCTGTTTGCAAGCAATAGGTATGCAATCATTATAGGCGATTACATAATGACCCTAGGTGATTACATAATCATTGTTTGGCAGTAGTTTCATAACCACCCATTCTAAATTATGTGATAGTTATGGTTCTATCGTGGCAATTATGTAATAATTAGTCTATAAAGATTGATGGTTCTATACTTGAGCGACAATTTTGTTAGTCATCTATGTCTCCTAAAAACCCTCCCAAAACACTCAAACATTCAATTAAATCACTTAAAATTTTAATAATCCCCCCACCTTCCCTTAGGATCATTTTAATAATAAAAAATAAAAATTAACTAGATTTTGACTTCATTTTGAATAAAAAATCAAAATTAACTAGATTTTGACTGCATTTTGAACAAAAAATCAAAATTGGGCAAAATAGAAAAATGTAAAAAAACCTACATTTCCCTACCTAGCTCCACCTCCAGTTAGTAGAGTAGCCATCCTCATCCCATGCTCTATCTATCGTATACTCATTTGCTCAAATACATCACAAGTATCCCAGAGCTTAGAAATCTCTCAAATCAATTGGCACAAATGAATTTATTTTTAGCAAGTTTTTTTAATATAATGGGCTTGAAAATAGCCATTTTTAATTTAAAAACTTTCCAATTTTGGCATATTTAAACATATTTTCACATTTTACAAGTAATATTGATGTTATGCTTTTATAAAATTGATGTTTTAATGACATTTTGATCCTTTTTAACATATTTTATAGTTTTACAAGTGCACTATAACTTCGCACCAATTCATCCCTCGACGAGATAGTTTAGGTAGTATAATCTTCCTTACATGTATGGCATGTATTCTTGTCTATATTTGATTACATAGTACATTTTTAGCTTCTCTTTAAAATTTGACTTGATTCTCATCTTCTATCTGTAGGTTGCATGAAGTCTTGACTGGCTTCACTATGCCAGAAAGTTAAGTGAGGTAAGTACCACAAACCCCTATTTCCCTTTCTATACACTACTACTCAGTTTCACACATTCATCAATTCATGACAAAGCATCGTATCGAGGGGGAAATATTTATGTACACAAATTTTTCATGGTGTGACATTCCAATTTGATGTCCAGTGATAATCTAGTGATCTCCTACTGTATGCTTTAAATGGTTTTTATATAACACCCTACCCCTTAGACCTCCTTTTATCTCTCTTTCACCCCTCAAATGCCCTATTTTATCCTTTTTATCTTTCCTTGTCTCATTATTTAAAAACTTTTATTACTGACAAAACTACCCTATTGGGTGATGAAACCACCCTATCAGATTATAAAACCACTCTAGGCATGATGAGTTAGCCATGACATTTGTGTAAACTGCCCTGATGAAACCATCATAAATAAGGTAGTTTTTTCTTACTCTAAGGTGGTTTTGTAACCTTATGTAGCATTTTTGTCACTAGAACTAACAATTACGCAATTGTCCCTATAAAAATGGGTGTTTCTATCTCCATTAGTCTATCTTCTAATTTTAGCTTAAGGGACTTATTCCTTCATGTATTTTACATGATTTTTGTCATGCTTCTTGATCTTTTTACCTTGTGTTCACTTTCATGTTAGTCCATATCACTCCATCTTCTATTTTTAATAATTTTGAGTCTCTCCTAAGTTCTAGTTCCAATTCAACCCAGTTAAACTCCATCATGTAACCTCCATTGCTCTTCTACAAGTAATTCAATGTTGGTTTATTTTTTTATCCAAAAATTTGCATTAGAACCTAGAGTTTTGAATCTTTATATAGCCATATCCTGATACCATTTTTTTGGAGCCCTACCTCTATTGTTTTCATGATTGACTACACCATTGTAAACAAAAAAGTGTCATTGATTATGCAACTCGATCTTTACAAATAATGCACTCCATCATCCACAAATTAGCTAATCTTTGTTTGGAATTATGTATCTCCTATTATTCCCCCTATTTTGACAATCATTGGTTCATCCTCCTTGTTATAGAGTTCTTGAAATCTTTGCCTGGATAAAAGAGCTAGCATATTGAGGACTACAACAACATATACTACATGCTTTCAACTGATATCTGCCTTGATCTGGTTGGATGCTTTTTTAATTTCAATTTATTTTATTTATTTAGATTTTATTAGTTAAATTCATCTTGTATTAGATTATATTTATATTCTTAAAAAAAAGAAAATTTGATAGGAATTTTTTGTCTCTCCCATCTTTGCACAAAATCATTAACTAGTTTGTTTATTTGCTTGCATATGTGTAATAGATTATTTTAGAGTATATATATTTGATTTAAAACCTTATATAAATATTAGAGAAAAATCCAAATACTTAATGTTATAATCACATTCAACCTTTAGTTTTAAAACACGTTCTTATTTACACAAACACACACACACACATACACTAGAAAATAGAACAAACCCTAGCCAACCTAGGTAATTAATAGGTGTTATTTTGCCTCTGATTTTATTTGTTTCAGTAAATTAGAAATACTATTTTTAATTTATAAATTTTGAATTCAATTATTCACTTTTATGCAAAATAAATTATTCAGAACTAGTGTGCATTCTTCTAAAAACACTAAAATTGTCTTAGCTTGCACATGCAAAAGAACTATCAGGTTCTGAGTGATATTATTATTTTAGATCCAAATCTTATTTTGTGTTACTTTAATGTTATTGAAAACATATTTTGCATAATTTATTCATTTATTCATCGATAAAAAAATTACGAAAAAAACTTCACCTAGGCTGCATCTAGAAAAGTTAAAAAATTAGCATTTGCATAGTTAGAGTAGATCTTTCCCTCTCTTACCTTGCATACATTGAAAATTCAATTAGAAAAGACCAAAAAATTCTTTCATTTTAGTTTCAATTATTTATCATTCTTTAGTTATTTATTTTTAGCAAGTAGTTAGCTTTCATTGCAATCCTATTTTCCCAAAAACAACAAAAATAATCAAATTGCCAAAGCTTTTTCAAATTGAGCATAAGGACTCTAAAAACCTTGATTCAATGGTATACAAATTCCTTTTACAAAAACATTTACCAATACAAGCTCATATGCTTATATTTTGCCTAATTTCCTTTAGATGATACTTCCTAGGACACCTGGTCTTGTTAGAGAAAGCCTTTTCGCTAGGGTCGAAGCACCTGGTCTTACAATCAACAACAATAAAATATTAGTGTTGAATGGAGAATTTAGGTTTTTTGTGCTACACCCCTTACCCACCTCCTTGTCAAGTTCTCAGTGCATTATAGGAGAAATAATGAATTCTTGATCCACCAATCATCATCCTCCCCCATAATAGAGGTCACCAAATTAATGTGATTTAGGTCTAAATCTTCACTATAAATGATACTTTATGATTATATAACACCTTAGTCATGTACACTTGGAAAAATCATGACCCTAGTTGTTCCTCTTAGTTATACACATGCCTTACTTCTACAATCCTCACATTTGTTCTATCTTATGCCCCTTGGCCTATTTGTTAGTTTGACCAACCTTATAATTGATGACATACATCCCATCTTGCCCATTATGATTAAAATGTACTTACCTTATACCTTTATAAGTTTTAAGCTTGTGCCTACTCTCCTTCTCCCTGGACCTTGATATTCAGGATAAGCAGTAGCATCAACATTATTATCCTACCTCAGTGCAAGTGTCCAATTCCCTAAAGTCATCCAATTTACAAATCAAATATATTAAAATGGTTGGCCTAAGTGCTTTAATGCAAGTTATCTCATTATAGGATTGGTATAAACATAATATCAACCCTCATTCATTCCTCACTTAGAAATCAGACCAAAAGAGCACTCAAGAAGCACTTCAATTACCAAAAGCTTTCTTATTTAGCCTTTTTCTGATATCAATCAAAGAAACAACCCAAATACAAGTTTGAATTACTAAAGGAGCAATCATAAGTTCATATTTACCAATTTATAAGTTATGCCACTTTGTACTTATTTTACACACATTGCATGATTCACACACAAGCCAACATGTAGGGGAGAAATACATGAGTCTGAGGCCCTCTTACAATGTATTAGATATGTATACATTATCTTTTGATAGCAGTGTTATTATAGGTTAGCTTGACACTGTGTGCTCACTGACCTATTTTTCCCTAAGGCCATATTGAAGATAAAAAGCTAAGGTTTTCCCATTTCATAAAGAGTGATAGTCTATGACCCATATATGAATGCACCAAAGTGAAGGCAAAGTCAAACCCATAAGCATACAAGTGGTCACATTTTGTTTGTGTAGATATTCCATACAAGACACTAGTGTTGAACCCACACACTAACATTAACACAATAGTTCCAAGCTAACATAAGTGTCCAGAGAGCTAGAAGTACTATATCTAGAATCTAATGATTGATCTAGTACTATGTTTCTACCTAATTTTTGCATGTACCATATCCAACATTATATTAACATTAGAAACAACTAAGTAATTTCATTTATGTCATTTATATATCTTTCATAGTTTTACTTTCCATTAATAGCCAATCTTAGTTTTATATATTCATCATATGGTATATCTGAGTTTAGCACATTAATTGGCTTGTTGTATATCTAATATTCACCCTTTTTCCCTATCATTTCTATATCCTTAACTCTATTAACACCAAGTTAGGATAACCTCTTATCTAAATAAAGGTTAAACATTTGGTGAACCCGATATTTGAACATATTTATTGCATAAGCATTATCTTGTAGATGTTTATCTCCTACTTTGTCATAATCTCTGTGTTCTTTCTCTCTTTTATCATGGATAACATTGATTGATTTGATGATTATGACTATGAAACCCTTCAACAATCTCTCCAAGCAGGGATCAAAATCCATTACTCTTGCATTCCTCCAAGTGCTAAGGTAAACAATATAAAATCCTTGAATGGTGGTAGATATTGTCCCTCTAATAAGGTCCATACTCCCATCCTTTCAAGATATGATGTGTTCCATCCCAAGGAGGATCCAAAGTATATGCCCTTGCCTTCTATACCAAAATTGATCCCCCATGGAGATAAGTTACCTTCATTTAATTGTGATAATTTCCTTCAACTCCATAAGGAAATCATAGAGGATTTACAAATCATTACTAAAGGGGATGTTCCCTATGGTTCATTGATCAAAACTCCTCCTATTCCTACATTTCCAAACAATGTTCCCCTTATTAAGGGTGATAATCCTTCTTGGCCTTCATTTGCCATTAAATTTTTTCAAAAGTTTAACCAATAAATTATGGCATCTTTACCAAGTCATCTTAAGCCATCAATAAAAAGGAAACATCCAACACCTATAAAACATTACAAACATAAGATGTCAAAACTTTCCAATATGATAATGGTGCATGCATCATGTTCTTCAGATACTTCCAAATCCTTGAGTAAAATACTTCATAATTTTGGCCTTCAATATTTTCTCAAATATGGGTATCAAGGACAAGGATTGGGAAATCATGAATAAGGCATAACCCATCCTATAGCTCTCAAGCGTAATCCAAATTGACAAGGCTTGGGGTATTCAAAAATAATAATGGATAACCAATAGCCTTTCAATAAATTAAACACCGAGGTACACATAAAAATTAGGAATTATCACAAGGAGAATTGATGTTACAAAAATTCTAAGGGAATCAAACAATCAAGCTCCCTTTGGTGATCCATCCTCATGGAATGACAAAGTTGGATACAAAATTAGATAAAGGGAAATGTACAATAACTAAAATTGATGAACATATAAATTCTTGTCCTTCTATACCTTCCTCTTCATTGAACACATTGGATCAATCGTATGAGAAATCAATTCTATTAAGTCATATGTATTATGCAGAGTCTTCTCAAAAGGCTTCACAATAAATTTTATAGATCACAACACAACAAGATAACACTGATACTATTTTATCCATGTTATTGTTGGCCAAATTTGGCCTAGATGCCTAGTTTAAAATGAGCACATAGCATTTGTACCCTTTTGAAATACTTTAAACAGGCTTAAAGCACAAATTCGGTGATCTTAAGAGACCAGACCGTCATCAGGACATCATGTAAGAAGGAGTGAAGTAAGTTGGTTGTGCATTTAATAAGTTCACATAAAGAACCTTACAGGTCAAAAGAGTCACATGGAAATTATTCCCTTCATGCAAAGATCATGCTCTATAAATTTCATGTTTTGATGAGTTCTCTATCTCGATATATAAATCTTCAAAGTTGAACTTGCAGAGTAGGACGTTTACGCAAACGTCAAAATCAAGCCACGATAAAAAACCATTAGATTTCAAATTATGATGGTCTCACAGACTTTATTAATGGTCTCGTGAATATCAATGATGGGTACACAGACATCAAAATAAAGTTCATCAAAAAAACCACTGGGGTTTAAATTTTTACAAGGTCGTAGACGTCAATGATGGACTCATGGATGTCAAATTTAAGACACAACAAATAAACATTGGGGTTTAAATTTAATAGTCACATAGATTTCAAATATGTTCATGTGAACATCAAATTATGGGTGTGCAAACGTCAAATTTGGGCCTCTTGAATTATTTGTATGAGTTCAAATGGTAGGTCCCAACAAGATCAAGGGCTCACATACATTCGTACATATAGATTTAACAATGTGAGTTAAAGTCAAAGATTCATAAGATCTAGATCAGAGGCTCGCATTTGTTCATACATCTAGATCTATCAGAGTGAGTGTAAGTCAAGGAGTTAGCATATCCTAGAGACCAATAAGGAGAAGACAGTTGGGCACAGATAGGTCTGAGTTGGCAATCGACAACCAATAAACAAAGGTCAAATCCAAAAGCTTCTGATGAAGGTTGCTGAACTAGTTTTTGACCCAAGTAAATGAAGGTTTCAAAGAGCCATGTCGCCATTAAAGCTTGGTGAATAATAGATGTAGTCGTATAGGCAAGATAGTCAAGGATAAAGCTCTGTCACCATTAAAGTTTAGATAGGACCTCTAGTTGATAATTTAGAACTTGTTGATCCTATTGTAGGATTACTCCATTAATGTGTTTATTTTTCTTCTAGATTGAATATCCTTGCATGCAATAAATTTTTGGATCTCACATGGTTTAGAGGCAAAATAGGTCTTTTTGGGCCTAATAAAGAAATCAAGTAAGACTAAATATCTATCAGACTTTCACAGATATTATGACTATGTAAAAACTAATAGATTAGGTTGGTTTTTGATCTATGGTAGACCTATGTTAAAATTAGAGCAAATACAAACATAAATGTGATTACGGGGAAGTGTCTCATCTTTAAATATGATCACATTTTTTATAAATAGGTACCTATGGCCATCCAAAGCATATGTGACATGAAGCTATCAGTTTCAAGATATGAGGAGTTTGTCCTCATCAGCAGATCAAGTAAAAGGTGGCATGAAGTTCCAAGGAGGAGACATGTCAGATAAATAAGCACAATTAACATTCAATTATGTTACAAAGATTTTAAAGATTGATTCCTTTTTGATAAGATAATGACTTAGCGGCCTCAAATTGGTGCTAATCCATCACAACTTCCCCTCTTTTCTACCCCTTTTTCTATATATGTTCCTTGTTTTTCCACATTGTAGAGAATCTCTAGAAGTTTTTAGATTGGAAATATCTAAGATTTTTAGAGAAATATACTCTTATGCTTTGTCTTGCTCAGGGTATGCCAAAATTTGTACTCTAACACCTTCTAATACAATAAAGACTGAATTCCATCATTTTTGTAGACTAAAATGAAGTGTGTTTTATGAATCCATGTATTGTGGTTATGTGAATATATGTTTTCATTGCCTATGTCAAAGTTTCCTCACCTTCATTAAGTGATTTTTAATCCTCATAGGTCATTTTAAGTGCAATCTATAGTTTATTGATTAGCTTAGAAGTGGATATATGCCCTATCATGCTAGTTTGATAGTTGGTCAATGCCTTAATGTGAAATACTTATATGGGACTGGTCTTCTTTGGTCTTGAATGTGTCTTATAGTGTGTCTTTTTCAAAGTATAAGTGTTCCAGTTACTAGAGCATCACCTTATTTTATATGCTTTCATATATTATTGTTACTCTTTCTCCCCTTTTCCAAGCAATTGTTTGTTGAGGTGTAGTTTAGGTGATAGATCCAGAAGGAGGTCATCCTTCTCTAGAGGTTTGACCCAATTTTAGGTGACCCACAGCCTAGGGTCATTCCCATGTTTGACTAGATTTATGTAAGAAGACTTGAACAATCTCCTTACTTAGCTAGGGTGTAATCTAAGATGCCAACAATTTTGGCACACCCGATGGGACTGAGTTTCCTTGGCATAGTTGAAGTTTAAAGATTGAGAAGAAGAAATCATAGTATGAGGAGACATCTACCATCATCAAAAGTTGAAGATTATTCAAGTTACATTAGCATAATCTAGACAATGCTTTCATGCTAAAGATTACTACAAAATCAACAAGTAAAGGTACTCCTTTTGAACACATTGAATTGCCTTCAAATTCTTATAAAAAAACAAGATTCAATAGGATAATTCTTGATCCTCAAAGGAAATATTCACCTCCTGGTCATTCTATTTTCTTATTCCAAGGTATTGTCCCTGTTATCCAAGTCCCCATTACCTAAATGGTCATTAGGAATCAAATTTTTGTTCAATTCAACAGGGGAAGTCCCCTGAATTTAGCCCAATATGATGACATTCCTATGTCTACCCTTAAGAGTAATCCTTTCTTCATAGGAGAATGGGATAGAAAAAACTAATATTGAGCTTATCCAAGATGTTTCCAACCTTTCTTCTGTTCACAATGTTGTTTAAGATAATGTGGCCATCAGATTGCTTTTTGCTTCCTTCAAAGGAAAAGCATTGCAATGGTATAAGAATATTCCTTTAACTTCTATTGCTACTTGGGATGAGTTAGGTGAAACCTTCGTTAGGAAATTTGAAGACAAATATGATCATCTATCCTTAGTTGAATAATTGAATACCATTAAGAGGTACCCCCATCAATTCATGTATGATTTCAACCTCAAATTCCAAAAGACATTGACTAGGATACCTACATTGGTCAAACCATCTCGAGAATATGCATTCTTATACTTTTTAAAATCCCTTAATTACAATATTAGTGTGATGATACAGTCCAATGGTGGTAATACTTTGTGAAATGCCTATGAGCTTGCAATAAGAGCAGAAGAAACTTGATACAAGTTTTTAAACTTTTTCTAAGGCCCCTAATGCCTATTTTCCCATAACTATAACCTATTCCACCCCCTCATGTTACTCAAATCCCATCTATAGCTCTTATTCCATCTCCTAAAGCATAAGTTGTAACCCCTTCTAATTAGGCTAGTGAGATTGGAGATTTAAAAAGTATGTTATAAGCTTTTGGAAATGAGATAGTTCAAATCAAGAGACAATAATACTAGGGTAGGCCTTATCAACAAAAGAATTAGAACACCTATCAACCCTCTAATAATCAAAGGCCTCCTTATCAACCTTTTAGAGAAAATAGACCACCCTATTAATCTCAAGGAGCCATAACCCAAGCTAAACCATATGAAACACTTAAACCTAATGTACCCTCTGATTTAAAATCTATTGTTCCCACACCTCCTCAAAATAACTTAATGCAAGATCCAGGTTGGCAACCTTCTACTCCCACTGATATGCAAAACCAAGCCTTAGTATCAAAGGACATTACTATGCCACAATGACACAAGAAGAATTTTCTCTCCAAGCAGGTCAATATCAAGAGATAAATTTGATACCCCAAGGAAAGGCTCAACAATTTTAAGGTCATACTAATGTAATTAATGTGAATTGGCAAATACATTATCATTTTGCATTCAATATGATTGTTGAGACTAGCAACACAAGTGGTCAAGTTGCACCTCTGACTAGAGCTGAAATAAGAGTTGTTGAGGAAGCTCAAGATGCAAGCAATACTTCTAGTACTCCTAATATTATTCCCAAGAGTATCAAGGATCAACCTACTACCCCTATAGCATGGAATAATTAGAATGCAGAAGCTAGGAAGATCCCGCAAGTAACTCTGATTAGAGAACAACCAATGGTTCACAAAGTGTTTGTAAAGGTTAGTGGAATCTCATTCAGTATAATATATTAGATGAAGAAATACAATGTTAACATTAGCATATGAGATTCCCTTGCTATTCTAGGGTAAAAGGACATGCTCATCCAAGAGATTTTAGCTCTCAGGGTGTCTCAAGAATCAATTGAGAAACAAGGTGTTGTTTTAGCTAATTCAGACCAACCAACCAAGCAACAAGATCAACAGGTACATAAAATGAAAAAGGTGGATGAAACCAATGTAAAATCAAATAATACTCCTCCTTTTTTCCTCTATTTGATATTTGGTGACTATTTAGTTCATAATTGTATGGTAGATAGTAGAGTCAATAACAGTGTCATGCCTAAACAAATTACAGATAAGCTTGGTCTCGTTTATGAACTAAATACTAAAGGAGTATTACAACTAGATGCGTCACCAACAAATATAGTAAGCATCATAAAAGATCTAAAGTTGACATTACATGCTTGTCACAATGTTAATATTAAATAAGATGCAGTTGTAATGGACTTGCCTCCCGCTTTTACCATGTGTCTATCAAAGGACTTTACCTTAAAGATTGGAGGATACTTATCAATTTATTGGACACATTTGATGGTCAAGATCAGGTATGGTACTAAGGTAAAAATACATTCTGAACCTATTACATGTTTCCATTTGGAGACATATATGCCAAGTATGGTGAACATTAATTGTACTATCTCTGATGAGGTACTAAAAACTAATAAACTAGAGACTAACTCACCTCTAGATGGAGTTACAGATCTATTCCTTGATGAATGGGCCTTTAATTTGCATGAATATGATACTTATAAGTTAATTGAAAAAAAGTATTTGTTGTTTTTTTCCTTCATGAAAAAAATACACCAATTCTAGCATTGATGAAGGATGATGAGTTTGGTGATGGCCTATGACAACTATACTTTGATGGATCAATAAACAAACATGGCACTAGGGCTGGAATGATGTTGATTTATCTTACTACACAAAGGTATTTCTCTTCTCTCAAGTTTCAATTTGGCTATTTAAATAATGTTGTTGAATACGAAGCACTAGTTCATGGTTTACAATGGGTAAGAAAGATAAAGGTCAATACCTTACAAGTATTTGGTGATAGTGAACTAGTAGTCCACCAAGTAAGAGGTTTAAATATATGCAAGAATACATTGCTTAAGTATTATAAGCATAGGGTATGGGATTTACTTTAAGACTTTCAAGCTTTCAATATTTGTGTTATATCAAGAAATGAGAACAATCATACAGATAGGTTTGTTGCCATTGGGTCGTAATTTAATATCCTAGATGATAAAAGAATGAAAAGGTTCAGTCACACATCAAAGTGGTTATGAGACCTTCTATTCCATACAACCATGACAATTGACAAGTTTTTGAAGATGACAATCAGATGGTCAGGTTCTTGCAAGAAGAAGAGGAATTTTTCTCAAGGAACCAAGACAAGTTTTTTGCATGAGTATGGTGATCAGATTATGCAACTGAAGATAAATAAGTTGCCCAAAGGGTTGGTCACACTTAAGAATATATTTAGCAAGGATGATGAGTTGAGAAAAGAAAACTTTTCATTGTCAATGAAGGAAGAACATTGTACAAATGTGGAAATTATAATTGGTAAGAACTTGAAGTTGGGAAAAGTTTGCACTCCTTTAGAAAACAAAAACTTTCATTGAATTATGTTTAAGTTTTTCAGATGTATTTGCATGGTAGTACAATGACGTCAAAGGATTTGATCCAAGTCTAGCTCAACACACCATTGAGTTAGCAGATGAGACTAAGGAAGTAAGACAAAGACAAAGGCCTATTAATCCAAAGCTTGAGCCTTTGATGAGAGTTGAACTTCATAAGCTCATTGAGTCAGCTATAATATTTTTAAGAACTCAAATTGGGTGGCAAATGTAGTCCCAGTACAAAAAAAGAATGGTGATATCAGATTATGTGTTGATTTTCATGACTTGAACAAAGCTTACCTTAAAGACCACTACCCATTGCCATCATTGGAAAAAAATTTACAGTTATTTGCAGGTTCAAAAAGGTTCTCCTTGTTGGATGGCTATAGTGGTTACAATCATATTTTGGTCAAAGAAGAAGACCAATTCAAAACAACCTTCACCACAAAGTGGGGGACATTTACATATATAAAGATGCCTTTTGGTTTATCCAATGCTAGGGTAACTTTTTTGAAAGCCATGGATATGGCATTACAGGGTCTCAACAAGTTTATACTTATTTATTTAGATGACATAACATTATTCTCTGAGAATGCAGATGAGCACATGATTCACCTAAAGCAAATGTTTGAAAGGTGTAGGCAACTTGGGGTGTCTCTTAATCCTAAAAAGTGTGTTTTCTCTATTCTTGAAGGTAGGCTTCTTGAACATGTGGTTTCAAAACATGGTAGAAGTATAGATCCTGATAGGATAGATTCAGTTCTTGCACTTTCCTTGTTTGAACACAAGAAATATTTTCAAAGCTTCTTAGGCAAGATTAATTTTATAATAAGGTGAATTTTTAATTTTGCCACTTTAGCTAAGCCACTTACAACCATGCTAAATAAGAGTCAGAGTTTTAGCTGGTTGAAGGAAGGAGTGAGGAGATTTGGAGAGATCGAGAAAGCCATAGCCAGTGCTTCTACAGTCCTAAAGCCTAATTTCACAAAGGTTTTCTTCTTGTACATTTATGCTAACATTGAAATAATTTTAGGTATTCTCATGCAGCCAAATCAAGAGATTTTAGAGTAACCAATAGCCTTCTTTAGTCAAGGCTTAAAATGAAACAAGGTACTCTTTTGTTGAGAAGCATGTAATTTTTGTTATAAGGTCTCTCAAAAAGTTTAGATACTCTTTGTTATATAATAAGATACATCTAATGGTTGCACATCTAAATATCAAATATTTTCTCTTGAACAAGGATATAAATAACAAAAGAGTTGGTTGGATAACCAAGGTAATAGAGTATGATGTGGAGATCAAGGTCACAAAGCTAGTTAGAGGCAAAGGACTTTGTGAACATCTAGCCTAAGACTTACAAGAGGCTACTGGAGTGGTTATGGTGTCAAATGATGAAGAAGTTACAACTGATTACACCTCACCTTCCAATTGGTTCCAAGAAATGTTAAGATACCTCAAAAATGGTATTTATCCTTCTCATCTGAGCCCTTCAAAAAAAAAATATTTTAGATTATAGTCAATTCATTTTCTCCTTATTGACAATGTTTTGTTCAAGAAAGATATCAATGACATATTGCTAAGATGCATAAAGCTAGGTCAAACACAAAGATTGCTAGACTAGTTCTATGATGGACATGGTGGAGGACATTATTCATCTAGAACAACAACCCATAAGATCATGAGAGGTGGGTATTATTGGCCAAGCATATTTGGTGATTGTAATGCATGGCTTAGGAAATGTAGACAATGTGTTATGTTTGTTGGAAAGGTGAAACTTGCAGCCTTACCTCTCCAACGAATTGTAATGAATAAACCCTTTGTTAAATATGGATTAGACTTTATTGGTCTCATTAACCCCCCTTCAAGTTTAGGACATAAATGAATATTGAATACTACAAATTCTTTTACAAGATGGATTGAAGTAGTGGCATTGAAAGAAGCCAATGAGTCCAATGTTATGGACTCATATGAAGGATTGCTTACTAGATTTGGAGTCCCTTCAACTATTATTTTTGACAATGTAATGGCCTTTGTGGGATCTAGAATTAGCCAGTGGGCTGTTTAACATAGTGTTATTCTCAATATTTCATTAAATTATTATCCATAAGGTAATAGCCTCACTGAGTCCACTAATAAGAAATTGTTGAAGATTATCAAGAGGACTATTGAAAACAATCAAAGGTCATGACATCTCAAATTGAAGTCAACTATGTGGGCTAATAGGATCACCTATAAGAGATTAGTAGCTAATTCTTCATACAAGATGGTATATGGTAATGAAGTAATAATGCCCATTTTTATTGAATTTCTTGTTTTGGAATTAATGCATCAACTTGAGCTTTTGAATAATGAGCCAATGGAAGTCATATATATTGAGCTTATGCAGCTATAAGAGACAAGACATCAGTCTATGTTGGCCATGGAAGCCCATCAAGCACAAGTGAAGAGATTTTTTGACAAAGGAGCTTCTTAAAGAGAGTAGGATGAGGACAGATCTAAGCCAAGAAGGCATATAAAGTTTGAATCTCTTTGGAGTGGTCCATACACAATCACCAGTTGTAAATCCCAAAATGCCTTCCAACTTGCAAAGATGGATGGTGAGGAGCTTCCTATCCCAGTCAATGGGATTCATCTAAAACGCCACTATTAAGGAAGCTAAGTTCCCTATACATAGGTAATTGGTCTTATTTTCCTCCAAGTGTTATTCTAACATATTAGTTTGTTTTGTTTTGTCCCAAATAAATGCTTTGTTTGCACATTTACTTTGATTAAGTTAGTTTTCCTTGTTTGTTTATTTATTTCCTTGTTTGGTGGAATTCATTATCCTTGCGAGTCAATAGGGTTTCTTCTAGTCATATATTAGAGTCATGTAAATGGTCCATGTACCATGTAAATGGTTTGAGTTATCAAGCATAGTAGGCATGTTGTCTAGCCAAGTCGCCAAAGATGTTGGCCAAATTTGGCCTACATGCCTAGTTTAGAATGAGAAGTTAAGCTGATTAAAGAGTGACCTAATGTCACAAGGATCATATATACTTCAAGAGGAGATCACATAACATTTTAAACCTTTTGAAACACTTTAAATAGGCGTAAAGTGCAATTTTGGTGATCTTAAAAGAACATACCATCATCAAGATGTCATGTAAGAATGAGTGGAGCCAGTTGGTTATTCATTTAATAAGTTTACCTATAAAACCTTGCAGGCCAAAAGAGTCATATAAAAATGATTCCCTAAATTCCAAAATCATGCTCTACAAATATCATATCTTGATGAGTTCTCTATCTCAAGATATAAGTCTTCAAAGTTAAACTTGCAGAGTAGGATGTTCGTGTGAACGTCAAAATCAAGCCATGGTAAAAAAACATTAGAGTTTAAATTATGATGGTCTTATAGACATAATTTACAGTTTTGTAAATGTCAATGATGGGTGCATGGATGTCAAAGTAAAGCTCATCAAAAAAACCACTGGGGTTTAAATTCTGACAGGCTCATGGATGTCAATGACAGGCTCGCAAACATCAATGATGGGCTTGTAAATGTCGAATTTAAGACATGATAAATAACCATTAGGTTTTAAATTCAATGGTCATGTGGATGTCAAATTCATTCATGTTAATGTAAAATTATAGGCATGTAAACATCAAATTTAGGCCTCATGAATTAGTCATTTAAGTTCAAATAGTGGGCCCCAACAAGATCAAGTGTTCGTGTGCATTAGTACATCTAGATATAACGGTGTGAGTTAAAGTCAAAGAGTCAAAGGATATATATCAAAGGCTCATGTTAGTTCATATATCTAGATCTAATGAAGTGAGTTTAAGTCAAGGAATCAATGTATCCTAAGGACCAATAAGGAGAAGATAGTTTGGCACAAATGGATAGGTTTGAGTTGGCAATTGATAACTATTAAACAAATGGAAAATCCAAAGTCTTCCAGTGGAGGTCAATGAGCCAATTTTTAACCTAGGTGAATGAAGGTTTCAAAGAGAAATGTCACCATTAGAGCTTGATGAACAACATATGTAGTCATATAGGCAAGATAGTCAAGGATAAAGCTCTATCACCCTTCAAGTTTAAATAGGACTTCTGGTCGATAATTTAGAACCTGTCGATCTTATTGTAGGATTAATTCATTGATGTGTTCATTTATCTTCTAGATCCTTGCATGTAGTAGATTTTTGGCTCTCACTTGATTTAGAGGCAAAATAGGTATTTTTGGGCCTAATACAAAGATCAAGCAAGACTAAATGTCTATAAGGCCTTCACAGATATTGTTACTATGTGAAAATTGATATATTGGGTTAGTTTTTGATCTATGGTGGACCTATGTTGAAATTAGAGAAAATACATACATAAATGTGATTATGGGGAAGTGTCTCATCTTTTGATATGGTCACATTTTTGATAAATAGTTACCTATGTCTGTCCAAAGCAGATGTGGCATGAAGCTGACAGTTTCAAGATACGAGGAGTTTGTCCTCATCAGCAGATCAAGTAGAAGGTGGCATGGAATTCCAAGGATGAGACATGTTAGATAGATAAGGAAAATGAGCATTGAAATAAGTTACAAAGCTTTTAAAATATTGATTCCTTATTGATAAGATCATGACTCGGCAGCCTCGAATTGGTGATGATCCATCACAACATCCCCTCTCTTCTCCCAATTTTTTCTATATATGTTCCATATTTTTCCACATTGTAGAGAATCTCTGGAAGTTTTTAGACAATAGATCTCTAATATTTTTAGAGAAATATACTCTTATGCTTTGGCTTGCTTAGGCTATGCTAAAATTTGTAATGTAACACCTTATGACACAATAAAGACTGAATTCCATCATTTTTGTTTACTAAATTGAAGTGTGTTCTATGAATCTATGTACAATGGTTAAGTGAATATATGCTTTCCTTGCCTATGTTTAAGTTTCATTACCTTCATTAAGTGATTTTTAATCCTCACAGGTCATTTTTAGTACAATATATAGTTTATTGATTAGCTTTAAAGTGGATAGCTGCCCTCTCATGCTAGTTTGATAGTTGGTCAATGTCTTATTGTGAAATACTTATGTGGGACTAATCTTATTTGGTCTTGAATGTGTCTTATAAGTGTTCCAATTACTGATGCATCACCTCATTTTAAATGCTTTAATATATTGTTTTTACTCTCTCCCCCCTTTTCTATCCAATTGTTAGTTTAGGTGATAGATCCAGAAGGAAGTCGACCTTTTCCAGAGGTTTGACCTAAGTTTAGATGACCCATAACCTAAGGTCATTCCCATGTTGGACTAGATTTATGCAAGAAGACTTGAACAATCTCTTTACTCATCTAGGGTGCAATCTAGGACACCAACAGTTACTTGGGTATAACATGATTTATTTACCTTCTACCTGGCACAAACTAGGTAGTCACCTTCTTCCTCGAGAAGGATTACCATATTGTCATTACCATAAGATCATAAGTCATAATGCAAGTCAATGCAGGGTTTTAAAGGCTAAAATTTAAGAATACAAGAGTAAGGGACAAATACACATTTTATCCCCACAACAAATCAAGTCCGATATTTGACATCTTCTCAAAGAAGACTGACCTCCAAACACACCTATAGATGAACACATAACATTTTCTACAAATATTGATGGGTTATGTTGTACCCATCTTCCAATTGACGTAAAATGGGACTCACTTTGTAGTAGGATATTTTTTGAACAAATGGGACATCATATTGATGAAATAAATAAATCTCCATTAAATCTAGACTCTCTTGGGTACATAATTTTACCTATAACATGCATACCAAAGATTGTATATTTTATGATATGGGTAACACATGGAAAGCTGAATTTCACCTTACATCTAGGTCAGTCTTAGTTGGACAACATAAGCAAAGGTCAATATGAAAAATAGGTGTGTTACATTTCAATTTCAAGATAGGAAAATATGTGTGCCACTTGATGGGTATAATGATACATATGTGATAATAATAGATGGAATACATTTACCAAAATGCATCGTAACATGTGTCGTGATAAGTCATAAGACACGGTTTTATATGAATAACTAAACTAAATTACTAGATAGTCCTCTGTATTTAGATTGGGAAAATGGTTAATTATTTACATTCAAATTGGGAAAATTGATAGTTTTTCCATTGTTCAAAATGCCTTCTAAAAACACCAAAAAAATATTCAAAAATCCAAAAACATTTTCAGCACCTACATTTTCTCTTGGCTCCTTGGCATTTATGTGTTATTCTGCGTTGAGGACCAGCATATCATTTACTCCTACATACACATACATAGATATATGATACACTTATAGGTATTAGGCCTTCCTTCTACTCATGTCACCAGGGCATTGAGGGCATCCATATTCTACGATCTTAATACACACAGGTTATATAATTTGATGATCACTCTACACTATCATGTTTGAGCTTATATATGTACTTACACGTGCCTATTATCCATGATCTTACATTACATATGGTACTTGATAGGTTATGTACTTGACATTTTTTGCTAACACATTTAATCCATGGGTTACTATGACATTTTTATGTTGGTTGCTTATGCTTTTCCTTTACACACTTCCTTGAGTGTTTTTTTCTTGTTATTGTCTTGTTGGTTTAAACACTTGAATATGTTCTATTAAATACAGCCCATGTGCCTATGATTTCCTTCTTGGACATTTGAATATGTCATTGCTTGTATTATGGACATTTGAATATGTTATTCCTTAATTTTTGGACATTTGACTAAGCCATATCTTTTTAATTTTGAGGCATTTAAACATGTCCCTTGTTTGTGATCTCCTTGGACCATTGCCTTTTGACTTACTTTTGAGCGTTCTTGTGTGTGTGCTTTTTTGCTTGTTGAGATTATATTGTTACTATCTATATGTGTCCATGATATTTATCATGCATCTAAGGTCTACATGTGATCACATTGGTTATATGCGCTTTGATGTTACATCTACCTAGACATATTTCCTTGTATATGCTACATGGTTACATTCATAGATTTATAATTATCTTACACTTTTTTAGTTGAGTTAAATACCAGGTGCTATTTTTACCTCGCCTCAAATAGGGGGGCATATTAGTGAGGCATGTCATGGTGACATGGCTTCCACATTTTCATAGTTCTCAGATTTAGTGGAGGCATGCTTTGGAAGCATGTTCTCCACACTCACGTAGTATATGGTACTTACACCAGTTTTCATATTCAGTTGGGGCATGTCATGATGACATGGATTTCACACATCCATAATTTTTAGATTAAGTGGGGGCATGATTTGGAAGCATGTTCTCCATATTCATTTAGTATGGTAATTATAATTCATAGATTCAATGGGGGCATACTTAAGAAGTATGTTATCGACACCTACTCAGTTTTCAACATCCCCAGTTTATAGTGGGGGCATGTTTTGGAAACATGCCCTCCACATTGGTACTGATATCAATTTCAAATTTATCCATATATACTGGAGGCATGCTTTGGAAGCATGTCATTTACACTTACACAGTTTTTTTGAATTGGTCAAAGCATATAGTTATATGATTTTGATACAGGGTCCAAATATAAACTTACCACAGCCCATCAAAGGGCTTCAAACCCATCCCAAAGTTTAAAAAAAAATGGCCATAAAAAAACATGAAATAAAAAACGTACATAACAATTAAAAAGGGATTCACGATTATTAAAATGACAAAAGAAGGGTTTAGATTAAAAATGCTCATCACTGTTAGTCGAATGTGGGCAGCGAGAGTGGAGTCATGGACTATGATTTAAATGGTAAATTTAATGAATTTGGTATTAAGCTATAGCTTTATGTGACCCAATTGTGCCACACCTTTAAAATTGGTGTTATGTGGTATTTTACTAATTTTTCACCACTACCTTGTTTCCATTCAAGCCAATGCTAATTTATTACAAAACATAACTATCCTTACTGATAGTTATTAGTGAAATGATACAGCCACTAAGCTGAGCCATGCCATGTCATGCAATGTGAACTACTAAGCCATGTCGATTGTCACAATGCTGAGGCATATCGTGTGGTCTACTTAACTCCAAGGACCATGGTTAAAGGCTAAAATTGTATTGCTTGCTTTTTATTTTTTCTTAACTTTCAAACTTGTGAAGTCCATTTCTTGGTCTGTCTGTGTTTTAAAGTATATTTTGGGTACATTTTAAAACCCTTTTACCGCTTATGCCATCCAAAAAAAATATATGCTCTTCAAAATTATTTTTTTAATTCTTATTTTTCTTAATTTTTATATTGTTATTGCAACCTAACATTACTAGTCTTATTGCATAAATTTCAAGGAAACACATACGAATCTGTGTTAGGTAAATTTCGCTTACTGTTAGAATTTATAATAGGCCCATTTTAAAAAAATTCTCTGAGATTTTATTTTATGATTATTTTATTTCATTATGTGACATAAAAAATCCCCTTAAAACATCAAAATTAAATTAGTGTTTGTTTCTTAGTTTAATCTTTGGATTTTTGTTTTCCACAGACCCCTGCATCCAAAACAAAAAATAAGAAGGGTCACAGCTCGTAATTTCAACATTATTTTTAGGGTTGTGAATAGTGGTCAAATTTGAAGGGCTAGCAATGGCCTTCATTTCAAACTTCTCAATAGTCCACTACTTAGAAACTCATTTTAAATACATGTAAGTTGTAACATGGGTTTTATCTCATTCATCTCAGTTTTTGCATATATTGATCTACAGTGAAATTGTGAATATAATATTTTTCATATATTGATCTACAATGAAATGATGAATATATTAGGTATTTTGATTTGATTGTAGTGAATATATATATATATATATATATATATATATATATATATATTTGTTCCCAAAATCTGTCACTCATTTTATATATTTGTTCCCAAAATCTGTCACTCATTTTTGGGACAACATATGAACTATTTTGGTCCTGCAGGCCAAAATTCCCCCTTCCCTTCTCAAAAATTGTTCTAGGCATTCAAATTCTCTATTTTTCAAGCTTTTTCGGCTAACGGACTCTGTAGACACATTTCTATGGACTCTGCAAGCTCATTTCTATTGACTCCAAGGCTCATTTATACGGACTCCATAGGCTCATTTCTACAGACTCCGTAGGCTCATTTCTACAGACTCATTTCTACGGACTCCATAGGTTGATTTATTATGGACTCTATAGGCTCATTTCTACAGACTCCGTAGGAAAGAAACGAGCTCTCAACATTTAGGCAATTTCAAGACAGGTTCAACGCCTTTATTCAACCAAAAATATTCTTCACCAAGCTTCAAACAAAGGATTGAACCATTGAACCCTGCTTCCAATTGGTTTAATGGGTTCAAAGGTTCAACGACAATGGCAAGCTTAAAGAGTTGAGTGCTTCAGCAAATAGTTCAAAGTTCAACCGCTTCAGCAAGTTCCAAAAGACTTATAAAAAATAAGGCTTGAATCGTTGAACCATCGAACCTTGAACCAAAATTGTTCAAAGGTTCAACGAGTTCAACAGTTCAAAGGTTCAATGTGGTTAGTTCAAGTGGTCAAGTGAATGGGTGAAACAAAAGATTGAACTGTTGAACCACAATTGGTTCAATCGATCGGTTCAATTGGCTGGTTCAAAGGAGTGCACCAAAATGAAAAGACCAAGTGTCCTTGCGAAGGACAGTGAACCAAAGGAATGAACCATTGAACCTTGAACCAAATTGGTTCAATGGGTTCAACAAGTTCAATGGATTAAAAGAGATCAAAAGACTTAGCGAAAAGAAGAAGGCTTGAACCATTGAACCATTGAACCTTGAACCAAAATGGTTCAAAGGTTCAACAGGTTCAACAGTTCAAAGGTTCAATGGCTTCTTGGTTCAAGCGGTCAAAACACTTAGAAAAATAAAGAAAGATTGAACCGTTGGACCATTGAACCTTGAACCAAAAAGGTTCAAATGGTTTAAAGGTTCAACACAATCGATTCAAAGGACTGCCCCAAAGATGAAAGAATAAGTGCCCTTGCGGAGGGTAGTGAACTAAGGGTAAGTGCCTTTGTAGAGGGCATGGAACATTGGTTCAAAGATAAAGAGAAAGTGATGGAACAAAGGATGAATCAATGAACCGATTGAACCTTGAACCAAAAGAGTTCAAAGTTCAATGGTTCAAAGGAAGTGCTAGATAGAGCAAGGAAGCGAATGAACTAAAGAAGCGATTGAACCAAGGAAGCGAATGAACCAAGAAAGTGATTGAAGTAAGGAAATGATTGAACCAAGGAGATGAGAAGGCCACTCAATCCTTTTGAACTAGCAACCAGTGACGTCCTCGTGGATATCAAATTTAAGGTAATGAAATATTTGCTAAATTTCAAATGTGGCATGGAACTTGAAAATTAAACTCAGTGACCAGCTGGAGAAGGAGCCGAAAGAGCCGGCATAAAGGGAAAAGACAGCCTGAGAGCTCAAATCACAATAAAAAGAGGGAAAGACCAAAATTATCTGTGCAAAAGTTATTCCAGTAGGTGGAATAACCCATCAAGCAGTATTTTATCTTGCAAGCATTAAAGGCACGACCTATTTTTCTCTAGGAAGTAAAGGCGAAGTGGACAGTTGCATAGATATTTGGTGAAGGACCAGATGACCCAGGCCTAAGAGAAGACATTTGAGATGAATCAACACACCATAGTTAAGGTAGCCAACCTGTTCTAGCATGGTACCTTGACAAAACTGAAAATGCATTCAAGGCATTGAATGCAGCATGGGCCATTCCATGGAACAAAGTGCCAAGCCTTTCTTGGCTACTATATAATGTAATCTCTTATTTTATGAGAGGGAAATATCTCTGTTATAGAAGCAAAACTCTACCAAAATTGAAAGGTGATTACTTAGACTTTGAGCTCAGATTGTTAATCATATTTCTTTGTTTGAATGAGAAAGCAAGTTACTTTCAGACTTTGTGCTGTTATAGCTTGTGCCATTTTAGGATATTGTTCTTATGCCTGTCTTCTGAATGCGTTCTTGTCTAGTTAATGAAATAAGCAAAACTTGTGGAACTAATTAGGAAGGTGTCCTAAAGCTAACTGTGAAGAGACTTTGTGCTACCATAATTGCCTTTAGTGTGTTTGTCTATTTTCTATTCCTATGTAAAGGACCTTAGGATGACTTTGTGCCCTCATTGTCCTTCATATTTCACTCTTGGGCAGTCAAGGTGGAGACTTTGTGTTACACCTTAGTCTGCTAGTTACTACACCCTTGTTACCAGTTACTTGTCACTACTTGAAAGAACTCCTGTTGTTTCTTGCAAGACCACTTTTGAAAAAAATGAAGTGCCTTCAGTGTCTTCACTAGGATTTCTCCTTTGCTTATAAACATCATCTCTAAAAAAAGAGAGATGGATGGTGTTATCCTACCCTTGACTATTATTTTTAGCTTATATTTATAGTATATAGCCTCCTCCTTTTTACAGGGGACCTCCCCTTGATGCGAGGAGAGAATTGTCCCATTTTGATGTGGTAAACTTGCACATCTGGATGACCAATCTCCCTATGCTGTGGTTGAAGAGACCTATTTTGATCATTAGTTAGCTGGTGACAAAATATTCACCCAACAATTTTTGGTGACTTCGCTAGGGAAGAACAAGCAATTTGAAGCCTCAAGCTTCAAGCTGAAGCAGGGCTAGTTCTTTTCCATTTTTATTCTACAATTTGGCAGCTCCACACTATACAAAAAGCCAAAAAGCTCAAGGTGTTGTTGACCCTATTTTTGAGTTGGTGCAACAGAGCAATTTTGATTTATTTCCTCCACAACCTCACCTTCAACGAACTAGGACTCTTCCTCCTACCAACACCAGGTCACCAATACAAGGCAAAGCTTCTTTTTCCTCTACTAGCAAAGTTTTGCTAGTACATACTCCACCCAGATTTGTTATCCATGCTTTCCATAATCCAATCATGGCAGTTCAAGGCCCCTGGGGTAACTCTTTTGGCCCACTTAATCTAACTCCACCCCTACATGAGCTCCCACATAGTTCAAGGAAGAATTTCCCTAAATTCTTTGGTGATGGGAGAGTTCACCCTGATGAACACATTGCAGCCTTCAGCATAGCCTGTAGTGTGATAAGCATGGAATTTGAGGACATGGCAGTCAGAATATTTATGGAAACATTGAAAGGTGCTGCTGCAGACTAATTCTACCACCTATAGGCTCGGTCAGTAATTGACTGGAACACACTCAAAGCCAAGTTTGAAGCAAGGTTCAAGCCTGCAGAAGATGCACATGCCCTGCTAGCCCAGCTCACACAGATGAAGAAAAAACCTCGTGAACCTATGAGAGACTTCATTGCTAAGTTTGATAAGTTGAGAAATTAGATTCCTACCATTGCTCAACCTACACCTGAGAACCTAAAATGTCTCTTCATCAACTCACAGCTGCCTGAAGTGAGTTTTCTGTTGAGACAAGCTGGCCACATATACCTTGTTACTACTTAGGATTTGGCCACTGAGGTGGAAGATGATCTCATCTTGGCAGGGAAGATAAAAAGAGATCCTAATAGAGGCAAATCTTCTTCATCTTTTGAGAGTTCATCTACAGGCACCATTGATTAAATGGTGTAAAAGCTAGCAAATGAATTGCTAGCCTTGAAAAGACAAGTGGCCCAAGGTATGTCTGCTTCTCTTTATCAAGATATGCCAAGGAGAATGTTTTAAAACCAGCCATATGAAGGAAATGCTACCAGAAGTCAAGGGCAACCAAATCGCCTTCCTCTCCCATGGGAGAATCTTGCCATTGAAGCACCTCCAACCAATTCAATAGCTGGATATCTTGAGGTCGAATCAGATTTCTCCTTCCAGCCTGAATTGAACTCTGAAAATGACACTAATATTTTCACTGAGGAAGAAGAAAAATTAGCTAGTGACTCCAACATTGGTTTCCTAAACTACCAAGATGAACCCAGAAGTGAAGGTAGAGTAGTTGATGGATCATATGATGTATTCACCTGGTCCAAGAATCAGTCAGCTCAGCAAGCTGATAAAGAGAAAATAGAGGAATGAACTCATCCTACAATTTTAATTTCTAAGTGAGGAACCACTCTGCCCTTCCAGCCAAAGGACCCAGTGACTGCTAAAAATGTGAGTACATCAAACATTCCTACACCTTCTGCTTCAAATTCACAGACCAGTCCTCTCCCTCCTAAAAACCAAAAGGATGAACTCTCATCCTCTATTCCTAGTTAATTTTAGACATTTGACATAATTGACCATGTCAAGAAAACTAAAATTCAAATGTCTAAATTTGAATTCCTGCAATCCAACTCTGAGCAGTTGGATAGGTTAGTGGAATGTGTGAAGAATAAAATTGTCCCTATAGGACCAACTGTTCCAAAGGTGACTCCCACATCCACCCAGAATAATCTTGTCATTGCTCCTCCTACTGCTCTTGGAAGGACTGAACTATTTTATGTCTCTTTATTGATAAATGGACATCAGCTGAATAATTGCATCATAGACTCAGGTGCGTCAAATAATGTCATGCCTGCCAAAGTAGCTGAATCCCTTGGTCTCACTCTGACTAAGACATTTGGGAGATGGTTCTCCATAGAGAAAAAACAAGTGCCACTACTGGGACAAATCAAGGATGCCTAATTTGCATTTATCGCCTTTCCAGAAAAGAGAATCAAGATGACAGTCCTGGTGGCCAACATCCCAACCTCATACGGCATCCTTCTTGGGTGAAATTTCTGCAAGGATGTTAGAGGAGAATTGAGCATGGACCTGTCTAAGGTAAGGATCCCTGTCAAAGGCATCATGTAGAGGTTGCTTCCTAAAAAGGAGGCAAAATAAGTTGTCACTCAAATGTCGGTCCCTGAAGCTCAAATTCTATTTGAGTCTTCAGGCAGGGGTAACTATTTTTTGTCTACTGAAGACGTTCTTGTTACAACAGATGAAAGTCTTATAGGTGGCAATCTAGGAATTGGTTCAGATAAAACAATAGAAGGCATGAGAGAGCACATTTCAAGCCCAAAGGAACTCTCCTCTCCAAACAAAGAAAAATTTGAGAAAGGAGTAGTTTATGATGATGTATGGATACTAAGATTTGATGGCAGTTGCTCTTTTACTAGTGCTGGAGCTGAGACTATGTTAATATCTCCTCAAGGAGATATCTTTCCTTCTTCATAAAAGTTGCAGTTCAACAACACCAACAACACTACTGAGTATGAATCTCTGTTACTCGGGTTGAAGGCCACTTAAGACAAAGGTGTCAAACTCCTTCACGCCAAAGGAGATGCTGAGATGATGGTTTGCCAAGTATCTGATGGGGATAATCAAATCATGTGCTAGACTGAACCAAAAGAGCAACAAGCTATGGTAGTGGACCATATTGCTTCATGCCAAAGTCAAGAAAAGGAACTCTTTGCCAAGAGAGCAAAGATTTATGGTTTTTAGGTTGGAGACCACGCCTTGTCATGGGGCAAGAAGAGAGAACCAAAAGGAGTGCACAAAAAATGTGATTCCTAGTGGAGAGTTCCATTCACCCATCACCAATTCTGGGGAGAAAATGGTTTCTTACTAGTTTATCAGGATGGAACACCATTTTCACTGTCTCATAGTGGGTGGCATCTGAAGCGCTTCAATTCTTGAAGCATCAGATAAGATTACCTATACATATGTATATTTGTATAGTCTTTAGTTCTTTTTTGTGCTTTTTATTTTTATTTTTGGCACCTTTCTTTTTAGATAGCATGACTCCGTAGCCCAATGGCACACTTCAAGGCACTAGATATTTTGGTTTCTACTCCCCTCAGCTGTTTCAAAATTTCAACTGAAAGAAGTTCCCCAACTGGAGCTAGCTATTGTTCCCAAAATTTGTCACTCATTTTTGGGACACCATATGAACTATTTTGGTCCTGTAGGGCAAAATTCTCCCTTCCCTTCTCAAAAATTGTTATGGGCATTCAAATTCTCCATTTTTCAAGCTTTTTCGGCTAACAGACTCTGCAGACACATTTTTATGGATTTTGTAGGCTCATTTCTATGAACTCTGCAGGCTCATTTCTACAGACTCCGCAAGCTCATTTCCACGGACTCATTTCTACAGACTCCACAGGTTGATTTTTATGGACTCTACAGGCTCATTTCTACGGACTTCATAGGAAAGAAACAAGCTCTCAACACTTAAGCAATTTCAAGACAGGTTCAACGCCTTGGTTCAACCAAAAATATTCTTCGCCAAGCTTCAAATAAAGGATTGAACCATTGAACCCCGCTTTCAATTAGTTCAACGGGTTCAAAGGTTCAACGACGATGGCAAACTTAAAGAGTTGAGCACTTCAATAAATAGTTCAAAGTTCAACCGCTTTAGCAAGTTCTAAAAGACTTAGAAAAAATAAGAAGGCTTGAACCATTGAACCGTTAAACCTTGAACCAAAATGGTTCAAAGGTTCAATGGGTTCAACAGTTCAAATGTTCAACACGGTTAGTTCAAGCGGTCAAGTGAATAGGCGAAATAAAAGATTGAACCGTTGAATCGTTGAACTGTAGTTGGTTTAATCGATCGGTTCAATCAGCTGGTTCAAAGGAGTGTACCAAAGCGAAAAGACCAAGTGCCCTTACAGAGGACAATGAACCAAAGGAATGAACGATTGAACCTTGAACCAAATTGGTTCAACGAGTTTAATGGATTCGAAGAGATTAAAAGACTTAGCGAAAAGAAGAAGGCTTGAACTGTTGAACCTTGAACCAAAATGGTTCAAAGGTTCAACGGGTTCAATAGTTCAAAGGTTCAACGGCTTCTTGGTTCAAGCGGTCAAAACACTTCGAAAAATAAAGAAAGATTGAACTGTTGAACCGTTGAACCTTGAACTAAAAAAGTTTAAATGGTTAAAAGGTTCAATGTGATTAGTTCAAAGGATTGCCCCAAAGCTTAAAGAATAAGTGCCCTTGCGGAGGGCACTGAACTAAGGGCAAGTGCCCTTGTGGAGGGTAGGGAACATTGGTTCAAAGATAAAGAGAAAGCGATGGAACAAAGGATGAACCAATAAACTGATTTAACCTTGAACCAAAAGAGTTCAAATTTCAATGGTTCAAAGGTTCAAAGGAAGTGCCAAACAGAGCAAGGAAGTGATTGAACCAAGGAAGTGATTAAAGCAAGGAAGTGATTGAAGCAATGAAGTGATTGAACGAAGGAGCTGAGATTGCCACCCGATCCTTTTGAACCAGTGACCAATTATGTCCTCATGGATGTCAAATTTAAGGTAATGAAATATCTGCTAAATTTCAAATGTGGCACGGAACTTGAAAATTAAACTCAGCAACCAGCTGGAGAAGGAGCCGAAAGAGTTGGCATAAAGGGAAAAGACTGCCCGAGAGCTCAAATCATAGCAGAAAGAGGGAAAGACCAGAAATATCTATGCAGAAGTTATTCCAGTAGGTGGAACAGCCCATCAAGTAGTATTTGATCTTGTAAGCATTAAAGGCTCGACCTATTTTTCTCCAAGAAGTAAAGGCAAAGTGGACAGCTGCATAGATATTTGGTGAAGGACTAGATGACCTAGGACCAGGAGAAGACATTTGAGATGAATCGACACGCCATAGTTAAGGCAGCTGCCCTGTTCCAGCATGGTCCCTTGACAAAACTAAAAATGTATTCAAGGCATTAAATGCAGCATGGGCCATTCCATGGAACAAAGCACCAAGCCTTTCTTGGCTACTATATAATGTAATCTCTTATTTTATGAGAGGGAGATCTCTCTGTTATAGAAGCAAAACTCTACCAAAATTGAAGGCGATTACTGAGACTTTGAGCTCAGATTGTTAATCATATTTCTTTGTTTGAATGAAAAATCAAGTTACTTTCAGACTTTGTGCTGTTATAGCTTGTGCCATTTTAGGAGATTGTTCTTATGTCTGTCTTCTGAATGCGTTCTTGTCCAATTAATGAAATAAGCAAAACTTGTGGAATTAATTAGGAAGGTGTCCTGAAGCCAATTGTGGAGAGACTTTGTGCTACCACAATTGCCTTTAGTATATTTGTCTATTTTCTGTTCCTATGTAAAGGACCTTGGGATGACTTTGTGCCCTCATTGTCCTTCGTATTTCACTCTTGGACAGTCGAGGTGGAGACTTTACACTACACCTCAGTCTCTTAGTTACTACGCCCTTGTTACCAGTTACTTGTCACTACCTGAAAGAACTCCTGTTGTTTCCTGCAAGACCACTTTTGAAAAAAGAGAAGTGCCTTTAGTGTCTTCACCAAGATTTCTCCTTTGCTTATGAACATCATCTTTGAAAAAAGAGAGATGGATGGTGTTATCCTACCCCTGAGTGTTATTTTCAGCTTATATTTATAGTATATAGCCTCCTTTTTACAGGGAACCTCACCTTGATGAGAGAAGAGATTTGTCCCCTTTTGATGTGGTAAACCTGCATATCTGGATGACTAATCTCCCTATGTTGTGGTTGAAGAGACCTATTTTGCTCATTAGTTAGTTGGTGACAAAATATTCACCCAATAGTTTTTGGTGAAATTGTGAATATAATATTTTTCATATATTGATCTACAGTGAAATGATGAATATATTAGGTATTTTGATTTGATTGTAGTGAATATATATATATATATATATATATATATATATATATATATATATATATATATATATATAGAGAGAGAGAGAGAGAGAGAGAGAGAAAGTTTTATGAGATGAAATTCCCATCTCACTTTAAATTAGACTTATAAATATATATAAATGAGATTATGAGACCAATCTCACTTTAGATAAGTCTTATAAAGGGTGTTGGCTCTAAGTAAAGGTGCAAAATTGGGTATTTTGATTTTATTTTATTTTATATTATATATATAGTTTCATTTATATATATATTTATAATACTAATTTACAGTAAACTGTGAATATATATTTTTCATTTATATATATATATTTATATTACTTTTTTTTTTTTTTTGTATATATATATATATATATATATAGTGTTTCATTTTTATGAGACCAACCTATGTCAAGTCTCATTGTAAATTAGTATTATAAATATATAAAACTACTAACTGTAATTACAAATTTATCAATCTCGCTAATAATTAGTCTTATAGATATATATAAAAATGAAACAGTATAAACTATTCTGTGTACAGTGTGATGCATATTGACATGTATGTGAATAGTTAAATACATGTAAACTATTTTATGTACACACCGTAGTCTGCAGATTATAAGCTTTTAAAGCTCACCCTTTTTTAATTATTTTAATAGTGATTGAGTGCAAATGTAACAATAATGAGCTAGGTTAGTCTTAGAAGTTTGTTGTGCACTGAAAAGATGGTGTATACAGGCAAAAATAAAAGCATGATGTTATTCTACATCATGTTTTTGGTATTAGTTATATGTGCCAAGTTGGCTACTACATTCCTACTTCCATCCCCAACTGATGGTTGGGGTGGGTAGGGATACCCTATTACATACTACTGGATGGGCTGAAGAGGTACATGGACTGGGTCTTGGCATACATAAGAATTATCATTAAATGAACCAGCTAGATATGAAAGTTAAGAATACTTGAGTTGATATTGTAAGTGTAACATTGCATATCTTGATCCTCTTTGCTCTTTTTTTAACATTTTTTCTATCTAAGTCCTCTGTCCTCTATTTTTATTTAATGATTACTATATGAAGTCATATGTTTCTTGATCCAATATTTTAATCCTCTTTCTTTTATTTTTAAAGATTTTTCTATCTAAATTCTCTATTTTTATTTAATGATTACCTTGTAAAGTCATCTTGTTGCTTGATCCGATATTTTATTCTTCTCTGCTCTACTTTTAATGTTTTTGTTTTTAAGTTCTCTATTTTTATTTAATGATTATTTTTAGTTAAAAGTGATAGATTCCATTTTTATAGTAAGGGGATTTTACAAATCCGACTGATGAAAATTCTATACTATATGGTAGATTTGAACACTGTAAGTTATATGGCATTTTATAGGTTATTTTATGATTACCTTGTTTTTATCATATTTAATTTTTGATGCACTGTAACGGGTTCAAATTTGAATTTTGGTATGGATAGTTATGTTTTATTATAAATTGGCATTGACTTAAATGAAAACAAGGCAATGGTGCAAAATTAATAAAAACACCATGTAGTACCGGTTTTAAAGGTGTGACATGATTGGGTTACCTAAACCTGTAGCCTAATAACAAATTCATTAAATTTACCACAATGCACTCCTGCCACCCACATCCCAAACTTACTAATTTACTGTGAGATTTGTAATTACAATGAGATTGGTTTTATATATTTACAATACTAATTCAACAAGAAAAGCATTAGCAAAACCTATTCATAGTTTAGTAATAATAAATATATAATTGTAAACGTTATATTAATTATTATAAACTATTTTAAGTAATATATATATATATATATATATATATATATATATATATATATATATATATATATATATATATATATATATATATATATATATATATATATATATATATATATATTTGTAAGACTAATTTAAAGTGAGATTAAAGTTGGTAATTAATTTATAGTGAGATTAAAATTGGCAATTATAGTGAGATGGTTTCATATATTTATAATACTAATTTAACAAGAAGGGCATTAGCATTTACATTTATAATTGGCAATTACTTTATTTTTGACATTCAATATTTAAATATTATTTGAAACTATTTATAACCTTTAATACAACATTTACATTTATATGTGTTTTGTTACTGGACTGTAAACAGGTAATGTTAATTCCCTTTTTGTTGGATTGGGTGTAGATGTAATAGTAATGAGCTAGGTTAGTCTTGGAAGTTTGTTTTACACTAACAAAGGTGGTGTATACAAGTAAAAACAAAAACATGTTGTTATTCTACATCACATTTTTTGTTAAAGTTGTATGCTCCAAGTTCGTTATTGCATTCCTACTTCCATCTCCAATTGATGGTTGGGGTGGGTAGGGATTATATACCCGCTTATAGATGGGCTCAATAGGTGCATGGACTAGGTCTTGACATACGAAAGAATTATCATGAAATGAACCAGCTAGGTATAGAAGTTATAAATATTCGAGTTAATATTATAAGTGTAACATTGCATAATTAGATCTTATTCAATCTAGTTCTGTGATTTAAATGTTTTCTTTTAGCTCGTTATTAAAAAATAGAAGTATATTTGATTTGTATAAAGTAATATGTTATGAATTATGATTATTGTACCCTTTTGTGTGAATGCTATAATTTCATTGAATAAATTTTGTAGGTTGCATTTCCAAAATTTTATTAAGTATTTTATTTTTATGTTTGAATCATTCCCCAACAAATTGAAATCAAAATTTCTTTACTTTATACTTTTAGTGACACATGTACAAAATTTACTCTTGTCAATAGAATGAAAACTAAATTTACTCTTGTCAATTGAAGGGCATTTAAATTAACACTTGTCAATCAAATGGTAACTATTTTTTATAACTTTTCATCATCGAAAGGCTAGATGCATAAATACCCTTCAGCTTGAAGTGAAGGCCAACCCTTCAAATTTGACCTTTGTTGTGATACACATTTGTGGCATAATTCTACACATGGTACCATTATTACACACAGTTTTATCATGATACAAATATAAGTTGCATGTGTTATGCAATATATGCCTGATATTACAAAATCTAAATCAAATTTATATTCTAAAACTATTACACATATTGATACCGTACATACTTTTATAGACTTTAATGAGCCAATCTACTACATTAGTTGTTTCAACTTTTGGCATGCTTGGGGTGATTAAATCACTCAATCTTGTCAAGTTTTTAGTTTCGACTTGATCATCCAAACTCACTAGGTTATGAGTATCATTGGGTTACACGGTTGTGCTAATCTTGATTAACAAGTAATAACTCACTTTTACTCCAAAATTAGGGGCATGTGCCTTCTAACCCCTCTCTCTCTCTTTATCTCTTTGGATATATGTACTTTAAAGATCTATCTCTATTTAACCTAATCTCAATTTGAAATCCTTATGATGATACATATTTTGTAAAAATATCTTTCCAATAGGCAAGATGGTTACATCGATACACATGTGTACTCTTAAACCTTGGTATTTCAATTTTAATCTATCTTAATTACTTTTGATCTGAATTATATGTACTATTTATACATTGCAATGTGCTCTTGGTTGCAGGTCAGTCACCATCAAAGCACATAAACCCAGCTCCAACAAAGCACTCAAATTCAACTCAAGCAAAGATAAGGTATATACACACCCAAGTACTTATTCATTTCCTTTAAACTAGTAAGTTCATTACTTGATTAAAGGGAGGGGGAAATGTAGATGATATTTTTTTATTATATAGCACCTTAGTATTCTACACATGGAAAAATCATGATCCTGATTATTCCTCTTAGTGTTACACATGCCTTCCTTCCCCAAGCCTTGCATCTGCTCTATCTTGTGCCCCTTAACCTATCTCTTACTCTAACCAACATTATATTGATGACACAAACATCCCATCTTACCCTGAATGCTTAAAATGCACTTATCTTATATCCCTACAAGTTCTGAGCCTATGCCTATTCTCTTTCTCCCTAAACACTAACGTCTGAGACAAATAATAGTGTTGATACTATTATCCAGTCACGACACAAGTGTTTAGTATCCTAATATCATCCAAGTTTCAAATTAAATGAATTACAATGGTTGGCGTATGTGATTTAATGTGAGTTATCTCACAATAGGATTGGTATAAATACAATATAACCCTCATTCATTCTTCACCTAGCAATCAGACTAAAAGAGCACTCAAGTAGCACTTAAATTACCAAAATATTTTCTATTCTACCTTAGTTTTATATTAGTCAAAGGAACAACCCAAATACAAGTCTGAAGTACTAAAGGAGTAGTCATAAGGTCATATTTGACAAGTTACAAGGTAGGTCATTATTGTAGTTGTTTTACACACATTGCATGTTCACACATAAGCCAACATGTAAGGGAGAACTACATGAGTCTAAGGACATATTTTGGATTATTGGCTATATAAGTAGCACCTTTTGATAATGGGGTCATTGTAGGTCAACTTGACACTGTGTGCCTACTAACTCATTTTTACCCAAGGTCAATTTAAAGATGGAAAGGTAGGGTTTTGCCATTTTACTAGGAGTAATAGTCCATGACCAGGATTTGAATGCACCAGAGTGAAGGCAAAGCCAAACCTAGAAGCATCAAAGTGGTTATATCTTATTTGATCAGATGTTTCATACAAAACACTAGCATCCAACCCAAATACTAGTGTCGACGTAACTATCCCAGGATAATGCAATTGTTCAGAGAGCTTGGTTCACTAGATCTAGAATCTGATAATTGATTTAGTATTATCTTCCTGCCTACTTTTTTCTTGTAATAGTTCCAACACTATATTAGCATAAAAAAAACTAAGTAATTTATTTTCTATCATTTATATATCTAACATAGTTGTATTTTCTATTAATAGCCTATCATAGTTTTATAAATTCAGCATATGGTACATTTGAGGATAACACATTAATTGGCCTAATGTAGATTTGATATTCACCCTTGTGTCTTATTATTTCTATAATATTAACCCTATTAACACCAAGTTAGGATAACCTCTTATCCAAATTAGTGTTAAACACTCACCTTCACTCCCCTTTCTTCTCCTCAAGTCCAGCCTCGTCATTTATCATCACATTTGTGGATGATATTGACTGGGCATACTCAACTTGATATTGTTGATCTCATCCCTCAAGTTATTCAACCTAACCATCCCCACTTCATCAGTCCTAATATTGATCAAGAGCTTCAACCTCCTTGTTATCTCAGACATCAAAGGACCTTGGAGCTCTATTTTTGCTCAACACGATGCTCTTAATGAGCAACACGATGTTATAGAGGTATTTTGGTTCCATCATGAGAATTACTTGCCACATGCATCCCAAATATTGTTCTACCCAAAAATCAACCCAAACCATAGTTAGACCCATCACCCATCCATTATGTCATCTATCTTGGCTTAACCTTAGAAAGTTGAGTACACAATTTAGTGCATTAGTTGTGTGCATGTAGGTTCTTCATTATACTATTTTGGGATTAGTTTGAACGAGATGAGATTTCAAAAAGAGACCCTAGTTTCATAAGGGGTGAGATAGTTCATGAATCCTTGGTTTCCAAATTTTTACCCCTTGACTAAAAATCTCTATCATGTTTAAATTTCAGTGAGGCTACCAAATTTGCCTTTGCATTATTGGACCCTACCAACTCTGAAACATATCAAAGATGTTATAGTTTTTGTTTAGAAAAGACTCATCAATAAAGGATAAAATCAAATCAATGTGTGCCCACATTTGTGTGTTTATAGATTTGAGCAAAGGTCTCCTTGTTGATTTTTTCTTAGTTTGTGGTAGTTCAACAAGAACCCAAAAATTAGACTATGAAAAATATCGCTTTTAGATGTAGGCAATGTTTTGATTATTTCCACTTGGTTGTTTCATGTCCACATCTATAGACTACAAGTCAAAATTTATTTGATAAAAGTTTTATCTCAAGTGACAATGGTCTCTAAGTGGGTCAAAAAAAGAGAAATCAAAAAGCTACTTGGTGGAAGGGAATCACATTGGACCACATATCGATTGAAACGAGGGATCAAAAAAAGGAATGAGGAAAGAGTGCTATTAGATACTCCATTGAAAAAAACATAAGAATCACAAAGTTCACATGAAATAGAGATCACTTTGAACAACATGGATGGAAAAATACAATTTCCCATGGAAGAAAGACAAAAATCAGTAATAAAGGGGAAAAAGTATCACATAAGCCCTTTTTTGAATGAAATTCAACAAATATCAAATTTAGAAGAGGGACAAGATTTGTAACTCCATAACATCCCAACAAGTTTGGAGGGAAAAAATAAAATATGAAATTGATGGTTTCATTCAATTTTTTGCTTATTTTCAGATTAATTGTAAAAAATATGCATGTATGTTTTATAGAAATGATGCATGAAGGTTATACCAAAATATAGGCATGCATGCAAGTTGTTGGATTTGTATGCATGCATGCATGCTTGTGTTTTTTTGCATGCATGCAAGTTGTTGGATTTGTATGCATGCATGCATGCTTGTCTTTTTTTGCATGCATGCAAAAACCAGGAAAAATAAAAACATGTTATGATAGGGAAAGAAAAGAATAAGTTGCCTGCTTTTTAGGAAAGAGGAAACTTTGAGTTCATGTAATTTTTAATTTAGAAATATATTTCATTTAATAATATTTTTAATTATAAAATAAAAATACTTCTTACGAAGTGTATAGGGTCCATGTCCATCGAATAGACCATTGGTTGATAATATATTTTGTGAATTTTATCCATATAAAATAACTTATGTTTAATAGTGTTTACTTACACATATGAACACTAAGGAAACACCTTCATTACTTTTTAAAAAATTCATGAAAATCAAGTATTAAAGCTATAATACATCTTATTTTTGTATAGTTAGGTGTCTCTTATATACTGGGAGTACAAGGTGGTCCCGTAGCATATAAGCTACCTTGTAGACCATAATCAAGGTACCTAACATCATAGAACTTAAAAGGATTCCATTTCCATTTTGTTTCTAATTTTATTTTTACGGTTATTCCATGAAAAATTGTAAGTGTAGTTGTGATAAAATTAAATCTTGGTTTGCACACCCTTAGCTGATATTTTATACCATAAAATACAAATTAAATTTTAGCATCATTTGCGTTAATGGTTTATGAAACTATTTTAAATATAGATGGATTGTAATACAAATACACATAAACATTTAACTAAGATAAATAATATTCATAAAACAATAATTAACTTGATTAATTAATTCCAAACCCAAAGAAAATATATCACATGTGAAGTTTATAAATGCATATTGAATATTATGAGATTTGGAGACAATCGTCAGATCCGACTGTGAAAATCTGCATATAGAAGTAAGACAAAGTCAACATATAAATATTATGCCAAACAAATAATGTTTTTTGGACCGTACAAATCCCTTGGAAAATGTTTGGACCGTATTTCATGGCTATGTTTGTTTAGTTTTGGTCTTCAAAAACCTTACTTAGAATCTTATGTCTTCACTCTAATTAGGGAACGATGCTTGCAAAAATAAAAGGAAAACTAAATGTGTTTTTAGGGTTTCAGTTACACTAGAGAATAAATTGACTATCTTGATGTTTGTCATGTTCCTCGAGATTACATTATTGAAAATAACACACCTTAATAATTAAAAAAAGTCGAGCATGCAAACTTGTGTCATGTAATACTCTAACATAAACTTGGATGCTTCAATGAATGTTTGATTTTCTCTAGAATGTTATAATGAATGTTTACTCTTGTCCAAAATCCTTTTAATTGATTAATGAATGTTTATAAGCAGCGAATTCTCTTGATTTCATTTATATGTCTAAATGAACTAAAATGTTTATGTATTTATAGAAAAATAAATTTCAATTAGGACCTTACTAACACCCAACTAACCTACAATGGTCAAAAATAAAAAATTGTGAGACCAACAAACAAGTGCACTCTATCCAAAAGGGGCCCAAAAAACACATGGGAAGAGCATAAAAACACTTCGAACATGCCCCATGAGTGTATGGACACTCTAAAAAATAAGGTTAAAATAGGGGGAGCTCGTGGAAGAGAGGAAAGGGGACCTGTAGGGGCTAAGATAAGGGTTAGGGGCCATTGAAAGTCAAAAAATGCATTAAAAATGCCTAAATTGGACTGATGATCAACAAACACACAAGTAAGCTAAAATCATGTAATTTAACAACTAATAAATGCCTATGAACCATTCTCGGTGTCTACATTTGTCCCTAGTTTTATGTGTGTGTGTGTGTGTGCATACATATCAAATTAAAGGAATACAAGTGGACATACAAATTTGTGTGCTTGGAGCTCCAGAGCAAAATCTAATGTACATGTGAATAGATTTGTGAGAACATTATTTCTATTTCTACACACACATAGGTGAGTGCCAAATAATAATTTGATAAAATATAAAAAATTGGGAGTGATATACCTAATTTAACTAGGAGGTGGGTTTAATACACATGTAGAACCAAGTGCCTCCATTTTTTTGTAAATCCTAAACACAGTTATATTTATAAAATTTAATGATAAAACAAAGCTAAACAAAACTTTTAGTACTAGAAATAAACAATGTTAATTAATATCCTCGATATATCCCTTTATGTAAATAGGTGGCGTGTCCTAGGTACATCCATTTATGTGAGTGAGTGAAGTTTGTATGCCCTCCTTTTATTTTATTAAATGATGTTTTGAATGTCTGCCCTTACAGGAGAGGTCAAAGTCTAAATGAATATAATGAGTGGGATATATTTTCCCCTTTTGAGATTTGGGGTGAACTTGTGAAATACACATCTCAAAATATATGAGATTAAATACACCATATGTAAGATAAAATCTTAAGTCACCATAATTGAAAAAATTGTATAACATATAAATGCATAGAATTGGAAACATGTATGGCTTGTATAAGTTTCTCTATATGGGCCTATGATATAAATAATGTAAGATGAATAATAATATGCTCCATATGGGCCCGAGATACAAGCAATCTAATATCAATAATAATATGCTCCATATGGGCCCGAGATACAAGCAATCTAATATCAATAATAATATGCTCCATATGGGCCCAAGATATAAGCTATGTGTTTTATCAAATAATGACATTATGGTATAATGACTCAAAGTAAATTGGTAACCATAATGTCTCAAAGTAAATTGGTAAAATATTTACACAATGGATATCTAGCATATAACAATTTACAATAGTAAAACCATATATGTCATAGTAGCTGAAAATAGTAAACAAGCATAAATTGAACAAGTAACGATTAAAAAAAATAGTGAAAGATATGGAATGATCACACCTTGGTAAAATCATGGGAATCTGAGAGTATGCCAATGGTTTAGAATTGATGTCTCAGATTTGTGAGAAATCTAGATTGCTAATTGTATAAGAACATATTTGATGGTAGTAGTATGCCTTGGGCAAATTCAGTGATTAAATAGGTTCTTGTGTTGTAACCGATTAATTTGTTATACTGTATTAAATCTATATTTGTGCTCAATTTTAGAATCTAAATCTTCTTATACATATGCATTATCTGATGGTGTACACTTATGTGTCTTCAACTTCTTGAATTCGCAAGTAGAAAGTATGAATTGATATCTTCTTCCTATTTTGACTTGGTTTTCCATAAACACACAACGAAGAACAAAATAAATAAATTATGGGTTGAGAAATCACATGGGAGTTGCAACTATAAATCCTACATGATTGAAATCAAACCCTATGTAGTTATAGCTTTGTGTTGATGGGATCTCGAGCAAGGGATTCAACCTCTTCTTCCTTCAAAGTGATGATGTATCTACATGACCATTTGTCTAAACCCTCTTTCGGTACAAGTGGATGATGTCACAATAGCTAAAATAAGAATAAAGTATCAAGGTGGAAGACTTTATCGCAAATATAGCAACATGGTAAATGAATTAAATAAAGGCTCTAAATTCAATGTAGGAGATGATTAACCTATTCTCTCAATACCTAGGTGATACATGGTAAACGAACATGGATGTCTAGTATATATAGGGATATATAGGACTTACCACATGATATCGTTCATCATGGAAAATAGTAATAAGTGAAATCAAAGAAATTAGACCAAGGTAGACTAACCCACACAAATACATAGGGTTATCTTAGGGAACTGGATTACAATTTTACTAGCATTTTGCTTAGACAATTTTTGTATGGCCTTGGTTTGGGAGACGAGTAGCATAATTTGTTGTCTAGAAAAATAAATGATATATGTTAAGGTCATGGAATCAAGATTAAGTCCCTTAATATCAATAAAGGAAATAAATATATTGGTCAGATTTGTAGCCAAGGATTTTAAATTATGCATTTTTATGGCATTTAGATGATGGGAATGTCCCTCATAGGCCATTTTTTGATATTGAATGTTATATGGTTTAAATTGGGAAATATCACATAGCTTCATTTTAGCTAGCCATCTATTGGACTCAATTTATTTATTACCTTGGGAGGAACAATTTTATTGATAATTAATCAATATAGGATAGCCATAGGATCAGTTTGGGAAAACACTCTGGATTCATGGACTTGAGGTGTCATGAATTCCACCATTGTAAAACAGTTCCACATAAATACTTTACTACAAAGATGGAATTGGTTATTTCGTCAAGAGTGGCAACAGTTCCAAGGGTCTTCATAGTATTAGACCAAGTAGTTATTTCATTAAGGGGATTTAATATTCCATCAATATTTAGATACCATGGGTTTATATGTATATTGATCTTATCATCATGGTTAAGGATGGAAAGGGTGGATTAGTCTTGACGGGTTTGGCTTTGAATCTATCTTCCTTTTCATAATCATTTGACTTGAAATCAGGACCAAAATCAATTGGCATTGGTTTTGGAGAAGAACTAATAGTTATTTTGAGTTGGGCCTAAAATTTTTCTTGTTTCTTTTCAATTTGATTATCCTTTTCTAGGGTTTCTAGCCATGACAAACTATATTCTAGAAAAGACAACTTATTATCAAAATTATCTAATTTATCCCCAACTAAGTGAAGCATATTAAGAGAAGAATCTGTATTTTTTTGAATGAGGTCAATAGATTTATGGATATGTAGTATATAGACAATATATTTATGAATGGCTTGGACACGAAATGTCTATTTTACCAAGACTATTACCATTTTGGGATATAAATTTATTAACTAATTGGACCTGTCTTGAGATAAAGGTAAGATTACTTGTTGTCTCATTGATAGTATTGTTAATAGTTTGTAAGGTAGATTTAGAATGAACAAGCATTTGCCTAATATTTTGGACATCTATACATAAATCATCAAAATTCTCTTAGAAATGGGCATTATTTTTAGCAATACAATTTTGATGCTTGTATTCTCCTGATGGCTCACTTTCATAAGGATTAGAGGGCTTGAAAGCATATGAAAAATAAGAGACATGTCCTTCTATTTGCTTATGTCATGAAGACAAATTTGGCGATACACTTGTAGCCACCAATTATGTCCTTGGAGAGATAGATGTTTAAAGTAAACATTTGGTTTCCTATCAAAAAATTATGCTAGTTTAAAAATTGGCATGTGTTTTTGAGATTTTTTGTAAAATTTATGGCCTCTAGAAGTTAGTGCATTTTGCTTCGTTTCAAAATCACTAGTTATGCATGTGTCAATTTAAAAAATTCTCAATTTTTTTAACCATCCTAGCAACTTCACCCTATAAAAAGTCTTAGTTTTTTCCCATGTAATTCACATGTAGATCAATAGTTCAATAAGTTGTTGAGATTTTATTTCCAACTCTTGGGTTTCATGTTTGAGCTCAAGGAAGTGATCTCATGTATATATGAGCCCATAGGGATTTAGAGAAGGGAGGAGGTATTCATTAAGTGTCTAAGAGGATTCACTTAGTGAATGGTAGATTTAAATAATGATTATTTAGAGACATTTAGTTATAACAAAGGAATCACAATGAATGCATGGGAGTTCCATGAAGTGTAGATAAGGCAGTCAAGTGCATAACATCTATGAGTTGAAAACTACACAAACGAGATGCTAGTTGAAGAGTCAAGTCATCCAATGAAGAGTGAAAATATCATTGAGAATGTAATATTATTTTTATATTAGTGTCCTTGTAAGCCAAAAAAGCCAAAATCTTGTAAACTACAAAACATAATGGAGATGTTCCATCATGGCTTCAGTCTTTTGGAGTTTTCTCACATTGAGTTTATCCAAGGTAATGCCTTGTGTTATCTATATTTATTGTTGAATTTTTTTCTTTGATTGCATGTTTATAATTCTCATAAGTTTTCTACTATCTCAAACACTTAATAGAGCTTAATACTAATCTCACAGGCATAGAACTTGATATTTTAGGTCAATAAATTTCACATTCAATTTGTAATTCTATACAAGCACATTGAATTAGAGTCATGTATGGATTAGTAGCATGTATAAGATGTGAAAGGTAGTATGCAATGTATATAGGATGTATTGATTAAATGTGAAAGGGTTGAATAAATAATTTTATGCTCAAGATGACAATCAAAAGGATGGAATGCATCTTGTTATAACATTTTAGTGGTCATTATATGACATAGAATATGGGACAACCCCTTGTTAATTAAAGTATTGTGGTAGATGATTTTGGAATGGAATATCCCCAAAACTATATATCAAATTGGTATTATAACATGTTTTCAATTTTATTTTAAAGGGTTTGCTAACACATTTCGACATTGTGTCATGTTCTTTTGGGGGTTTTTTAACAAGAAGGAAGTGTAGGTTTTGGTTGAAAATTTAAACCACAAGAAACGTTTTGAAGAGATAAATAGTTTGAGAGATTTAAGATTCAAAAAATAAAAATCAAGAGGAAATTTTTGAAATAAAATAGATGTGGTAACACTTATAATGAGAATCAAGAGGTGCAAGATAGATTTTTGATCCATGGATAATTTCTCATGGGCATCAATGAAGAGCTGTAACTTGAGTTGCAAACTAAAGATTAAATGTTTGAAAATTTCCAAGATGATGGTGAATGAGTAAATGAGAGAGAAGAATCTACCTTGTAAAGGAGACCATCCTCTACCAAAGATGCACAAACTATGATTGCGGTATGGAAATGGCCCTGGCATCAATAGCCAAGAAATGAGTAGTCCCATAAAGGTTGAAGAAATTCATAAATATGCATGTTTTGGATATGTTAGTGGAAAATAATAATTTGGACAATTATCTAAGGCAACTAAAGCGAGGAAAGTTTCTAAAGGCAAAGATCCCAAACCAGTAACTCTATAAAAATAACCCATGTAAACTAATGGCATCATTTATTTTGTTAAATCTAATGGGGGATTGGTTTATCTAAAGAATGGGAAGGTCTTTTATGAAGAGGAAATTAACATTGAGCCAATTCAAAGAGCCAAATAAGAGTCTCCAAGAAAATAATAACATATTCATGAAGAAAGAGATAACACATTATCACTCCATGACCATATGAGTGAGTGCTAGCTAGAACTAAGAAGGGGACAACCTTTCATAATAAGAAGAGCATCAAATAAGAATTCAAAATATCTCTAAATGGATAAGAACATTACAAAACCTACTTCATCATACTTACACACATGGCATCCTAACAAGGTATAAAAATAACAAATCTTCCATTGTTTGCTTCAATCATGAGAAGAGTGGCCATGTAACATAACAATATTGATATACATATCCATGTTATTTTTTTGGAATGTATAACCATTGTGTGTCCATGTGTTGGAAGAGTAAATCCATCTAAAAGAATCACGTGTCCTTAAAAATAGAGATGCAAGTTGTAAATACCGCTCTCCAAATTCTAATATGGAGAAGGGAAAGAAAGACATATTATCCAAGTGAATGGGAAAGAATCATTACACTCATTGCAAAATGAATGATAGTTAGAATAAGAAATATTGGGAGCTTCATCCAAAAATTCACCTATATAAATGCAAGGGACATTCCAAGAAGGCAGAGGCCACTACAAGCAAGAAGGAAGTTGTTCAAACACTTAAAAATAAAGAAGTAGCAAATGAATAAGCCCACTTATTAAGGAAGAATCCACGAAGAGGGAAAAACCCATAAAGGAGTGCCTATTACCATTTCCATAAGGTAAACATGGTATCACAAAGGTGACATCATGTTGGTTTTCTTTTCCTCTCCATGCAAATTCATAATTATATCATGTGCAACATGTCAAGTTGAGTATCGATATCATAGCATTTATTGTTAAACTCACATGATTTTAGAATGGAGGTATAGATTGGTTTTCATGATCAAAATTATTGTAGCATGCCTATGATGGTTTTGGTATGCACATAACAAACTATGAAAACTATAGTAAAGTTTGTAGCACATTGTATGCACCTAGAATGTCATTGTATCATGTTTAACAAATAATTTTTGGTATGATAGTAGTTGGTATGAAATTTTTTTTATCATCTTGTAGCATGCTCATGTGCCAAAGCGATCTTAAATAGAGGGAGAAGAGGAGGCAAGACATAAAGTCATTAATACAATGTGAAAAGTGCATGCATGGTGAGTAACACTCCATAAGAAGATTATTGGTTGTAATGGGTGTATGTTTTAACATACATTTTCCTTCATTGATTTCATTCAATGTATACTTCATTTGTTTTGACGCAAATTTTGAGTTCCAAGATATAGGAAACTTTATAAATGGAATTGTATGTCTCCAATCCATGTATGTTGGATTTTTGAATTGTAAGACCCAATATAAGGGTAATTCATAAATATGGTGACTTTTTGTAAAATGAATTACATTATATAATATGTTTTGTTGGCTGAAAGATTGTGAAAAATAAGGAGGATGTTAAATCACCATATCTTAAGGGAGAGCTTCACTCTAGCCTAAAAGCATGTGCATTAGGAAAAATGGGCTAACACAATCAGCCAAGATGAAGACCAAAACACCAAATAGTGAAAGAGGGTTGGTTGATTTTTTTTGAAAGGATTCATGGAATCATCAACAACCTAGTTTTGTAGGTTTTAGTTTGGGTAGTTGCTCTTTAAGAGGGATGGGTAAAGAATAGTTCAAGAGGATGATGAAAATGTATCCCAATTGAGAAGATAGTAGATAAATACTCATCTTCTTATTATGAATATTTTATGGGGGAAAAATCCTTTAAACTTTAGGTGTATGATCCATGTTTTGGATCAACAAGATCAAATAATCAATTGGTAAGAAAAATAATTGTCAAATAGGGTTTAACATGTCCTAAAAATGACTATTTTTTGTTGTAAGAGCTCAAACAACATGTTTTTGGCATCAAAATTACTTTTAAAGTACATATTTGGGATCCTATCAAAAAATTATGCAAGTTCAAAAAATTGCACATGTTTTTGGGTTCGTATGCAAAAATTATGGCCTCCATAAGTTAGTGCATTTTGGTTGGTTTCAAAACCATCAATTTATGTAGTTGGTAGTTTCACCCTAAAATAAGTAGTAGTTTAATCCTATAAAATTAGAGTGGATTAAGTTTTTGACTCTTGGGCTTCTTGTTCGAGCCTCAAGGAAGGGGTCTTATGCATATATGAGTCCATGGGGATTAAGAGAAGGGAGTAGGTATTTATTAAGTGTCTATAAGGATTCACTTGGTGAATTTTGGAATAAAATTATAACTATTCAAAGACAGGATGTTGATAGTAGAAGAAGCATAATGAGTGCATGAGAGATCTATTAACTGCAATGAATGTGATCAAGTGTAGAGCACCTTTGAGTTGAAAACTAAATAACTAAGATGGATGAGTTCAATAGTCATTATTGTTGAAGAGCAATTCATTCACTGAAGAGTGCAAAAATCATTACGAGTGGAGTATGTTTTTGAGATTGGTGTCCTTGTAAGCCTAAGAAAGTAAAATATTATAAATTGTAGAACATGATTGAGATGAGGAAGCATGGTTTCACTCCTCTAGAGTTATCTCACATTGAGTTTCTAAAAGATAATGTCTCATGTTATCTATCTTTATTATTACATTTTTTTAATTTGATTGCATGTTTCAACTTTTTGTTAGTAGTCTACTATCTCAAACACTTGAGAGTGCTCAAGACTCATCTATCACAAACACAATACTTGTTATTAAAGGTTATCAAACTTCACATTTGTTTTACACTTATATACAAGCACAATGAATTAAAGTCATGTATGGAATAATAACATGTATAGGATGTGAAAGGTAGTATGCAATGTAGGTAGCATGTCAGAATTTCAAGTGAAAGGGTTGTATAAATAATTATATGCTCGAGATAATAGTCAAAAGGCTAGAATATGTATTTTTATATCATTTTAGTGGTTGTTATATGGCATATAAATTGGGGACAACCCCTTGTTAAGTAAAGGATTCATGTTGATGAGTATGGAGTGCATTATCCCCAAAATTACGATCACATTGACATCCTGCCATATAAAAAAACTGATTCTTGATTGAGATATGACATGCACCCTTTCCTACCAATAATTTTTTTTGTGATGGTTAAACTTGATTTACGACCATCATAATAAATTTTTAATTTTTTTATTATATGTTTGAGGGCATTACATGGAATCATTTAATTACATAGAATGTTGGCATCTCTACCCATATTTCAGAAATAAACATATAGTGAATTTATAATGCTGAGTAAGTATACATCTAAATTAGTGAGCTCTTTTGGCTAAGCAATTATGAATAAGGGGCATCCACACTGTCAAAATCACCCAGGGCATGATCCTAGCCTTAACCTCTTGACTTTTCATGTTAGGTATCTATAGTGATTTGTACCTTGGTGAATGGATATAAGCAACCATCATCCTCACCAGTTGGATTACAACTGTTTCGATAACTTTTTCAAAATTTAACAACCATCCTTGAAAAAATTACACAGACACACACACACACACACACATCATTATGTAGATCTCATATTGAAACCAAGCACATCAAAATTATGAAATGCAAACAATATTTTACATGCCAAAAATTTGAACCTTTTCCAACATTCTCCCATCCTTTTCCAAAATCTATAGCTTTTTTTTTCTAAATGCATAATGGCGAGAAATACATGTATGTAAAATGTGGAAAATCACATAAGTGATGCAAATTATGACTGAGGTCTATGTCAAATGTCAACCCTCCCATAGATTCAAACAACAAACCTGATACGAAACCCTCACACTGTGTCTATCATGCCCCAAAAATAGGAAAACCCTCAATTCACCTTTTCTATTATGTTTCACATCGCATGTTCTATTTGGATATGTAAACCAAAAGCTTTTAAACTACCTAGAAGAGAAGCTTTTCCCCTTTTCTTGAGTGACAATAGACATATATCGCTATTCATTATTTATGAGAATGAATTTAGATTAGTAGAATGCTTTCTAGGAGAAAAATTATATATACATTTTTAGATTGATGCATTTCGAATCACCTTTTGTAATTCATCATCAGGAATTTTGCTAATATCTTATGGAATGTTAAAACATTCAAACTCTTATGTGAATTTGGATTATTTTATGTTTTATTGAGACAATCCTTTTTCCTCAACCCCTTGAAGAAGTCACTAGCAAATACAAATGTTTTTGGTTTTATTTTGAGACATATATTATTGTAGTCTTCATTCAAAGAACAAAATGATATTTTTTTTTGCTTTACATACTATAAAATAATCATTAAAACCTTACATAACAAGCACATATAGTTTAATCCATTAGCTCATAAAACTATGTTTATGTCACTCAAAATGGAATTCATAAATTTTTAATTAATAAGGAAGGGAAGGAAATATTAAATTGGCCATTCATGATTGATTTGATTCCTAATGGTTCATAAAACTTATAATCTAACCTTGATTTTTCTACAAGAATTATCTCAAATTAGACAATAATGGAGGTATGGTTATCAACTCTGGCACCATCATCAATCACCATTATGGTTGAGGTCACTTGCTTTCCTCATCTAATCAGTCATCCACCTGAATCTTAAAGTATTAATTGACATTAATATTATTTATAACAAAATTTGATAGAATAGACTACCCTTGTCAAAATCGTTGCACCTACATCATTTTCAAACCACATTCAAGAACATAAAGGCAATGGATGATATAGATTTATCCTTTAGCATATGGGTTAGATTTTTCCACTATGTTAAGGTTATTTATAACTAGGACACTAGCACCAAGTCTCTATGAGAGTTTGATAGGAAAAGAGAATAATATTAGACAAAAATTAATAAAGAAAAGAAAAAAAAATGGTTAGGCTAAATATCATAGTAATCATAGTGACCTAGTGATCTTGGAAAAAATGGGTTAGCGAGTACACGATATTGATCCACCCCAAATAACCCTCTGTTAATGAGTTTTGCCTACATATATAATACTTTTACGAGGGTATCAGACTTATTTAGTTCTCCCCTATGTATTGGCTTGTGTGTGAATCATGCAATGTGTGATTAGTACAACAATGACCTAGATTGTAGCTTGGAAAATATAAATTTTGGGTTGCTCCTTCGGTCTTCATATGTATAGATATGCAATCCTTATGATTGATATGTAAATAAGAATAATAGGGAATTTTTACTCAATTGAATTTTATTTAAATGACCTTTTGTATGAATGCTAGGTGATGAATGAATGAGGAATGATTGTTAATATATTCCAATCCTATCAGTAAATATCTCACATTAAAGAACTTAGGCCAACCATTAGAATACATTTTATTTGTAAATTATATGAATTTAAGGCACTAGACACTTGAATCATGGTAGGACACTAACATCGATGCAAGAGTCCAGCACTGATGTTTGTCTCATGGTAGTTAGAAAATAAGTATAGGCTCAAAACTTGTAGGGGCATAATATAAGTATATTATAAGCATTATGTGCAAGATAGAAGGTCTAGATCATCAACATAAGATTGATTGGAGTAAGAGATAGGTCAAGGGGCACAAAATAGAGCAGATGTGAGACTTCTAAAAGTGAGAAAGGTCCAAAACTAAGAAGAACAACTAAGGTCTAGGTTTTCCAAGTGTATGAGACTGAGGTGTTATATAATTCATAAATATCATCTATAGTTCTTAGTCCTATGGTGTTCATTTTAGGTCTCATCTTAAGCAATTTTATTAGTGAAACAAATAACTACATCTTCGATTGTCATTCAAGTCATTTAAATTTTTAAAGTAATTATCTTAAATTATTTCAACTTATCTTCTTGAATAGAAGTCATAAAATTTTCTTAGGCATTGGTTTTAAAATATTTTTATCAAATTCAATTAAGTACATGGGTCTTCTATTTTCATTGATTTTTTTTAGGGAGAAGGGTTGTGAAGTAACACTACACAAATTCAGAGGTGGAATAAGATGGAAACAATTAATTTTATTGAAGAGCAAGTGATGGTGGATACATGTGGAGAATAGGTGATAGGGAAAGGGCAAGCACAGGTCGATGGATAATAATTGACAATAGTAATAGAAGCGATAATAGTGAGACTAAGTGCGTAGGGGAGAAGGAGAATAGGGGTACAAGAATTATCAAATAACAAGGTTCAAAAAGGAAAAGCAAGTGAAGGAGAAGTAGATTTTGGGGTGAGTCTTTAGGAGTAGGGGATAATAGAAAGGTTAAAACTAGGTAGGGGAAGGAAGAAAAAAAATTCAAAGACTATGCTAGTTTTTTTGATTCAAAGTTTGTTCAAGCTAATGTGCCTTTTGAAGATCTTTTAGGGTTGGAGTATTCAAATGTGACTAAAGGCCTATCTAATGGATGTTCCTCTCTAGGGAAGTGGGTAACTAAAGCAATAATAGAAATGGATAGGGTTTTTGTAAAGGTATCAATGTTTTAAACCCCCCCAAAAAATAATTCAATATCATTAGTTTTAGAGTACAAAGTGGTACTGCATGCCAGGCCTAAACATAAATGGATGAGATGAGACAATATCAAAGTGAACTTGTACATAAGGGTACTCACAATCAACATGTTATAAGTTGGCAGAGACATGTAGCTAGGATTAAGTCATTAGTAAGGAGTTCTATATCGAAGAATATCCTCACTAAGGAGTATATAGTTTGGGGTGTATTAGTGTGTGTGCACACAATGATAAAATTTTAAATCTATACATTACTAGCTACTCCCACCAATAGGACTATTTAGTGGTCAATTAACCCTACTCAATATCTCAGGAGTCTAATAAGGTCCCATTTGAGAGTTGAAGATATAACTATTCCCTATCATCTAACTTGATGTTAAATCTGGGCAATAAAAGTTTATTTTATGAATAAACCCTCTAGTCATTAAAGTGTTTGATATAAGATGTCTCGAGGTGGGCTATATTTGTATCCACTCAGATAGTCACATAAAGAAGTCCAATCAATTGGCATGAGATACCCACTAGTTACCAATGTAGCCCATAATAGATCGATAACTCCAAAGAGATATTCATTGAGATTCCATAAATCAAATCTCAGATTTAGTAGCCATATCACCATATACTTTTCTGATAGAGCTTAACTTAGAGTCAAATCATTACTCTTACAAGGGAGAGAATTCCCACAATATGGTTTTACCATTAGCAAGGAATCTAAAAATTCTGTTAGTAACATAAGTTCATAGGTAAATATATATACTAAAAACTAAGTAAGCATAATGGGTACTTAGGGCATATCAACCTTATACACATTTTACCCATATGATGAAATCAAACACCTCATTGACAATTTAGGGTCAATAAAAATGTATTCAATTGTATATAATGTAACTACAACACTAATAGATCATATTAACATAATAAATGCTTTAATGGGATCGAATCCCAATACTTAGTTGTTTTATAAATCAAGAGAGTATAAAATGGTTACAATGGCTAACTCCAGGTGACTTAAGGTCTAGATGCCAATGACCAAACCAACCAACACATCCATGGCTCAATAGGGAAGGGCATCATGGCCAACTATATATTTAAATGAAACTGAAATTATATTCCAACATGTAATAATTTATTATAATAAAATTGATTCTCACACTTAATTGCTTTAGCAATAAGTGAATCTGAAATGAGATTACAGATTTAAGTGATTAACACTTGGTTCTTAAACATAAACGTCATATGCCAAGTTTGCCCATATGTAGGTAGGTGTATAGAATGAAAATAGACATCATGATCACCACATTCCATCCATATAGAATTTCCTTGCTTTGTATAATAAATTGAACCAAAATCATTATGGGAGATTTCCCTTTAATAAATATGAATAACTAATGCAATGAGGGTAGTTTAAATAGATAACCATTATCCTCAACAAATTAGTATGACTGTAGAAAACTTTTCTAGCCAAGTAGGATTTCTCAATACACCAAATTCCATATTAAATCTTTTAGAATCAATGAGAAATACCAATACTTAAGGCAGTTGTAATACCCATAGGCACAAGAGTAATTTTCAGCTATCTATGAAGGATTAACATGCTGAAATAAATCATTCCATGGGATTAGAATAGGTACAACTAAGGCTATATGTAATCTCTTTATTCTAAATTATTCATGAAGGCATAACTTAGCTGATACATAGGTAATTATAACAACTTACAATAGTTTTAACATGTTTAATTGCAAGTTCATCTAGCAGCAATATAATTCCATAATGCTTCAACCTTTCATTTAAAAGTATTAAAATCATAATTTGGAAAAGAAACCATATTATGTTGATTACCCAAACCAAAATACTAATACCCAAGTAATGTACCACATACATAATCTCTCATAAATTATTAACTTGAATCATGGTTAACCAACCTTTATCGTAGTTTTAAAACTTCATTGATTAAAGCCAACTTCTCATACTTTGAATGATGAGAAAGACATACTGAGATCAATAACTAAATAAACAATTCCTATTCAAGATCAATTTGTAACCTTGTACATAATGTTTTAACCTTCTTTATGGATTACATATATCTGCATAAGATTTATCAAAGTAAATAGGAGCTTCAACTTAAGCATATAAAATATCTCAAGGCAGGATACCTTTCATAACAAGGTGTAACAAGAATAACATTGCATAGTTTTCCCTCAGTATGCAAACATAGTAAAGATACAACATGTATAAGAGTACTTATTGCTAAACAAATTCATTCATCCTTAAGTAACAAAATAAATAACAATCATTTAATTTCATCATGAATTACAAAAGCACCATATTACAACCATAATCTGAAAGATCAGATTCATACAAAAGAGTCAATGGCTTCTTGATATCTATGCATAATGATGCTACCTTATATACAATATGCATCATCATGCATGCATACCAATGTCATATCACCATAATCTAAGATACAAGTCTCACAACATACTCATAAGAATCATTTACATTATAAAACCATTATGATCAACAAATAAATACAACATGCTAACAAGATGGATCTAACAATCATAAGAACAAAAATCTACTCCACGGGAGATAAGTACATGATTAGAAAGGTGAATAACCCTAAGGTATAGCCTAATGAGCCCACCCATCAGTGGCCTAACCACCTTAACCATCAGCTAGATGGTGGAATCAGGCATCTAGGTTTTACCAGAATCTTATGAGCATATAGGTGACATAGCCATGGTACACCACTCAATAGTCAAACATTTAATAAAACAAGACTAACAACATACAATAACAATCTATCCAATATGCTAACCAAGACCATAAATAATAACAAATTTTACTACATTCAGTCCATACACAAGACAAGAAAAGTGCATTCATCCAAGGGAGCATAACAGTTATGTTCAACTTAGTAGCTATGAACTCAGAAAAGCAGATTTAGGTGTAAATCTGAGTTCATGTTTTCAGAGCTTTAATGCTTGAAATGTCAAGCTAAATTTTGCTGCCTAGAATTACCATGCTTCCTAAAATTTGTATAATCAATAACCAACTAAATATTTTAACAAGGACACCTGCCACAATAAAATCAAAGAAAGATATGAGATTTAATGAAATATAGTCAAGCCAAGAAGGCATTGTTTACCACTTACAAATGTGGATAGTTACAGCCAATAACCACACTCAAAAAAACTCATCGTAAACATTTAAAACTTAATCAAAGTATTATCGGGTTTCATACTACATACCATGGTCGAGATAATTTATAAAGTCCAGTCAGAAGGCAAGGAAGCTAAGCTAAGCCATTAACCAGTCCCAAAGTTTACTCATTCAAACCAAATTTAAAAGAAAATATGTTTGACATAGTTATACTATTATCATATGGTTTAAAGGCATTATAAGGAACATTTCCAAAAATAAAGAAGGCTTATATGCACACATAACTGACCCCACAAGCCAAAAATGAAAAACATATTTAATCTGGCCTTTAACGAGATTATTAATTTGAGTTTGGTAATGATTTAAGAAAGTTTAATTAATTTGTATACAATCAACAACCACTCAACTTTAAAATCCTTATCAAACATGAGGATAGACCCAGTTGTTTCCAGTAGTAGTGAAAGATATCAAGGATAATTTGTTGCCATGCCAAACAGTGATACAAACATCTATAGGGTGCAATATATCCATAAAATATGATTGTATTATAGATAATTTTGAAACACCTATAATTTGTATTTTTTTTCCAATCGGGTTTATCTAAAATCTCAGGTACTCCTTTTTACCCATCCCATCTAAAATTAGTTTTAGGCCTCAACTTATTATACAACCATGTTCTTATAAAAGCCATGGGGATTTAATAACAACCACGGTTCCATTAGAAATGTTTAACAAAAATTTAGAATGAATACTTGTTGGCTCAAAAATTTGTTAGGGAGACAAATTAGTGACTTTGAGTTAGTAGTGTGGGAACTGAGTCCTTATGTTAGTCAGTAACACAAAATAGGGAAAAACAGGGGGAAAACTATTCACAACTATTTACAATAAAAATGTTTTTTTATTAGGGGTTTTGCACTTTTATCTTGAAAGTACATAAAGGAGATGGAAAGGAAATGAGGGGAAAGAAGGAAATAATTGAAAGAAGGAAATAATTGAAAGAAGGGAAGAATTGAGAAAGGAAATAAATAAGGGAGGATAAAGTTATTATAGTCAATTAATTATAGAAACTACCATGATAACCCTAAGAAAAATGAAAGATAATCTAGATAGTGAAATGCAGAAACTTACCATAATATTCCAAGGGGAAAACACAATGTGTGTGGAAACCTCTCTTATTCAATGGGTGGTAAATAGATAATTACACCCTTATGAGTGAAAAACATACACTGAGACAATTTCTTAATATTGATACCAGAACAAAGACAACCATCCCATATTCACCCGTAAAAGATAATTAAAATATTGCTTAAACCTCACCTAGATTTCATATTCATAGAAACAACACAAGAGAAATACTTAATGTGAAATTCCCATTTTATGACAATTTGTTGATGATTATGAAAACAATTTGAAAGTAAAGATATAGAGACAGATGAATCATATGAAAAGTTATAACTCATAAAGAAATCATGAACATAAATTTTGCAAAATCTCCCTGTTCTAATCTTTATTGAGTTGAAAATACAAACTCGTCCTTCAAAACATTTTACCAAGTTTCACTGCCAAAAGTCCCTTTACAATGATCTTTACACTCATATTTATAGTGTGGGGAGGTGGTTACGATATGTAACCACCTTTTCTATATTTTGGAAGCTACAAAAATGAATTTACAAAAATGCACCACTTAAGTAGTGTAAAAGTGCGTTGGTGCAATTACACTTCATGCAAAAGTGAAATTACAAAATTGCACCACTTGAATGGTGTAAAAATGATTCGGTGTTTTTGCACCACTAGAAATGTGTAAATCAAAATTACACAATTCAAGACTTACAAAGTGACGGCATGTTTGCATAAATTACATTTACAAGGTTGCAATTACACAAAATTTGCAACTGGAAATTATAAAATGAGATCCAACATTAACATGAAAAGACAAAAAGCTTGATGAAGAATTAATTCACTTTCACCTTTGTTGAAGATTATCTTAGTCATTGCTTTGCACTTATTTCTAGTTATCCTCAATGCTCATCACATTCTTCTAGAAAGGAGCACCTCGATTTTAATTGTGTGAGCTCCTTCTAGATATTTCCCTTATTGGGATTTAATGCAAACTCACTTTCCCTTGATTCTTTGAAACTTTTTTCTTAAGGTTTATGCTTATTATAAATCCATACTTGTAAAATCCATTATTTATTTTGTTTTCTATTATGAGTTCCCAAGAGAATATAATTAGCACGGATAGGGTCTCAAACCACTACACAAGAGCAATTTCATTCATCATTTTGACTTGAAAGAGGTGGGATCTATGCCATTTTTCACATATTGCAACCTAAAATTGAAGCAAATTTTTCATTAAGTTAGGAAGAAATGAGCGAACAGGTTGCCAACCTTTTCGTCATAGTTCAATTATCAAATTTTGTTTTAGAAACTCCATCTCAAGTGGTTCTCTTGAAAATCCTTGCCCATTCAAAATTATGAATTTCAATTTTTGACTTTCAAAGATAGGTGAAATTTTGAGTTGTCCCACTTGGCATCAACTGGAATAATGTTGGAAATGTTATGGACTTGGATTTGCACTTTTCAATAGCAATGTTGACAAATGTCTACTCCATAACCACCTGTTATCATTCCTAAGACCATGTCTCATTAATATTTGAGCATTTGGAGTTGGTTGAATTTGATTTTACACTACTCAATTCCAATTTCTTTGAATTCATGATAACACGGGAACTATTTGACAAAATGACTTCAAAGAAATTAGTGCAAATTAGGAGATCATAGACCCTAGAATGAGAGTTTTTTATATACTTTCATTGAAAATTTGTCAACATGTACTAGTACATGAGATAGGGAGATATAATCTCGGGGAGACTATACAGCCCCTAGATCAAAGGGTGTATATTTTCCTAGATGTGGAGATACCAATCATGATTCAAGGGATGCATCAACTCGCATAGGAGAGAGTATTGAAACAGGAAACTTGTCATATGCATATCATCCCATTCCCATTTACCATCATTCCAAGTAGACCTACATGATCATATGCCACACATGGACTTGTATCAACTATATTCCATGAGTTTGTGTATGCGATGTGAACTATGGTGAAATTATGTCACTATATTTAAAGACACATAAAAATGATAGAGAAGTGTCTACAAATGTCATACTAAATTGTGTATCTAATCTCTTCATAGAGTACTCCCATCTATGTCACTTTATATTGTGCCTTACATGTGACTACCTTTTACATTCATTATGTCATTGTCTATCCCTTGTGTGAGGTACCCACACACTAAGGATGTTTTGATTTTTGGATTTGATAAGATAAACTTCCTCCTTTTTTAGGAACACTAGTGTAAGTCCTTTGTAAGTTGGACTCTAACAAATGATACTTGGACGAAAAATCTAATTCCCTTACTATCATGAGCATTTTTCCCATCATAATTAGCTTCAGATTATTCCTGCTCTTTAATTAATATATTTGACTATTGATCCACCTCAGAATGTGATTCTCTGTTATTAGTGATATGTAATTGAGTAACTCTTTTATCTGTATCTTCTTTGTCCCTCTCTTGTACATCAATAATTGGCATCAAATGCTCCTCAGGCCCAACTATTTTTTCATTTCTTGTAATTGTATTTGCATCATGGTCTATGTTTCCCTTTTCATATTTCCCTAAGCCAGAGGATAGACATAATTTTGTATTATCAAACAAGCAGTAATTTTTTTGGTACACATTCACATGTTGAGCATCCAAGGTTTCTTCAATATGATTATCAACATATCCTCCATCTTTTGTAAACTTTTCCACTATAAGACCAGATCTAATTTCTTCTATCTATACAACACCGTTACACAAGTTCAATTTAATTAACTGTCTCATAGCTTGTAAAACCTTTTGTGGGATTTCCAAAAATAACACCCAATCTTATGACATGTCCATAGATCGAATCCCACCCTATATTTGAGAATTCATATTGTATTACATTTGAGTCCTCTGCTAATATCAAAAGCCTTCCTTATTATCCAAGTATGAGAAATTTGCTTCTACCTCTCTCTTATGAAGCACTATTCACTTGAGGTTACCAACATTAGTGGTTCCTAACTGCTTTTGTACCAAGACTTCCAATACTTTCTCTAAAAATATGATTTTATCTTTGGCTTGATGACCATGCCCTCAAGTGAAGATCTCAAGGTATTAAGAGGAAGACATTGGAGATTATTTATAGCTAAGTCACCTTTCTATTTGGCAAGAGACTGAGATCTCTCAATGCTTCTACCTCGATGAATCAAATTAATAGCAAGATACAGTGAACCTTCCTCCATAAATTCAGGGTCAATTATTTGTCTTGGTTTTGGCTCTCTCATGTGTAAAGAGAACAAGAGCTATCAGATTTTCCATTGCTAAATCAATTGCAGATGGCTTACTTAATTGTTTTATTGACTCTGTGAAATCAAGACTATTTGGAAAGATATTCCAAGATTCATACCATAATTTTACATTTGGTCACATACACTAGAGGTGCACCACTGAATATCACTGTAGACTTTGTACTTACTGCAATATGATTCATACCAGCTAGGAGGATGCTATCAAGGATTTATATTATTGAATTTATACCTATCAATTGTAGTTTTACCTTCTCATTTATCCATATCCTCATATTATCTAATGCATTTCTCATCCCATTGGCAATGGTGACCAAATCTCTCAACACACTTATTGCAGAAATAACAATGTGAAGAACGAGGAAGACAATACATGTAAGTATCATAGTAGATAGACTTTACCATATACTGATTTACAATCACATCCTTTATAAGTGGTAAAGCTAGTTGTACTCTCTACTCGCCTTCCCATATCCAATGTTTTGAATATTACTTGTACCAGGGAAATAGTCCCTAAATTTGTGAAATAAGATAGTTGTGACCTCGTTTGTTGTATAGAAATCCTCCTTGACTCCATCAATATGGTGATTGTCGATGTCAACATACAAAACATGCTTGTGATATCTCAATAGCTCCAAGATGGATAGAACAATGTAATTTACATAGCAAAATCCAAATGCCTCACACTTTTTTATGTTGAAGACCACCAACCTAGTTGATCACAATGTCGTATTATTTGTGATTAAATTTGACAACACTGCCAATAGATCCAATGACATAAGATTAGCAGTATTGATACAAGTCATAAAAAAATGTATAGTCCTCTATTTTGTGCATATCATGTAATCATCACAATCTATTAGAACTTTTCTTGTTGTGTCATTACATTGAACACTTCACAAGTATTTTCATGGCTTGGGGAAATAATCATAGCAGTTGTATAGGAGTAGAGAGAGAAAATTGTAAATTACACGGTCGGGAAAGTAGAAAGTTTATTTGCATGGATAAGGGAAACTTATAAAGATTTTGTAATTTACACGAAGTTTTAAAATAAAATTACAATTTGCATGAAAATACAAAACAAAATTACAATTTGCACATAAGCCCAAAACAAAATTGCAATTTTCACAGAAATTCAAAATAAAATTACAATTTGCACAGAAGCCTAAAACAAAATTGCAATTTGCACGGAAGTCAAAAACAATTTTGCAAATTGCATGAAGACCAAAAAAGTTTTTTACAACTTGCACAACTTATGAAAAAGGAATGTGTGTTTATGTAACTGACAAAAAATGAAATGATTTTGCACAGAAGGTTAAAGCTTGTTTTTAAACATTTTGGGGTAAAAAGCAAATTGATCATAATTTTTTTTTTGAATTTTTCAATATTTTTAGCATTTTGGGTGAAATTCAAAAAATATAGCCTTTTTTTAAATGATTTTTTCACCATTTTTTTTGCCATTTTAAAAAACTATGATAATTGCTAGCACTGACTAGGAGTTTGAACTATAAGGAATGAAAATAACTTAGAATTATTTGGTTTTACAGGTTGGCACTTTATCCATTGGGTAATAAAGTCTTCAACAATAACTACAATGGATTTGAAAAGTCTTCAGATTTCTGATCTTTGAGAAAGGGATGGGTCCTAAAGCCATCAAAATGATTTGAATATCCAGATCTGGCAAACTGATATCCAGTTCACCTATCTCAATTGTATGATAAATGAACACACATTATGAGGCTAAATCTCCTATTTGCTTGAAAACTTGCATGCCCTGATCTGACCAATTGACAACTAGTTCACCCATCTCAATCATATCATAAATGAGCACATGTTGTAGGGCCAGATCAACTATTCACTTGAAAACTTACATGTCTCGATCTAACTAATTGACAATCAATTCATCCATCTCAATTGTATGAGAAATAAACATGCACTATTGAGCTAGATCCTCTATTTTTAAAATTTGTACATTGATCGCCTATTTATTGAAGAGATTCATAAAAAACTTATCCATTCTGTCATCTTAGCAAATCATGTGATTACCCATGATATTTCTCAGGTAGAAATCACTGCTACAAATATGTTCAAATAGAAAGACTAAAACATGGAGGAGGGGCAACACATAAACTGTTGCATTTATTGACAAACAATGTGTACGCCAAAATGAAATAGGAAAAGGAAACAAGCCAAAATTGGGAAATCATAACTATTTACAAAGAGAAAATAAAATTGAGAAGACTATACAAAACCATTCATCGACTGAGAGAAGTACTTGTCATTTCAAAATAATGTGTAGACATTCAATTCCTATCACCATTGTGTTGAAATTGTCAATCTTATTTGAAATTTGTGAAAATGTACAATTAAGGTCAAAATCACTTAAACACACTAAATGGTTCAATTTTGTTGTATACAAGTACTTATTTAGTCTAATGTATCCCTGAATGGGGCAATGCATTTTATGTGATTATTAAATTTTCTTAAATCATTTCAAGTCAAAATGAAGAAAATGCAATTTGACACTCTAAACCACTGTATTCTTCTAGTTCAAAAGCACATGACACGTGCATGTGTTATTTTATGTCGATAATGTCCTAAATGGGGTATTGGTCCATACACAACTGACACCTTCTTCTAATTCCTCTTCAGTCAAATTACGACCTAGTAATATGACAATCTGACCAGTTTGATTAATAGTGTGCAACTAATTTATCAATAATTGCATAAAATTTGATTAATCTCACTTAGGTAAATTAATCCAAATCAAGAGCTTCAGTGGAAAATATATGGAAGTTATTGAATATTTCTTAATTGGAAATTGATTTCTAATATCTACATCATCAAATAACATCATTTGTGGGGTGGCATCCATAAGCCATACATGTAACAAATATTAGGTTCAAGGCCTCCCATGCCTCTTTAATGCCCCTTCCTTCTAAATATTTATGAGGATATTTATAGATTAAGTCTCTAAAATTGAATTAATTCATGGCCACACATCTTGATCTCAAGATGGACGATCATCATTGATTATGATCAAATTAAAAAATATATAAATAAGAGGGCTAAGACCATCATTTTTATGCTTTGTTTGTGTAAACTTCTTATGCGAAATTCTCTCCACAACCTTTCTTTATGTAGTGTTATTATGCTTAATTCGTAATAAGATAGCTTCAAGATAGGCATAACAATGATTCAAATATCATAGCCTAGTTCCATTGGTGTACTTGAGATGATGAAAGAGCATTGTCATTCATAATTGACAAAGACTTAAGCACCAAATCAAGGGGAAAATCATGTTTTGAGCCACATTTAGATGATGGGATGCTCTTGGTAAAGTTTTATGTATATGATTTCTTTCAATAGCTCTTAATTGTCATTTGCAAAACCCCATCGAAAGAGTTGGCTTAGTTAGTTATGTACTTATGAATTTTATTGAGTTTTTTGGACTAATGATTGATCTAACTTGCTTTGGATTCCATCTTTACATCTTGGCATGCCCAGTGGGACCACACATCCCATCCAAGCAAGGATAACACTTTGGCATTCTTAGTTTATCTAAGAAGTCCTTAAAAATCAAATTTTGCCATCATTTTCTCATGTTTTTGTGCTTTTATTGACATAGTTTACACAATGATCGTTATCGGTTCTCTGTAATCGAAAACGGTCCTATCTAACTGGCATTGGTTCTTGTGTAGGGTAGAACACGACAAAAGAAAGTGGCTTTTAATTTTTCTTGAGAGTTGCAAGTTGTTCTTTTGGATTTTAGGTCTCTGTCTGAACATTTTATTGTAGGATCTAGAGGATTTTTTTTGGAGATTTTAAACTAACTTAGGCTAATTTTTTTTGACAAAACATTTTTTTTGCATAAGGGTTCATAAGTAACTGACATCAATTTTTCTCAACCAAAATGGGTTCTTTTATGACCATCATCGATCTTGTTGTAACCATCATCGGTCACTGTTGATCAATATTGGTCTATGTGTAATAAAAACATAGAACCTGAGAGCAAGTTATTAAATCTTACTTGTTTCATTAATAATTGTGCTTCAAATCAGAAGGAATCCTTCTAAAAATTGTAGGTCACATGATGAAAAAGTGCCAAATTTGAATATGTTTAACTTTTGAAAACTTCTGTTTGGTGCTTAAAATTATACTTGGTTTGTTTTGTGAAAGATTTCAAAGTTTAAAACTAAGGCCAAGGGGCCAAAAACTTCACAAACATCTCAATTTGGTGCATAAAATAAACATTCACTTAAAATTACAGATTCTTTGGAGTGCTTTATTTTATGCTAGATTGTTTTATACTTGTTTATTTTTTGTAAATGAAAGATGTGTGTATGCTCTCCCCCTGTCCCCTTTAGGGAACTTGAGTGACTAAAAGTGCTTCTTCCTTGTAAATTATGCCTTGTCCAAGGTGTGAAAATAATGTTAATAAGGCTCTCCCCAAAACCCATATGATTTGGGTGATCTAGACACAACCTTTAAAGTCTTTTCACTTGATCATTTATTTTATGCAATTTGGCTTGTGAGCGGGAGTTCATAGACTCCTCGCAAGTTCATTAGAGAAAATTTGACCTAGGAATTCATCTCCCAACATTGTTTCAACCCCACTTCATGATGGGGTATATAAATCAAGGCATGTATACTACAATTACTAGGGGGTTGAGTGGTTACCCTTTCTAATTATAATGAAAACCCGAGTCAAGTCTAGTTAAATAAAAGATTCCACTAAGATTTACATGGATGGAATTACTATAGAAAGGAATAGACACTTGCATAGTGAGTTGACCAATATGAACTCAATTAATGTGTGTCATATCTAGTGTTAATCACACTTGGGACCATCTAGATGATTAAAAATTCAAGTTTTAGAACAACCCTACTTGTTGTGGACATATTATTGATGTAGGGCAAGTAGCCCAAAGTTATATGTTGCCATATAATCTCTTAGGAGAAGTGAGGTGTAAAAATCATACAATTTCATGTATTTTTATTTTTGGATTAACATTTAAAATCATCCCAACAACACTTATATAGATGAAATTTTGCGATATGAAGCAACCTTGTCAGTTTAGGGCTTTGAATGTTATACTTAGTTGTATTTGTATTTTCCTTTACTTGATTTGTCTTGATTGAGTCTAAAACTTGTTTGTAAACAAAACCCGTCAACTAAAAACATTTATTATCCACTATTTTATTTGAACAAGGAGGCATTATGCTGACCAAATCAAAATAATCTTTTACCTTATTCAAATCCTCATTTGAAACATTATGTTTGTCTTATCTAACCAACATTTTTATGTTGCCCATTTAAGCCTAAATCATTTTGAAAAAATCTCTAAGTCCTTCACTTTTCAATTCAAATTCAAAATCTCACCTTTCTATGTTCTAGGCCAACGTGTTAATGGGTTTACCATTTACACTTGGTTTGAGTTAACTTGGGTACGATTTCACATTTGGGTTGAAGGTTGTTTTATAGACTCATAATAATTTGATCATTGTGAACTTAGGTTATCTAGTGTATCACTCATGCTCTAAGTTTTTGAACCAATTTTATACTTTCTATTACCATGTGGCAACATTGCTACCCATTTGGTTTTAGTTTTATACTTAGGAATTCTTATGTGTTTTCACATCTTGATTTTCTTAATTTGCATTGTTGTTTTCTTGATCAGAAAGATTTTATTCTAATTTTATAGTCATAACTCATTGAAGTTGTCTCTAGATTTTACAATATTGACATATCGTTAAACCTACTTTTGGTGTACTAGTTTACACTACAGGTTTTATAGTTATCATAGCCTCTTGTAATTTAATGATTTCAACTCACCACAGTTGAGTAATTTCATGAACATTTCTTCTAATTGTGTAGTACTACGCCACCTTATTTATTATATTCTCTTTTTACCTTGTCACTTGTTTGAAGAAAATCAAAACTCACCTTGTTAACATTTGTAAAACATTTTCCAAATCTTGCCAAATGTAGACAAAAATATTTTAGAAATGACACAAAGGTACACTCGTAGTGGGATCTCTTATGGCCCTAGCTATGAGGAAGATCATTTTTATGATGGACAAGACAATCCCATGGTATTTTAGGACATTACCACAACTATAAGATCTGAAGAGGACTATTTTGAACATCAACCCCTAGAGGATAAAAAAGAATCACTCCTAAGTTTGATTGAATTCAGTGCTAAATTTCCATCAGACTTTCCTATGAAAAAATTACATACGTTGGTTAGGGTAGAAGAAGAATAATGAGAACAATCCTTCACACATATTATAAAAACAAACATTTTGTCTTCTATCAAAGGAAAGGAAGTACTCATAGAGTCAATACATAACGGTCAAGATCTTGTCACCAAGATCAAGAAGATAAGTCAACACTATGCTGAACAACTTATCGCAGACTTGATGGGCTCTTTAGTTGCTACTTCAATACATAATGATGCTTCCAACGAATGATGGAATGTAGTTGAACTAATGTAGCATACGTTAGTTAAGAACACACCTACGATGGATCAAGATGTCTCAATTGAACAAACCAGGCCTCAACAGGTTCTATAACATGCTTCACTAGACATGGAGTATACATTTTTTAATCATCAAGAACCTCTTGTTCCTTTATAGAGTCAAGGACCAAAACATTCAATGTGTATTGAATAAATTCTTCAAAATAATTTGGCTAGTTCATCTCAACCAATGCGTACTTTAGTGAATAGATCATGAACTCCCAAAAATAAAAAAGGCAAACATAATTCAAGGCGAAAGAATTTAGAGAATGTTTATCAACCCGAGAATTAAAAGCTTATGTACTTGACTCAAGGAGTGAACCAAAATAAAGTCACGGATCGTAGGGTGTATATCCCTAACAAATCCATGCAATAGGGGCATATACCATCCCAAAAAAATTATATTCCACCTACTAATGTGCCAAACATGCAAGAATGGAATTCAATGAAAGAAATTGTGTCATGATTGGAGATAGGAAACAAAATTAAGAAGTACAAATTAGAAAATATATGTCCATATCCATTTTATTTGATCATTCTCCAAGTCCCCTTTTTACCTCATTTGAAGGCACTTAAATTTAACAAATACAAAGGGAAGGGTGACCCTTGTGAAAACATTCAAGCATTTTTTGTATTATACAAAAAGGTAGCTTATAGTAGCATTTATTTGCTTCATTTATTTTGATGAAATCTAGTGAGACAAGTTTTAGAATGGCTTCTTAAGTTACCCAAGGGATCGGTTATAGATTGGATGACCTATCTAAAAAAATTGTCAACCATTTCTATTACAATTTTGAACATGAACTGACCATTGTTTACTTGTGTAAATCCAAACAACGAGATGGAAAAAGCTTCATAACATATCTACAAAAATTGAGAGCATTAGCTGGACACTTTCAACATAATTTGCTAGACAAACAACTAGCTGAGATCTTTGCATAGAAATTACACCTTAAAGTGGTGCACAATCTATTACTTGTTTGTGCAAACACATTTTAAGAAATTATAGATAAGGGTGTGTAAATTGAGATGGCACTTATCACTAAGGGCCTTGTCAATATCTATTCAAAGGGTCAAATGTCAAATTAGACCTAATCTCCTAGTCAAACAATTACAATAGAGAAACCTAAGGGGTTTAATAAGAATAAGAACATGGTTAGAAATGAAGTAACTAAATTAAAACATGTACAAATAGTGCAGGCTCCACCAACCCCAAATGTACAATTAGGTCCCCTTAATCCACCGAACACTTTGTAAAGAGTCCCTCCATAAAGGTTATTCAATAAGAACTTTAGAGTCTTTAGCAAACTTTGAAGAGCCTATGGAGGCTATTTTCCAAAAGCTCGTAGCAACTAATTTGATTGTATGGCCTATACCAAGGCCATTTCATGAAGATCAACTAAAAATTGATTGGTATCGTGCAAATAAATTTTGTAACTTTCATTGTGTGGTTGGTCACAGTGCTAATCATTGTGTTTAATTGTGACACCTCATTGAAGATTTGATTGAAATTGGTGATGTTGAAATCAAACTCACTCCACAAGACACTAATTAGGATATGGGAATCTACAAAGATCCATTTGCTAGACATAATCAACAACCACCAAGAAATAATCAAAACTAAAGATGGAATTAGAGATAAAATCATAACCAAGGTCAAAATTGTAATGAACACGATCATAATCAGGATCATAATACCCATGCTAATAACTTGGGTTACAACAACATGCTTTATGAATATAATAATATCGTGGGGTGCATTTCTACAAACCACATTACCACTATCACTATTAAATAGCATGAGCCATCCCGTGCTTCTTCAAGTATTGGACCCATTATTATAGGGTCAACATCCTCTCCCTCAAGTCATGTTGCATCGAGTATAGGTAATTATATTATGCCTCAATTAATGTGGGTTACTATTTATGGACTCCATCCTTCTTCTAATTATAATGGCTCCTCATCGACTTAAAATTATGCAAATGCAACTAGATGCCCATGAGCCACCCTCCAAGGCCCTATGCCTTTATCTTCTAATTATAATGGCTCCTTGCCACCTCTAGATTGCACAATCATAACTAGACGCTAGTGAGTTACTCTCTAAGGCCCTTTGCCCTCTTCTACCACTGAACCCAACATGAACATTGTGCCTTTAGATCCAAAACTAAACATTATGCCAGCTAAGGTTAAACTATCTCATCCTACTATTGAAAATCCTTATAGTCTATTACACCAACTGAGTAAAACCCCTATGCAAATTTCTATTTTAGATCTTTTACATACTTATGAAGTCTATAGAACTATTTTGAATGACCTTTTACAACAATCACCTGCTCCCCAAGAAATTAATATTGAATAGTTCTAAATGCTTTTTGGGCATTTGCCTTCATTTTGATAGGCCATTTTTTATCAAAAAGAGATGTCCACTCTGGGTCCTAGCTATAATAACCCCTTATATATTGAGGTCATCATTGAAAACCATAAGATCAAGTGGGTTCTTATAGATAAGGGTTCAGGGCTAAACATAGTGTCTCTCAAATTGGTATAGATATTGGGTTACACTACGAATGACATTCATCCAAATATGATCACCATAAAGGCATATGATAACGTCGAAATGAAATATTTCGATACTATTTGTTTACCAATCATTGTTGGGTTTGTATCCCATCACACTTTGTTACACATTATGGATATTGTGTTTCCTTATAACATACGTATTGGTTGTCCTTGGATCCATGAAGTACATGTCATTATATCCACCTTGCATCAATGCCTTAAGTTTCCCCATGATGGGATTGAGGTTACTATTCTTATCGATCTACAACCTTATCAATATTGCATACATCTAGAAGCTGAATTTTATAATTATAACTATTATCTTGGTTCCAAATTTATTGCAAATAATAACAATGAAATAGTTTAACATCCACAAAAATATAATTATATTGACCCTAGTGACCTTGCTTCTAGTTTGGCTAATCTATTTCCTACAACTCTTTCAAAACAGGTTGTCATAGAAGATGCGGGTATTGTTATATATCATCTTAAAGATGCCTTCCAAATTACTAATTTGTCGAAGTCTCCTAAATCATTTGGTAAACTCAAACCTTCTAAAAGCCCTACAAAACTCAACATGGTTTGGTAACAGAAGAAAGAAACATAAAAACCACCAATGGTATTTGTACCTACTACTTCACCAAAACAAGATCGAGAGGCTTTCACTGAAGGAGACAAGTTATATGCTGATGACATTACTGATTGTTTTCATAATACAAAATATCATATCCTTAATTGAATCATGGATAATTTTGATTATATAATAAGAGGCCTTAGCCCATGAGTGTAAAGAATCTTAGAACCTTTATCAACTGGTAAACCTAATTTGAATCAAGGTCTCAAATTTATATTGCCTGGGGGTGACCTCATGAATTTTGATAGTGATTCTTCTAAATCGACTAGTGATGAGACTCTTAGTAGTGATGTAGCATCCCATTATAGTCTTTTTGATGAGCTTACTAACATAGAATTATTTGATTCAAATTCCATTATGACCATAACACCCCATTGTTCCCTTTACCTTTGTCATTCTGAACTCATTGATTGGGACCAACATAATTCGATCATACACCTTGATGAATTCCAGAATGCAGAATCACTTAGAGAGTATATGGGCCATAGAGATGGATTGCCCATTGGTGATCATAAGCAAGGCCTTGATTTTTCTTTGGATCCTTCTTCCTACTTTTTAGAGCAGACAAAATTTCTTGGTCATGAAAAGATAAAACATCGAGATCCTCAAGTGAAAACCTCTTTGAGGCACTGATTGGTCAGGGAAATAGTAAAGAAAAAGACCAACCCTTGAGTGAAAACTTGTTTTAGGTGTTCTTGGATGGGAAATTTTTCTCATCCTCAAAATATGCACAAAGTTCATCAAGTCCTAGCTCTATATCCAGTACCAGCATCATGTCAGAACAATAATAAGTCTTTGAGCATCTTGCTCTTAACTTTCTTAAAATTTTTACTAGTTGGCCATTACCTGAATTGGCAAATTCATATTCATCACATTATCCAGAGCTTTGGGAGGAACAACACAAAACTATAGCAGAAGAAGAAGATCATGATCACACATTGCTTACTATTCTAGAGGATGGTTCTACACTCCTTGTAGAAAAGACCGTTGAAGTGAACTTGGGAACATATGATGATCCCAAAATTGTTTACCTTGGAACTTCCCTCACTAAGGAAGAGCAAGGACACATTATATCCATTTTGAAGGATTCTATTTATATTTTTACATGGGCATATTTTGACATGCCAGGCTTAGACCATGACTTGATTGTGCATCGACTTGTTGTTCATCCACATGCCAATCTAGTCAAATAGAAATTGAGGAATATGCATCCATGCATCACTCTTTTAGTAATAGTCAAATTGGATAAATTATTAAGAGTAGGTTTCATTGGACCATTAGAATATTTCGAATGGATATCAAACATAGTTTTGTTAGCAAAAATCCATAGGGTATACGTTTTCTTACTGATTTTAGAGATATCAACAAAGCATGCCCCGAAGATGATTTTCCTCTATCCAACATTGATATGATTGTAAATTCTATTATTGGGTATGAGATGTTGTCCTTCATGGACAATTTTTTTGGATATAATCAAATCAAGATAATTCGAGAAGACCATCACAAGACTGCATTCACCATACTATGGGGAACATTCTATTATCAAGTCATGCCATTTAGCTTGAAGAACACATGAGCCACTTATCAACATGCCATGACTATCATCTTCCCTGACATGATACATGATATTGTTGAGGACTATGTTGATGACATCCTAGCTAAATTAGGAACACGTGTTGGACATCTTGATGTTCTATGGAGAATATTTGAGAGATTTCATGAGTATAAGGTCTCCCTGAATCTTAGTGTGTATTTGGGATCACTTTAGGAAAATTAATACGGTTTATTATATCACAAAGAGGGATAAAAGTTGACCCTATTAAGTTCAAGGCCATTATCAGAATGCCTCCACCTTCAAATCTTAAATAGATCTGAAGCCTATAAGGAAAGATTCAGTCTATTCACAGGTTCATTTTTCAACTAGTAGATAAGTGCCACCCATTTACACATCTCTTGAAGAAAGGGATCACATTTCAATGGGATGAAGATTATCAATTAGAATTTGTAAATTTAATAACATATTTGGCCAACTTTCCAATTTTGAGACCGCTAACACCTGGACAACCATTGTTTCTTTACATTTTAGCAAATAAACATGCATTGGGGGCACTTTTGGCCCAACATGATGATCAAAGTAAAGAACATGAAATTTATTATTTAAGCCACACACTTGTGGCTTATGAACATAATTATATGCCTATTAAGAAGGCATGTTTATCTATGGTATTCACATCCTAAAAGTTGTGACACTATATGTTGAACAACAAAACAATTGTTATTGCTAAGGTGGATCCTCTCAAATGTTTATTATCCAAAGCAGATCTCACAAGCCACATGGCCAAATGGGTCATGCTATTAAGCGATTTTGATGTTAAGTATCAAAATCAGAAAGCTATCAAGGGGAAAGTTATTGTCAATCAACTTGTAGAGGCCCCTATTATAGACACTCAACCACTCAGATTCAAATTTCTAGATGATTTTATTATGATAGTAGAAGAATTTCAGCATGAACCTGAATAATGGAAACTATATTTTGATGGTTATTTTTCTTCTTATGGATCTGGAGATGACATTTTGTTAATTAAACCACAAGGGAATCTAATTCCTAAAGTGTTTCACATCAATTTTTATTGTACAAATAATATGTTTGAGTATGAGGAATTTATTGCATGACTTCATCTTGCAGTACAATGGGATAAACAACACTTAATGGTCTATGGTGATTCCCAATTGATTACCAATCAGACCAGTGATCAATATAACACTATAGATGACAAGCTTATATTGTACAAGCTCATTATGGATAATCTCAAAGCTCATATTGAATCTCTATAGTTTTGAAAAGTATCACAGGCCAACAATAGATCTACCAATATAATGCAAATAATTAGGTCCATGTTACAAATTGATAGCAGTGTTAAAGAGTATCGATTTCTCATTGAAATTTTTTTATACCTACTCATGTCTTGCTAGATTTAGAAAAGGTATGCGCCATTGTTGGTCCCAATCCCCCACTTGAACTACCTTGGTTTCAAGATTTTTATTATTATTTCCATGATCATGTTTTCACCTGACCTTTCTAACAATTGTCAGAAACTTGTCCTTTACCACATAGCCCATTATACCCTCCTTGGAAACATGCTTTATCGTAAAGGCTATGATGGAATGATACCTCATTATTTATCTTCGAGAGAATATAAGTTAGCGCTTAAGGAGGTTCATGAAGGAATGTGTGGGGCCCACACCAATGGTGTAGACTTAGCTAAAAGGCTCCTTATAATAGGTTACTATTGGCCCAAAATGGAGATAGATGCTTAAAATTATATGAGGAAGTGTGTTTTTCATTAACAACATGGAAATATGATACACACACCTTCCTTACCACTACAACCGATCACTAAACCATGGCCATTTTCTACATGGGGCCTTGATCTCATCAGAAAAATAAACCCAACATCTTCAGATGGCCATAAATATATTCTCATTGCTATTGAGTATTTTACTAAGTGGATTGAGGCCATTCCTCTCACTTATGTCATCAAGAAATAGATTTCCAAGTTTATACATTATCATATCATCTATTGATATGGCATCCCAACCTGAATTATATCCAATAATGACAGATCATTTATAAATAAAAATGTTAAAGAACTTTGTGCAAAATTAAAAATCAAGCACAAGAAATCCACACCATATAACCCACAAGGCAATGGACAAGGCAAGGCATCAAACACAACTATTGTGTCCATACTAAAGAAGATTGTCAATGACACTAGCCGTAATTGGCACTTGTAAATTTTTCCTTCCCTTTGGGTTTATTGTACTAGTCATTGAACCCCCATATGAGCCATTTTGTGCTCCCTTATTTATGGCATAAAAGCTATTATCCTGATTGAGATTGAGCTGCGTTCATTGTGAGTATTTTAGGAGAATATTGAAGATGACAAAGATTAAAGTGTCTCAAAGTTGCAAGAACTATAACTCCTTGATGGAAAGCATTTGTGTACCATATAAAACTTACAAGCCTATCAAAATAGATTTTGTAAAAGCTAAAACAAGTGAATTATCCCTCGAGAGTTTAAGATTGGTGATTTGGTCTTGAAAGAGAACTAGAAGAACACAAATGTTAAACACAAGAAAAAGTGAAAATTTCAACCCAAATGGCTTAGACCTTATATTATCACATAAAATTATGGATCAGGGACATACTGATTGGCGACTCTAGGTGGTGAAGGACTTCTAGAGCCCATTAACATTGTCCATCTCAAGCGGTTTTATGCTTGACAAATTTTGAACAATTGTCTACAAGACCCCTTACTTGGGGGCAACTTGTTCTTAAGTTATTTTATCTTAATATTATATTCTAGATTGTCCTCTTTTGAATCACATTCATTATGTTTTGACCTACCTTGGACCATTATTACAAGAACCACATTATTTTATGACTATGGATAGTTGAAGCTTTAGATCATTGGCACTCTGGACCATTTATATTCCAGCTTGACTCATTTTATCCCACCCTGGATTGTCCTCTTTTGGACCCTATTCATTCTAGACCGTTTTGTTTAAAACCACATTTTTTTAATATATTGGGATGTTGTAACCTGAACAGTTCTATCCCTTGCCTAATTATGATCATGATTATGACTCATAGGCATTCTAAACATGTTCTATACTAGTTCTACAAAGTAGTTTAGCATGGATAGTATTTTATAGTTTCTTCTTTTAGACAAATGAACACAGATACATCAACTTATGGTTTTTACCTGTTGAATGGTTATTTCGATTAATCATGTTGCTTAATATTCTATTTTTTTTGCTATTTTTTGGTAAGCATTATTGCTTAATCAATAACTCACTCTCATTGATTTACGAGCATGGGCCATTGAAACTAATTTTAGCTATTATTTGAACTCTTACATGTGGGCGTGCATCTCCTCAACTAGGTAGTTCCATGTACCTTTTATGAATATTTCCTTCTTGTTCCTTATCCCAAAAACCTAAAAACATTAGAAAATAATTGACAAAAAGAACAAAAACATTGTCTTATACTTTTTTTTATTATGATCTCCCACACTCTTATCATTTTGGTAAGCTCTCATTTGAATGCCTCCCTGTTTTACAAGCCAATTTCCTTATTTCCTCTACAATATCACTCTTGATTTCTTATCATCACTTTTATTCTATCCCATTTTTTAGGAGAACTAAATTTGGCCTAAAATTCATGTTGGATCTCACATCCATGAAACTATGTAGGTAGCATCCACTTGTTTTGTACATCTACAGTCAACTTGGGCACCCCCTTCCTTTTCTTCTTTCACCCCCATTTTCTTCTATGTTGTTTCCCTATCATTTAGGGGCAACTTTGTGTCATTTGTTCTTCTTACATTGTTGTAGAAATTAGTGCCTCTACTACATGTGTGTGAATAATTATTTTTATCACACTAACATTATGACTAACTCTTGTTTGTGTGTGTTTATTTAATTGATGTTTTGATTGTTTCCTTATCTCGTATTTGTTTTGTTTATTTTGTTATTTCGGTATTTTGTTTTATTGTTTTGTCTTGTTATTTTTTTTGTTTTCTGTGTACTTCTTGATTATACACATGGATCTTGATTATTCATATATTGCTTTCATGTTTCTTATTAATTTGTTCTTGCTTTGGTTTTATACATTGTTGTTCCTACATAAATCCTGATTATTCATATCTTGATTTTAAGTTAGGTTACATCTATGTATTATTTTAATCTTTGTCTTTGTCTTTGTTTTTTTTTAAATGTAAATCATAATAACTATGGTATTCATAGTTATTATCATTAATCTTAGTTATAAATATTCACATTTGAACTAGCTCATCACAATTGAAATACAATGTCATTGTAACTTACTCATACTTATGATGCATAATTTAATATTTCTATAGCAAGCACCAAGTGCTTTGGATCCAAGTCATAAAGTCAATAAAACTTCAAATATCAGCTCTCAAGTTCATCAATGAAACTAAAAATCAATGGCTACACACCCGACTCCCAAGTTATAAAGTCAATGCAACTTCAAAGATCAGCTCTCAAGTGCACTAATGAAACTAAACATCAATGTATTACATACCCAACTCTATGCAAGATGTGTATCCCTTGGCATATATTATGAGTATAATCAAATGATGGTATGTTTTTCTTTTATTCTTCATTCCTCATTCCATTTTTTATTGCTTCTAGGTGAACTACATTGGCTTGAGGTCTATCTGGACTATGTAGGATTTACTTGGATACATGATGTATCTCAAGTTAGCTCATCCACCTTCATTATTCTATTCATTTCTTTTCATCACTTTATGCATCCTTGTATGCCTAGTTTTTTATGACTTCTGTAGTCATTAGAGCATTGTACATATGTTTGTTCCCACTCATATTTAATCTATGCATTGGGTTATATCCTTGAGCTATGCTTGCCAATTTGACCTAGTGGGGCACACCTTTTAGACCCATCACCAAATCAAAACAGTCCTATAGGGGTAAACAAAATTGATTATCAGTGATCAAAATCAGCTCTACTGGGGAAAAGTTGCTTTATCAATCGACCAAATATGCTCTACTAGGGCACATTATTATTTTCTTTATCTATAGAAACACTCTCTTGTTTCTTCTAATTATAAACTCTACATACTTTTTCCCTTGTTCTAGAAATATTCAAAGTGTGCAACTTGTTTTGAGATTGATCATTCCCTAAGCATGCAACTTGCACCCTTGTTTGGGTATGTTCAAAGTGTGTTGCTTATATTTTTTGATTGTATCCTTTCCACTTCCCCTTGCATTGGGGCCCATTATACTCTAATTATATTTTGATCATTGAGAATTAACACATGTAAGCATTAGCTCAATATGTATATTATTGCATCCATGGGTTAATTTCACTTTCTCTCTCTTTTCGAGAGTCCATCCTTCTCTTTCCTCCTTGTATGTCCTCTCGAGGGGGCATCATGTTCATTTCCTTCCAAACTTCTTGTTGATAATTTTTTTTTTGAAAATATGTTACTTCGCCTGAATGTTTCATCGTGCCTTATCAAACAAGGGAAAAATGTAGACATCCAATTCCTAACACCATTGTGTTGAAATTGTTAATCTTACTTGAAAGTTGTGAAAATGGACAATTAAAAACAAAATCACTTAAACTCAAGCTTATTGTATACAAGTACCGATTTAAGCTAATGTATACCTAAATAAGGCAATACATTTTATGTGATTATTAAATTTTATCAAATCATTTCAAGTCAAAATGATGAAAACATAATTTGATGCTTTGAACCACTGTATTCTTCTAATTCAAAAGCACACAACATCTGCATGTATTATTTCATGTTGTCAATGTCCTAATTGGGGTATTGGTCTATACACAACTAACACCTTCTTCTAATTTCACTCCAGTCAAATTACAACACAGTAATATGACATTTTGATGAGTTTAATTAATAGTGTGCAACTAATTTCCAAAAAATTGCATAAAATTTGATTAATCTTACTTAGGCAAATTAATCCAAATCAAGAGCTTAAGTGAAAAATCCATGGAAGTTATTAAATATTTATTAATTGGAAATTGATTTCTAATATCTACATCATCAAATGACATCATTTTTGGGGTGGCATCCATAAGCCATAAATGCAACAAATATCAGGTTTAAGGCCTCCCATGCCTCTTTAATACCCCTTCCTTCCAAATATTTATGGGGATAATTATAGATAAAGTCTCTAAAATTGAATTAATTCATGGCCACACATCTTGATATTATGATGGATGGTCATGGTTGATTCTGATCAAATTCAAAAATCTAAAAATAAGAGGGCTAAGACCACTATTTTTATGCTTCATTTGTGTAAACTTGTTATGCAGAATTCTCTCCACAACCTTTGTTTGTGTAGTGTTATTATGCTTAATTTTCGATAGGATAGCTTCAAGATAAGAATAACATTGATTCAAATATCATGAGCCTAGTTTCATTGGTGCACTTGAGATGATGGAAGAGCATTGTCATTTGTCATTGACAAAGACTTGAGCACCAAATCAAGGGGAAAATCATGTTTTGAGCTGTATTTGGATGATGAGATGCTCTTTGGAAGGTTTGATGTATATGTTTTCTTTCAATAGCTCTTAATTGTCATTTTTAAAACCTTGTAGAAGGAGTTGGCTTAGTTATTTATATTCTTATGCATTTTTTTGAGTTTTCTTGATTAATGCTTGATCTAACTTGCTTTGGACTCCATCTCTACATAATGGATTTCACTTATGAACTCCAAACACATTTAGCAGCAGTGACTAAGTAGTGGGAAGAAGAACTTACAATTATCACTCATTACACAAAATTTGAAACTAAAAATTAAAAAATGAGATCCAACATTAACATGAAAATACCAGAAGCTTGATGAAGAATTCATTCACTTTCTTCTTTGTTGAAGACAATCTTAGTCATTGTTTTGCACTTATTTCTAGTTCTCCGTACTGCTCATCACAAGCTTTTCTTCTAGAAAGGATGACCTCTATTTTAACTATGCGAGCTCCTTATAGAGATTGTCCTACTTGGGATTTAATGTAGACTCACTTTCCCCTAATTGTTTGAAACTTTACTCATAAGGTCTATGCTTATTAGAAAATCCATACCCATAAAATCAATTATTTATTTTGTTTACTATTATGAGATCCTGAGAGATAATACAATTAGCATGGATAGGATCTCAAACCACTACATAAGAGAAATTTAATTCATAATTTTTTACTTGAAAGAGGTGAGCTGTATGTTATTTTCCCATATTACAACATGAAATTGAAGCCAATTTTCCATTGAGTTAGGAATAAATGAGTGAACAAGTTGCCCACATTTCCATCATAGTTTAATTACCAATTTTTGTTCTAAAAAATCCATCTAAAGTGGTTCTTCTAAAATTCCTTGCCCATTCAAAATTATGAATTTTAATTTTTGACTTTCAAAGTTAGGTGAAATTTTGAGTTTTCCCACTTGGCATCAACTTGAATAATGTTGGCAAGGTTGTGGACTTGGCTTTGCACTTGTCAATAACAATGTTGATAAATTTTGACTCCATGACCACCTATTATCATTCATAAGACCATGTCTTATTAATATTTAAGCATTTGGAATCTGGTGTATTTGATTTTACACCAGTCAATTCCAAATTCTTTAAATTCGTAGTAGCATGGGAACTTTTTGACAAAATGACTTCAAAGAAATTAGTGCAAATTTGGAGACCATCGACCCTATAACTAGAATTTTTTATATACTTTCATTGAAGATCTACCAACATGTATTGGTGCATGAGATAGGGAGATATAATCTTAAGGAGACTATACAAGCCCTAGAGCAAAGGGTGTATATCTTCTCATATGTGGAGATACCAATCGTGAATCAAGGGATGCATCAACTAGCATAAGAGAGAGTATTGAAATAGGAAACTTGTCCTGAATAGGCATTTTATCTTGATATGGATATCATCCCATTCCCATTTACCATCATTCCGATTAGACCTACCTGATCATATGCCACACAAAGACTTGTATAACTATATTCCATGAGTTTATGTATGCGATGTGAACTATGGTGGAATTATGTCACTATCTTTAAAGACACATCAAAATGATAGAGAAGTGTCTACATATGCCATAGTAAATTATGTATCTAATCTCTTTAGAGAGTATTCCTATCTATGCCACTTTATCATGTGCCTTACATGTGACTACCTTTTACATTCATTCTATCATTGTCTGTCCCTTGCGTGAGGTTCCCACACAATGAAGATGTTTTGCTTTTTAGAATTGAGAAGATGAACTTCCTCCCTTTTCAAGAACACTAGTGCTAGTCTTCTATAAATTAGACTCTATCAAATTATACTCAGATGAAAACATAATTCCCTTACTATCATGAGCATTTTTTCCATCATAATTAGCTTCAGATTGTTCTTGCTCTTCAATTGATATATTTGACTGTTGATCCACCTCAGAATGTGATTCTCCATTATCAATGATACTGAATTGAGTAACTTTTTTATTTGTAGCTTCTTTATCCCTCTCTTATACATCAATAGCTGGCATCAAATGATCCTTAAGCAATCTATTTTTGTATTTCCTATAATTATATTTACATCATGGTCTATGTTTTACTTTTTAGATTTCCCTAAGCCAAAGGATAGACATAATTTTGGATTATCAAACAAACAACCATTTCTTGATACACATTCACATGTTGAGCATCCAAGGTTTCTTTAATATGATTATCAACATATCCTCCATCCTTTCTAAACTTTGACACTACAGGCCTGGATCCAAGTTCTTCCATCTATGCAACACACTTCCACAAATTCAATTTTATTCATTATCTCATAGCTTATATAATCTTTTACGATATTCCCAAAAATAACACCCAATCTTATGACATGTTTGTGGATCAAACCCCACCTTGTATTTGAGTGACCATGTTGTATTACATTTTAAGTCCTCCACTAATATTAGAATGCCTTCCTTATCATCCAAGTTTAGGAGATTTGCTTTTGTCTCTCTATTATGAAGCACTATTCACTTGAGTACGTGAACATCAATGTTTCCCAACTACTTTTGCACCAAGAGTTCCAATCCTTTCTCTGAGAATTTGATTTTAACTTTGGTTTGACAACCATGCCCTCAAGTGAAGATCTCAAAGTACTAAAAGGAAGACATTGGAGATTCTTTATAGCCAAGTCACCTTTTTGTTTGGAAACAGACTGAGATCTCTCAATACCGCCACCTCAGTGAATCAAATTAATAGCAACATCCAATGAACCTTGCTCCATAAATTGAGATTCAATTATTTCTCTTAGTTTTGGATCTCTCTTAAATGCAAAAAGATCATGAGCTGTCAAATTTTCCTTTGCTAAACCACTTACAAATGGATTTCCTAATTATTTTTTTGACTATGTGAAATCAAGAATATCATCCCTTATTTAGAAATCCATTTCAAGATTCAGGACATAATTATACATTTGGTCACATAAACTAGAGGTGATACCATTAAATATCATTACAAACTTTATACTTGCTACAATCTGATTCGTACCAGTTAAGATGATGTATCAAGGACTTATATTGTTGAATTTATACTTGTTAATTATAATTTTACCTTCTCATTTATCCATATCCTCAAATTATCTAAGACATTTATCAAACCATTAGCAATGGTGATCAAATCGTTAAAAATAATTATTGCAGAAATAACAATGTGATGAATGAGGAAGATGATATAACATGCAAGTATCACAACAGATAGACTTTACTATATACTGATTTACAATCACATCCTTTGTAAGTGGTAAAGTTAGTTGTACTCTCCACTTGCCTTCCCATATCCAAAGTTTTGAATATCACTTTTTCCAGGGAAATAGTCCCCAAATTTGTGAAATAAGATAGTCATGACCCTATTTGTTGTGTAGAAAGCCTCCTCAACTCCATCAATAATGGTGAATGTTGATGTCAACATACAAAACACGCTTTTGATATCTCAATAGCTCCAATATGGACATAAAAATGTCATTTACATAGCAAAATCCAAATGCCTCACATTTTTTTATGATGAATACCATCAGCCCAGCTAATCACAATGTCACATTGTTTGTGATTAAATTTGATAGCACCACCAATAGATCTACTGGTATAATATTGGCAGTATTGATATAAGTCATAAAAAAAATGTATAGTCCTATATTTTATGCATATCCTTTAATCATCACAATCCATGAGAATTTGTCTTGTTATTTCATTTTAGTGAACACTTCACGATTATTTTCATGGTTTGGGGAAATAATCATAGTAGTTGCACGGGAGTGGAGAGAGAAAATTGTAAATTACACGGCTGGGAAAGTAGAATGTTTATTTACACAGTTAAGGGAAACTTAAAAAAAAAATTCAATTTACAATGAAGTTTTAAAACAAAATTATAATTTGCATGGAAACCCAAAATAAAATTACAATTTGCATGAAAACCCAAAATAAAATTGCAATTTATACGAAAGTCAAAAATAGTTTTACAAATTGCACAAAGATCGAAAAAGTTTTTGCAATTTGCATAATTTATGAAAAAGGAATGTGTGTTTACGCAACTCACAAAAAGTGAAATGATTTTTGCAAATTACAGGGAATGCTAGTGACTTTTTGCACATAAGGTTCAAACTTTTTTTAAACATTTTTGCGTAAAAAGCAAATTCACTATAAATTAAAACTTTTGAATTTTTCAAAATTTTTGGCAATTTTGAACAAAATTCAAAAACATTAGCTATTTTTGTAAATGATTTTTTCACCATTTTAAAAAAATGTGACAATAATACCCAAAGCATGTGATACCTTGCCCCAACAAGGATATGATTTTTAACCCAAGTTTGGCACAACTCTATGATTATTTTCATATAAAAAATTTCAACAATCAATATGTCCATAATCCCATATAAATGACTTATCCTAGAAATTAAGTGGTGCCAAATTAAACAAGATGCCAGAGTATGGTAAAACAAAATATATGAGTTTACTCATAAATTCATATGAGTTTATTTATTTTGTAACAATTTCAAAACCATAGAATATTTAGCAATATTATCCAAAGTAGATAAAAATCAAGTTGCCTAGTTTATATGGGGAATAACATGTGGTTTCATTTAATTTATTCAAACCCCAAATCAAAAAATAAACCATAATTCCATTATTTTTCATAACAAATTTTTGGAAAAACTTGCAGAAAAATTGAAAATTTGATAACGCCGAGTAAACTATTGATCCTACTTTTCCTTTGTTGACACATTCTTTTCTGACGCCATGGAGGACTCAGGGCTTCTTTGTAGACATTATGGATATCTCCCCCAACTCCATACCATGTTTGTAGAATGCCACATCCCTCCTTAAAATAATGAAATTTCTACCTATCGAACCCCCAAATCCTATGCCATGCTCTTGGTAAGGGTGCCATGCTCCTGGTAAGGGTGCCATGCTAGGAGTTTTCAAAAAATATTTATGCATAGAGGGAGGGAGTGTTTAGGTGACATTCCAAAATTTAATAAGTTCAACAACCAAAAATTCTTTCCCCCAAACTAATTGAACTTTCCATCCCATCCTCTAAGTTGCTAATTCAAATTTGATGATCATGCCAGGATTAAGTAAAAATGATAATGCTTAAGTCATGCCCCCTTCATCATTATGCCAATCTTTAGCTTTTTAATGAAATAAATAATCTATGATATGCTAGGAAGTCAAAAATAATGTTCATGCCAAATCTTAAAACAAGCTAAGACACATCCCAAAGGGTCATGCCATAATTATCTTTTTACTATAGAAACGTAACTAATGATACGCCTAAGAAATCAATAAACCAAGCTAACAAGATATTTCATCTTCGTAATATGTTAAGAAGTCAATTCCTAAATATAATTATGCCAATATTATGCTTGGACCAAGGAATTATTTATGTATGTATGTGTATGTATATATGTATGTGTGTATATATATACATGTGTGTGTGTGTGTGTGTGTGTGTGTGTGTGTGTGTGAAGATAAATAGGTTAAGACACATTAATATAAAAATACCCATTTTCTATAATGAAATAACTCATAAAAATACCAAGGGTGTTTAAGTTGTGGTCTAAACACTTCAAAAGGGGACTATTGAATGATAAAACATCATGACTTATGCCTAAGGTTTCATAATAAAATATAATGGGGAGACGAAGAAGTTTAAAACCAACAACACTAAAGAGGTTCAAAAGACAATCCCAAACATGAAAAATGACATTCGAGTACATGACATAATTAGAGATAATTAATGATCCCAAACTCATTAAATTAGAACAAAATGAAAATAATGACACAAGCGATCATTCACATAATGATATGAAGACAAATAAAATGAAGTCATCGAAATTACAAGACTCAAGTGAACCATAGTTGTAACTGTCACCTAGATATTTTACCTATTGGTACTAACCCGATTTCTTATAATCTTTCCTTATTTTCCCAAAGACCAAAGTCCACCAACGAGCCTATATCACTCAACCTATTCCTACAAACATCAAATAGAACATCAACATTACCTGCTCCAAAAAAATACATCCATAGTAATAAAATTTGATATGAACAGAATAAAAGAATATGACATAACTGAAGAAGGCATATACATCTACTGAATAATGCATCATAATCAATATCATAATAGAACATAGAAAAGTAATCAACTGTACTAAGTAGTCATAATGCCAATCTGGCTAAGATGATCGTGCAAGGTTAACATACCAATAATAATAAAATGCTTCTCAAGGCGGGGTCGTAACATCCTCCCCCTCTTAGAGAGGAGTTATCTCGATGACTAATTAAGCAACTAAAGACCCGACTATCCATGAGGACTCAATCATTATTGCTACAAAAAATTTCACTACCAAACCATGAGTAGTTGAGCTTTTAACAAGGGTGGTTACCCTTGGTATTTTACCAAAATCTACCAAGTATCAATATGTCTATTGTGTACTTACACAACTCAATCATAAAATTTATTGAGAATACCATCATCTTACTTAATAGTAAGGCAAGAGGATTGAACACACCATCCAGGCAGTAGACATTTGACATTGCCTTCATGATCATAATTACAGTCATGTATTCCTTAGTCAAGCAGTAAGAAATGTCTTATTAGCTCACATGTCATTTTAAGACATCAATAAGAATAATGGGGAGTTACACACACCATTATAACATTAGATGTCCACACACATATCCCATCTCGAGGCATAATTTTAGTGTTCATATCTCATGGAGCCATTCATTAACAACCAATTAGTTATTTACAGCCTTGGTAATAGGTCTATCAGCCCAAATCTATTCTTATTTTATCATAAACCAATGATATACCACCATTTTTAACATAGTTCTAATGAGACTATAAAATTTAGCCACCCGTATAGGCATGACTTTTAAGCTTTTCTGTCAAAAACAATATTAACAACCATGGGAATGAATTTTCACACCTCAATAAAAGCCTTCACAAAGCTTTTGTTACCTTTAGGTACACCTTTTTCCAACTGTTAGCTTATGTAATATATTTAACATTTCCATGTATTTAGATCAAAATTTTTGATAGAGAACTAGTTTCCAGCTAGTTATCCCTCTTATTATGAGGAAAACATTATCGCAAAAATCTACAACTTTTCATGACAATAGTTGTAATTGCACAATCCAATTGGATTCTTACATGTTTCAGAACCTAAAATAGTGTCTTTACCAACACATGTTATGTCTCATGCATAACTTAATCAAAATTCATCACATAATGTTATCACAAGATATTAACTCATTCTGTATGATTACTTCTAATTCAACAATTACCATTCATGGGTTAGTACAACATCCCATACCAACCACACTAAACATCAAAGAAGTCATTTTAGGAATTTACATGCAACCTAAAGGCTTACAACATGATCTCAACTTTGTGATCTCACATGATGTTTATAGGGATCATAATCCCATATCTTACTGCACTTACCTCGTGGTAACATTTAAAAAGTACCCAAGATTCCAAATCCACCTAATCAAAACTTATAATGCTCCTTATGAACATAAAACCAGCATACATTATAGTTATTATTAAAACAAAATAGAAATATATTCATCCCATAATATATCTATCAACTATAACAAAGTAATACCTCACTCATAGCATGTTTGCACTTACAGGCCAACACATGTATGTATTTCAGCAAGTATCACCTTGTTGATTTTACATAAACATCCAAATCATAGGACCAATTGGTGCTTCTCAAGGCTATACAATAAAACTTCACATGGGTCATTTAGCAACAACCTCCAAGAGGTAGGGTAAATTTTAAGAGCCCATATCTGAAACCCCCTTAGATTTGTTGAGGTGAATCTGATTCACAGCCTTGGTGAATCTATAGCTTTGAAGATTTTTTTTCATTTTTTGGGGTTTCCATGTAATCGTTTGACTACATTGAAGGCATCCACCAAACGGCTTGATTGAATGACTCTATCGAATGACCCAGTCAAAAGGCTATGCCAAACAACTTTGCTATATAGCTCTATCGAATGGCTCTGCCAAATGGCTATGTTGAACAGCTTTGTCGAATAGTTGTATTGGATGGTTAAGCCGAATGACTCTACTAGATGGCTATGTCGAATGGATGTAGCCAAGCTAAAAGGTTACCAATGCGGCTAATATACTACTCAGTTGCCTGGTCACCTCCCTAGTCCTATAAATATGCCCTCAGCCCTCATTTGGCATATTTGATTCCTTGTCCCCCCTCGACCCCACCTGAAACAATTCACCATAGTAATAAAATATGTTTTTGAAGAATTGTCACAATGACAAGCCTGTGTAGTTTGAAGACTGTACAATAGCCACTGCCATATGTGTACATGATATAATGATCAAATTTTGAAATGTAATTTTATGTCTTAATGCCCTGTTATAGATTTAATTGGCTATATCTTGAATAAATAAGAAGTTCACATTGTTCAAGGAGAGATTTGTTAATATGAAGAGAAATCAAATTTATAAGGGGTTCATAATCAAAATTTAGATTTCATGTGTCAAGAGTTAGCAAAAATAATGGTGCCATCTTTGTAAGTATTGCCATTATTTTAAACAAGTTGATACAAAACAGATTAAATTAAGAATTGGTCAAACTACCTCTAGTAATCAATGTCATGAATCCATTAGATAGCTTTAGAATCCATCTAGAATCATATGGACTAGCTAAAAAAATGGTTGAGCATGCATATTGTGAAGCTATGGGGTAGGATTTAGATGGTAGGGATAACGAACAACAAGAGATGATAATTGAATAATGATCAGTAAATAAAAAATATAAAACCCTTGGTGACATAAAGATTGAATTGTTACATAGAATTCAGGGTTAGGATCAATCTTTATGGTGGTCATTAATATTGAATTCTATGCTATAGTTCAGTTTGTATGTCATCAAGGGTTTCATATTTTTTTATTGTATGATCATTGTTCAATTGCCATCTCTTGTTATTCGTTATCCTTATAATGTAAATCACACTCCACATCTTCATAACAGACATTCTTGACCATTTTTTTATCTAGCTCATATGATTTCGGATGTATTCTAAAGTTATCCAATGGATCCATGACAAGGTTACCAGAGGAAGCTTTTTTAGTTCCTGATTTAATATTTTTTGTATCAACTTGTTTTTAAAATAAAGGCAATACTTGCAGAAGAAGCACCATCATTTTTACTTACTCTTGACACATGAAATCTAAATTCCCCTTAAAAACCCCTTGTAAATTTGATTTCTCTTCATATTCAGAAAGCTCTCCTTTAACAAATTATGAACTTCCTATTTTTATAAGATAGTTAGGCAAATGTAAACGTGTACATGTAGTGTTTTGTTTGTACATTCCATTGAAATTCACTTCAATATCCTTCCACAAGTGAGGTACATTTAATGGTTCTATCTTTCAAGGTTTCAAAATTTGGTTTCTTTATTTTTTTGCACCTGGTCCTGGTAGGGTTTGGGAATACAGTCCTTGATTTTTTTGTTTTTCTTTCTTCTTCCCATGCCCTTAAGCTTTAACCCTGGTGAATGTTCTTGTAGTTCCATTCAACACTATCATTCAGTCTATTGTTTGGCACTTTTGTTTGATAATATCGAGATTCAAAAGTATTGTCATTTGACATTGTCATTCGACTCCTCTAATTGCCATTGTTGGCATTCACTATTTGATGTCATCATTTAGTTCCTCAATTTAGGTTATGTTGGTTGCCTTATTTGATATCAAGGGCATGGGGTATGTGTGTGTGTGTGTGTGGTGAATTAAATTGTATTCTAAGATAATGTTGTAAATGGTTGATGAGATGACCCCAAAACTAATTTATATACCTAAAATTTTAGTAATATGTGCCCATTTTTTGACCCTAAAAAATCACAAACATTAAAAAAAAAATAGGAATATTCTTGAATTAACGAATATTCATCACTAAAATCTACCCTGTCGAGAAATGACTTAAAGAACACTTAACCATAAGGCAACCATTATGTATGAAGATCTCACTAGCAATATGTGGTGCTTGTGGTGCACACTCTAAATGAATCAGGTAGCTACCTCGTGTAAAGGGGAGGAGTGGGTTTTTAGCCTATGAGAGACTCCAATCCCTAGCCCTTACCTGGTCTAAACCATTATGGACATAGTGTTTCTCTACCCTCAACCTCATAGTTGCATCGATGCTTATAACCAGAATAATGATGCAGGATTATAAAATACATCACGACACTATACCTTGGCATCTGAATCAGAGGATTTGACTTCAAAATATGAGCTATAGTATACAAGTGTTTAGAGTCACAATTTTCATGGTTTAACAACATAAGATCACATTCATAACATCACATAATATTTGAACACTAGATAACTAGATTGTTATCATAGAAGGTTCATATGTTTCACATGGTTAATCATTTTCACACCTTATAAGGGTTTATATAATATATAACAATGTACATGTATGAAGGAGCTACATAAGATAGGCACACATTCAGATATATGTAGCTATGTCAAGGTATTTTTCACATTACAATAGTTAAACATACAAGTTGGTGAAGCACAAGGGTCCATGATCCCCATCAGTCCATTTGATATCCATATGTCATCCAAATGACACCAAATACTCATCAAATAGTACCACATGATCAATCTTAGGGATCTTAGATTACAATCACCTTCACTCAAGGAAGGTTATGTTCCAACAAGGCCTATCTGTCTCCATGATTTTTCAGAATTTTACCAACAATGTTCATGTGTCATGAATAGATGGCTCACACTACCTAATAATAATAAGAGATCCCTAAAACTTCTTAACTTACCCAAGCAAGTCAGTCACACTCACCCTACCAGGCCTTTCAGGATTGAGCCGCACCCTTGGTCCTCCTGAGATACCATACTTCAACCTCTTGCTTATGTAAGCTATTAATGGCCACTAATGCATTGTCTCGTGATTCCAACAACAAGCTTGTATCATTATTCTACCAATTGACTTAATCTAGCAAGTTAAAGGTCAAATGGTGATATCTGCTTTGATGCAACATTATTTTGGTAAAGGATGAGCTTAGCCAAGGCTCAAGGTGAGTGTTAAATCACTATTATGGAAATTATAATTTCCCACAATCAACAAGTTTAATCAAAACTTGCAATAAACATTCTCTTGGATGTAAGACATATCCAATGTCACAATAGACATCCTCCTAGGTGTCAAAATGTAGCCATGTTTTGATTAGGCATCCCATGGATGCATAATTTAGCCAAGATTATATTAAACATCCTCATGGATGTGAAACACCTCCATGGTTATCATAACATCCTCATGGTATCAACCATATCCATGATTAAAATATACATCATAGTTGCAAACATATTTATGATTGAAATAAAAATTTCACATACTTATTAAGTTCAACGTTTTTAGAGTTACGAAGTCACATGCTTATTTAATTTAACTCAAAAGAGGTCAATGTATAAACAAGATCAAGCCTAACTTAGCCAAAATACATATGTTTTCATCACTTTATAACTTACCCATTTCATGATGCGCAACAGTTACAATTAGCCAACTAAATAACATTTAAGACAGCAAAACCTTCTCAGTTTTGTTTACAAGCCCATTGCCTTGGATGAGCCAATGCTTCCTTAGCATTTGTCATAGTATTATAATTAATAAAATGCTACCACCAGTCATGTATAGTGATACCTATGCCAATCCATAATTTACAATGGTTTGCCACAATTGTCTAATAATGCCACTATATGAAATTTTTGCTAAAGCATAACAATTTTATTATATTCAGAAAAAGAGGTAAGGGTAGCTGTGATGACCATAAGTAACTTATCCTGTGGAGATGTTTTTACTCCACTAAAAACATCTACCTTGAAGAGTCATATTAGATTTAACTTTTTTGGCATTTGAGCTCTTTTATCCAAATAATAGTAGGATATTCAACTCACTAGCATAAATTTCTAGTATTATTTATCCAAAGAATTACCACTAGTTATCACATCAACTCAAGTTCATAGGTTTCCAACAGCTCAAGGTACTCCATTTACAATTAAAGAGCTCAATATTTTTTGTCTTAAGTAAATCAACCCCTTTTCACCCTATTAAGCCCTACAGGTTTAGGTTGAATATTTGGTCTTCCCCAGGTTGTAATGTTCTAAGATCTAGGGAAGGATCACCCATACAAGCCAACGATAGATAATGGACATTATTCCCTAAATTTTAAGAGTGAAGCCTGTATCACCTATCTCTTATTGACTTGTCTATACAAGTCAATGGTTTGTAGGTGAGGCTTGCCTTGACATGACTAAATTTGGGAAGGGTTAACCCAACCAAGGCTAGGGGCGATAACAACTATTATTGAAGAAATTTAGATTCTTTGGAATCATTTCTTCCAAGAGATGAATAGAACTTCCAGCATACCAACATATTCAACACATCAATTTATTATTTATCCCTAAAAAGGCTAAGTGCTTTTGTGGATCACTTCATAATTTTGTCTGATTGGGATAATTTTTTAGTCTCGATGTAGTAACTTTTCAAGTACTAGATTTCCCTAGAGCAAAAACACTAATCTAATACCATATGAAATAACCCCAATTTTTTTTTGGGTATTGTTATTTTTAGAGTGAAATGAAACACTACATGCCAAGCCCAAACATAAATGGATGAGAATAGATAACATCAAAGTGAACTTGAACACAAGGGTGTCCCAATTGGCATGCTATTAGTCAGTAAAAACATATAACTAGGCTTAAGTCACCAGTAAAGAGTTCTATATGGTAGCGTGTCCTCACCAAGGAGTATATAGTTTGTAGTCTATTGGTGTGTGCACACACAATGATAAACTCCAAACTCTATACATTACTGATTATTCCCACCAATAGGACTATTTAATGGTTAGTTGACCCTACTCAATATCTCATGAGTCTAATAGGGTCATGTTTGAGAGCTGAAGATACATCTACTCAATGACATCTAACTTGATGTTAAATTTGGGCAACAAAGTTAATAAAATGAATAAACCCTTGAGTCATTAAATCATCTAATACAAGACATCCCGAGGTGGACTATATTTGTATCCACTTAGATAGGCACACAAGGAAGTCCAATCAATTGGCATGAGATACCCAACCGATTGCCAATATAGCCCATAATAAACTGATAATTCCAAAGAGATATTCATAAAGATTCCATAAATCAAATATGTGATTTAGTATCCATATCACCATACACTTGTCCAATAGAGATTAACTTAGAGTCAAATCATTACTCTTACAAGGGAGAGAATTCCCATAACATGGTTTTACCATTAGCAAGGAGTCTAATAATTCTACTAGTTCCATATGTTCACATGTAAATAAATATACTAACAACTAAGTAAGCATAATGGTTACTTATGACATACCAGCCTTATACACATTTTACCCATATGATTAAATCAAATGCCTCATTAACAATTTAAGGTAAAAAAAAACATATTCAATTGTATACAATGCAACTCAGCATTGAGAGATCATATTAGCATAATAAATGCTTTAATGGGATCGACTCCAAATATTTAAATATTTTAGGAATCAAGAGAGTATAAAATGGTTACAATGGCTAACTTTAGGTGACTCAAGATCTAGACGACAATGCCCAAACCAGCCAACACATTCATGGCTCAATAGGAAAGGGTATCATGGCCAACTATATATTTAAATGAAATTGAAAATACATTCCAATAGGTAAGAATTTATTCTAGTATAATCTATGCTCACACTTAATTGCTTTAGCAATTAGTTAATCTAAAATGAAATTATAGATTTAAGTGATTGTCACTTAGTTCTTAAACATAAATGCCATATGCCAAGTTTTCCCATATGTAGGTAGGCATATAAAATGAAAATAGACATCATGATCAACACATTCCAGCCATGTAGAATTTCCTTACTTTGTACAATAAATTGAACCACCATCATTAATGGAGATTGCCCTTTAATAAATATGAATAACCAATGCAATGAGGGTAGTTTAAATAGATAACCATTATCCTCTACAAATTAGTATGGTTGTATAAAACTTTTACAGCCAAGTAGAATTTATCAATACACCAAATTTCATATTAAACCTTTTAGAATCAATGATAAATACCAATACTTAAGGCAGCCATAATACCCATAGACATGAGATTAGTTTTTAGCCATCTATGAAGGATTAAAATACTGAAATAAATCATTCCACGGGATTAAAATAGCTACAACTATGGTTGTATGTAATCCATTTATTCTAAATTATTCATGAAGGAATAACTCAGTTGATACGTATGAAATTCCAACAACTTACAAGAGTTTTAACATGTTTAATTGCATGTACATCCAACAAGAATATAATTCCATAATGCTTCAACTATTAAAAGTATTAAAATCATAATCTAGAAAAGAAACCATATTATGTTGGTTACCCAAAACAAAATACTAATACCCAAGTAATGTACCACATACATAATCTCTCATAAATTATTAACTCGAATCATGGTTGACCAACCTTTATCCTGGTTTCAAAACTTAATTGATTAAAGCCAACTTCTCATGCTTTGAACAATGAGAAAGACATACCGAGATTAATAACTAAATAAACATTTTCCATTCAAGGTCAATTTGTAACCTTATACATAATGTTGTAACCTTCTTTATGGATTTCATATATTTGCATAAGATTTATCAAAGTAAACAGGAGCTTCAACTTAAGCATATAAAATATCTCAAGGTAGGATACCTTTCATAACAAGTTGTAACAAGAATAACATTGCATAGTTTGTCCTCAGTATTCCAAAATAGTAAAGATACAACATGTATAAGAGTACTCATTGCTAAATAAATTCATCCATCCTTAGGTAACAACAAAAATAACAATCATTTAATTTCATCATGAATTACAAAAGCATCATATTACAACCATAATATGAAAGATCATAATCATATAGTAGAGTCAATAGCTACTTGATACCTGTGCATCATGATGTTACCCTATATGTCGTATGCATCATCATACATGTGTACCAATGTCATATCATCATAATCCAAGATACAAGTACAACATAGTCATTCGAATCATTTACATTATAAAATCATTATGATCAAAAAATATATACACCATACTAATAGGTTGGATCTAACAATCGTAAGCACGTAAATCCACTCCACACAAGATAAGTACATGATCCACAAGGTGACTAACCCCATGGTACCGTCGGTGTCCCTGACCACCCCAACCATCAACTAGATGGTAGATTCAGGCATTTAGGTTTTACTAAAAAGTTTTAAGCATACAAGTGACATAGCCATGGTACACCACTCAACAGTCAAACATTTATTAAAACAACACTAGTAATAAACAATAACACTCGATCCATTATGCTAACCAAGACCAGAAGCAATAATATCTTGTACTGCCTTCAAGCCATACACAAGACAAGAAAATGACATTTGTGTAAGGGAGCCTAAGAGTTCTGCTCAGCTTAGTAGCTTCGAAATTAAGAAGGTAGATTTAGGTGTAAATCTAAGTTCATGTTTTCATAACTTTAATGCTTGAAATGTCAAGCTAAATTTTGCTGCCCAAAATTCCCATGCCTCTTTAAATTTGCATAATCAACAACCAACTCAAGATTTTAATAAGCAAACCTACCATAGAAAGATCAAAGAAAAATATTGGATTTAATGAAATGCAGTCAAGCTAAGAAGGCATTGTTTACCACTTGTAAATGTGGATAGTTACGACCAATAACCACACTCAAAATAACTCACTTGTAAGCATTTGAAACTTAATCAAAGTGGTAACAGGTTTCATATTACATACCATGGTCGAGGTAATTTATAAAGGCCAGTCAAAAGGGAAAGGAGGCTAAGCTTAGCCATTAATTGGCCCCAAAATTTACTCATTCAAACCAATTTGAAAAAAAAATATGATTGAAAAATTTATAATATTAACATATGGTTTAAAGGTGTTATAAGGGACATTCCCCAAAACAAAAAGGGCATATGTGCACACATAACCAATCCCATAGGCCAACAATTAAAAATATATTTACTCTAGCCTTCAATCACATCCATACATCATAAAATGAACGAGGTTATAAATTTGAGTTTGGCAATGATTTAAGCAATTGTAATTAATTTGTATACAATCAACAACTACTCAACTTTAAAATCCTTATCAAATATGAGGATCGACCCAGTTGTTTCCAGAAGTAGTGGAAGATATAAAGGATAATTTGTTGCCATGCCAAACAGTGATACAAACATCTAGAGGGCACAATTTATCTATAAAATATGACTATATTATAGTAAATTTTGAAACCCTTATAACATGTATTTTGTTCCCAGTTGAGTTTATCTAAAATTTCAGGTTCTCATTTTTACCCAACCCATTTGAAATTAATTTTGGGCCCTAACTTATTCTACATCTATGATTTTATAAAAGCCATGGGGATTTAATAACAACCATAGTTCCATTAAAAAAGTTTAACAGAAGTTTAGAATGAATACCCAAATCATGTGATACCTTGCCCCAACTGGGATCTGGTTTTTAACCCAAGCTGGGTGCATCCCTATAATTATTTTCATATAAGATTTTTCAAAAATCAATTTGTCCATAATCCCGCATAAGTGACTTATCTTAGTAGTTAAGTGGTGCCAAAATAAACAAGATGCCATAGTAGGGTAGAACAAAACTGATTCAGTTTGCTCATAAATTCGTATGAGTTTATTTATTTTGTAACAATTTCAAAACTCTAAAATATTATATTATCCAAAGTAGATAAAAATCAATTTGCCTAGTTTATATGGGGAATAGCATGTGGTTTCATTTAATTCCATCAAACCCCAAATGAAAGAATAAATAGTAGTTTCGTTATTTTTTATAACAAAATTTTGGATAAACTTACTTGTAGAAAAATTATAAATTTGATAGGGCTGACTCACCTATTGATCTTGCTTTTCCTCTACCACCACATTCTTTCCCCACATCGTGGAGGACTTAGGGATCCTTTGTAGCCATTATGGCTCACTCCCCCAACTCCATGCCATATTTTTAGAATGCCACGGCCCTCTTTAAAATAATGAAATTTCTACTTGTCAAACCCCCAACTCCTACACCATGCTCCTGGTAGGGGTGCCATGCTAAGAGTTGTCCAGAAAGATTGATGTATAGAGGGAAGGAGTGTTCAAGTGATAAGAAAATATTTAATAAGTTTAATAACCAAAAATGCTTTTCCCCTAAACTATCTGAACTTTCCATACCATCCTCCAAGTTGCCAATTCAGATTTAATGATAATACTAGGACTAAATAAAAATGACAATGCTTAAGTCACCGCCCCCTTAATCATTATGCCAATATTTAGATTTTTAATGAAATGAATAATCCATGATATGTTAGGAGGTCAAAAACAATGTTCATGCCAAATCTTAAAACAAACTAAGCCACGTCCCAAAGGGTCATGCTAGAATTAGCTTTTTACTATGGAAAGGTAATTAATGATATGCCTAAGAAATCAATGAGCCATGCTAACAAGATATTTCATCTTAGTAATATGTCAAGTTAAGCCCTGAATATAATTATGCCAATACTATGCTTGGACCATGGAATAATATATATGTATGTATGTCTAGGAAGATAAATAGTTTAAGACATATTAATACAAAAATCCCCATTTTCTATAGTGAAATAACTCATACAAATTCTAAGTGAGTTTATGTCGTGGTCTAACCACTTCAAAAGGGGACTATTCAAATATAAAACATCATGGCTTATGCACAAGGTTTCACAATAAAATATAATATGGAGATGAATAAGTTTAAAACCAACAACACTAAAGAGGATTAAAACATAATCCTGAATATGAAAAATGACATTCAAGCACATGACATGATTAGGGATGATTAATGATTCCAAACTCATTAAATCTGAATAAAATGAAAATAATGAGACAAACAATCATTCACACAATGACACAAAGACAAATAAAATGAACTTACAAGAATGAAAAGACTCAAATGAACCATGGTTGTAATTATTACCTAAATATTTTACCTATCGATACCAACTCGATTGCTCATAATCTTTCCTTATTTTCCAAACAACTAAAGTCCACCAATGATCCTATCTCATTCAACTTGTTCCTACAAACATCGAATAGTATATCAACAATACCTGCTCTAGAAATATACATCCATAGTAATAAAATTTGATGTGAACAAAATAATAGAATATGGCATAATTGAAGTAGGCATATACATATACTAAATAATGCATCATAATCAATATCCTAATGTTAGAAAGCAAAGTAATCCATTGTATTGAGTAGTCACAATGCCAATCTGGCTAAATTGATCCTACAAGGTTAACATACCACTAACAACAAAATACTTCTCGAGGTAGGGTTGTAACATGTTTTTTAGTTGCATTAATGTCTCAAATATTATTTTGATTTCCAGAAGCTAGATTCAAAGGGAAAAGCTTCTAGAAGAGGATAAAGAGACCATGAAGGCTTCTAAGGGGAAAATAGAAGTAGATTATTCTCAAAAGGAAACCCTAGAAATAGCCTTTTTAGGTGATAGCCATTTGATTTTGTTTACTCTCCTCCATTACTAGAAATTTATGATGCAAAGCTTTCAGTGTTAAGTATGGAAAGAGGGTAGAAGTCTTTGATTGGTAGATGTGTTGGGAAGCAGCCTTCCTAGAAAATTCTTTCAAAATGGTTGCAGAGAACTTGGCCCACATTAAAAGCTCATTATGTTTCAATGTTGTAAAATGGTTTCTTTATGCTTTTGTTTCAGTCCTCAAAGGATAGAGATTTTTTTTGGGTGAATAGGCCATGTTTTGTTGGCAAGCAGGGGGTGTTTTTGTGTCCTTGGGCTCCTTTTTTTTATCCAGTTGCTTTTATGATCTCACAAGCCTTGGTATGGGTCTTATTTTATAATCTCCCCTTAGCCATGCATGATCCTGATCTTCTCAAGAAGATCACTAGTAAGCTAGAAGTTTTTATCAAAATTGGTGAATCTATTAAGGTTAATCTATGTTATGTCAGGGTGTGTGTTTTGGTGGATTTAACCAAATCTCTACATCATTCTATTCATATTTCATCTTCCCTTCATGTATGGACCCAATTTATATATTTTAAAGGTCTTCCATTTAGATGTTTCAAATGTAATCAAGTTGATCATAAGATTGTTTCTTACCCTGAGAAATGTTTTAAAGGATCTCATACAATGTTCTTGAATAAATGGGTTATAAATATTGGTTTGAATTAAGCTTTGGTTCACAGAATGTAATTCCCATCAAAATCCATTTTCATGAAGTTTCTATCTGTATCTATCTTTTAGGTGATTCAGGGAAACCCTCAGAAGGGTGAGGATTTGATGGCAACAAAAGATCAGATTGATATGGAGGCAGGGCAACCTTCCTCTCCCTTTCTGGAAAGGGAAGCAGTCATTGAGAAATTTTTGCCAGAGGGTGTTGATAATATTTTTCCTATAGTGGATCATTCATAACATAAGGAAGCCTCATAAGATATTGGTGAAGATTGGAATGAATAAGAAGATCTGGTCAGTAGAGCGGTTTTGTCTATCGTGCAATAACTTGGTGATCTAAAGACTCCTAATTACGACAAGAAAGGGAAAAGAGGTAGGAAAATAGAAGCAAAAAGGCTACAAATTGATGATATGAATTACATAAATGGTGTTACTCAATGTACATTGGAATCTTTACTCTCCAGCAGGGGCATGCATCTATTGGAAACAAAAGGTCATTCAACAATTGGGCTCACCGTTTTAACAAGTAATTTGCTAAGTAATTTCTATTTTTGGCATTTTAGTATGTTCAATTCTTTGAATTTATGGTTAGGTTCATATTTTTTAGCTTTTAATCATCCTTAATTTGTTGAATCTTTCTCAATTATACTATTTCTAATTTCAACCTCGATTTAACTTTTTTGGGAGACTGGGTCTCCTGTTGTTCCCAAAACTGGTTATGGCTCCAGTAAAACACTGGTATAAATCCAAAAAATTACATGGGTATTCTATGAGAAATCCTAAGAGGTTTTTTTAAGGGTATTTTTTTATTTGGTATTTCCATATTATTATATTCATTACTAGTTTCTTCATTTGGTGTTCACATATATTTTACCTCATTGTTACTTTCACCATTCAATGTTTCCATTTAGTTTTATTCATTGTTAGGGGGAAATCATCATGCATATTAATATCATCACCAAAATTAAAATCTACATAATTTAAATTTAGACTAGAAATATAATCTGGTATGACATTAGAATTGACAAATGGACTCTTAGGTAAACTTTCATCATCATTATTTATGACATTTAGTTCATTAGGGATATTAGATCTATCTTATCTTGCACAAAGTCTTTGCATTTGTTCCCTTTGTTTTTCTCTCAACATTTGTATTTTTTCTAATGTTTTTCACATTTTTCTATATTTAGAACAAAAAATTTCACCAATTATTATAAAAACTACATGACTTTTAAGGGTGGGGACAACTATGAAATTATTAAAAAAATACTTGTAGCACTCTGCAAAGTGCAGAATGATGCATAGAATAACTACAGGGATATAATTCTTGATATGACAAAATTGGGGCATGTAATATATTATTATTTAAATGAACATGTATGTGCTATAATGTGTACATTGATCCAATTAGTCAACTATTGTAATCAATGATGTGATTTGGGCCATATAGAGCTATTTTCAAACCTAATTATGACTATAAGATGTGATGGATCATTACATTGATATAAGTATAGTAGCATGGGGAAAGATTTACAACACACATTAAGGAATGCATATGCATTATAAGACATATGCACTCCTTAATAGATGTTATAATTCTTGCCCCATGCTATTATGCTTATATGAAGGTAATGAATCCATCAAATCTTATAGTTGGAATTAAATTTAAAAGGGGCTCAATTTGACCAGAATTAAATAATTGATTATACCAATTGACTAAATGGCTTAATCTATGATAAAAATAAGGATAATTTGTCCCTAAATCACATCTTATAGTTTTAATTAGGTTGAATGGGATCAAATTAGCCTAAATTACCTTTTTGATTAAACCAATCAACTCTTTAGTTCATTTTGTGATGAAATCGGGTTCAAATGAGCCTCAAATGACATCATATATAGTCAAAATTAGGTTCAAAAGGCTCAATTTGACCCAAATCACATAATTAATTACACCAACTAACTAATTGGCTCAATTCATGATGGAATCAAGGCTAATTTATCCAAAAATTACATCTTATAATTGTAGTTAGGTTAAAGGGGATCAAATTTGCCCTAATTTCCTATATGATTGAACAAATCTACTCTTTGGTTCATTCGGTGATGAATCAACCCTAACTCATATCGTATATAATTAAAATTATGTTCACAAGACTCAATTTCTCCACATCACATCACTAATTGAACCAATTAACTAATTGGCTCAATTTGTGATGAATTTATAGCTAATTGAACCCAAATCACTTCATATCATTGTAGTTAGGTTCAAATGGCTCATATTGGCCCCAATTATGTTTGTGATTGAATAATTGATTATTTGGTTTATTCTATGATGAAACTCGGTTAAATTGAGCCCCAAATAACATTATATACAATCATAATTAGGTTTGAAATGGGTTCAATTTGGCCCATATTCTATCACTGATTATACCAATTGACTATTGACTCAATATATGATAAACTATAGGCTAATTGAGCCCCTAATAACATCCTATAGCCATATTTAGGTTGAAGGGGCTCAAATTGACCATCATTATCTCTATGATTGAACCAATTAACTCTTTAACTCATTTTGTGATGACATTGGGACTGATTGATCCCCAAATCACATCCTATATAGTCAACATTAGGTTCATGGGGCTCCATGTGGCCCATATCACATCACTAATTACACAAGTTTACTAATTTGCTTAATATGTGATAAAATTAGGGATAATCTAGCTCTAAATATTATTTTATAGTCACAAATAGGTTGAAGGGGATCAAATTGTACCCAATTGCTTTATGATTGAACCAATCAACTCTTTGGTTATGGGGCTTAATTTTGTCAAAATCACATCACTCATTGCACTAATTGATTAGTTGGCTCAATTCATGATGGAATTAAAACTAATGTATCCCTAAATCAAATATTTTTATCATAGTTAGGTTTAAGAGGCTCAAATTGGCCCCAATTGCCTATAAGATTGAGCCAAAGAACTCTTTGGTTCACTCTTTGATGAATCAACCCCAAATCACATTCAATACAATCAAAAATAGGTCCACAAGGCTCATTTTTTCCCAAATAGCATCAGTGATTGCAGCCATTGACTATTTGGCTCAGCCCATGATGGAATTAGGGCTAATTGAGCCACAAATCACATCTTATAGTCACAGTTGGGTTGAAGGGAATCACATTTGCCTATTATTGAACCAATTAATTCCTTTGATCATTATGTGATGAAATTAGGGTAAATTGAGCCCCAAATCACATCCTATACTGTCAAAATCAGGTTGGAAAAGGACTCAATTTGGCCCAAATTAATCATTGTTTGCACCAATTGACTAATTGGCTCAATTTATGATAAAATTAGGGTTAATTGAGTCCCAAATCATATCCTATAGTCACAATGCTTGAATAGGATGAAATTTATTTTATTATTAAACTAATCAACTTTTTGATTCATTTTATGATGACATTAGGGCTAATTAAGACCCAAATCACTTCTTATACAATCAAAATTAGGTTAATAAGGATAAATTTGGCCCAAATCACATCATTAATTACACCAATCGACTAATTGGGTCAATTCATGATAAAATTAGGTTAATTTATCCCCAAATCACATCCTATAAAATTTTTAGGTATAAGGGGCTTAAATTGGTCCCAATTTACTCTATGATTGAACCAATTGACTATTTGGTTCATATTGTGATTAAATTGGTTTTGATTAAGCCCAAAATCACATCATATATAGTCAAAATTAGGTTCATAAGGATCAATTTGGCCCAAATCACATCATTTATTAAACCAATTTACTATTTGGCTCAATTCATGATGGAATCAGAGCTAAATTAGGCCAAAACCATATCTTATTATTTCAGTTAGGTTGAAGGGGCTCAAATTGGCTCCAATTGCTTCTGTGATTAAACCAATCTAATCTTTAGTTTATTTTGTGATGAATCAACCCCAAATCACATCCTATACAGTCAAAATTAAGTTCACGAGGTTCATTTTTTCCAATTTGTGTCATTTATTGCACCAATTGACTCAATTTATGATGAAATAAGGGCCAACTAAACCCCAAATCACATATTATAGTCATAGTTAGATTCAATGGGTTCAAATCAGCCCCAATTTCATTTGTGATCAAATTAATGAATTATTTGGTTAATTATGTGATGAAATTGGGACTGATTGAGCTCAAAATCCCATCCTATACATTTAGAATTAGGTTTTAAAGAGGCTCAATTTGGCCCAAATAATTTCACTAATTACACCAATTGACTAAATGGCTCATTTGTGAGAACATTAGGGTTAATTGAGCCCCCAATCACATCCTATAGTTTTAGTTAAGTTAAATATGCTCAAATCCACCCCAATTAGCTCTGTAAGTAAACCAATTAACTATTTGGTTCATTATTTTATTACATTTGGGTTGATTCAATCTAAAATCACAGCTTATATATTCAAAATTAAGTTCATGGGGCTCAATTTGACCCAAATTGCATAAATGATTATACCAATTCACTAATTGGCTCAATTCATGATGAAATCAGGGTTAATTTAATCCAAAATCACATCTTATAGTTTCGATTAGGTTTAAGTGCTTCAAATTGGTCCCAATCACCTCCATGATTCAATTAATTAACACTTCAATTCATTATGTGATGAAATTAGGGTTGACTGAGCCCCAAATCATATCTTTTACAATCAAAATTATGTTCACAAGGCTGAATTTGGCCCAATTCATGTCACTGATTGTACCAATTGACTAAATGGATCAATTTATTATGAAATTAGGGATAATTTATCCCCAAATCACATCACATCATTAAGAAACACCTTATATGGTACCCAAATATGTGTAATTTACCCTTAAACTATCACATAACATTATATCAATCTGTAATTCAATATTTTAAAAATAAATAGTGACATTAAATCACATAAAAATGAGGAATGTTGCTCAAATATTACTGATTCACTTTAAAAAAACCTTTTTTCTCAATGACATTCAATTGAAATTTAATGCCATTTATATTTGTTTCCCTTGAAATCAACTATCATTCTAATCATGTACTTAATTATGTGATTTCTCTATATAATTATATGTTATACAAAATCAAAAACAATAATAAATTCCATTACTTTATATGCATGACAAATGTCCCATTTTAAAGTTTTACACAAATTTGGATTTCATGCCCATATGCTCATGAAACCAATACAAACAACAACACGTACACATTATTGCCCATACTCATTTTTACACGTAAGTAATTTTCCTATGTGAAATTTCATATGCATGCCTATAGACTCAGAAATGGATTGGATTCCCCATCCTAAGGCATTGACGTAGACACACACAGTTGAATCAATGTTTTTGACTGAAAACTACAAAATTTAACTTCCACCATAAACATTATGATATTCCTCAAGATATTTCCTAAAAATGTGAATATGGCATTAAGAACACTCTCCTCTTTCTAAATATATAATTGTTGTTTTTTCACTAATTTAAGGTTTTCATCTATATTTATTTCTAAGTGTGTATTTTTTATGGCATTATATGTCACAACTATACTTGTCTATTTTTGTTTATGTATCTTTCATTTCCTTCATCCAAATTGGAAAAAAAAATAGGGTTACATACTTGGCCTAATTATACATACATTTAAAAAAAAATGATTTTTTAATGTAGTTAGGGGGTGCATGGTTGGCTATCCTTTTTTAAAATCATTTTCAAGGTTTGATTTATTTATTAAATTATTAAAAATGTAATCATTAACAAATTATACACACACACACACACACACAAACATACATATATGTGTGTGTGTGTGTGTAGGTTGAAAACTAGATTCTCTTTTCTAAATTTACACAAAATGATTTCAAAGCATACTAAATGAAGTTCAAAAAATGTTGGGCACATGGTTGGTTATCTATCCTATCTTTTCAAAAAATAGAAGCACCTCTTTGAATTTCAGTTGTTTGACCTACATATACTTGACCATTTAAAAACAAATAGTTTAGAAACTAGACTCAAAATTATATAATTCATGTTCTTATAACATCTTTAAATTTTAATAATATGTACAAGTTGAGGTTTCTCATTTTTTAGAAAAAAAATGTCCACTTAACACCCACTTTTGGCCCCCCAATTCCATGTACTTACCCTATGAGGCATCAAAAGTAAGGGGCATCGAGGAAAAGGTCTAGGATCATGAAACATACTCTCATGTCTACAATATATATCATCCCATAAACTAGGGATGATAGGTAAAGGGATCATTCCACTACACCATATATATGAGTTGTATAGGCCATGTGCCCCTTATGTGATTTTGTATCATATGGAATATTAGGGAATTTTATCATTGATTATATATGTGTCTCTATATACATGTGTGTAAATTGATATGTGAAATGTGTTTTATTTTATACACTCATAATGTATACACTATTTTTACAAATAAAAAATAAATAAATCAAAGCATATTATTACAAAAATACATTACACTAATAAATGTTTGCATCTTGAGGAGTTTTACAATGACAGAGTGGCAAAAAATAAGTAGGGTTCAATGTGTAGTGGTGATGGAGAATGAAGACAGAGAGGAAGGAGACTAGAAGTTAGTACGGGGTGATGCTTAGGAGATGAGGTAAGCTTTGATTAACAAAGGGGAGGTGTGGGTTCCAATCGGTAGTGGTGGTAATGGGAAGGGAAAAATAGTAGGGCAAGGCTCAGAGAATGTTGGAGGTTTTAGTTTTGAAGGAGGAGTTGAGAAAATTTCAGGGTTTTAAAAGATTGCAAATAAGTGTTTTTTGAATACATAAATAATCAAAATCCCTATCATTTTTTAATGACATATACAAGGAAATAATCATAAATTTAAACCCTTATTTATCCCCACAGCTTATCCAAAGGGATAAGGTGTCGGCTCTTGATTTGACTAAGAGTGGTGTAGGTGAGGATAACTTGCTTGAAATTATTTAGGCGGTTGTGGCAAGCTTGAAGGAGAGGATGGAAATCAGCCAAATTATGAACCTGGTTTTTTGGAGATGTGCCTTTTATTTTTCCTAATGATTCCTCAATGTTATAGATTCTTAATGAAACTATTCGAGCTATGGATTTGGAGACTGGATGCAAAACTCTAATTTGTAAATGTATGGGGAAGCATTCTTAATGGGAGAAGCTTTCTACTTAGGCTAAATAAGTTTGGCCTAAGCTAGTCGAGGTAAAAATATTTCTTCTTTTGAATGGTTTTTTCTTGATTATTTTTCATTTTATGGAGGATAAGGAGTTAATAGGGAATAATGACCCTTGGTTTTTGGGCAAGAAAGGTATTTTCATGTGCCCTTAGACCAGGTTCTTTGATCCAACTGTAATGGTGATTTTGAAAGTACCAATATGGATCAAACTATATAATTCTCCTTTAATTTTGAGTGATCCTCTTTTGCTCTTGAAGCTAGTTGAGAAACTTGGAATTTTTGTTAAATTTGATCAAGATTGAGTAACATAGTATCAGTTTGTTAGGGTGTGTATTTTGGCTGATTTTTCTAAACCCTTCTTTCACTATGTCAATATTCGATCTTCCTTCAGTTTGTAGACTCAATTTTTTGACTATGAATGGCTTCATTTTAGATGTTTTAAGTGCAATAAATGTGGGCATAAAGTGGTAGTTTGCCCTAGGACTTTTAGTTCAGATTTGGGTTCTACTCTTTTAAGAAACTGGGTAAGGAAGATTAAGTGTCCAAATTTTGATCTAGTTAGTAACTTTGAGAAGCTTGCTAAATCCTTTGTACACTCCCCTAAGTTTGGTTCTGAACCCTTGAAATAATCCTTTGTCTTGGTTACTAACATTTTAAGAAAGCTTAATTCCTATTATCTTGATAAGGATATGAAGTCTCCTTTGGTTCCAACCAAAGGTTTTTTTTCATATTTAAAGGAAAATCTACCAACAAATAGATCCCTCTTTGATGTTTTGGGTAAGTAAAATTATTTTTCAAAGCTTAGCTTAGAGTAGCATTCTCCTCTCAGTAGGAAGGATCCTAGAGTCAAGATGTGTTTAGAAGGTTTAATTTTAGAATGTGAGGGAGAATCCTCAAATATTTAAGATCGGGTTCAATAAAAAAAAGTAGGTTTTTTTCACTATTTGGGTAATAAGGATTCAATAGTCTCCTTACATGAAAAAGAAGTTGATGAAGTTGATGAAGAGGAATTCAATTCTAGGGAAGTCTTGTCCATCACTTAAAGTAATTATGTTTAAAAAAAACCAAACTTCTAGATAAAAAAGAAAAGAGGTAGGAAGACTGAAGGTAAAAGACTTCAATTAGAGAATTTGAATTCAATTAGTAATGGCTCCCAATGGACTATAGAAGCTTTGTTATCTAACATGGGTTGATGAACTCTTGATAGCTATGGATGAGTTTTTCAGTAGAAAATTCTCTTCTTGAGAGATGTTTTAGCAATTGTAACTGTGTCTAAATTATTTTTAAAATTTTTAATATTATCTCGAATGGTTCAGTTTGGCTAAATGGGAAACATCTATTAAGTATTTGGTTTGTTCTAATGGTATCATAAGAGATTTCTTTATTCTCATTTTATTGGTTTTTCTAGATCATTGGTTGATTTTTTATCATATTCCTTGTTGTATTTAGTCTTTCAATCCAAGATTTAAGTTTTTTTACTTTGTTTTTGCAAGGCAAGGGTCCCTCAAACCCTAAAATCTATCTAAAAAAATCGCATCTTATAATTGACACATGTTAAATGTTTACAATAATCAATATAAAATACAATGTAATTTGTAATAAAACAAATACAAAATCATAGAATCATAGCAAATAAATGAAGAATTTTAGGTAACAAATTAAATCCCTACTCACCCACTCCTATCAGAATGCATTAAGCTACTATCATTTTTCCAAAAAATATGAATTCATCATTAATAATTCCTTATGGATATTTAGAATAGAGATAAAGAATATATATATATATATATATATATATATATATATATATATATATATATATATATCATAAGAAAAAAAAAATATCAAACCAAAAAAAATGCAAGAATAAAAAGCACAAAAAATGAAAATGAGTGAAAACAAATCAAATTCCATATATCAATTTTGAAAGAAACGAAGGAATATAAGGAAACAAAATCAAAACACAATAAGCATAAATACATGCAAAGTCAATGAAATTAAAAGAAAAAAATGTCAATAAAATTTAAAGCACAAGCCAAACAAACATGAAATCATAAAAGAAACAAGGCATGAGCACAAACACAAATTAGATTTGACAATCATTGAAGATATAAGGATATAAGACCTCGATGATGTTAAAAAATGTTCCAGTCAACAAATCAATTTATTCATTTATTATGAAAGTCACAAATTGAATTTTATAAGTTTAATCATGAGAGTCTCAAACATGTTCAAGTATGAAGGGTATTTTATTACCAAGTAAACAAATTATATTCTTTCAACCATTTACTAAGCAGATTTAATATATTTTTTATTTTGATATAAAATGTTATCAACTTACATAAAGGAGAGATACAAACTAATATTATTATTTTAAATTTTAAACTTAAATTTAAATTACATCTCCATTGAATATAAAATGTAAGAAATTTGTTAATGATATTGACTCCAATTGTTAATGATATTGAATAAATGTAGTCACGAAATGTCATGTAATCCCAAAATTATCGAATATAAATTGTAATCAAATTACAAAGTGAATAATTTTATTAGCTAACATCATCATGAATCAATTTTTTAATAAAAATAACTCTCAACTTGAAAATAATAAGCACAATTCTAATCACTCTAAACTATTTTAACAAACAAAAAAATAACTAAACAAAAAATAAGGACTAAGAAAAATATCAAGCAACTAAATCAATGAATTAAATCCAAGTTAAGTGAAATATTAAAACTATTGTTAGAAAAATACATTTAACATAAAGATAGTAGAAAGAGTGAGATAGAATTAGAATCCATATAATGTAGAAAATAAAATATTTTATTGATGTGAAAACTTGAATCATTGACAGAAATGTATGTTTATTTTAAATAAGATTATAAATGTATAACTACAAGTGAAAGATAATAATGTATTATAGAATGAATCATACAAATTATTCATTAGGTAAAGGTATGGTGCAACAACAATGGATATGTATATGATTACAATTAAGTGACTTTGTAATCATCAAAATATCAATTATGAAATAAATTTTAAATAATTAATATGATTTAATAAATAAATTTGGATATATCTTAATGTCTCAAGTAAATAACTCTACCATTAAGTAATGTAACATTATTCTTCCTACAAGAAAATATCAACTCGGATGAATAATCACCACAAAAACTTGGGAAGTATGAAAATAACATATCTCTAATGTATGTATGAGACTTCTCTCTTGAAAAGAAATCATCTAATTCCTTTATAATATTCAATGATCCTTTATATTAGGTATAACTTAACAAGAGTAACATGACTTAAGTGTACACTTATTTCTAACAATAGAAATATAAAATAAGATCACTTTAAAATAACTTAAGTGACTTAGGACCAGTTTAAGACAAATATTTTAAAAACTAAAATGCCTTTTCAATATGTAAAGGTAAGTTAAATAACACAAATAATATTTTTGAATAAATCATCGATACATAATTATAATGACATAAAATAATCAATAGATGAGAAACCACTGAATCTACATTATAGCTGAATTGTTTAAGGAAAAAACAATTATACCTTCTCTTTTATAATGGCACTGTAAAAGTTTTGATGATTTCAATAAAATTAATTTAATTCTATTCCATGATCAATATTTATCCATCTAAACTCTACCATTTTCATGATCAAAGCATGCCAAGAAGTTTAAAATCAATCAGCAACAAATAAATTGTGAGAATCAGGAAAAAAATTGCCATGAATTATTATATTAAATTAACTTCAAAGTAATCAACTAAATGTAATCATAAAATACATTTGAAATACTTTGATTAATCACCAAAATATTAATTCAATGAACATATATAAATCAAATGATCAATATATCCTCTTTAAAAATTATGAAAACACAATTAATTATAGAAACTTAATTTTGGTATAAGCTTTATAATAGTGATGTTAATAGCTTACTTATTTTTGCATATGGATCATTTTTTTAATTAAATTATTATTGGAATATTTATTTTTATTGGGATCCATATGTTCTTTCTCTCACCTTATCATTTAATCCATTTACTTAGAAACCTTCAAGATCTATGAATTGTTTACTTCAGGGTGATTTCATAAGTTGTTACATTTATTTAGGATCACGTTTCTAAAATTGTCATCACTTGACCATTATTAGGAGAGACTGATAGTGACATGAACATTATCAGATAAATATGATAGTGATAATATTATTTGTCGTATCATTTTTCAATATCTTTCCTCTGAATCATATTTTTTTTAGTCTTATTTGTCAATTATCATGCTTCTATGATGTTGACTTGAATGCTAATAGGTCTTAAATTGAATTCAATAATTATATACATACAAAGGTAACTTAATGAATTTATGGGACATCAAGTGCGATCAAGCATCACTTAGTTAAATCAAGAGGCAATTACAAGGATGACATCCATTTATTTTTTTACACGTTGTTGTATATGTTTACCAAGAGAAAGACATTGCATTAGTGAAATAGTATATAGATCTCAACCTAGTTGACTCTTGCATCTCATATCACATGGATAAGGGAGGTGATTAGCATATACATAGGATTTAATTTCAACTTGCATGAGTGTTTAGTTCCAATATTTCAAACAAAACCTACCCTAAAATAGGGAGGGAAATGACTAAGGCAAGCCCGTTCATACAAAATCAAAAATTTGATGGCCTTATAAGGTATTCTTGTTGTAGATTGGAGCTCAAGGAAAATAATTATTATTATAACATCTGTGATCATCAATTTTAAAATATGATAAAGGGTTTTAGGCATCATATTTTATGAAGGGTTTTATTAAGTATCAAATCCATCACTCCTAATCTACCACTTTCACAGTAGATTATCACAATCAGAAGGGTTTGATATTAGTATATCACTATCAAAGGGTCTGATCCTAGTCATATCATTGATCACTATCTACTTTTCATATGCTTTTTTACACAATTACAGGGTCTCATTTTTGTTAATTTCATCCTTTGTTAGAACTTCGGTGAATCAAATTATAGTTATCTTAGATATACACCTCCCCTTTTAATAAAAGAGCATCATTAGTTAGTTCAAATTTTGGATTGTTCATGAGTCTTCTATGTCTTAGGATTATTTATATATCAATAAATAATAATTTATAGGAAGGTGGATGATTTTATAGGTCTATAAACCAAGTTCTTGAGTTTCCCACCAAAACAGTCAATTTAAAATTTTGAATTTCTTATAAGACTTATAGTGATCTATTTATACTTTGGTTAGCTTCTAATTATGTAACTTCATTTGTTTAGGGATAAATTATATATAAGGATGATTATTAGTATCTTATAACTTTCTTAGTCATGATTTCCATGTTTCAATCTTGTTTAATGTCTAAACATGTTGATCTATCAAAACCTCTACATGCATTGGAGGAAATCAAGAAACAATTAGAGATATTCTAGGAGTTAAAAAGTGTGAAATGGCTCGAAAAGAGTCTCATTCAGGGTAGACATAGGTGGAGATAATGATAATACAATAAAATAATCAATAAAATTACCAAAAACCTAAGAAAAATATTTTGTTTTGTTGTAGGTGTGAACTAGATGTATTATCTTATCAAGAAATGAATAAATAGATACTTTGTTAAGTCTATGTTGGATATTGTGAATTTTGATATATGTGAGGGAGTGAAACATTAATTCTTAGTCACTATTTGGTGTCATATTAATTTATTCTCAGGACAAAACAATGCAAGATACAATATCATTCAGAAATGAAGAATTCTATGTCGACAAAGTCAAGAAATAGGGCTAATAATGTCTTTTGAATATTGTTAAGCTTTATCTAAGCTTATATACATTGTTCTTAATAGTTAAAGATATTTATTTATAGTAAGGAACCTCTGAAACACTTTCAAGTGAGCAAATTGAACATAAGTTCTCATTCAAACTACACAGTCTTATAAAAGAGACCTAAAACTCTACAAATCTGTATGTTTAGACCTTGTGGTGATTGTTACAGGCCACAACACTATTGTAAAAGTTGGAATAAGGTAAGGTAGACCTTAAACCAAGTCTTATAAGTGTTTTAAATTCTTATAAATTCAAATTAGCCCATTTTGTAGGCTCTCGGGCATCTACAGGCCTATCAAAACCTAGATTAGGGTTTTGAAATTAAAAAGTGAATAACTCTTAATTCCACCCTTTAAATTATTTTAAACTTTTTAATATAATATAATTTATTGTGATCTAATATATTATGAAGGTTTTAGGATAACAACTTTCCATAAAGTATAGAAATCAAGAAGTGCTTTTGAATTAGGCCTAAGGAGATCTAATTGCCAGGAAGCTTGTGAGAATTGAGGGATTCCCCTTTGGAGTCTTGACTTGAAAATTTGTGTGAAAATGTAAGGGATTAATGGATAATCAAAAATATCTTTATTTTGTCTTGAACCACTATAAATTGTTCAGACCTACAAGCTTTGTGCTAAAGAAGGGCTACCAGAAAGTAGGCTTTAAAGAAGAGACTTATATTTGGATTATGTAAACTCTCTCCATCTGCTTCACCTTTCCAATTTATCAATTCATTGTAATTTCATTTATTTTGAAATAAATTAAAATTTGGGTATTTATATATCATTTTACTATATTCATACCATATCTAAAAAAATCCCTTTTTTATTGGTTTAGTATGGTGTTCTTTACCCCTATAACCATCGCCAATTAAAAAATAGTTTAATGCTGAAGGAAATATACCAACATTAATCTTTCATAAAATATAATTAAAAAAAAACATGTAATCTAAAATACCTAAAGGAAATAAAATTCATTGAAACTAGCATATAGCTAAGTCCTGGAAGTACCAAACATCTAAATTGAAAGAAAGTTCCATTTCTAAAACTAATTCTCAATCCCAAGAACTCAATTATACAAGTTGACATCATCATTGGTCAAATCAATAAGGGTGATTCCATGTTGGTTAGTCTAGCACTCCCTAAAATCATATGGCATATCTTCAATCATATTTGTGAATTAAAATTTCATCCTCATCAATTTTAATCTTAATATTTTTCTTGAATTGGGAGGCAAAATTAGGGGGAAAAGAGGGCCGACAAATTTTAGAACCTGAAGGCCACAACATCCCACACTAGAATCATCATGTGGATAATGGGAGATAATATTAGTATCATAAGGAATAACATGAGGACTACCATCACCAATAATAAAATAATTAAAATCATCTATATGAGAAGAATATTGTGCAACAAGAAAGTCTCAAGACATAGAAGATGTATTTTGAAGAGGAGAACTCATAAGACAAAAACTACAAAATTAGTGTTTAAATGATCAATTCAAGGACATTTCTAAAATATTACAAACACATTCTTTTCTTGCACCAAAATGCTATGAAATCCTAGCACCCTTGCCTTGTCCGTGCACAAATCTAAAAATCATGTGAAACTCTTAGGGAGGAATATCTTTCAGTGGAAATTTTCTCTATCCTATTTGACCCCTAAAGGCCTTTTCTATACTTCTACTTCTGCCACTACAAGACCCACTTTATTATTTATTAGAGGAAGGAAAATTTCATGCATTATATCCCCTTGAGTTGGGTATGCCCCAACCATCACTACCCTAACCATACATGCTATAACTGTCATAACCCATTTTTGACAATGGTTGAAAATACAAATCATTTAATTGAATAAATATTAATTAAATTTATTTTAACTATTTTTTATGGTTATAATGATTATATCATTTGATATAGATATGTTTATTTTGACTAAATATATTTCATTTAAATATTTTTAGTTTAATACAAATTTTGATTGGGTAATAATCATATCATTTAATATATTTATTTAATGAAAAATTATAGCACTCCTTGTATTTTCCTTTATCACTACTACTTATTTTTATAATTGCTTTTATCCACTTTTTGACAAAGACTAACTATCCATTATTTAATGATGTGGATGTAGGGTTAAACCTTGAACATAGTGGCAAGGCTAGAGGGAGAGTGTCATTGAGGAAAGGTGTAACAAATATGAGATGGGCATCTTGGGGAAAAATGAAAGAGAACTCACACACCATTTGTTATAGCTATTTCGTGTTTTCTTACTTTGTATTAGGCTTTTCGTTTCATTATTTGTGTTGATTCATACCTTGTAGCCATAAAATGTATTATCGCATTATATTTCCTTAATGATTATTTTGAAGTGTTCTTTAAGGTTAAATTAAGACTCTTATGTAAGTTTTTTATATCCTTTGTGCATAAAGTAGACCTAAAGGCATATTGGTGCAAATTGACTAGGCTAAATTTATCAAACATAGTCTTGCAACATGGTTAAATTTTACCAATATTTAGTCAATGAAATATTAATCCTAGATATCTCTACCTATGGTTATGAGGAATACAATCCATCACTTGGGAATAGTTTATAAATTATGTGTTGGTAACTAAAAATCCTTACCATTTTTGGGGCATAAGTTTTTAGGTTGTGGAGGATATTTATGGCTAATATTTGAGAGCTAATAGGGTTTATATGACAATTTTACATTTATTCATAAGCATGTTTGCCACTTAACTTAGTATTATCAACCTCAATGTTGCATTAGGGGTTTGAAATAAGGTTATTTGTTCTAGTATAAAGACAACCTCTTGGATTTAAGAAATGAGATAATATAAAGGGATTAGGGGAAGGGATTTTCATTGTGGAGGATTTTTATGAAGGTTTTAGTGTATTTTGAGATCGCGAGTTCACCATACTCAGGCTAGAACACTGTAACCCATTATTGTGAGACACATGGGCATGTTTTTTGTGATCCTCTAAGCCTCTTCCTTGTGAAAATGAAATAGGTATTTTATTGTATTTTTTTATTTGAATAAATATTAATCAAGGCATATATATCTTAGATAATATCTAGACTATTATTTTGCATGGTTGAATATTTTTTCCTTACAAACATAAAACAACCTTATAGGTGAAAACAACCATATTACATATAAATAATGTGATTTAGTAGGATTATTATAAATCCTAGGGGCCCAAGATAAATATTTCAATTGAGGCCATGTGTCCTCGATTTGATATGGTTTTCAAACCTTAGGTTAATGGATCTAATAAGAGAAAGTTAATGGAATATGGAACCCTCAATTTGAGGTCTTATTATGTAGATTTTCATGGTGTAATCGAGCTATGTAATATGAAATATTCACATATAAATGGAATTTTTCATTGGGATGCATCTTATATATATGTGCAAATGTATGGAAGCCCCAATTCGACATTATTATACACCAATACTACCCATGTTATTCTCATTATTAATAACACTATTCTAGCAAGTATTTATGTTGAAAAAATTCTCACTTGATGTAGTTAGAAAGATCGTGGAAGAGATGTTTTCATTGTGTTTTTATTATCATTGGAGTCCAAATTTGGGCATATGAGTTTTATGGTATATCTAGTTAATCTTGGCTTATAACACATACATTTTGTTGAGGTAAGGGTGTAGGGATAAACTTGTGGTTTGGATGTTGAAACCCAACCTAGGGTATGACTATGGAAAACACTTAGGATATGACACAAGGGCTTTGAATGTTGTATACTTATGGTTCCTATAAAATACCTAAGGTAGATTTATAACCTACATATCTTGGTAGAAAATTCTAGTTGATAAATATTCTTGTAGACATTTGTAGCAAGTTCTTGCATTAATGTAAAGGTGCTCAAAAAATCATTACATGTAATTGAATTAGCTAAGAGAGGATTGTGTTACTTCATTATTAATATAGTGAATTGAAGTATCATTTCCTTTATATAATCCTAGATCTAGTAAAGGTTGCTACTTTTCTAATGTAAACCTTAAGTATCCTTTCCATATTTGACATAATTGAGTTGTATATGTGAACTTTTTTACCTCTCAACGTGATAATAAACTTATCTTATTTTCTATGTGAATGTTATGGTGGAAGATATATCTACAAACACACTTTTTTCTAACTTTTGTTGGTTGAGTTTAGATATTAGTCCTCGAGAGGTATTTCCCTATGCATGCCTAATTTAACTCAGGGATATGAAGTTGCTTTGTTTTCCTTCTGTTAAACATACCATTATTAGATTGATTTGGTAAGTAAGGGGGAAAGCATGGGATGCAAAGAGTCACCTAGGGAGAGGTGAACTCTCCACATCCCAACCCTCCTTTGCTGAATAGTGTAAGTAGATAGCTATGGATTGTTATTCAACATTGCCTTATTATCTATTAAAATGCAAACATATGCTACCATTTATTGATCATTTGTACAAGCACATTTATAATTATGTTACAATTAGAAAACCTAGTATATAATGGTTACATGCTTGTATTATTATAATAATATGTTATGCATATAACTCTTGTGATATTTGATCATAGAGAAAAGATTGTATCTCCACAAATTGGTGAAATTAGATTGTTTTAGGTAAGGATATTTACTCAACCTCTATTTTATACAGAGGTAACATGTTAACTCTGGCATGCATGTTGATGAATCTGAGTCATAATACATGATAGAGTTGTGTTATATATTATATGTTTTATATTTTAATTTAGGATTTTTTTAAAGTAATATTTGGTATATTAAGATTAAAAGAATGTGATGGTCGATGCATGTTATTGGGAATAAAAATTATTCATATTAATATCCTTTTTTAGTGATATACTTTCATGAAAAAAAGATATGATTTTGTGATCCATGTTTCTTTCTAGGATGCCTTGATACTTGGATAGTTAGTAATGTCCATGAGGTCTAGAAATGTTATTATACTAGAGGTGAAATTAATAGGTGGTACATAAGTCCATGGGAGATATGCTTTCATAGACTTCCCCAACACTCCAAACCCCACAATATTTTAATATGAACTCTCATTCATACTATGTTTTATGCTATGTTATTGGCCTAATTAGAATAAATGAACTAACTAGTGAGATTTGGTTGGGTTAGGAAATAATTTCATAATTGGGTTTCATTAGCTCTTGTTTTGAGATAGTAGTAGATTTAATTTTATGTACAATATTTTGTAATTTATATATTATTGTAACCTTACCTTTGTTTTTCAATTATATTTTTATATTGCTCGATATCCATAACCCGATGATTGGAAATGTGGTTATTACAATAATGTATAGAAATATTAGAGGTTGTGGATTTTTTTCCATGGAACCAAGTTTGATGTACTAATACCAAGAATAGATGTATGTCACACCCGTAGCCGTTGTTTTCAATTACAAATGTTTACATTAATAAGTTACTATTATAGTATAAAAATATGGTTATAAGCCCACTACACCTAGTACTTATTTCCTAATTGGGCATATTTATTGTAAACTATAGAATTAGTTAGGAGAATACATGACCATGATTCTGCATTGACAAATATGTAGGTTGTTCAAGTTAATAGGCTTAGGTTTAGGCTACTAACTTCACCTTTTTTAGATAGTTAATAAGAACCTTATAATTTTTTAATATGAATATGCAATTGAGATCTAGATTGAACTAAGATGGATTTAATTCATTAAATTTCTATTTATTGATGTTAGTATGGTTATGTAGACACCTAATATTGGTACAAGCCATGTATTCATAGTCATGTTGCATTTTTGTACAATAGTTTCATTTGTTTATGCTTGGATCTTATTAGTTTCTTTACATTCACATTAACCCTTTATATTCTTGCATATTCCACATTTTATTTGTGTGCTTTGGGATATAGTTAGTTAGTATACAATTCATATTGATCTTCATTTTCTTAGATTCACCATATTAACTATTTTTACACCACATCATGTTTTCTCGTGCCTTAATTATTAAAATTCACACCTTTTTATTATTGGCCTACATTCGAATATGTGCAAATTTGAATTCAAATATCCCTATATATACACATATACCCAATGCCATTTCATAACTAGGCACATTGATCATATCTTTCACACATTGTTTATGGAGATTACACATAATATTATTTCCCCTTGCCATCTATTAAATTCTTATGGTTGTATATTTTTACTAAAAAGGGTTATATTAATGATCATTTATTATTCATTTACTTCTAAAATAAAGAGAACGTGAAGGCGTCTCTTACTTTGGAATGGGACACTCACACACACTAGAACTACATAGAGCACTGATTAGGATACAATGATATGTAGTTACTACCCTCATGAGGGCTTGGGTTAATTTAATTTTCACATGATTTTATTACTTGGTTTGTGTTAGAGTTACTTCAAAGGATAAGTTTTCAAACATATACACACATCAATCCTACTCATCAAATAATATTTTTAAATTTTTGTTACTCACAAAGGATCTAAAAAAGTTTTAGACCCCAAGGATTTAGAGAACCATTTTTAGCATTGCCTAACAAGATTTGGTAGATATTATCACATTTAATAGTTGTAAATGTCCAATGATTTTTTTAATGGTGTAAAACCTAGTCATCTTCTTTGTTCATTGTCATATTTTTCAAATATATTTTGAATTACATTAGAACTTGTTTCTCACATTTATTAGTCACTATATAAACACACATGAGTTACATTCAGGTACACATCTCTGTATTCACCTCTTCCCATCATACCTTTTAAATTTCCAATCAATTTAGGTATTTTTCATTATTTTTTCACCTAGGCAAGTTTGTTTTATTGTATGGTGCAATCTTTAGTTCGATTTTCCCTATGCCATAATTTTAAAAAATTGGCATAGTGTTTTGAACACTTATGCTCATTTTTGTAAAATAATATCGTGAACCCCTCCTTTTGAAATCTAACCTTAAGGTTTTCATGATCTCTTTATCTATAGGTTTTTCATTTTATGATTGTTTCATATTTTATTTATCTAGGGTTTTTATTGCAATATCATTAACCCTAGCTTCTTTTATGTTCCTTACATTTTCATGTCATGATAGTTAATAAATCTACATCTATAATACATATTATGTGAAGTTATATATTGAATGGTGCAAATATTAGTTTGATTAAAATTACTTTACTTGTTACTCGCGTTTATTTGAGAAATATAATGGAAATTGTTAATGAAATTCATGTTCTTTTTATTGTTGTTAAAAATTCAAATGGTATAAATTTGAATGATGAAAATGCATATGTTGAACATGATAATACAAGTGTGATTTAAATTATTTTTATGATAATGATATGTATAACAATGTCATTAATGATAATGAAGCTAGTGGATCTCATGACATACATAATGATCGAGTAGATCAAGCAAGAGTTAAAATGTTTTCTTACTTTATACAAATGGCTAGACATTGTGCTTATCAATTGAGATACATACTACTTGTGTTAAAAGACTATAAAATAAAAATTGGCTAAGGAATATACACCTAAGATTGAACATGTTACAGATAGGTCTTTAAATGTTTCTATTTCACGCACTAAAGGTTCCCCTTCTACATTAGGTTGTGAGGTTAGTATTTTTATTGACTTTTCAAACTACATATTTTGTTCATGGTATTGCTACAAACACAATATTGTCTATTCCCATGCATGTTACTTATATTTTTTCTATTATACATGCTACTACATCTTCATTGATTTAATAAGCTCTTCAATATATGCAATTACCAATTCAAAAAAAAAATCAAGGCTCCCAAAGACGTAGGCACATAATTACTTTTCATGAGATATTACACAACTCATTGGATCATGACATATTTATCTACCCTTTGCCTACTAGTTTTGATGTGCCTAAGTTTGAGATTTTAAAATTCAAGGGTGATCATGCACATCATATTCATTATTTCTATCTTCATGCTTTAATTTTGTATAAAATGATTGATTGTTGATTAAGATCTTTCTTAGAAGTCTCAAAGATTAGGCCTTGGATTGGTTTTATTCCCTACCTTTGGGATATTTGTGTCAATTGAAATGTTTCTGAAAATATTTTTTTAGCTCAGTTTTCCATCAAAATTATCCAAAATTTCATGTTGTTTCAACTAAATTAATTTTAAAAAGGGATTAATAAGTTTATTAGTGAGTATGTGCTTAAATCTAAAACTATGCTTCCTTGATAGTGTGTTACAAAGTATTTTCTCTAGCATTAAGCCTATACATATCAAAGACAAAATAATGTTTAATATGTATCCATATTTTTACGTGCTTTTTCAAATAATTTACACTTATGAAATTAAACTTTTAGAGGTCAACATGTGTATATATGTGGTTAATGCCCTTATCTCTAGTGGTTTGCAATATCAAGGTAAATGAACATTAAATTCTAAGGATAATGATACTAATCCTACTTTTCAAGGTAAGAAAGAGGTCAAAATGTAGTAAGCATGGTACTAAAACCACCTGATAGGTGTCCTTCCTTATCAAAATCATAGACATATTACAAGTCAAGCCTCTTCACCAAGTGCTTAAATGATTGTTTGATTGAAATATGATTTCTTTACCTCCTCCATGTGAGTTGGACATATCTTGGCCTTTATCTAAGAATTATGACATGAATACATATTGTGAATATCATAGAACTTTGGGTCATGTAACTAATAGATTTTTTTCATTAAGACACAAGATTCAAGATTTAATTGGTATCAATATTTTTTAAATGGATGTTCATGATACTACATTAAGAACATTTTCCCCACCAAATCAACATTTGAAAATATTTAATAATCCACTTTCGAATCATGATACTAAAAAATAAGATAATGTTCACATGAAAACACTTACACAATAATCAACAGATTATAATACTCATATCTTGATGGTTTCATAGGTATCGTTACAGAATATGTTGCTTATATAGTATTATATTACCATGAGATTCTAATTGAAAACTCCAACAACAATACACTATTTATACAAGATTTCATTCATTACAATCATGAATTAACAAATGACATTATGGTCGATAATGGTTCAAAATTAAACTTGTGCACAGTGTCATTTATTATTAGTACAGGGTGCATACAATAATTGTATATTTTATAACAATGGTTCTCAATGGTTATGATGGTCTTATATGGACACCTTTTGGGGGTATCACATTACCTATCATCATAGGCTCCAAAACCCTTTTATAATTATTTCATGTATTACTGGATAATGGGACATGTGATTTATTACTTGGATGCCCATTGCTTAATTAAATGACAGTTATCACATCCAAGTTACACCAATATATTAAGCTTGTGCATGATAAAAAATATAATTACTATTCAAGGCACATCTTATGAGGCACATAATGTTTAAATAATTTTAGGTGTAAGTGATCTAAAATATTTTAAAACTAGAGCTAATCATATTATGTTAAATATATTAATAATGTATTAATCTAAATTGAAATTTATAATCTAGATATTACACCATGATTTATTTATTTTGTGATTAATGTGATCTAAATAAGATAAATCTCTGAATATTCAAAATTTATAAGATAGGGAAATAATCATAAATATATAAATTTAAAAGACTATGTATATCACACTAACTATAATTGTAATGGACAAAGCAATACACAATAAAGTCACTTAGGTTAATTATGATTTATTTAACTCATCTTGTTCATCATTATCCTCAAAATTGATCTATTTATACTTCGTGACCATTCAAATTTGGAAACATGAGCTCAAAGCCTACACAAACATTATTGGCAAAGCTCATACCCCTATAACAATTAATATTATCCAATACATTATAGTATTATCCTAGCTAATTGTAAAATTTGATGTTGCCTCAAACCATTGCGCTTGCACCTGTAGATATCTCTTATGTGTGCACTTTTATTCAGTTTTATGCATTGATCCCTATTTTTGTTAGAGTATGTAGGATTATCTAGTTATCATCCAAATAATTTAACAAGGAAATGCAAATTAAATGTGCACAACACAACACAAAATTAATGTGGGAAAACTTTTATGAGGTAAAAGACCCACAAAGCATATATCCATATTTGAGAAATAATTTACACCTAGTAACATCCTTTTCACTTCACTTATTCTCTTTATTTAAATCCTTGATAATATTATACCAATTACACTTTCCCAAATTTTATAGGTTTCTATCCCTCACAAGCACACCTAGGGTTTCATGTTAAATGAGACTGATTTTTGGAGTTGTGTGCATCATTAAGGTTCAAGATCGTAGACACACAATATATATAAATTGGTGAAGGTGACCATATGGCCACACTTCCTCATTTTCATAGAGGCTAGTACCAAAAAAAACAACTCAATATCAATCGATGATAATGACCTACATTAATGGAATTAATCCTCCATAGACAGAGATATAATTCTTAAATTGATTGAATCACATGACTACTTTTATTTGATGTCCACTCCCAAAATATAGTCATGATTAGATAGTCGACCATCAAAGATAAGTACTCATTCCTTTATTGTACTTACTATATTTAGCATATGTCACTTGTCAAATCATTGTAATTAGTTTCAATATTTTACATTTAGATGTATGCTTAAATTCCATATCTATCGATCTAAATTATTCTACTAGTTTTTATCCTATTAGGGTTGCAAAACCAAACTAGGGTAAAACATATTGGTTAACCCATAAATATATAAATCCACCCTTCCAAGGTTTGATATTTTTTGTCTTGGGGTTTCAAAATCCATTTCTAATTTCCATAACAAAGCAATCATTTTTAGATTTTTTGTCCTAGGTTTCAAATTTGATTTCTGATTTCCATAAAAAGTAGATTTTCACCTTTGGCCCTAGCCTTCCACACACTTACATTATCCCATCCTATGCCATCCAGGAAGGCTAGTTCCCTTCTCCCTCTAAAATACAATGTTAGATTAAGTGGGACCCATATAAAGCATATGTAGTTTTCTTCTACTTCAACTATAATGGATACAATGAATGTTTCATCTTCTATTGATGATGTAATTATTCATGAATATGATAAAATAGATGATTAAGTTGATATGTCTCCATTATAACATGATAATCAATATAATCAAAATGAACATAATAATCAAGATAATTATGAGGGCCTAGATAGAATTAATCCTAATGAACTTAGTGGGGTAGGTCCTGATGAAGTTAAAGCCTTATCCAATTTTCATGAAGGATTATGTCAATATCCTAAAGACATGGGTAGCATCATCCAATTGATCCTAACATTTAAGGCATCACACCAAGTTAAGCTTGTTACATCCCTAATTTAATATCCCTTTACTATTATCATTTTGAGTTAGTACTTCCAAATCAAGTGTTCAGACCTCTACTACTAGTACTATCCCTACACCTACACCTATAATGACATATGTGACATCCACCCAAGGTGTAATAACCCCACTGGGAGTTAAATAGAAATACGTGATTTTTTAAAAAACACATTTACCATAAAAATATTTCACCATGAGAATCTAAGCAGTGATCATACAAAATACTATAAGTGTGTTACTTACAATTAAGCTTGTGACATCTAATATTCATTGATAACTATTAATGTATGAAAACACATCATAATATAATCATAGAAAGTAATTACAAATAGCCAGCCACTGGTGGTACAATACACAACCACTGCTGTCAATCCATAATAAATAAACAATTATAATTCTTCATGATAATGTTTTCAATATTAAATACAATATAATACAATGTACAAAAACTAAGATACAAGGCTCCTCACAACATGAGTTCCTCGGTCTCTCCAATATTTGTGCCAATCTCAAGAGTCATCTCAAAAATAGTACTATTGTACGGAGGGAGAGCATTATTTAATCACTTTTACACACTATGGACCAATGATCCCCCACACTAATCCCATTAGGGAATGGCCCTCCATGAATTATAAGATAGTGATGGCACAGGAATCTAGAGAAACAAGTAAGTACCCATATGTTGTATGATTTTTAAAACTAAACATGCAGTGTAACATAGAAAAACCATTATATTTTAAGATATTCACAAACATGTAAATCATACTCATCAAATGATAATGTCTCACTAAACATACTTTTCATAGAATATAAATTAATAGTGATTTATAGATCAATCAAATTCATACACACCACTTGATCGGATTGCCCTCATTTGGCATTGTGATACTAGTAAACTAGTGAAGTTCATCTCACACCTTACTCGATATCATAAAAGTGACATTGGTCAACATAATTTAACCCCTAGATTCATTCAATTTACATCCTACTAGTAATCATATCACATAACATGTTAAACATTGGAGTAATCAAAGCATACATTTATTGCATCAAACATATAAATGAATCTTACATTATTATCTATCATATACTATAATAATGACTATAGTTTATACTACCTAGGTAAAATACACATTTAAATACGGATTCCAACTATCATAATTAGTTTCTAAACACACTACACCCCATGATAACCCATATTACCATAGTCTAGTATTCTAAGACGTAACTACTAGTTTTACACAATCATCCATATAAAGTAGTCTTAAATACATTGAAACATAAGCTTCTATTCAAGCAACTAGATATAACAAAGCAAGTCACAGTTTCCATGAAACACATAATAGTCTATCCTATCATTTGTTATACTCTTAAAGGTTGTATACACACATACATAATGTCCTATTAACTATCATAAAACATACTATTCAAAGTAATAACCAACACACATATATTTACATAGGTGTGGGTCTAGACATAACAATTATAGTATGTACCATCCGGGTATAACATAATTTTATATTGTATTGCTCTATGACATCTCATAATATCATATATAATTTTGCATGATCACCCTACTCAATCATGAACAAATAATCTTACACTCATAAATAATAATCAAGCAAGTACAAGATTATACCACTCATGAATACCCTAGATTATATTGCAAATTAGCAATCAAAAGAAACATAATCTTTAGGGACACACCATGTTGCACTATTTTATGCTAAATATGTTTACACACTTGTACATATTAATACTCTTATAATATGTACCGCACACAAGTTTTCAATACTATCCACATATATACTAAAAGTCATTTATGACACAAGTTAAGGTTTTACAAGATTTCTACAATCAGTACTTCCATAAACCTTTAAGATATAACTTGATTACTATAGTCATTTAGACCTCTCTATAAATTAATATTATGTTCTCACTATTTACTGTTAGTTCTCAACATAGAAGAAAATAACCTCTAACTTAAAATCAACATATAAGGCATTCATAAAGTTCTTTTTATGTGTTTATAATCTATATAGTCTATGCATTTCATCTTTATATGATGCTATATATTTGACCCTATTGACATGTTGGTAGCATAACACTATTATGCTACAAATATACTACTTGGTCTCTACTAGCATTTGAAGCATAGCCATAGTATAGATTTAGATCATGTGATTATATCAATCATGGATATAGTATTAACAATTCAAGAGTATAGTAACATTACCACATAAATGTCTATCTTTGCTATTGTTTACACAAATTATAATGATATTTCTAAACTATATAGCATTATTCATCTCTCTAATAATCATGTACATCTATGTATATCTATCCCTAAGCACAATCATCATGTAACTTTGGTTCTTAAGGATAACTAATCGTATCTCCATCTACTGATTTACAAAAGATTATCTTCTACAAAGTAATCACATATTACTTATCTACAATTTATGTATATGATTGTGCTATCATATGTCTTTGATATAATCACTATATAATCTCAACTATTATTAACTTGCTAATAATTGCATGTATCCAAAGTCCCATGGCTTTTTTATAAGAATAAATGAATTTGAATAGTGAGCATCTAAAAGACATGCTAATTACCCAAAGGGTAAACATATGATTTTATATAGCTAACTTTATACAATAATCCAAGCATCTCGTTTGTAGAGGTAATGTTCAACTGTTCACAACTAGTTATATATAACTATTGTTGGCGTACAAGTTCCTAGATTTACTACAGGTTTTATCCATCCAACTATCATATATCTTGAATGTGATATAGAATTTCATTTACAAGTTATAGATAAAAATACCATCTATGTATACTATGTTAAATGTTTTAAGTTTAGTTTAAAATAATCATAAAATAATAGATATATTTATCATAGTCAAATACTAAACTCCACTTCATAAGTGGTTAACTCAACTGAATGTTCACGACTCCTTCCCAAGTAATTAACTCTTGCTCAACCTATCATAAGTAATACTAGTTTCCATTCACAATAAGCAAACTTCATCATTGACACATGTAAATCCATACACATATACCGACACTGGTTCGACCCAGTCAGTTGGTGATATAAATTAGAATGTGCAAAAATATGCATTTACCTAAATGAACTCGAGTTTAAACATCAATAGAGAACTTTGAGTCAAAAATAAAGTCCCACCCAAAAGTCAATTTGCAGTAAGAGGAAACATAGTTTCCTTCATACATTTACTATTTCTTTACCAAATAGAGTATACATAGCATTCCATATCGTAGACTAATAACTTCCATGAATATAAACATATATTTCTATGTGTATACATACACAATCTACATCTTATTATGAATACATACAATACAATTACTTTAAATGCATATCCATACTTATGATTGTTAAATCGACTACATAACTAACTAACATGATATACCTCAGAGTTAAAGCTTTTACTTAATCATTGCTCGACATAGTTAAATGATATGCTCCCTCCTAAGTTTTTACCTATTTGCTCAACCACTAGATTATACATAGCCAGGTGCTTCAATGTATTCAAGTACAACTTAGTAAATAACATTGTGTCTTATATATCTAATTCCACAGGTAAATATACATATAGGTATGTAGATTCCCCTTATGAAGGGCTTTGTGTAAATCTATTCCCAATTATATTTATACAATCAAGTAATTTTATAAATCGATGGCCATATTATAGGCTCAACCGATCCTATTCAATCATATACCTACTTATTTTCTAAAATGACTGTCTATTTCTTTTTATATTATCTAATTGATAAACATATAATTTCATTTTATTCCTTCAAAACATCTTCTACCATTAACTATTCTCAATTCCAAACTGGTTGATGTGTGTGTGTGTGTGTGTGTGTGTGTGTGTGTGTGTGTACATACATACATATACATATATATTTACACACACAAAAAAAAAAACACACACACACACACACACACACACACACACACATATAATTTTATACTCAGAGTTTCTTCTACATTTTGACATTACCTAGTTGCTATACAAGAAATGGTCATTATAGAATTATAACAACAAGAATATAACTCAAATTCCATATAAAATAAACACTCAATAATTTTAAGACGTCACCTACCTTTTGATCGCTTCACCAAATTTGAAATAGAATTTCTCTTATTCCCTTACGCTTTGTCTCTCCTTTGCTATGTTCATCCTCTCATTGTATCTTCATCATACTCCCTCCTTCACTTAATATAATCTCTTTCTTTAAATATTCCTTTTCCATGCATAATCTACCTTCTTTAGCATTTAGTTTTCAATCAAATACCAATGACTTAACTTGAGCTTTTTTTATTTACATAGATCATGCATGTTTATACTTTGTGCTCAAGGCCAAGTTAATTACCAACTTAGGTCCACTTAAATCATTATAAAATGATTAATTGCCTTCAAATCCCAACTTGATCCATGCATGAGACTTAGATCTTAAATTAACATTATCATTATAGTTAAATTCCCTTAATTTAAATGTAATCAGTAATTATCTCTATAAATGATAAAACAAATCAATTAGTAATTCCATTTATAACATAAGACTAATGCCACTTAAATTTCAATATTCTATTTAAGGTTAATTTCATAGGATATCAATGTGACTATTGGTATTAACTCAAAAAGGTTAACTACCTTGTATTTTTGAATAACAATGCGACTATGAGGAAATCAATAACCAACTTTCGACCATAAGAGAACCCTATTGAACATTATAATCTTTCATCACACATATAGATGTTATAATAATGCTAGCATTGTCATTATTTAATCATAGATTTATTCTAATGCCTTGACTATTTTGTATACGTAAAGACATTAAATCAAGACAATGATATTTATCGAATATCATTTATACTGGTCATTATGTTAGACAACCAAATTAGTGTAAGCATCGATAACATGATCATAGCATAAGTATATTAGCACTAAAAAAAAATTTAAGCATCTAAATCAAGCAAGGAGTTAAACAAGTTAATCTATTGTGGTGTGTGTGTTGGATTATTAGCAGTTCCTTTGTCATCCCCTAACCATCCCATCTACACCATCCTCTCTGATGATGCTCTCCCTCTATCATGCTTTGAGGGAAAAATCAATCCTACATCCACCTCATGACAAGTAGGTAGTAAATCTAAGACATCATATATATCAAAACCAATTATACATAACTAACAAATATACATCCATAATGTACACAAATAAAAAAGTACAACTGTCACATAATTAATCCATTATGCAAACTAATCAACATACAATTATCCCATAACTAGTATAAGTCATAAAATAAAAATCAAAGTAATAATAATCAAATGATAACCATAATAATCCATGGATTCAAAGTTTATAATAATTAGGGTGAAATCGAGATATAACATAAGGTTTGGGGGCAACATGATGCCTCCAATAGATTTACATACCTATTCCTACACATGTTCCATTACCAACCTCATATATTGCACGTTCCCTTAAGCAAAATATTAGATATTTACATAATAAGGTGTTGAAGCTAGAATAAGGTGCATATAGAGCTAGTCATTCCATGGATTTGTACACCTTGCTCCATAACCCATTATCCCTTACAATATCAGTCTATCCTTTACCAATAGGATTCACAAGTCCCAAGCTTCCATTATATGAAGGTAAAGGTGATCTCGAGTAACACCTTAGATCATTCCATGTAGCATGCTTTGACTATGCATACAATGAAAAACTATTGACCAAACTATTTACTATAAGTCTCAAGGACTATCTATTGTAATGGTTCAATGATATCACCCTCAAATATATAAGATCATTTAACCCATTGGCAGACCAATTCCTAGCACATTTTTTCATCAACATTGATGAAAAGCTATCATACACATAAATTGATAAATTCAAGTAAGGATCTATTAAACTAATCAATGATTATGTACTTGGTACAAGATTGTGCTAGTCAAGATGACCAATGTTTGGTCAACATCAATGTTCCATTCTAATATTAACTACATTATTAGAATTCAATTTTCTATAATTTAATTACTATAACTCTGAAGAGGTCTCTAAATCTCATACCAATAAATATGTGATTGCATCTTGTATTTAGATATAACCCTGTTTAGCTCAGAGGTTAGAGAATTGCACTTGTAATGTGACAGTCATCTGTTTGATCTTGATAAGTGGCTCTTTTCTATTTTTTTCATTCCTTCTATTATAAATCATGTGTAATTAGGATCTATGAAATAGGAAGAATACTCTTCCTTTTATGACTGTTAGTCTACCAGGTATGTCATAGCATAATGAAATGAATGACTGAAACATATTATTCAAGCAAAGCTTTCTCACACCACTTCATAAGTCAAGATATTCAAATTCTTTAATGATATTTTCTATACCGTACGAGACATAATTTAAGTTCATAACTCTAATCAAATTTGAGGATACATCTATTTTAGCATCAAAGTTTCAAATCAAATAAAGTTATAAGGTCATATCAATTGATAACAATAATGACACAAATATTATGTCAATCTAATATCACAACCTACAAACCATATACAATTGACAATTCCACCAAATAGGTAATTTTCAAGATTACTATCACCTCCTCATGTACTACTAGATAAGTTACTCTAGTGTAACCTTCTCATAGTTCTTTATCTGTATAAGCTCAATCTAAATTGTCCTACATCAATTAATTATGATGGTAATACATATTGTGATTATCATCAACTAACAAGACATTCAACAAATAAATGCTTCAAATTGAGACATAAGATACAAGATATTATAGATGACAACATTATCAACTTAAGTACCCTTACAAATGAATATAGACCATAAAATAATGGAAATTAAAAGTTGAATATATTTAATAATCAATTTCCTAAATGCGAGACAACGCAAACTAAGGTTACTTTAGAGGTGCATTATGCATACAACATACATCCCTCACCTATGACATATGATCATATAATATATGTTATTATTGGTACAATTATTGATACTTCACCACCACATCCTATGATCAAATTTGATGACAATGATATTGTTGGTGATAATTCATATTTTCATGCACTCTTCATATGAGGTTATTTCAATGAACAACCCATACACAATGTCATGATTGACAACAATTCAAGTGAGAACATTTGCATGATGACACTTATCCATTCCCTTAGATACATATGATAGGATTTACAAGATACATCAAGAGAAGTTAAGGGATTATGTGGACATAAACATAATACCTTGGGACACACAATACTGCCTCTTTAGGTAGGTTCTTCCATATTAACCACACCATTATTAGTTATACAATGATTTTATGTTGTTAATACACCCTTGGCTGAAAAAACTTTGTGCAATACCATCTACAATGCACTGATGTATAAAATACATACACTGCAACAAGGTAGTCACAATTTTAGGTGTACAGTATAAGCACCCTCTATAACCAATGGTATCTCCTCCTCCACCCCCACCATCATCACAATTGGTTATTACACCTATTCGTGATCATTATACATAGATGGTTGGTACACCTATTCAATATCATTATATAGAGATGGTTAGTAAACCTATTCAGGGTCATTATACAAATATTAGTTCTATATCATTATATAAAGATGGTTGGTACACCTATTCATGATCATTATACAGAGATGGTTGGCACACCTATTCAAGATCATTATACAACCTCGATTGTTACACATATATAAGATCTATACACCCAATTCAAAAGAACATAGTTGGGCCCATTAGACAACCATCTATTCAATACTAATCACATCATAGAGTTACTTAGGGCCCATAGAGGCCACTATCTCCTATAATACATATTAAGTTAGCATAATAAATAGTTCAGTATGTTCCACATTGAATACAAGAAATGATAAATTCTCCTACTATACAACAGACCTCACAAAGTCCTTGACCATATAGATTTACCCATCATACACCAAATTATATGAGTAGTGATCATGATAGTTATCATACAACATATGACTTCTTATCATATTTTGACACATCCACAGTTGGTACCTTTCATCCATAATATAAGACCCTTACACTATTCGATGTAGGCAATTCCCATGATCCTCCCATTGATGCAATCATTGGTTGGATTTTATAAAGCTCAAATAATAGAAAAAAATCAATAAAATATAAAAACATACCAAATAATTTAAAAAAAAATCCAAAATCAGAATTTGAGCATGACATGATTACTAGATCACACTATTTACATATGTTATTTATCACATATTTGGTAGATGGCATGTTTTTTTCATACATGTATTTCATGGTATATGAGTGCGATGTAGGACATACATGTCAAACATGGAAATACAAATGTCAGACTTTCCTCTACATCATGGCCATGCCATTACTAGGGGCATCTTGTTCCACAAGTTTCACTATTACAAGTTATATCTTTTTATGATCATTTATACCATGTTAATCTACTTAGATCACATACACATGGCTTGCTAGTTATTCATATCTTACATATTAATACATGGATATGTTATTATCTTATGATGTGACATTGATACATATGGACGATGTAGACTAGTTAATTGTTTTATGATCCATTGATTTTGTTACTCCTTTACATAATAGGCTACTTGGTGTTTGTCTATCATGTGTGGATTTTTTGCTTTGTTTGTAACATCTCTATGTCCCCGTGTGTGGTTCTTGGCCTTGTTTCATGTGACATATTTGATGTCACTTATTTTCAACATCTTTATGTCTCTTACTTATGGCCCTTGACCATGTTTGTTATGACATATTTATGCCATTTGTATGTGGATCTTAGCCTTATGTGTGACACTAACACTTGTGCTTGTTGATCTTGCTGAAATCAAGAGGTATCATGATCTATATCATGCAATTTTATTGTGATGTCTTATTTAGTTATTTGACTATTGTGTGCTTCATTGATACATCTATCTAGACATGACACCTATATGCCATACAATAAATATGTTACATACATGCCTTGATCGACATATATATTACGATGATGATATAATATCCACATGTTCATATGATATATATGGTGTTATATTTATACATAACATGATATATTTAACTCTTCTTTTGAGATAAGTGACTTACATGACACATCTCTCTTATAAAAAAGGAGGCATTACAATGGGGTTATGATAGATAAATTAGCCTCCATGAAAATAAAATCAAAATACAAATTTTAGAGATTTAGATATCATATGGTTTAGTTACATGATAGATATTGGCACATTAATTTAGAATACCAAGGCATATGCATTCATTTTAAAGAGATATAAACACATATTCATGCACACATGGGTGCATATAAATGGGTATATGCACACAATTAATAGGAATAATAATTATAGGTTTGACATACACATACATTTGAGATACAAATTCTCAAAGTCAACATATAAATGTATATCATTTTATATCAATTGGTAAAGATTCAGGGGGCGTGATATTTATTCATGCACATATGCATATTTTTAGATTCACGAGGCATGATATTGTTTCATGCACACATATATAAAAACATGGTTTATGGTTTAATGTAAAAACGGTTGTCATTTCACTTCACACTTATTAGATCTATGGCCATGATGGGTGCATGAACTATTCATTCGCTTTTGATCATGTATTTTATTCTACATTGAGCAAAACTATACTATTAAACTTGTGTTCATGATGGGGGCATGAACATTATTCATTCCATTTTGATTATGCATTTTATTTTACATGGAGCAAACTTTAGTGAACTTGAGTGAAACTATACAATTAAATCTATGAGCCATGTACAATGGTTGATTTAGTTTATTTAAGTGAACCCATCATGTAGTTCCATCTTTTACCTACATATTTATTTGGGTTAATACATTGCACACTTGTCCCATATTCATAAGGGTTGAGACATGATGGATTCCCAACCTAAGAGCTTGCATAGATACATAAAATTTGGGGCACAGTCACCCCATCTCTCCATGTGCTTCAATAAAGAAACATAATTTTGTCCATGATTCAATAAGATCGCATCATATACAACAAATTTGTAATGGCAACATGGTTTCACCAACACACAAGTATATTCCTACCTTTGTTATTTAATAAATTTGATAATTTAGTTTCAAATTAAAATTCTCAATCTATCGACATTGACTACACATGATTACATTTTTTTCTATTGAGTGACCTACATAATTGGAGCTTCATACCAAAGGCAAAGTGTGTTGTACACACTCAACTACGTTTTATCCTTTTACTCTATCAATTCCATTATTATAATAAAAGGGGGGCATTTATAAATACCAAAATTTGGTATTAATTACTCGATGATGACAAGCTTGACATATATTTACCATGCATGAATTGAGTGCATAAACAAGGTCTAGTCTACCATTCTCTCACACTTACATGATATCTTATGAGTTGACCCTTTTGTTATGTTGTTACACACCTACATGAACCTCATTGTCTATTTCAAACCTACTAAATATCTTATACAAACATCTCCACACGTTCAGTTCAGTCCACATGTACACAAGTCAGTTCTATCAATTTTGGTCAGTACTGTCAATCGATAATTCCCCAAACTAGTTGACACTAATTTTTTCCTAGTAATAGATAAATTTTAAAACCAAACCTTTCCTTAGGGTCTACACGTTTTCCTAGCATGTTGGTGGCATAGTAAATTACTCAATTGGACTCATATGCAAAAATCAAGGTCTTATTAAAAAAGGACTTGGAACTTATCTTGTACACATCTATACACTGTGACACATTGAGAAAATTTTCCCTATTCCTCCCAAATTATTAATCTATCACTAGGATCAATCACAAGCCAATTCTAAATTACACTATATATAAGTCAAAGAAAGCATTGCCAAGTAACAAAATCAAATTATTTGTTGTATATGTATAACCAAAGAGCACAATTATACAATCACATTAGGTGGGATAACTATGTTTGTATTGATTTCCCTCAGAGTATAAAAAATGTAGGTAATGGTTGATCATCAAATGGGAGTGATTGGGGTCAATTCAACCCATTACACTTTCCCAATTTTTGTAGGTTTCTAGACCTCATAAGAACATATAGGGTTTCAAAGTAAAGTAGGATGGTTTATGGAGTTACGTGCATCATCAAGTTTTATGATTATAGACACAATGCATATAGATATCGGATAAGGTGAATGCATCATCACAGTATCTCATTTATGCATAGGTTGGTATCGACCGATAATACTGACCTAGATTGATGGAACTAACCTTATGCAATCAGAGATATAGTTCTTGAGCTAGATGAATCACATGCTTACTTTTATATGATATCCATTTCTAGAATACAATCACAATCAAACAATCAACCAACAAAGTTAATTACTCATCCCTTTATCATACTTACTATATTTGGCACATGACACTTGTTAAATCATCACAATTAGGTTCAATATTTTATATTCTGATGTATGCTTAGATGGCATTTCATCATATCTAAATTATGTTTCAATTTTTTATCCCATCAAGGTTTCTAAAAAAAAATAGGATAAAACACTACCATCATATAGGGGTTTGAGGTTATATGTTAAAATAATAGGCTTGAGAAAAAATTGAAAGCACCCCAACTTGGAAAAAACTTTCCAAAATTTTATGCAGATGTTTGAAAACCCCTTGCACATGGTTTCTAGTCTAAAAAAATGAACTACTTGTAGGGAAAAGAAAAAAATATGGCATATTTAGTGAAAAAAGCTTAATGTCACCACTTTTATTACCACTTTATGATCTCTAATATTCCAATTGAATGAGGTGAGAGAATCCTATGGACAGTTGCATAAAATCCCTAAACTAATGAAGTTGTTGTGGAACATAGGCTTGAAAAGTGTTATAATACTAAATGTTAGGTACCTGCCTACAAAATATTAATCTACCAATAACAATATGCACTATGAATAAAAAAGGATAACAATATTGTATTGAAATAACATAATCACATTATAAAGTATTTCGGGCCTTTTTAAGGAAGAAACCTCTTTTGAAATGCACGATACAAATATTTAATGGATATCATTTCTTCTTGTACATGATCTCTATTTAAACCAATATACTCAAGATAAATACTAATTCCCATACATGTGCGATAATTACAATTAGCTAATGGGATGACCTATAAATCATATGCATATAAGCTTTTATTAATAACAATTAATACAAAAGAAAAGAGTTGGGATGAAGGGGTCCTAACATTCAACCCCTCAAAATCTCCCATGCCAAAATCTTCACTAGATCTTCATTGTGCGAATGATGAAATTATAAATGGATTGAAAAAAATTAATATCTTTGTTAGCTTCCTCAACAAGCTTCATGAAACTCGAGGAATCACTTGCATTCAATTTGAACATTTACTTTCCACTATCCACCATTCATTGAATATGTCTCCTTGAAAATAGCAAGGGTGGTGCCTTAACATGTGCCACCTTTTATTTTATTATTTTTAAATAATTCAATCAAAAACAAAGGTAGATACATATTTTAAATTCAAATCATACCATAACCTAAGGTATTTTATAGTGGATTTAAAACAATATTTTATAGGAACACTATAATCCCCTTTGTAATTATTTAAAATGTTCCTAATAACCTTACTTCACTTGCTAATAAAGTTAGATGTCATCAAAACCTTGGCATAAATCACTATCAAGGAAAAAAAAATGCATACCATGAACTTTGTTTGTTGCTTCGCCTTGCTCCCCAATGAGAACTCATTCATATCGATGAATATCATGTAGGGCACACATGGGATAAAAAAAGTTTCTTATCCAATAGACCACATTATCATTTTGCTACATTTAAATATGTATTCAAATATTGTCGCAATAATCCATTTTCCATCAATGAAGCAAACAAAACCTCTCTGTGTGTGTGTGAATATATGATATAAACCATTTGATGTTAATGTAGTGATTAAAACATGAAAAAAATGTCTATTATGTCAAAATGAATATTTAAACAATAACTTAGCATTAGAATAATATTAGACCTTAAATAGAAGACTATAATTTAAACAAGGTGTTGGTCCCAACTAAAAGTGTAAATGATGGTATCAACAAATTAAAAGATGCAACTTTGATAGAATGAGAGCGGTGCAATGTTTTACATAATAAATTCCAAGTGAGAAAAATTGATGCAGAGAAAATAAGCCAACCTTCCAAAGGCCATAACTTTTGACCCGTAACTCTGTTTGAGCTCTTCCTCACACCAAAACGAACGTATCAAAAATTTTGTTGTTGTCGTATGAAATTCTACTTGCCTAGCAATATTTTTGATATTTTGAGGAGGCCATACGTGATCATCTGAGGGTCCAAAATCATGATTTAATGATTTTTTTGATTTTTTTCCATTTTTTGAAATTGTATATTTTTAAAACCAGACGTCAAATTTAGTTGAATTTCATCCCATAGGCTAATTTTAGAATTTAGGATATTTAGGGAAATTTTTAGAGTTGTGTGCACTTGCATGCAACTTACCATAAATAGATTTTTTATAGATTTTAGTTTTTTTCAATTTTTGCATGTAAACTCGAATTCTGAGTTGAGGCTTATTTAAGAATGGTTTGGGTTTGTAATTATTATCAAGTTATTCAATATGAATCAATACAAATTATTGTTCATAAATTTGGCCTATTGGTAATTTTAAATTTGTCTTGTTAGTTTTCAATTTCATTATTTGGTATCAGAGTAAGTTCAAATCTTAAAGGAGTAAAGAATGGCAAGAGGATGAGGAGGTGTTGTGCGGATGAATCAGACTATACAAGAGATATAGAGGCAAGTTCAATAATTAACAAATGTTATCACCAATCAACAAAGAAGATAAGGTCGTGATGAGGAAGTTCAGCAAGAAGAAGAATAACAATAACAACCACCATCAATGGAAGAGAGGATGGTTAGAGATTTTGAAGGAAGAAATGAGGGAATCAAGGTTGATGTTTCAGATTATGGATAAATTGGATGAATAACATGGAGAAGTTCTTTGAGTGGAAGACTATGAAATAAGAGAAAAAGGTAAAGTTTGCATGCACAAAATTGAAAGGTCATGTAATGATTTGGTGGGATCACCTGCAGAAAGAGAGATAGAGAAAAGGTGAAGAGAAGATTAATTCATGAAAAAATATGGAGAAGAAGCTGAGGGAGAAATTTCATCCTGTGGACTATGCATAAACCCTATACAAAAAATTTCAAAATTTGACGCAAAAAGATCACAATATACAAGAGTATACATATGAATTTTATAAGCTTTCCATATAAGTGGAGCATGATGAAACATAAGAGTAGATGGTTTCAAGGTATGTAAATGGTTTAATTTTTTTTTTCAAGATGAATTAAACATGCATAGAATACTTAATATGGAGGAGGCTTATCAATTAGCTTTGAAGGCAGAAGAAAAACAAAATAGATAGAATTTTAGAAGGACATCTCCTAGTCCAAAAAGAGGTGGATCCCCTCCAATAAGGGGATGAGGTGGGTTTAATACCAATAGAGGTGGCTTTAATGCCAATAAAGGTGAATCATCACATCGTGCAGAAAGGCAAGATGATAATAGGCAAGGGTTTCAATATCAACAGAGGGGAATAGGATTTCAAAGAGGATGAGGTTATGGTGGTACTAGAGGATGGTCTCTGAATCAACACAGATCTTATGTCTATTATAGATGTGAAGAAGAAGGGCATAGAGCATTTGAGTGTCCACACTATCAAGATCAAGAAAGAAGACAAGAATATCGCCCAAGAATAAATCTAGTTGAGGCTACAATAGAAGAGCAAAATATTGAAGTTGTACCAACAAATGTTGGAGAGAATATTATGATGAGAAGAACCATGATCGCTCCAAAAAAGGATCAAGTGCAAAATAAAGAAGGTGGTGATGCATGGCTATGATCAAATATTTTTCCAAAAAGATGTACTTCAAGTGGAAACGTATGCAAAGTAATTATAGATGGTGGTTGTTGTGAAAATATGGTTTTTAAAGAAATGATAGAGAAACTAAATTTGCAATGTGAAAAGCATTATAATCCTTATCGTATTTTATAGTTTAATAAAGGGAATGAGATTATAATGGATAAAAGGTGCGTAATCAAATTTTCTATAAGAAAAAAGTTATAATGACGAAATATGGTGTGATGTTATTCCGATGGATGCATGCCATGTGTTATTGGGAAGACTGTGGCAATTTGATAGGAAAGTAATTCATGATGAAGCAAAGAACACATACACTTTTTGAAAAGGTGGTACAAAGATAGTTTTTTTACTTCTTAAGGAGGAAGAGAAGACAAAAAGCATGCTCTCTATTAGAGAATTTTTCTAAGATATGAAGAAAGCAGGTTACTGTTATGCATTAGTAGCAAACAATGAAGAAATAGAAACAGTGCCAATACCAATAGAAGCAGCAAGAGTGTTGAAAGAATATAAAGATGTTATGTCTGATGAGTTATGAGATGGTTTACCACCAAAGAGATATATTCAACATCACATTGATTTGATTCCAAAATCAGCTCTACCCAATCAAATAGCTTATAGGATGTATCCAATAGAGCATGCATAATTAAATAGACAGGTTACTGAATTGCTAAGAAAGAAGGTGATAATGGAAAGTATGAATCCATATGCAACACCATCTTTTTTAACTCCAAAGAAAGATGGAGAATGTGTGTGGATAGTAGAGCAATTAACAAAATTACAATAAAGTATAGGTTTCCTATGCCTCGTTTAGATGATATGATGGATGTGCTTGCAGGAGCAAAATATTTTACCAAGATTGATCTAAGGAGTGGTTATTATTAGATTTGAATTCATGAAGGAGATGAGTGGAAAACTATGTTCAAGACTAGGGATGGCTTATATGAGTGGATGGTGATGCCATTCAGATTATCTAATGCACCTAGCACATTTATGAGGATGATGAATACAATGCTACAAGAATATATTGGTAAGTTTGTGGTTATTTATTTTGATGATATTTTGATATTCAGTAAAACTAAAGAAAAATACTTACAACATTTGAGAATGGTAATGGATTTGTTAAGAAAGGAGAAGTTGTATGTCAATTTGAAGACGTGCAGGTTTATGCAAAATAGTTTAGTGTTTTTGAGATTTGTAGTTTTAGCAGATGGTGTGAAAATGGATGAAGAAATGATAAAGGTGATTGTTGAGTGGCCTATTCCAAAAAGAATTACAGATTGCATGAGAGGGAAGGAATTTGCATGGACTAGAGAAGCCACATAAAGCTTTGAATTTTTGAAGAAGAAAATTATAGAAAGGCCAATTTTAGCATTACCAAATTTTAGCAAAGTGTTTGAGTTTGTTTGTGATGCTTCATTTGAGGGAATTGGTGTTGTGTTTAGTCAAGAAGGAAAACCAAGAGCGTATTTTGATGAAAAATTAAATGAGGTAAGAGTAAATTATTCTACTTATGATGTTGAAATTTATGCAATTGTACAAGCATTAAGACATTGAAGGCATTACTTGGTGCCTAAGAAGTTTATACTATTTATAGATCATGAGGCTTTGAAGTATGTGAATATGCAAACAAAGTTGAATAGTAAGCATGCAAAGTGGATTTCTTTCTTGCAGGGGTATACTTTCATGTTGAAGCATAAATCAAGAAAATGGAATTAGGTAGTTGATGCATTGAGTAGGAGAGTAGTGTTATTAACTACTATGGTGAGTGAAGTAGTTAGATTTGAAACTATTAAATAATTATATGATATCGATCCATATTTTAGCAAGGTCATTGAGAAGTGCAAGAATCTATTAACAAGTGGGACAAATGTTATTCATGATGAGTATCTTATGCAAGAAGGTTATCTCTTCAAAAGGAAATAATTATGCATTCCAGTTGGGTCTTTATGAGATAATATAATAAGAGAATTACATAGTGGTGGTTTGGCTGGACATTTTGGTAAGATGAAGACAATAGCTTTGGCAGAGGAAAAGTATTTTTGGCCAAAGGTGAAGAGAGATGTGACCAGGTATGTTTTAAGGTGTAGAATATGTCAGGTGGCTAAAAGACATACACAAAATACTATGCTATACATGCCATTACCAGTTCCAAGAGGGCCATGGACAAATTTGAGTATGGATTTTGTGTTGGGATTGCCAAACACACAGAGAGATAATGATTCAATTTTTGTTATTATAGACAGATTTTCAAAAATATTTCATTTCATTGCATGTAAGAAAACCAATGATGCCACTAGAATTGTAGAATTAATTTTTAAGGATATTGTGAGATTGCATGGTGTTCCAAAAATTATTACTTTAGATAGGGACATAAAATTTCTAAGTCATATTTGGAGGACTTTGTGGAAGAAGATGGGTACTAAACTACAATTTAGTAGTGCATAACACCCATAAATAGATGGATAAATATAGGTTGTGAATAGGAGCTTGGGAAATTTATTGAGATGCATGGTGGGAGAGAAGCTGAAGCAATGGGACTTGGCCTTACCACAAGTTGAGCTTGCATATAACAGTTCAGTGAATAGATCAACAGGAAAGTCACCTTTTAAAATTATTTATGGGAGAAATCCTATTGGTATTTTAGATTTGGTACAATTGCCAATAGCAGATTGAATTAGTGATGATGTAGAAGTGTTTGTGGAGCATATGCATCAGTTGCAAGAGGGAGTAAGAAGAAAGTTACAAGAAAGTAATGAGAAATATAAAGCAACAATAGATATCAGAAGAAGATCCAAAGTATTTGAAGAAGGAGAGTTGGTAATGGTTTACTTGAGGAAAGAGAGATTTCCAAAAGGCACATACAACAAGTTGAAGTACAAGAAAATTGGACCATGCAGAATTGTGAAGAAAATCAATGATAATGCATATGAGGTAAGTTTACCACAAAATTTTGATATATCTCTAGTATTTAATGTTTTAGATTTATATGAATTCCATGGAGAAGATGGAGAAGATGATGAAGATGAAGAATTAAATTGGGAATATGTTCCAAGGAAGAAGAAAGAAAAAATAGTGCAGGTTTTGGATATGAAGATAGTAAGCACAAGGCAAGGGAATTATAATAGGTATTTTGTGCAGTCGGAAGGATTACAATAAGAAGATAACACTTGGATTATAGAATGGGAGTTGAATAAGATTGATATAGATAAATGACAGTGGTATCATTAGGCCAACTCGTAGGAGTTTAGTTGTTTTCAAGAGGAGAATGATGTAGAAAAAATAGGCCAACCTTTCGGAGGCCATAACTTTTGACCTGTAACTCCGTTTGAGTTCTTCCTCAAGCCAAAATGATCGTATCAAATTTTTTTTTGTTATTATAGGTAGTTCTACCTACCTAAATTTTTTTTGATATTTTTCAGAGGTCATACGTGATCATTTGAGGGTCCAAAATCATAATTTAATGATTTTTTGGGTTTTTTCTATTTTTAAAAATTGTATATTTTTATAACTGGATGTCAACTTCAATTGAATTTCATTCCCTAGGCTAATTTTAGAATTTATGATATAAAATTTTTAGCGCTATGCGTGCTTGCATACGACTTACCATAAATAAGAGTTTTTTTAGATTTTAGTTTTTTTAATTTTTGCATGTAAACTCAAATTCTGAGTTGAGGCTTATTTAAGCATGGTTTGGGTTTGTAATTATTATCAAGTTATTTAATATAAATCAATACAAATTATTGTTTAGAAATTTGGCCTATTGATAATTTTAAATTTGTCTTGTTAGTTTTTGGTTTCATTAAAAATACAAATATAAGAGTTATGCTAGAAATAAAAATATCACAAATTTGAAGAGATAAATAAGGAATATAAGAAAGAACCAAAATAAATGAAACAAAAATAGAAAATTTTCATTTGCAAGAATAAGAATTTGGTAAGAAGGTTAATTAATAATGGATTAATAGCCAAGCAAGTCATAATCATCATCATAAGACACACAAGATAAATCAGTGGGAGAGTCAGAGGCAAATTCAAGGTGTTGAGGTATTTAATCATCAAGCCTTGTCAATCCATCATGTCTCTTTGATAATATTATCCATTGAGTGATCCTTCTCATATATATGATCATGAACATGTATAGAATTTGTATATTCTTTTGGTTTCCATGTAGTTATGAGTTGTGGTATATGCTTTTTAGTTGGAATTGGCTTATATACTTACACTTCACGCTCTTTTGATTTAGGTACACATTTTAGCTCTTACATTGGAATGTCTTTGTGCAAGACTTATTTTTTGTTCATTTTATTTTATTTTAGACAATTGTTATCCCTTATAATTGTAATTACTCGATCCTTGTGTCTAAATTTTAAACATTGATGCATAATAGAGGTAATTGCTTTCATTTGATGTTTTCAAGGTCTACAAAGTAATACATGGTATGCTCCATTATCACGTACCAAATGAAATAAGCTTTGAATTGTCTTATGACCCACTCAAATAGGTATAATAATGAAACCAAGAGACTCTTTACCTATACCACCATATTGTGCTATAACTATTGGAATATATGTTAAATATCCTTCATTGAGTCCAAGATTATATCTAAACTTGAACCATTATTAACCATTGTTAGAAATAGTTTTTTATGTGTTAGTACATCATATAATAAGTGATGCTATTAGTAATAATGTTATCGAGTGTGTATGTGAGTTGTGATAACAACTCACCCACTAGAATATGAATTAGTTTGTTGGAGATAAGTCAAGACTCCTATTTTTTAGAAGTTGAGTCATGTATAAGAATATATATAATTATAAATAAAATTAATTTGTTCAAATTTTATGATATGGTACTAGAGCAAATTCTCTATGAAGAGAGAATGGGTTTTAATTTGTAACCGATCAAGGGACAATTCCATAAATTATTGTTGGCCTGAGATATGATATTTGAGATTGCAACAAATATATGATTTAATTTAGTTTTTTTTTTTTTGGTGATTCATGAATGAGAGTTTAAATGAGAGATTTATGTTAAAATAAGAGGCATTCTCTGTTAGGGCGCTAAGATAAAAATAGTTAAATCTTTGTTTGAAGGGAACATGATCCATTGAGATAAGCACATGGGTGGAGGAGAGCACAATGAATGAGGCATTTTATATCAACAACATATTCTTTGGTTTGAGGAGGCAATAATTGCTTATTTTAAATATAAAAAGTACATCATATATCTCTCTCTATGTTTTATTATTTAGAATTACAAGAAGAAAATTTCTAATTGTTTATAAAAGGAAGATCCATGTCCATAAAGGCATGACTTTAGCTTAAGTATAAATGTTTAGAAGTATGGGAGTGTCATTTCTAAAAGGAAAATAAGTTTTGTTAGAAGTTTAAAATGTGGTGATTTAAAGAGCCACAAGAGGTAGAGGCACTAAAACCCCCAATTGTGTTCCAAATCGGGTGTGGGCTTGTCAATCCCATAACTAACATGTGTAGACACTCAATTATCATTACATTCATATCAAATTTACAATCAAATTCATTTTATGCAACACGCATAAATCAAGTCAGAAGTCACTGAAACACCCAAATTTGCTCACACACTTGACGTGCATTTATGAATCATATTGGGGCATCCTTCATCAGGGAAATACATCGTATGTAATCATCAGTTTCACTTAATTCATCTTGAGTTAAATTAAAACTATGTAAGAAACATTATGGATTAATTAGGATGAATGGTTCTTTGATTGAAGTCACATCACTTTTTATTAAGTTAACTAACCTCAATTAATTAACCTAATCTTCCTCTAATTGAAAATTCCATAGCTTTTAAAATTCTCTTATTTTTTAAATTCATTAATTGAATTTATTCCTCAATCCTCATGGTAAGGGGCTAGGTGGTTGATGTCATCATCATGACATCATAAGCAAACGCCAGGGATCATGACATCATCATGAAAGTTATCAAGCATTTACAAAATATCATAATTTGTAAGCCATGCCTAATCAATACAAACTCAACCACAATTATTAATGGCATAAGTCATCCAAGATTGAATGATTCTGGCCACACATATTAATCTTTATCTAATGGTTATAATCAATCTGATCATGTTATAAATAAAGGGTTACCCTCTAAGATTAACAAGCTTTTTTGTATAGATTTATAATGCATAAATCTTATAAAAGCTTCAACCATTCCTCACATTGATCAAACAAAACCACTCATAAACAAGGGGAGATGCAGCCAAAATACACTAGCAACATTGTTGAAGACTCTTAACTCTACAATCTGGGTACAAACAAATCTTAATTAGGCTTGGAAGGAACATCTATAAAGATGGTATATTGTTTTGATTATTTTTTCTATTTAGTCTTTGCTTATATGTGTTGCCCAATATGAGGGATTATGTATGAGGTGCTGTGTTTATTCACTTTATTTATTTTTAATGAGTTAATAAGGAAACTAACCCTTGTTATAATCTTAATCTACATTTGGCATGCCTGGTGGGATTGACACACCCCACAATCTCCTTAAGAACATTATAACACCTTCTTAATTCACAAAAATATCATTTTTGACATTTTTACCGCTTCATTTTTGCTAATTTTCTTGAGTTTGTCTTTTTTTGCATTTTGATGACATCACTTTGCATATCGATGGGATCTCTTCTTGTAATCGGTGAGATTGCTCTGTGAATTGGCGAGATCATTTTCCACTCTATCTTTTATATTTTTACGAAAATGATGGTTTCGCTCTTCAAAATGGTGGATTCACTCTGTTTGGGAAAAATAATGGATTCAATTTGTAAAATAGTGGTTTCTCTATGAAAATATAGGTTTCATTTTGTAAAACGGTGGTTTCTCTCTATTTGGGCAAAATGGTAGATTCGCTCTACAAAAACTGCCCAACTTTCAGAGGCTTGTTTAGGGTAGTTTCTGATTTTTATGGTTTTTTTAAACCACATGTTTTCTCATGAATATTTAGATTTTTTTTTAGTTTGGATTCATGTTACATAGATTTTTCATAAAAAATGTGCAATAGTGCTAATTTGTTTGTTTACAAGCTATCCCTTGAAGAAAACATATCAAAAATCTAACTTGTTTATCACATGTTTCACTTGCCAAAGACCACATTTCAAACTCTTAACTTGTTTATTGTGGATTTTACTAGCTAAATAAGTGGATTTCATTCCAAGCAAAGCAATTTTTTAGTCAAATTTCAATTTAGTTATTAAGCAAAGAACCACACTTCATTTTAGTGCTCTTAAGACACTTGTTTCCTTTGCACTTGCTTTATACCCATCATTTAGATTTGCATCACTTAAGTTTTATTTTATGTTGCTTGTTTTATGGATAAAATATTTGTGTATGCTCTTCTCTTACCTATTTTTGGGGTCCTGAGAATTAGGAACACTTAAGTTATCACTATATTTTATCAAACGAACATTAGAGTATGCTTTTCTCTTGCCCATTCATGGGGTCCTAAGAATTAGAAATAATAATTCTTTCCTTTTATTTTGACTGCACGGGGTAGATTTCATCTCCTTCTTATGAGTCCTTAGGGCATGGATATTGGGACTTCATTCCCCAATGCACGTACTAACCCCATATATTCGATGTGGTATATAAATAAAGGCCATATTTGGTTTTTATTGGTTGAATAGTTGCGTGTTTAAGCACATTTGTGAAGTGAAGGGATTTCATGATCCAACACAAACCTTGGACCATATCCCTTGACACCTGACTATTCCATCAACACTTCATCAAGACCTTTACGAGTAAAGTGAGAGCGAAGGGACTAAACCCTCTCGCATTACCTGATAGCCTTTCACCTATGATGAATTTTGAGCTCCACATATTGCTAGGTATATCGAGTACCATCTAGATATCCTTGTAAAACTTTAGCTTAAGACCATTGACTGCAAACAATTTTATAAAGTGAGGGAAACCAACCTCCCCTAAGATTTCATGATGTATCGCTTGATAGTGAGGATTATGTTTAACCAATCTATCACCACTTTTAAATATGGTAGTTATGTGGACTAAGATCACTTTGCATATCCATTTTACCATTAAAATATGGCTTGTTCTTTATGAATGTCTTGTTTGATTGTTGTTGTGAGCTTTATTGATTTTAATATTTAAATAATATCAAACTAAATCAACATTATCCTAAGTCCAAAGCATTACCATATTACATTTACGAGATTAGGCATTACCCTACCCAATTTTTGGGCCATCTTTATCCCATAATAACATTATACTTGCCAATTGTACCATTATGTTATCTATGTGGTACCGTTATGTTGCCCATTTGAAAAATAAATCCAAATCAAGTTCATCTCGAACCACATCCAAATCCAATCAAAGGTAAATTAGGTTTGTCTTGAACCATATTCTAATTCTAATTCTATATTGGTCAAATTTTGAAAAGTCAACCATTTAAAGTCAAACTCTTAAATTCAAACTAAGTCAACATTCCAAATTAGGTTAACTTTGACTAAAGTCAACTTAAAATCCATATATCAGAACACTACCAAATCAGGTCTATTTCAACTAAATCCAATTATTCTGAATCAATCACATTCCAATTCAAATCACTTATAATCTTTTCATTCAATCTCTTGCACTTGTCGGTTGGGAATGACGAAGACATGGCCTTCATAATTTATTTCATTTGAATCATATCAAGGCATTCTTCCCTCTTTGGGGCCAAGCCAAGCCAATTATATTGAATCACATTCACCCTTTTTGGGGCCAAGCCGATCCAATTACATTGAATCACGTTTACCCTCTCTGGTCCTATTTCAATCAAAGACCAAGACCGCTCTCTTTGGACCCATTTCAATCAAAGACCAAAAATGCCCTCTTTGGGCCCATTTCAATCAAAGACCAAAAATCTTTTTTTTTGGGCCATTTCAATCAAAGACCAAGACTACCCCCTTTGGGCCCATTTCAATCAAAGAGAACATTATAAAGACCACTTTGTCTCTAATAATTAGAAGTAAACAATTAACAAATAAAATTTTGAGTTCATTATCAGGTGGTTGATATATTATCTTAGTAACCATAGTCTTAAATCTAAGCACATAATCATTAATGGTTTCAATTGATCCTTGCCTAATTTGAGCCAATTTTTCAAAAGTGACTTTCACATCAATGTTGATTTAAAAGTGAACTAAGAAATCATTAATCAATTTAGTGAATGTATGAATAGATTGACTAGGTAAAGCATATAACCAATCAAGGGAATAATCCTTAAAATTTTTGAACATAACATAGTAAATATATTTCCATTGTGAGTGAAGTCTTAGCAAAAAACATAAAATGGTCTAATGTGATGTGAAGGATATCCTTTTTTATTAAACATTTCAAAATTTGGAGCTACAAAACTTGTTGTAAAAGGATATTCAAGTAATTCATATGCCAAAGGGTTTAAGAGAGTATCACTAAATGTAACCATATTGTTTGAGCTACAAAACCCTTGGGTGAGGGTTTGAATTTGATTTTGCATGTCACGCAAACTATGCATCGTAGTAGTCATTTCAGGAGTCGTAAAAGAAATAAAAGGTGGACAAGTAGCATAATTTAGAATGAAAGAATTTTAAAAAATTGAAGGATTGGCACCGTGTTGAGAAGCAAAGGAATGTTGTAAGTAAGAGATTATTGAGAGATAAAATGAATATTACAAGAAAAAACAATCGTGTCGAGAATCAAGAGAAGCATGTTGAGAAGTAATAAAAGCATGTTGAGAAGCAATATGAGAATGTTTAGAAGGAATATAAACATTTGAATAATACAATGAATATTAACAATAGGAGGTTGGGCATTTAAGAAAGAGAAACAACATAAGAAATGACTATGATGGGAGGTTCCCTTTATCATGCAACTTCTTTCATAACATTCATGAATCTAGGTATTTCACAAGGGTGGCCAAGAAATATTCTCGAAAATTCTCTATATCGTAATCTCTATCACTAGTTTCTTGATAAAAATCTTCTATACAAATATCTTGTGCTCCATTTCCATTCACAACATTTTTGTTATTGGTATTTGAAGAAGACACATTGACATTTTGCAAAGGCATATCATTCACTTTTTTAACTAAATTAATCTTAATTTTGTACCACTCTACACATTTTCATATTCCATCTTCTATTTCAAGCTTAACTTCGGTTTCACCAAAGGAATTTCAATATGATCTAGAGGTTTTTGATGGAATTTTAGATATAATCCATTGAGGTGGTATAAAATGAAATCAAACATGAAAAATATACACCATACAAGTATGTTAGGGGTTGAATTAATTTTCATAAATTAAAATAGGACTTAGGATCAAGAAAATCAAGTAAATTGAAGCTAGGTTATGAAATCTAAGAGCATGCAATGATTATAGTCGTGTAAACATTATATAATTTTAGATTGGACTTAATATAGGCAAATATGTAACCCCAAGGCTATATAGATTCACCGGAAAGACAATATCCCAATGAGCATACCAAAAAAGCGAGTACACCAAAAAGTAATATGGATGAATGGATTGCACCTAAGTGAATCACAAATAACCTAATCACTTTCAATCAAACATTACAAATACATGAATAACGGTAAAGACAAATTTGTAAGACCTAATTCACAATTCAAAATCTTGTAGTATGGCATATACATATGGTTTTGATACTTAGCTTTGAATAGACTCGAGATCCAATGATAGTTGTTTGAATATGAACTTAGAAATGAACACTTAGAAGTGGTGTTTGAAGCATAAAATGGGATAAAAGGGATGAGTGCACCCTGACCAAGTGAAATGCTAGAAAACAGGGCCAAAAGTGTTCACATGTATCTATCAAAAACATTTTTGGCACATATCTCAAGATAGAAGAGAAAAGAAAAAGAAAATGAGAAAGCGCCAAAGAGGTGAGAAGAAGAATGAAGATCGTTAACAACTATATCAATAAAACTTAATTTGAACCAATAATTGATAACTAGAAAAATATGAATCATACAAATTAATAATTGATAAATATTTAATATCATTTTTAGATGTTTATAGTTAAAAGGTCACTTCTATTATAATACCATTCCATTCACATATAAATTATAATATATTGAAATTTTAAGTTATCATAGATAAAACGTACCAGTTAATATGAAATTAACTTTTTATTTTTTATTATATATATATATATAAAGATTGAACGAAGGTTTTAAAGTTATGAATTCCAAGATTAGCTCCCGAGAGAGATCCGACTTAGGTTTGTTAAAGAGGCATTTTACGTATTGAAAATGGTTCGTACGTATAGGTCGCTTAAAATTTTCTTTTGCCCGGCTTTAATTTGATAAATATTTTTTGGCATTGTTTTAGTTCAATAAGTTGTATAAGCGGTTGGAGACAAATTTATACAGAACAAAATTTTGGAGGAGGGTTTAAAAGGGAGTGTCAAATTGCCTATTAACATAAGGTACTAAACATGGAATCCTCTGTCCTCTTGTTAAATTGCCAATTAACTTAATTTAGAAAAGTGGTATTTTTATATTACAATTTGCTTGGGTTAATTTAGAAGAGTGGCATTTCTGGTTTGAAATTTCAGTTGCAAATTTGTATATTTAGTTTCTTTTTCAATTAGGAGAGGCAATATTTTATGCGGTATTACATATGGAGTGGTTTGTTGTTATACTCTCTGTACATTGTGCAATAGTCAGTCTAAGACTAGCACCAAAAACTTCCCACAAGAAGAAAACTATATATTCAACCTGATAAATTGAAATTAGATCTATTTTTTCCCTTTTTTATTAGATTGGTAAATTCTTGGGGAGGTTATCGGTTGTCTTTTAACTGAGCGTCCACACTCAAGATTTGTAAACATGGGTCACGCTTGAATTTAATAAGGTGCAGGATGAGTTTAAACCGTTATCTGTTATATTTAACTCAGCGACCAAACTTTTAGGATTTGTAAACAGGGATCACACTTGAATAAGGTGCATGGTAAGTTTAGATCATATTCTTAAGATTTGTAAACATGGGCTAAACTCGAATGTACCCTATAATCGTTTCGCCACATCTCAGCCATATGTCTACTGGAGTGAAGGGATGCCTTATTGAAGTTGGGAGGTTTGAACGCGGGTTATGCTATTACAAGTTTCCCTATTTCTGTTAAGCCAAATGTCTTGCATCCAAATTTTCTCATAATTAGTTTCATATTATAGTTATGTCTTTTTCTTTTGGTACGATTGATGATAACTTGTTTTAAAAGATAAATTGTAATATTCACACCCTGCCTTCAACCAAATAGGTCTAATAGGGAATGTGCCATTGAGCATCTTTTGGCTTTTAGTTTAGAAGCCATGCTGACATCCAAGGGGTTTCTATGCCAATATTAGCCCGGGACTTGCTTCCAGGCCTGTCTAGGTGTGGCTCACATTTGCAATAGCATAGCTGCTTTAACATGGGAAGCATATCCAGTGGGGCTTTAACCAGGTCATCATCGTGGCAATCACTCCACCTTTCCACTAGACTGTAGCTTGCTAAAGACAATAGTTGGACGTCCTGTTTATGCAGATGACCAATAATTTATGCAGTTTAGAACATTATTCCATCTGTGATATCAATTACTAAAAGAACCAAATTGGTTAAAGAAATCCCATGCTCTCACATTTTAGTGAAGTCACGGTCGTCAGAAATATCAAATCAAAGCTCCCCTCCCACTCCCTTAAAATGCCATTCTTTGTGTGGTTTTTAGATTGATGTCTAAAAGATTTGTTTCTACCTTAAAAATCTACTTAAATTTGTAAGTAGTTTTCTGAAAGGCTATTAGTGGATGTGTTTCCCATTTTGCGCCAAAGCTATATTTAAGAATTCTAAAATTTACACGATTCTGGTATGAATCCAAGGAGCTGTGCACCTTAGAGGGAATGTTTGTGGGTGTTTTTTTGGTAGGGGGCAAGGGGAGGACTGCGACTATGTTCTACAACAGTGATATCTATCTAAGGGACGAGGGGACCAGGTTGTAACATTTGGGAACACCTGAGATTGCCTTCTATTATCTTGGTAAAACTTAAATAATGTGTGAAAGCTTGAACTATTGGATTCTGTTTGTAATCATAAAGCCCCTTTAATTCTGCTATGAATCATAGCATCAACACACACATCAAAATAAACTCATAAGCAATGAAAACCATATCCTGTATTCAACTACATTGGTCTTAACTTTTATTCTAGATTGGAAAATATTAGTAGATTAAAACCATTGACCGGAGATCTCTCAGCCATACCAAAGAAGCAGAGTTAATTAAGGAATTGTGAGACAATGAAATAGACGGTGATTATTGGTTTGCATTCTATAAGTCAGGGCAATCCATAAAGTCAGTGAAGACTTTGCTACTACAAATTTACAAATGCTGTCATGTTGTCGATCCAATGAATTACTACTGAAATTCAACATACAAGGCCCAAATTGAGATGTGAGATACAACAACTAGCTGCCCCATGCATCCAATTATGTAGAAATGGAATGTGTGAATGTGCATACATCTTTTACACACACATAAGAATCAGATTACAGCTACTACTTCAATAACTAATGCTTAAAGTCCATATGTAGAGGCCATGAATTCCATGACAATTCATCATAACAACTTGAAAGAAATTGAGTCCAAATGCATACACACACAAGAACACTCACAACACAATATTTACCACGGGGGAACTCATTGTGGGAAAATTCCAACATGGAATGCGGTGTCTTATATAGGTTTTAAATTGATCTCAATCTAGTACAAAGCAGATATAGTGATATAAAAGTGCAACTTCACCATGGAATTAATTACTCATGCCTCCCAAACTATGTCCTCTAGCTCTCCCATTTGCATAATTATTAAAAACATTCACTTTGGAGTCGTTACCGATGCTTTAGATTGGTATCTTCTTTAATAATATGTGCAATGAAGGTGACATTGACTCAAAGGTCACAAAGTCTCTTAGAACGCCTTTCTCCAAACCCGAAAAGACGTATCAATTTTTTCTCGAGGCATCTAAATGCATTTCAAAAGAGCCGGGGATCAACCTCTATGTTGATCCCTTGAGTCTTACCCAAAATCAATTTGACCCAAGAGAACATCCATTATCCAAAAGATTCAGATAACAACATGTTTTGCTTACTAGCTACAATAATATTACTCTTTAGGTACACAGTTTCCATGCCCTAATTACTCAATATATAATAGCAATAAATGAACAAGTTGCGAATTATCAGATTCATCTAGTTTATGCCAAAACATCTGACATTAAAGTTCAGGATAATTTATACATCTAGTTATCTTCCCAAAGAATGCACAGTCCAACACCCTAAACTGCAGCCCAAAAGTAAAGCCATCCAAAAGTACAGTTATGTAATTATGATCAGTCAATATACTGAAGCAATGTGGCCATAATGCTGCCATTTAAGCGCATACTTAGAAATTGGCATAGTACAGATCATAATGATGTTCCAATCCATGTTCTGCCTTTACATTTCACACAATAGTACATAAACATTCTGCATAACATAAATAATACAGAAGTACAACTAAAGTACAACATGGTACTACTAAGTGCTAACTACATCTGCAAGTACACAGGTGCAACAATGGAGTCAATAGAAGTTACAACTCATAATCTTCCTGTGAAGAAGTAGAGAGAGAGAAGTAGATAGAGGGAGAACATCATCATGGTGCTTTTCTGCCAATCACACAGCCACAGGCTCCTCCACATACCTTTCATAAATCTGGACATGGCCCTACCCTTCACGAGGGTCTCAAAACCGGTCGCTAGACGAGAGAGAGAGAAACCATGTGAATGTGTTATTGTCACCTCATGCATGCAACTAAACAAACAATACAAATCATAGACAATAAGCATGCCGATAAGGGAAACAAATGATTTAGCAATCATTAATGGTTTGGCCAAAGACTTAAAATGAAACACACACATCAATATTCAACCCTTGCATGATTTCTAGCTCCTATTACTGAGCTGTCAGGATCCCTAATACACCATATAAGACCCATATTCCCATGCAAGATTCAACAAGCTCACAATATCAAAGTAAGGATGATAGCAAGCCCTCATAATAAGAAGCAAAGGTTCGAAAAGATCACACCACACTTGTCAATTTGAAATACTTAGCATAGCTAACTACAAGGCTTACTACCATAGTTTTAACAACATGAGAGTGATTCATTTAAAGAAAAATAGTCACGATCCAATCTTCCCAGGTGTTTCAATGACTCTGTTCAACTTACCCTTCATATCCAACATTTTATTCAAATAATGCCTTAGAAAAAACCATCATTGATAAGCAGCCTTATACCATCTTTAAGAACCACATGTTTATAATAAAAATCATCAAGCTAGTTGTCAAGTACAAAACTCATGCCAAAATCAATCAAGCAAGGTCAATTACGAGCAAGGGAAAAATGAGATCTCTACAGCTTAGACTGCAGAGAGCGTCTACAAGAAGGATGCTCTCTGTAGCGTACGCTGTAGAGAGATCGCAACACTCCCTACCAATTACAACAACTACACCAAGCTCAAACGAAGGGATCATACAAGAGCAAGATAAAGACCACCACGCAACCATGAACTGTCATTAAAATATCAGACCTCAAGAGGACTGCTTTATAATGCTTCAACATTAGAGAGCAACTATGAATCATTTGTACCAACGGTGGGAGATAGAGCACAATCACGGCTTACCCTTTTTCATAGCCAATACATACTAATACAACTCAATAACACCCTACAAGGTTGGGCTGGTTATGCCCAAAGAGTACCAAACAAATAATCATAAGCAAATAAGTCTTGATTCAACTTTTCCACTGTCCAAACCATGCAACTGATGTTTATCAATAAACAGAGAGTTCCGAAGCAGGAAGAGTCATACAACCATCATGTAAAACAAGAAAAACAAACACCACCTTCTATCCAAAATAAAAATCCAAACACCATCGCCAGTAAGCACTCATGATGCCAAAGTTGCTCTAGGCTGAGCTCAACATGCCCTCCAGGCACCTCTGCCACAAGTCATATTTGCATATACTTCTAGCAGCTGCATAGCATAAAAACTGAATCCCTAATGGAGAAAAGACAAATGACAGTATGATGCTTACCATACAACCTTCCAAACATACCCAGCAAGGTCCTCAACAAACTAGATAGAGAGTATAAATATGCCCATGCAACATTCCTACTCAAGCACGATTCTGTCATAAGCAACAACAATGTGTAGATGGTTGTGCCATGAATCCATCTGCTAAGAACAACAAATCTCTGAAGTTAAATTGTATGGGTTGTGCCTTATTCACAAAAATCTAACTCCAATCATCATGATGGTTTCAAAGAAGGTCCATGTTGTACATGCATGCAGAGAGGGTAGTGCCCTACTTTACCACAGACATCATGCATGTACCAGGTTTACAATGCTATACCATCTAGCAAAGATGGGCTAAGCCTAATCTATCACATATACCACAAGCCAAACATCACCATGGAGCAGAAGTGAGCCCTCATTTATGGTTATCAACTGAGCTATCGAACTCCAATCACATTGATAATCCAAGCACAATCACAACCAACTCATATGGCTTCAATACTACAAGCATTAACATGAATGTATGGGCTGTGCCCATCAACCACTCCATTGTCTAACATCAAATGACAGCAGACACACAGGGGTTAAGCCCAATATCTGTAGGTATGAAATAGAGATGTAGAAATCATCAAATTCCAAAGAAGGTGGGCTGTGCCCAATATCAAAACTTTTATTCCGTCAATTATCACAGTCTAGCACAATCTATGCCCATTACTTATGCAGATGAAACAGAGATAGAGGACCCATAGAAAACCAAAGAGGGTGGCCTGTGCCCAATATCAAGTCCTAAACCCTGAAAGCAACAAGAGATCATAAGGGCAAGATATACACATGCCTGATCCAAGATGAGTGTAGGTATGATGAAAATGCCCTAAGCCGATTATGGCCCCTTCACCATTCTCGTCTATCTTCAATCTTCTTTCCCCAAGCTCAAGCACAAGATTTCTGTCTATCCCCTATCTTCTTTTCCTATTCTCTCTATATCTTCAATCTCCCAGCTATGGAGTCGTTAATGGAGGTAAGGAGGATCTTGTCCCTACCTCCCTTAAGGGCTTCAGCCTTTCTTCTTCCAATGCATACCTCTGCACTTGGAAGAACGTCAAAAAAATGGCCTTCAACCAACATGAATCCTGCTGCTGTACCTTGAACAGGGCTTTACCAAATACCATGAGAGCAAACCCTAGTCGAGCTCCCACGCAAGTCAGAAAATTGTGCTTCAAACACACATGGTGATTTTTAGAAGCTTTCCTCTCAAGTCAAAATAAAAAAAATGATTAACAAAGAATAGTCATTTAAGTAATTCAAAAGCCAAAATCACCATAATACACTACTTGGTCACGTCCACACAATTAACATCTTCTTGCTATCCATGCATTGATCTCCTTTGTGGTTCTTGGGTCTCATGATCCTCAATTATCACTAAATAAAATGCCAACTTTAATTACTAATCGCAATTTTAAACAACACTTGCATCCTTAGCACTAACGGTACCGTAATGGTAACAACGCCATGAGGGCTAGTCACTAACAAGAGTAACCACACAAATATCTATTACTAATCGATACCAAGGTAACAAGAAAGATAGGTATTAACAACACTAACAAAGTTGTAAAAATCTAACATTAGCAATAACACAAACCAAACCTCAATGGCACAAAGTCGAAGGTCATTACGAAAAAGTTGTGTATTGACTAGGTTAAGGGGATTCGCTAAAATAACACAGCTAGACCTCATTAAAAGCATCAATGATTATAAACATGAACATCCCATGCAACATAGCAAAATAAGCACTCAAGCAAGCATGTTTAATGACCAAGAACACTAGCGCTTCAATGCATTCACATAATGCGACATGAAATGTTAAGCAAACAAACACTACTCATAAAACATCTATGGTGCATGTGTGTGTGATTCTCTCTTCTCGGTTGCCTCTTTGGTTTGGGTATACCTGTCCTTGATGATTCTCTCCCTCGAGGGCATTCCTACAGACACACACGAAGCTGAGTAGTTAGTCCATTTATATCATGATAAAATGAATGCATTAGAAAATCATAACATTTTAAATGACAATATAATCAATAATTAACTAACAGTTAATTAATCATTAATTGCACTAATTTCCATACAAGTCCACATCATAACACATAAAAGTGCTGAAATAAAATAAATAATAATTTTATTATCATTTATTTAATTATAAAGCAATAGGTACATGGAAATGGTATAGCTTTCTCGTCCTCTTCCCATGGTAGTATGGATCATTGATTAGTGAATCGATCAAACTCGGCATGGGAAATGAATCATCATGTGTACTTTTCCATCCTTTAGATTATTGGATTGGTGGTAATAACTCAGACCGATGTTACTCATCATGAGCTTTTTTGTATCTTGCTATGGAATCTTGATCTTCCTAAGCTAAGTACATCAATTACGTTGTTTATATTGATTTCACCTTGCCCTTGAAGGCGCCAAGGTAATTACATGATTGAGATCCAATACATTAGAATAATTATTGATCACATAGTGACACAATCTTGATTAATTACTTAATTAAAAGAGATGCTTTTTTGGAGAGAAAGGGAGAGAGAATGTAGATGACCAAGACAAGTCCTCACCTCAAACGATAATGATGGATGTCTAAATTTTATTTGTACCTGCGACTATGAGAATGGGGTGTAAATATTGCTTACGTGTGTGCATTATTCCTTTCTTGTTTATAAATCATGGTACCATCTAAATACAATCATAGCTTTTGTATTATATATTTTAAGGTTTGTATGTATTAAAATAGCCCTAACACGTGTGCATTATTCCTTTCTTGTTGCATAATGTTGGCTGGTTGTCCTTTTATTCTGTTTGGCTGATGTCACTGCAGTGTTAGTTTAACTGTGGTTTTGATTCCTGGGTTGTTTTGTCACCTGGTGGTTGTATGTTTTTGATTTCAGGGTTTCCTCTCATACCACCCCCCTTTTGAGTGAACATGTATTATGTTTCTTTTATATTAATATATTGCATGTTTCAATTTTAAAAAAATAGCCCTAACACCAATCATACAAGAGACGTCATCCAAAATTGAAATGGTCAAAACACCACATTAGCTATGAAAGAACATGTTCACATGAAGAGAAATGCATTCAATAGCCATGTGCAGAAAAATCATCGGGTTGCGAGATTTCCAGAGATGCTGTAATTCCACTATACATATCTGTCACAGTTGAGAGATATGCTTGAGTCCCTGGGCTGGATCACCCAACATAGCCACTATTCAAATGATAGGCTCCCGATGAAAGGCGTAAAGAGGGCCATGATCCATGTCCATGCATCATGAGCCCTTGAGCTTGTGACAGGCTGGGCAATGGGGACAATTGATTCCTCTAGCTCAATGCACACGGAGTCTCAAAAAACAAAACACCTCATCGCTCTCTAGGACAATGTGTTGTGCAGCATCACTGCTGCTCTTCCTTGCGGTGCTTAATTACTGGTTAGCTTGTTGGCAGTGACAACGTAAAAAGATTTATTTGATAAATGATGGGCACATGCCTGACTTGACTCTGCAGTGCTCATGTCTTAGATATATAACTGCCTTTCCATTCCATGCCTTGATGGGGACTTGTTGAAATAACCACTTCTTATTGTTCTTATAAATTATAGCTTTAGCTCTTGGCCTCTTTTTGAAATGTCTTTTCGCTCCCTTGTGTTGTTTCTACTGGTTGTTATTTTATGTAATATTATTGTACATAATATGTAATAATCATGTGGGAGTAGGTTTTGTCTTTTTGTAGAAGGTGAATAGTCACTATAGGAGATGAAGTGAACAGCCATCTTGTGCCTATAAATGTAATATTTATCTTCTTCATTTGTTAATGCAATACAAGTTTGGTTTGTAACAATCTTGTTTTATTTTTAGTCCAAATACCTAGCCTGACATATCAGAGCTCAGTAATATTCAGTCTATTTTCATTCTCCATTTTCCTAGAACCCAGCCGCAATTCAATTCCCAGCTGTATGGTGCTGCTATTAATTGAAGCGCTGAAATTGTGCATAGTTAATTTGTGTAGTTTGAAGGTGTTGGTTTAGACACCTATTATATGCATATGTCAGTGCCACATGAGGATGCTCACATCTGTTGTAAGCTACAATTAAGATATTCCATGAGAAGATGATCTCGATCAGTCATTTGGTCAATCACTTTGTGAGCACTTGTCTGAATTGCTTTGACATTTCAGCTTGACTAATTGGAAGTATAAGTGTTTGGCAGTTTTTTAATAATAATTGAAGCGCTGCTCTTGAGCGCTGCCCTGATGTTGCAACTGCACTTGCATTGGAGAGAATTTGTCTTCTTGGTATGTGTTTTAACTTCCCATTGAAGCGTTGGAAGCCTGCTGAGTCGAAGCGTTACCTGTCATCCACCAACTCTGCCATCAACCCGACAAATCTGCAATGGAATTATATGCTGGTCTGCCAGTTGATTATATTTAAGCATTGTATTTTGCTCAGGTTTTGAAAAACTCTTCCACGTCAGCCTCCATTCAAGACAGGTCAAAATAAGCTTCAAATTATATTTTTATGCTTTTCCTTTCAAAGTAAAACCATAATTTTTTATTTCATTGGAGGTATTCCCAAAATAAATATGAGAATTTTTTAATTTCTGACTTATTAAATAATAAACAAGTCATTTTTTGCAAAATAGGTTCTAAATAAAAAATATTATTGTTCAAAATAAAAACTAGTATTTTTCAAAATAAAACAAATTTTGTAAAACAAAACATATTGCAAAAATCGTATTGTTTGGTATTAATGGTGTCTCTGGTTCGCGTTCATGAGTAACGTCGTTGCGCTCAAACTACTCTACATCTATTGTCTAATATAGTTGCAATGACGACATTTGAGGTTTCGTCCTTATAAATTACTAGAGAGTAATGATAAAACATCATTTTTTCATTTTCCTCTCTTCATACTAATGCTAAACATAAAACTTAAAAGCAAGAAAATCTGAGTATACAGGGAAGTGACACCCACGTACAAGGATTTCTCACTAAGCAAGTGTCATAGATAGAGTGAATCCTTTTCATGTACTACCTAAGTACTATGTATCATTCTGCTTGTACGTGCTTTAACATCTCTTTTACGTACCACATGGTATATAGAAAGGATAATCTTCTTCCACGTACTGTAGGGTAACGAACATATCGAGAGGTTTGGTATATCGGTTTGGTCGTATGTAAAATAAAAAACCTTTTCGGAGTGATAAGGAACCAATCCATCTCCCTAAACGGAAAAAATGCAATCAATTAAAACAATTGTTGGCACAACATTAACTGGGGGTTAGAATGGTTAAGACATGTAGAGAACACTCATTTAAAATGACTTGTGGGTTGACATTTGTGATGGGGACGCACAACCAATTGAATCAAAGGAAGCAAAAGAAATACAATCATGGAAGCACAATAATTCAAAAGCATTGGCCTTGATAAGAGTTTGTTGATAGTGAAGTTTTTCATCACATATAAGAGTGTAACACTTCTTGGGAAACATTATGTAAATTGAAAGACTTGTATGATTCTCACTCAGGGTTGGAGTTCATACAATTGCATTTTGTATTGTTCAACTTTTAGTTGAAGAACGGTGATGTTATGAATTTGGCTTAAAAAATCCAAGCTATCAAACATGATGTTGATGTTGTTGGTGTAAAGATTGATGTATAAATGATCATCTTTATAAAAGCTCTTCTCCTTATATATTCAACCTACTTGGAGTCTTTGCGAGTAAACAATCTGTTGAAGACTCTAACTTTTGATCAATTGACTGAGAAGATGGTGGAAAGAGAAAAAACATTTGAAAGAAAGACCCAGTCTACAGGAGAAAGCACTTGTTATGTTAATCAAAAGGGTGAATCTTCTAAGAATGATGTAAATGATAAAGGCAAATGGAAAAATAAAGGGTGAGGTGGCAAAGTTGGCAAAAATAATGGTCAACATCAAGAGAAACAAAATGATAGAAAACACTTCTTTTGCAAACATTATCAAAGAAAAGGGAGTCACGAGACTTATGAATGCAAAACGTCATTGGACAAGATTGAAGCCTATAAAAAACAAAAAGAAGAAAAGCTCACAATCAGACTCACCTTAGTTTTCAAGTGCATATGTGCTTTCCATCTTTAGACGAAACAAATAATGGTTCGGTGAGTTAACTTGGTATGATGTTTGGGTCTTAGACACTGGTGTCACATAACATATGACTTTTTGAAGGGACTTCTTTGAGGAGTTTGATGAAGAAAGTTGTGGTCTAGTATATTTGGTAGATAAAAGAAATTTACAACTTCAAGGCAAAGGTTCAATTCAATTCATGTCACTAGGGCTTCCAAATTTCATTCTCTGAAATGTCATATTTTTCATCAATTATAAAGAACTTGTCTTTAGTGCTCATTTAATAACAATGCCATTGCATTTTGTTGGATGATGGAGAGGTGAAAATAACAAGAAAATATGATAATGCAGTTGTTTTGATTGAATTTGAGGAAGAAAAATTGCTAAAATTCATGGATGAGCACCCAGTTTCAAGAAATTTTACTCATCTCGCTGAAGGAATGTTGGTAAGTCTTCTCTGGGATGCAAGATTTGGGCATACTCACTATGATAGCATTCGCACAACACAAAAGAATAGTGTTGTAGATTTGCCAACACCGCCCAAAAATATTGAAAAGTGTGAAGCTTGGATATTGGCTAAACAAGAAAGAATTATTTCAAAGGTCAGAATGGAAAGTCGACAGAAAATTGTAGTTGTTTCACTCTGATTTGTGTTCTCTGCCAATTCTTTCTATTGGTGGTCATAAGTACTTCGTCTTGTTCATTGATCACTACAACACAATGACTGGGATATACTTTCTGAAACAAAAATCAGAAGCCTTCAAAATTTTTAAAAGTTGTAAAAAATGATTGAAAATGAAGCACCATCTCATATTGGGACACTCAGGACTGACAATGGTGATGAATTCACGTCAAAGTTGTTTGAAGCCTATTTAAAACAAAATGGGATCAAATATTATCTCACAGTCCCTTACATTCCTCAAAAAAATGTAGTAGTTGAGAGGATTAATAGAACTATGATGAACATGGTTTGAGCAATGTTGTATTTCAAAGGTGCAAATTTGCATTTTTGGGCAGAAGCAACTCAAATAGCATTGTATCTCCACAATACATCACCATTAGTAGCCCTTCAAATGAAGACTCTATATGAAGTCTGGGGTGGTCATCTTCCTTTAGTGTGACATATTCGTGTTTTTTGATCCACTTGCTACACATTTATTCCCAAGGAGAAAATGATTAAATTGGACCACAAGAGTCGAAAATGCATCTTTTCGGGATATTTAGAATCTTTGAAGGCATATAGACTATAGGATGTGAACAAGAAATTTATTGTTGCAAGAGATGTCTTTTGTAAAACTTTAAAGGACACATCGATCATCAATTGACGATTGAATTGACTTGAGAAATATGCTAAATTTGATGTTTTCAAGAAGATTGATATGGAGGTTCCAAACGGTCAAGGGGGGCCCTATAATTGAAAAACAATTGAATCTCTATTGACTCTTGTAATTAAAAATGGCACTCCCCCTGTGGAAGAAAACAAAACTTCATCAGAAGGTGGTCATATGTCAGAAAATGAAGGAGCTTCATATCAAGAAAAAATGGCAACAACTATTCAACAAACAACTTAGAAAAAGATACCAAAATGGGCCACACAGACATTGAAAGATGTAAGACTTGATGAGGTTGGAAAAACAAGTACTCGAAGTGCACACACAACGACTCACTAATCAAACAAAGGTCCTAGAGGAAATTAAGAATAAGATAGAAAAGCTTACCTTGGATGACCCTCCAAAAGAAGTCAATATTTTTTTTGATTCAGATCAAACTTCTTTCAAACAAACTGAAAAGTTCGATGTATGGAGAAAAACAATAAAAAGTGAATATGATGCTTTGTTCAAGAATAGAATTTGGGAGTTAGTTGATCTTCCAATCAACTGTAAACCCATTGGTAGCAAGTGGTACTGTCAAAACAAATACAAAGCAGATGGCACACTTGACAAGCATAAAATAAGACTTGTTGCAAAGGGATTTGCCCAAAAAGAAGGGATAGACTACAATGAGACCATTGCACCAACTACGAAATAGACTCTAGCAGCAATATTCGGGGTTTGTTGGCTCTAGCAGCACAAAACAAATGGAAATTTTATCGAATGGACATGAAAATTGCTTTTCTAAATGGTGATCTCAAGAAAATTGTCTACATGAATCAGCTAGAAGGTTTTGCAGTTGATGACTAAGAACACAGTGTGCAAGTTGGTAAGATTGTTGTATGGATTAAAACAAGCCCCAAAAACATGGTATGAAAAGCTCGTTGAGCACCTCTTGAGCATGAATTTTAAGCGTCTGAAATTGAAGATGCAACATTTTTTGTCAAAATAGTTGTATTTTTAGTTGTATATGTGGATGATCTGTTCATCACATGGAATAATGAAAAATACACTACAAAAATTAAAGCAAAATTGATGAAAGGTTTTAAAATGATAGATTTAGGTTACCTTCATTACTACTTGGGTATTGAAGTGATTCAAAAACCTAAATACATTTTCATCACACAGCAAAAGTACATTGGTGAAATTTTGAGCAAATTTGAAATGACAAATTATAAACCAATTAGTACGCCCATGGAACAAAATTTGATATTGATATTAGAAGATCTTACAGATTTTGAAGATGCAACTCAATATAGACAACTCATTGAAATTTTGATCTATGTAACCACAACTAGACTAGACATCTTTTATTGTTGTTCTTTCTAGATTCATGCAACAACCTAAAGAAAGTCATTGGGTAGCCACAAATAGTTTTTCAGTATCTCAAGGAAATACAACATTTTGGGCTCAAATACTCTAGGGCAACAAACTTCAATGGAGTTGGATATTTAGATTCTGACTATGCAAGTGATATTAAAGATAAGAAGTCTACTTTAGGTTTCATAATGAATTTAAAAACAACAATCATCTCTTAGAAGTCAAAGAAGCAGTCAGTGCCAACCATTTGTTCAACACAAACAAAATATATGGCAGTTCTAGAGGCAACAAGAGAAATAATATGGTTTAGAAGTATTCTTGCAGATTTGCAATTAACATAGGTTTCTTCAACACCACTCATGGTTAACAACACTTATGCAATTTAAATGGCAAAGAATCCAATTTTTTTATATTCGAACTAAGCACATCAACAAAATTTCAATTAATTTGGCACTATGTGAAAGACGACAATATAAAATTGCTACATTGTTCAACTGCAGAGCAACCGACAAATATCTTGACAAAAGCGCTTAGAAGAGAGAAATTTGAAAAGATCAGAGGCATGCTTGGTCTCACTATAACTCTTACGGATTAAAGGGGGATGTAATAATATTGTATATAATATGTAATAATTCCTTAGGAGTAGCTTTTTCTTTTTGTAGAAGGTGAATAGTCATCGTAGTAGATGAAGTCAACAACCATCTTGTGGCTATAAATGTTATATTTTTCCTCTTCATTTGTTAATGCAATACAATTTTGGTTTGCACCAATCTTGTTTTATTTTCAATCGAAATACTTGGCCTGACATTTTGAATCCCATTGACTTTGGTCATCCGTGGACGTTAATATTATTTTTTTTGCTTTTTGCCCTTCTAGCTTTAATACGGATATTTTGTTTTTTGATTGGTAAATCGTGGGTTTCTATTGGGGCCCACACTCTTGAGGTCTCAAAGAACAATGACAATATGATCCAAAAGAAAGGGCAAAATGAAAAATGAAAAGGAAAGAAAGGAGAGAGGAAGAGAGAATATTAGAGCGCCTTTAAGCAGGTGTAGATATTAAAATCTGGCATTAAGTACTTGACAAAGATAAGCTTGACACACATTTACCACGCATGACTTGAGCACACAAACATGGTCTTAATCCACCAATCTCTCACACCTACATGCTACCTTATGAATTTGATCCTTTTGTTATGCTGTTACACATATACATGAACCTCGTTGTCTATTTCGAACCAACATACTATTCGGCACATAGATGCCCAGATGCTTAGTTCACTCCACTTGTACACGGGTTTGTAACGTTAGGGTAAGTCAATATCGCTAGTTGATATTGACATGATCTGGTCGGTACCGATCCTCTCCTAACAACCGCTTATTTTTAAAATCAAATCTTTCCTTAGGGTGAGTCCATCTGCGTAGCATGTCGGTGGCTTGAGAAATTACCCAATTGGACTCATATTTATACAAATTAAGGATTCACTTGAAAGGGGACTTGGCACTTATCTGCTAATCATCTATAAAATATGCTCTATTCTTTCCAAATTGTGAATCTATCACTAGGAACAGTTTCAAGACAAGCCTAAAGCGTATTGAATCCAAGTCAAAGCAAGCATTGTCAAGTATCAAAGCCAAATTATTCGCTGCATACATATAGACGAGCACAATTCCATAATCACATTAGGTGGGAAAACTACATGTGGCTTGATTTCCCTCTCAAAGTATCAAATATGTAGGCAGTAGTCAATCATCAAACGTGGGTGATTGGGGTCAGCGCAACGCATTACACTTTCTCAGTTTTTGCAGGTTTCTAGACCTCACAAGCACACCTAAGGTTTCAAGGTGAATGAGGTTGACTTCTATAGTTACGCGCATCATCAGGGTTTGGCATCATACATACAAACCTTTCAAAGACAGGTGAAGGTGACCATATAGTCACAAAGTCTTTTTCGCACATGTTAGTATTGACCACTGTAGTTCAGTATCGACCGTCAATATTGACCCAGATTCGACAGGAACTGACCTTGTGTAGATAGAAATACAGTTTATAAATCGAACAAGTCACAGGCCTACTTTAGTTTATTTTCCATTGCCAGAATACATCACAGTCAGATTGTCAACTAGAAAATCTAAGTACTCTTCTCTTTGTTTTACTTACTATATTTAGTATATGCCACTTGTCAAGTCATTGCAATCAATTTTAGTATCTTGCATTTAGATATATGCTTGAATATCATATTTATCAATTTGAATTATTCTACTAGTTTTTTTCCTATTAGGGTTTTTTAATCCAAATTAGGGTAAAACATATTGGTGAACTTGTACATTGATTGGACCATGTCAAACCCTAGGTCTTCCTTAGGGTTTTGTCCTTCTAGGGTTTCATATTTCAACCTTAGAGTTTTATTTTTAGACTTGGTTTTTTGATTATTTCTTAACAATACACATCACCTATGACTATCATGAGTGAACATTATCAGTTGACACAAGTCATAAAGGTACTTTTTTCATATTGATGGATAATGTATTTTATTTGGATCAATTATGTAATCAAATGGATCAAATCTAAGAACACTAATAAGGCTAAATTAACAATGAATAGTCCCAAGCTTTTTCTAAATTATATTGTTGCAACATACAATCCGAGTTTCCTCTTGTTACCACTAGATGTCAAAGGGCATGCATCACTCATTTTGTTTCTCCTCCCCCTAGACCTCAAGGTTGCACTAGCTACCATCCCGCTCCCATTATTCACCCATGACTTATTTTGGATTCTGCGGTGCATGCTATAAAGACTAGATGAGGTAGGGTGCCCTATCATGCATGACAGAATGAAGATAGTCAACATTTTCGTCCTTATCTCGCTCCACCTCCCACACATCCTCTTGAGGGTTATTGTATGCATGTTCAATCAAAAGTACCTAAGGCTTGTGCTTGTGAAGCCCTTTAAATCAAATTTTCACTGAGAAAGTGCATAGGGCAGTTGCGAAAGCAAAATCAAGATTTAAGTCTAAAGATTACATCACTTGAGAATAAGATTGCATATACGAATAATTTAGAGCATGCTAGTGCCGATCACATATCCACATCTCTATTCATGAATTTTGTGCCTCAAACTACTTCCTCTGAAGAATGGAAATCAAAATAGGAAACATCAACAATTAGTGGTTCAAATTTTGTACATAAGACTAATAAGAGTTTACGTGAGGTTCAGAGGGAAATGCTTTGAAACAAGTTGATCACATTGCCTCCTCTAAGGAAATCAAAATACTATTGTGCCTATTATAGAATGGATGGACATCATACATATAATTGTTGGGGCTTCAAGAGTAAAATACAAAGCATTGTTGATAGCGGTAATCCTACTTTAAATACATCCATCAAAACACCTCTTGATCTAAGAACACCTTCTACAATTAAACAATCTACTCAGGTTACTATGATTACATCTTCCAAGGAGCAAGTACAAAATGAACAAAAGGAACAGTTCGAAAAACAAAGGTTACAAAAGGAACAATTAAAAAAAAAAAAGGTTACAAAAAAAACAAGAGGAAAAATAAAGGTTGCATAAAGAACAATTACAAATGGAACAGTTAGACAATTGAAGTTTACAAAGGGAACAAATTGAAAATGAAATGTTACAAAAGGAAAAATTAGAACAAGAAAAGTTGCACAAGTTACAACAAGAGAAGTTGCAAAAACAAACTCAAGATGAGAAAGAAAACACCCTTAAGAAAGGGTTTTTCATGATGAAACTCAAAAGCAAGATATACTTAAAAAGGCTAATGTCGCAAATGTGGTTCCAAAGAAGACAACTAAAAGTTTTCCTCATATCTAGAGCCTTTGATTCTTAGTCTCGCATGGATGATAAGAAATGTTGGGCTCAAAACATGTTCCATTATATTTCACATTGACTATACTTTGGATCAATATAATGCAAAACTAGGAAGATCATGGCTAAGATCAATGGGTGAAACACTTGGTAAAGATCACGACTAAGTTACATTTGAGCATGAATGTACAATTATTACCCTTTCAAGAGAGGGAGCTTCTTCAAAACAAACAAACAAAGCAAAAATTATTTATTCAAAAGATGATACATGACCTACAAATCAACACCACATTCCAATTGGTGATTTAACACAAAATTCAACAAGAGATCACATATTTTATGGAGGAACTTCATGGGAGCACTTTGTTAATGAAATCATTGGTTAAGCTTCAATGTTATCTATTGCACATAGCCTCTTGGATTGTTTATCCATTATATTTTTCTATTTTGACATACATGCACAAATATACGTTTACATTGATCATTTTCTAGCCCTTGGCTCTTTTAACATTTGGCCTTTGCCTTTTGATTGTTATCCTGATTTGAACATCCATAACACTTACCGTACAATGATTATAGTGCACATTCTTGGTGGCATTCTACTTGCTCACTCTTACATATTGACTACTTATACATGTTATGGCTTCCATTTGAACTTATGCGATCACATACATATTACATGAGTACACATTGATTCTTGCCCATCGGGGGCATGTAGATCCTTATCTCCACATATTCTATTGAGCTACATGATTGTGATTCACATATGTAGTGGGGGCATATTGCTTGCTTTCACTTCCTCCACATTGACTTGCTATCCCACCTAGTGCATACTATGCCTTGACACATGTTGCAGATTGTTCGGATCCCTCCCACTCTTATATTTTTGATACCATTGCCACTTGGCCGTAGTTGACTAATTTCAAATATTTCAAAAATACAAAAAAATAAGAAAATACAAAAACATTCAAAATATTATTACAATGACAATAGGATCTAGAACAAATGACAAAAGGAAGAATGGAGATAAAAATGAGAAAGGAAGGGAAAGAGGAAGGATTACAATGCCTTTAAGCCGGCTAGGCAAGAAAGCACCAATATCAGGTTCACAACAAACCCTAAAAACTCCCAGCACAAAACTTGCTAAGACTATAACAATTTAACCCATTAACAGGTCATAAGAGAAAAAACCAAGAGAACCACAAAGCTGCTGAAGGTGAAGACTCCTTCAGTAGGAAAAGCCAAATCTACCCTGCCAAGAAGAATGAAAAGCACAACAAGCTTCTTGACTGCTGATAGTGTTGACAAGCCCACCATCCAACCCAACCACAAATCACTATTTGGGCCTTAAAGAGAAAAGCAACAAGAAGAGCAAAAGAGATGCAAACCCAACCTTAAACAACCACATGCTTGTGGCAAAGTTTGTTTCCCAACGTTGGCCCACAACTTGGAAAATAATGCATCTGGAAGATATATTCGGTAACTACCACAAAGCACAGCGTGGAGGATTTTACTACAGGAGAGTAGAGATGAATAATACAATCTAGATAGAGGAAAGGGAGAAAAATATTTGAAGAAAGGGGGCGAGATAGAGGCCTCACCCTAAGAGAGAGAAAAAAATCCAAGTTGGGTCCAAGGAGAGAAAAACAAACCTTCAAAATGTCATAGGATACCACCAAATCTGAGGTCCAACAAGAGAGAAAAGGCACCTGTCCATAGTCGTCGCATACACCGTGTAGAAGCCCTCAAGAGAAAGGATAGAAGAAATTACAATATTCCTTTCAAATTCCGCATCTCCCAATACTAGAGGAGGAAACAACCAAAATGGAGTTGGGAATGTGCATGCATGTGACAAAAGTCACTTCCAAATCAGAACCCCTTGAGCCAAATTTCAAAGCAAAAATGAAGACCATAAGGATGCCCCAAAGAGGAAAGAGAGGAGACTAGAAGAAGGATAGGCAGGAGCCTTAACCAAAAGGAAGATAAAAAAAAGCCTACGGGAGCGATCCTGGAAGAGCACCAAGTCAACAAAACATGGTCCCATGATCCATAAGAAGAACTTGATCACTGCTGCTCCAAACTAAACAAGCCCTGATCCCTCCTGGCAGCAAATCCCAACAGTGAGAGGAAGGAGCCTACTCACAGCAGCTTTGCAAGCAAAAGAAGCCAAACCAAGGACCAAAACGACATAATTGAAAAGAGATGGTAGGAGAGATTAGAAGCTAAAAAAATGCCATGGAATGTTGAGGGAGATTCAGTTGAGAAGAAAAAAGTTAATGCTCGGCCAAATCAAGGCGTAAGCAGAAAGCATGAACAACCTAGATGCAAAGGTCAAGAACATAACAAGATGAGGAGCCACGTGTAGGAAGACCAGATCCCAAACAATTCTAGATCTAACAAAGCCCCAAAGTGTCGATATTTGCAACTGTGAGACATCTTAGACCAAGAAGGAAGAGCCAACAACTGTCAAGCGCAAAGCAGAGGATCCCTCACTGGACGCTGAGGGAAATGCAAAATAAGACAACATGTATGACCCATGCAGAGCAGGGGGAAGGGATGACAATATGACAAAAATGGCAATAGATCTAGGCCAGAGTGGAGGAGCTGAGGGAAGAGAGGTAAAAGGAAGCAGGAATAGAGATGACCATTGGAGCAATGGGCAGCCGTGGCTAAAGGGAGCCATCTAGTTCAAATATCCTTCTACAACTTAGCTTTAAAACTGATCTTATTAATTTCCCCCGCCCCCTCCCCCCCCCCTTCTTTTGTCATTACGATTTTTCTGGGCCTCATTCTCAATTGGTGTCTTAAGAGTCTTCTTGGGATGTGTTTCACATGCTTGTGTGTTGTACTCTCATACCAACACCTTTTTTTTTAAATGATTTTTTGGCAACTTAATAGCATTTTGATGCTATTTCAATTTTCAACCAAAAAAATTATATGCCCCTTTGAAATTGAGGGAATTGTCTAGAATCTCTATCATATCACCTTTCATAAATTTTTAGTGAAGACACTTTGCCTTTTCTCAATCTTTCTCAACAAATAATGTGGCTTATATCTTATCAAACTATCCACATGGGAGAGCGGACAAGATCTGTAGTGTCAACTAACAATCACCAGTCACACATAGCCATAGGGAGGAGATAGGATGGATATTTAAAATGAGGTTATTTACTTTATTTTGTAGGCTCAACTTGTTCTGCAACATGTAATATAGTCTTTATTCAACTATTCTAATAGCACTGGTTTGAAAACAATTCCTCTTCATGGGAGCTTAATCCTATGCCATTTTTTAATCTCCAAATCATTCATCTTCCTAGAAGACAAAAATATTGTCAACAAAAAATTAGTTGAATAGTAAGAAGAAGAGGAATATCATAGTCTTGTAGTTGTGATCATGGAAGATTATTTCGTACCATTAATCTTCTGACCGCTAACCTTTGTAAATCTTGTGAGGTTACTCCTTCAAACGTATGTCTCTTAGCTTAAAGGACCTCCTTTATGGTGGACTTTTTTTTTCTTTACCATTATATTTCCACGGATGAAAGACGAGTTATACTTGCTTAATTGGAAATTGAGTTTCATTTTATCATACACCCGTAAAGTAAGGCCACAATTGCTCTCACCAATGTCAAGGCATATCCTGAAAATTGTAAAGAAAGACCATAGTTTAGGCATATTGTTAATCATAGAATCAAAACTACCAAATATCTTACAATTCATGCATACTATTTTCACGAAAATCAGTATGGAATTCAAATTTCCATTATATCTTGCCCATAGTTCAAAATCTCGTTCTCGGCAATTTCTTGGTAGGGCAAAATTTTAGGAATCGGTAATTTCTCGGCAACTTTATCACTACTTAAAAAAACATATAAATTCATAAAATAAACTTAAATTAAATGTAAAACATTGTTAAATGACATGAGAAATGAATGTAGAGAATGCCATAACTATATTTTCTATTAATTTTTGACCAAAAAAGAGTAAATTGCCAAGAATCACCGAGAATCGAAACCTTGTGGGTTATTTCCTATTATTTTCTATTAATAAAACACATCTTAATTAATAACAGGCTTGTGAAGGAAATAGCCCACAAGGTGTTGTGCTTAAGCATACAACACATTTCGTCACTGTAAAAATCTGCTAAAATTCATGAGCAAAGGGAAAAAAAATATAATTATCCCCAACTTCTACAGAAGATATCACAGCTGTGAGTGAATGAAAACAAGTTACAGAAGCATTCAGCACCATTAAAACTAGTGAATGGAGAGGATGTATTAAAATTCCTTCCCAAAGAAAGCTGAACAACACATAACTATACACAATTGATACGTGTTGTGAACAATTGTCAAGGCCAATGTTGCATTAGACATTGTACATTGCATATGCAGATAATGCAAGCAACGCCAATCTCTAAACTTCTTGTTCTTTGCAATTTGCATATAATTGAAAAGTTCTTTGTGCCATATAAAAAATGTGTGTGATCCATGTAAATATATGTTTTCTGTATATTGTAAATAGAGATCTTGTTCCCTATTGACCATCTGCATTTTTGTCTTTGTTGTCGTTTTATGTCCCATAGTTGACGGTGTGAAGTCATAACCTTGAAGTCATAGTGTAGCTTTCAATCTGTACTGAATTTTTTTAAAAATATGAGAGAATCAATTGACGAGTTTTGAATTTTAATAAGTAATCACCACAGAAGATGAACTCGCTTGAAATTTCAGTTTTGTTTGGCAGATAATTGTTCACAAATTCATTCAACAATAAGTCCAACACACTCAGGCCATGCTGGAAGTTGATGACGACTTGGTTTGGAATGATAAAGTAGAATGCTTGATGGTGCTTCTTATTAGAGTTTTGACATGAAGATTCATTCACCTGGAAAATGAGAGAGATCGCTACAGGCAAGAATATGAGGAGCATAGACAAGGCGACGGATGATTGCCTAAAGAGAGAGAAGGTAGAGGAAGAGAGCTGACAACATTAGATGAGACAAGGCGATAGATGGATGATTGCCTATAGAAAGCAAAGGTAGAGGAAGAGAGCCGAAAACACTAGATGACTTGTGTTCAAGGCTCGATAAGAAGTATAAAGAAGAGAAGTCCGGGAAGATCACCAGAGGGACACGATTGTGATCAAATTAAATGATCAACAAGATTAGCATGACAAGAGGAAAGGAAGCCAAGACTGCAGAGGGTTTTATCAAAGCAATTTTTTTTTTAAATCAAGTTGACTTGGTATCTGCACAATGCACATGACAGTGAAAATGTTGTACTGAGTGATAGCATACTTGAAGAGGTCTGAGTGGGAGTTGATTCTTTTGCTTTAAACTAGTGAGTGGGTATTTAATGTGTGGATACCTGTAACATCTACCTTTTTGGACCCCAGGTAATCCTGCATTCAAGTGCTTTCGTAATGCTTGAATGGGCTTGATGGTGGAGTCGTGTGCACCTCATAGTGGAGGTCACAAGTTTGAACCCAGATGGGGTAGGGTTGTATGCCTCTTCAATCACTATATAAGGTAAATGAGAAACAATTCCCTATAGAAATAGGTGGGATCTTATACTCCAAATTAATGTCTTGCTTGGCGATGATTATAAACTACTTTCACTAGACCTTGAATTTAATATTAGACCCTTTTGATGGTTTATTACTACTATTATAATTATGTGTGCTAAAGTTAAGGATTATTTTGGATGAGAACGGTTTTGAACATGATATAATTATAGCATAAGTAATCTATAATCAACTTTGCATGTGCAAGAGCCAAGAATAGAAAGATGATGCATGATTGATAAATGGAACAACATGTTCAGAAAAGGGTGTGAATGATGTATTTAAGTGCAAGAGTTGACAATGCATGCAAATCTAAATATAGAAATGGAACTATCAGTTTACTAAAGGTGCTTAAATGAATGTGTGAAACGTGGAGATAACAAGAAGAGTGGAATAGGGAGCTAATTTTTCTTTTTATGACTGCATAATGCAATAGAACATGGCCTTTCTTTCCATGAGGATGGATTTGGACTTGGTATAATTATAGCATAAGTAATCTATAATCAACTTTGCCTGTGCAAGAGCCAAGAATAGAAAGAGGATTCATGGTCAATAAATGGAACAGCATGTTCAGAAAAGGGAGTGAATGATGTATTTAAGTGCACGAGTCAACAATGCATGCAAGTCTAAATATAGAAATGGAATTATCAGTTAAGTAAAGGTGATTAAACAAATGTGTGAAACGTGGAGATCACAAGGAGAGTGGAATAGGGAGTTATTTTTCCTATTTATGACTGCATAATGAAATGGAACAGTCTTTCTTTGCATAAGGATGGATTGGGTGCAAAAATAGAACAACACTTTGAGTAAGGAGATGGAGGAGAGCTTTGGACTTCTATAAAGAGGAAGAAGGAGAAAGAGACACACACAGAGGTTGGAAAAGGAAGAAATAAGAAGGTGAAGGATTCAACCATTGGTGGTATCAGGTTAGTATGCAGAACCATTAGGCTGTGCTTGTTATATAAGAAGCAACTCTATGAATGTTAATATGGAATGAGAAAGAAAGAAGAGTATAAATGTTGAATACTTGGGATGTTTATGTGTTCCCTCCATGACAGTATTGTATGCATTAAGTGTATAATCTCTGTTTATGCCTCTCAACTAAAGTTTTGTAGAGAGAGGTTAGTTATATGCCTCTCTATCATTAAGTGTTGTAGAGCTGGATTAATGTTGCCATTTAAAAGCGCCTTGAGATAGGGTAGGATGGTGCTTGCCAGTCCTGGAAGGGTTGAGTTCTCCAAAACAGCGAGTAGGCTATTAATGAGTGGGTTTTGGTCTTGTAGGATGGCTTAAGACCCTATTACTTTTGATTAAGGGGCAATAGAATTTATTGAAGGGAAAATAGTATTTGTTGAAGGGAAAATTCTTGAAGGTGCTAAGTAAACAAACAGAGATTCAAGACTACCAATGCGAGGATAAAGAAAAGGAAATAACATTTCCAAATTGCTTGTAGCAAATCATGAGATCTTGAATATTAAAAGATAAAAACATTGTTTCTAACCTTGGGGAAAGGAGCTCCAAAGTCTCCTTGGGTTATGAGGGTGTAACTAACACTAAGAGGCTATGCGTCTTGCATAGAAGAATACTGAAATATTAAGAACTACAAGACCCTGATTCTGCTAAGCAGATATACAGGCATCTCAAGTAAATGAGCCTGAGTTTATTTGATACTACTACATATTATGTTCTTCTCTACACTTAATGAAATACTTAAGATATGGCTTAGATACTCTTTGATGAACCATAGAGACATTGAAATCTGAGCATTAGGCTTGAGTTGAGATCAATGTTTGCAAGAAATTGCTATGGGATATTACCCAGTTATAACATGAATTATCTTCGAGATATAGGGTAAGAGATACTTTGCAGTTTCTCCGTCTTGGGCAATGTCTTGTGTGTATATATGCCTTGATTTGGGCATTGAATAATGCAGTTGTTGTAAAATGTAATTAACTTGTTGCTTCGGACAAGTATGGTGCACAAGTGCCCATGAATAAATTTAATAGGTGCCATTGTTTTACATGATTTGTGATTTACACAATTTGATACACCGTGTATTGCTTCGTGGATTGATTAATTATGATATCAATGGACTTGGTCGTTTCTGTTTTGCCAGAAGAAAAGGCAAAACATGATATGCCATGTTTTATGTGAATAACATAGGAAATATTATCTAGGAGGATGCTTTCATTACGCATGATTGATTTGACTTCTTTCCTCTGTTATCAAAGAGAAATGACAAGGAATAGATTCTTGTGATGTTTGATAGGACTATATTATGGACTTAAACATTGTGCTTGTTGTGTCAAGATCATTATTGATGTCGGGCACATGGTGGAGATCTGGATTATGTTTAAATTGCCTCATGTTAAAAGAAATACAACATGTGAAGCAAACCCGACGCTGTACAAGGAATAAATTTGAGATTCTCTTACCAATCGCTAATGCTATAAAGTAGATAAGTATACCCAGTCTTTGCACTATTACTGATTGGATGCAAAGGCTTCATATAGACAATTCTATATATTTATATTTGAGTGGATAAGGGTATGTGTGCATGGATTCAATGTCTCTAGTTGTGATGCCTTAGGTTGCTTAGACTAATCCAATGGCCATTTATCTTTGTGAGTTCTATTTTAAGCAGGGCCCCTCCTTGGTTGATTACATGCGAGCAGTAGTGGAAGCCTTGGCCTGCAAAGCATCACACAAACCCATGTTTCATGCATGGAAAACCTGCAAGATTCACAAAGAGTTACTTGGGGCTCAGCATTGAGGAGTTTAAGTCTTAACTCTTTTCTATTGAATGGCAAGATGACCTTGTGCCATCGGAGTTGAGTTGTAGGCATAACATTGAAAGGGCAAAGTTGTGGTGTGTAGATAACACTATTCCCTTTTATCCAACGTTACCCACATGGAAAGCTTTTGAAGTCTTTATATTTAATATTGGTTGTATGTTATAGTGTCCAGGTATGGAAGGTTTTGCTTGACGCAAGTATCTTGTGGGACCCGTGCTTGTGCTAAAGCTCAGGTGTTGAAGTTCGTGAAGGACATATGGCAGTTTGTTGTTGTTCAAAGGACAAGTGCCAAAATTCAAAGTCTAACCCTAAAACGGTGATCGGATGATGTGTGGCATCATCTTACCGCACTAAGGTAAGAGAAACTTGAGAGAATGCAAGCCTAAGGGATTTGAGACTCTTTATGAAACAAGTGGATGACACATGGTGCCAGCTCTCTGCATGGAGCTAAGTAAAACTTGAGAGAGAAATGAAATAAGATCGAAACTTTTTGTGTAACAAGATCGTGTTACGTGGCAAAATCTCGTTGCACGAATTAATTAAGATAAAACCGCCGAACCTCAGAGAATGAAACCCTCTGTGTAATGAGTGACCCCTGACAAGTTCTTGATGCATGGTGTACCTCATAGTTACCATATTCATCCCAATACAGTTGATATATTGTTTGGACTGAACTTTTTGACCAAAACGAATATGTTTGGTTAAATTCAGATTTTTTCGGAATATTCATTTTTTAAATTTTTTTATTAAAAAATTAAATTAAAAAATATTTTGAACAGTAAAAACAAAAAATAAAAGTCAAAACATGTTTTACACGACACGTGGGTCCTACAGTTAGTGCAATCCACAAAGAAATAAGACAATCCTAAAATCTAGTGCGTTTACCATGCTCCCTTTTGCTTAGCGCATAGTTGAAACTTGAAATGGCAATGAACGGCGACGACTCATAGTGAAATGTTGCAAACTTGCAGTCTAATGGTGACGGTTGGAAGTGGGCACTAGGAGTAGGCACAATGAACACCGACGGTCAGAGACTGAGAAATGACACGCTGTAGGGTTAGAAACAGTAGAATGCGTTGGGGACTTGGGTGAGCGTGTGCAGTGTGAGGTAAGTTTTATTGATTTAGCCTTAGTTTTTCTCCCCTTTTTTATCATAAGCCTCTAGGCTTTTTTATTTGTCTTTTAAATTTTTAATAATAAATAGTAAATACTTCTAATTTTTATTTTTATTGTTTAAAATTGGGAATGTTTAATAATTTCCATTTAGTTTAGTAAACATATTATATTATATAATTATTAACTTTTTATTATAGTATTACTATTTAGATTTTTTCTAACTTTGATAATATTATTTTGTATTTAATAACTTCTTGAAATTTTATTTGTGTTAATTTTTAAAAATATGTTTATCATTTAAATTTATGTTTGTATAATTGCAATATCAAATTTTAATATCTATTATTTTATTTTCAATAAGCTATAATTTATAAATAATTTGCTTTAAATTTTATATTATTAAGTTATAATTTATAACATATTTTAATATACTGCTTTTATAATTAATAATTTAATAACTACCTTATTGTATATAAAAATGATAACATTTTGGCATTTTGTAGGTTTAAAGCTTCTTCACAGTCACTATAATTCAGATCAGAGGTTGAGCAGGGTCAGTGGGTATTGGGTAGCGAAAGAACTGTTTTAAAATACACAAGTTTGAGCAGTGGGTATTTGAGCTGTGAGGTCAATAATTTCTTCTTACCAACAACGAAAAGAGAATTTTCAGTCCATCTAAAAACTTCAGCACTCATTAGAGATGAAGTACATTGTCCAGAGAGATAATAAAGATAAAAAAATATGAGATGCACCTTGTGCAATGGGAATATCACAAAAAGTATAACTAGAGTTCGCTACCATTATATTGGAGGATCCTCAATTGTGAAACATTGGGGGGCAACAAATGAAATTCAACGGGATCGAAATATGTAGATTTCATAAATAGAGTGAAAGCTCAATTTAATGTGAGTTGTGTTGGATTGTTAGCTTCAGCATCAAAGAAGGCTAAAATCTAACATTCAATCTCACAAATGGGCTCCTTGAACAATTCAAGTTGCTCTCTGTCACCATTTGCCCAAGGAAGTGGAAGTGGCGTTCAAAAGTCACAAGGTTTATTGAAGTCAATGTGGAGGCCACAACAAAAGCATGATGTAGACACGTTGGTAGCTAGATTGTTTTATGTGGAGGCCATTTCTTTCAATGTTATCCGTTCTCCACATTTGCAAACCTTCCTAGATGCGGCTATTGATTTTGGGAAGGGTTACAAACTGCCTTGCTATGAAAGAGTAAGAACTAGTCTTCTTGATGAGGAAGTGGTAATTATATCTACCAAGCTAGATGGAATAAAAAAATTGGAAAAGAATAGGGTGCACAATAGTAAGTGATAGATAGTTCGATTCAAGAATAACCTCTCCAAATATTTTGGCAATATCCCCTGATGGTGCTATGTTTATAAAATCAATTGATACAAGTAAAGATAAAAAATATTCTATTTTCATTTTCCAATGCATTGAATCAACAATTTTGGAGATAGGAGAAGAGAATATTGTCCAAATCATTATAGATAATGCAGCTAATTGTAAAGGGGCAGGTGATATACTTATGGAAAGATTTCTTAATCTATTTTGGACACCATGTGTTGCACATGTGTTGGATCTTTTGCTTGAAGGTCTATCAAAATTGTAGTGAGTAAATAATATTGTGATTGAAGGAAAACAAATTTCTAAGTTTATCCTCTATAACCATTTAACATTGAATTTGTATCGTTCATTTTCAAAGTGTGAGTTTCTATCCCCTACTGAAACAAGATTTGTTACCAACTTTATTACTTTGCAAAGGGAGGTAGAGGAGAGGACAACATTGAAAAAAGTGATGGTTTCTGACGAATGGATGGAGTCAAATTTTTCCAAAGAGGCCCATTCAAAACATATTGAAAGAATTATCTTAGGGGACACATTTTAAAAGAGGGCCAAGAAGATCATAATGTTGTTTGAGCTTCTTGTTAGAATTTTGAGAATGGTTGATGGCAATCAACCTTGCATAGGCTTTGTGTACGAGGGAATGGATAGAGCAAAAGAAGAAATTCAAAAGTTACTTGCAAATAATTTTGAAGTCAAACGCATTTGAGAAATTGTGAACAAGTGATAGTTCATGTTACATCGTCCTCTACATGTGGCAATTTGCTATTTAGATCCCAAATTAGTAGAGGTAAATCATGAGGCAGATGAAGAGATAATGAAAGGTGTATTTGCAACAATAGACAAGTTGCTTATTGATGAAGAAGAGAAGGAAGCAACGAGGTAGCAACTTACTATTTTCAAGAATCAACTAAAAATGTTTGGTATCAAAGAAGCAAAGGCAAGCAACATGAAGTGGGAACCATCTAAATGGTGGCAGACTTTGGGGCTTCTAATCCCCAGTTGCAGAGGCTTGCCGTGCGAAACTTCATCTAGTGTTCTAGTGCTTTTGCATGTGAAAAAAACTAGAGTGCATATGACTTAATCCACACTAACAAGAGGAATCAACTAGGGGCTCAAAAACTCTCTGATTTTGTGTTTGTTCATAGCAATTTATGATTGCTTACTCAATTTCTTGCAAATGAAGATAACAACTCTCGCCTTGGCAAAACATGCTTTGAAGACGAAGAAAATATTGATGTTGTTGATGAACCTACTAGTGTAGGATTAGATGATGCTGCTAGTAATGATTTTGGAGTGGATGCAGGGTTTGTTGTTGCGGATGTTTAAATTTCATTCCCATTTTTAGTTAATGCTGAAATTTTTAATGTTAAACAAAGGATTTTTCACAATACTCATTTTTATATTTTATATGTATGATGTTGAACAATGAACGTTGAAGTTTAATACTATTGAATTTTCTTATCATATTGTATCAACTTATTTAAGTTTATGTTTTACAAACATGTATGCTATATTTTTTTTTTTTGATTTATAAAATTTTCCTAACTGAACTACCAAACTTACCAAACCGATTTTTTTTCCAAACCCTGAACTTTTGAACTTTTTTTCCCTTTCGAACAATTTGAACTTTTCGAACATGGTAACTATGGTGTACCTTGAGGTAGGAATAAGGAACCTTGTGATCGACATCCTCTGTGAAATGCTATCATGACACGTGTCACCATCTTGCTTTGTGGAGCATAATGAGTAGTTTTAAACTGTGTTAACCTATGACCGCTACCCTCTGTGAGCCATTTAGCAAATAACTGCCACATGTCAATCATTTGCTCAATCACCCAAAGGTATTTGTGAGCTGGAGATAATGGCAAAGTCACAAGAAGGTGACACATACCATGACTTCGTTTCGTTGAGGTGATCCGGAGTAGCATAGAGGAAAGAGCTCAGTTTTTGTTAACTCCCTAGGTAATACCTCGAGAGGCCAACACATTATGAGGGCTCATTAAGTTGAGCACAAAGAGAAAACATGTTTTAAAGATTAACCTCAATTTTAAACATAGTTACCATGTTCAAAAAGTTCGGATTGTTTGGAAGATGAAAAAAGTTCGGAAGTTTGGGATTTTGAAAAAAGTTCGATTTGGTAAGTTCGGAAGTTCGGTTAGGAAAATTTTATAAATCATAAAAAATAAATATATCATACATATTTGTAAAACATAAACATAACTATGTTGATAACACATGATAAGAAAATCTAATAGTGTTAAACTTCAATATTCATTGTTCAACATCATACATATAAAATATAACAATGAGAATTGTGCAATATCATTTGTTTAACATTAAAGTATTCAGCATTAACTAAAAATGGGAATGAAATTTAAACATCCGTAACTTCAAACCCTACATCTACACCAAAATCATTACTAGCAGCATCATCTAATCCTACACTAGTAGGTTCATCAACAACATCAATATTTTTTTCATCTTCAAAGCATGGTTCGTCGAGGCGAGAGTTGTCATCTTCATTTTCAAGAGAGTGAGTAAACAATCGTAAATTGCTATGAACAAACACAAGATCAGAGAGTTTTTGACCCCCTAGTCAATTCCTCTTTTTAGTGTGGATTGAGTTGTGTGTACTCTAGTTTTTTTCACATGCAAAAGCACTAGAACACTAGCTGAAGATTTTCACGGCAAGCCTCTGCAATTGTGGATTAGAAGCCCCATAAGTTTGCCACCATTTAGATGTTTCCCACTTCACCCTACTTGCCTTTGCTTCCTTGAAACCAAACATTTTTAGTTGGTTCTTGAAAACATTAAGTTGTTGTCTCACTGCTTCCTTGTCTTCTTCATTAATAAACTTGTCTATTGTTGCAAATACACCTTTCATTATCTCTTCATCTGTCTCATGATTTACCTCTACTAATTTGGGATCTAAATAACAAGCTGCCATATGTAGAGGACGATGTAGCATGAACTATCGCTTGTCCACAATTTCTCAAATGCGTTTGACTTCAAAATTATTTGCAAGTATCTTTTGAATTTCTTCATTTGTTCTATCCATTCCCTCGTACACAAAGCCCATGCAAGGTTGATTGCCATCAGCCATTCTCAAAATTCTGACAAGAGGCTCAAACACCATTATGATGTTCTTGGCCCCCTCCCAAAATGTGTCCCCTAAGATAATTATTTCAATATCTTTTTAATGGGCTTCCTTGGAAAGCTTTGACTCTGTCCATTCATCAGAAACCATCACTTTTCTCAATGTTGTCCTCTCCTTTACCTCCCTTTGCAAATTAATAAAGTCGGTGGCAAATCTTGTTTCAATAGGGGATAGAAGCTCACGCTTTGAAAATGAACAATACAAGTTCAATGTTAAGCGGTGATTGAGGATAAACTTATAATTTTTTTTTCCTTCAATCACAATATTATTTACCCACTCCAATTTTGATAGACCTTCAAGCAAAAGATCCAACACATGTGCAACAGATGGGGTCCAAAATAGATGAGAAAATCTATCCATGAGTATATCACTTGCCTCTTTACAATTAACTGCATTATCTGTAATGATTTGGACAACATTCTCTTCTCCTATCTCCAAAATTGTTGATTCGATGCATTAGAAAATGAAAATAGAAGTTTTTAGTTCTTTACTTGTATCAATTGATTTTATAAACATAGCACCATCAGGGGATATTGCCAAAATATTTAGGAGGGGTCTTCTTGAATCAGACCATCTATCACTTACTATGTGCACCCTATTCTTTTCCATTTTTTTAAATTTCATCTAGCTCAATAGATATGGTTGCCACTTCCTCAGCAAGAAGACTAATTCTTACTCTTTCATGGCAAGGCAGTTTGTAACCCTTCCCAAAATCAATCGCCGCATCTAGGAAGGTTTGGAAATGTGGAGAACGGATAACATTGAAAGGATTGGCCTCTGCATAAAACAATCTAGTTGCCCACCTATCTACATCATACTTTTGTTGTGACCTCCACATTGACTTCAATAAACCTTGTGACTTTTGAACGCCACTTTCACTTCCACTTCCTTGGGCAAACAGTGATAGAGAGCAACTTGAATTGTTCAAAGAGCCCATTTGTAAGATTGAATGATGGATTTTAGCCTTCTTTGATTCTGAAGCTAATGATCCAACATGACTCACATTAAATTTATCTTTCACTCTATTTATGAATTCTACATATTCCAATTTCATTGAATTTTCATTTGCTGCCCCCCAATGTTTCACATCTGAGGATCTTCCAAGATAATGGTAGCGAACTCTGGTTATACTATCTGTGATATTCCCATTGCACAAGATGCATCTCATAATTTTTATCTTCTCTCTAGACAATGTACTTCATTTCTAATGGGTGGCTTGACATGGTGAAGTTTTTAGTTGGACTGAAAAATTGCTTTTCGCTGTTGGTAAGAAGAAATTCTTGACCTCATTGCTCAAATGCCCACTACTCAAACTTGTGTATTTTAGAACTGTTCTTTCTCTACCCAATACCCACTGACCCGGCTCAACCTTTGATTTGAATTATAATGACTCTATGAAGAAACTTTAAACTTGCAAAATGCCAAAATGTTATCATTTTTATATACAATAAAACAATTATTAATTTTTTTTTGGATAGATATCAGCGTTTGACTGGAGCTTCAACTGGTTCTGGAACACAAAAGGGGTTCCAGTTCCTAAAAGACAAAAAGTATGAATGACTAAGGCCACAAGAGCCTAGACCAGTTTATAGTGCAACCCCAAGATGAAATTAAAACTAACCCATACTTACTGAGAGAACCCCACCAACTATAAAGAACTACTCACCACTCAGACATTGTAGGAAGATTGAAAGAGAAGAAGAAAACATTCAACAACCCCATAAAACATGGCACCTACCCAACATTTCATCCTTGAGCTGCAAGTGTTTGCTTCTCCATACTAGAAAGCAAAGCTTCCATAGTACATTGGGTGCCACCAACAATAGAGTTCACAACATCCAATTGTAATCTTTCCGCTTCTGATTTCCGTCCTCTTTTTCCAGTTTACCATAATTCGGTGTTGCCCGCTTGGAGGGCTGTTTAGCAATCGTTAAAAAGGCTTTGGACTCTAACTCTTCTTCTTCATCTTCCTCCATTGATGCTGCAACCTCTTCAAGATCTTCAACGTGCAATGACCCTTTTGGCACTGGAGATACCAACTCATTGAGACCCTCAAATATTTGCCTTTTAAGAGGAATCAACACCTCATCTTTATGGATTTATGATTTCACTAATTTGCTGGACTAAGGAAGCTGATCTGATAAGGGACGATGACCATCTTGAACTGCCACCAAATCCTCAGACCTATAAGAACAACCCTTGTCCATGAATGGATCCGTTTTCAAACCAACGGTTGAGGGGTTCATTGAAACATGAAGGCTGCTTACCAGATCACGATTAGGGTAGCCAATCTTTCTTACCCATTTCTTCAAGCAAGATGAACTAACACCTTCTATAGCCTTCTTTGGGCAAAAAGCAACTTATGACCAACCTGGTTGCACTTAAAACATCTATATGACAGCCCTTTATAATTGAAGAACTGGGTCCAAACCCTATCGAAGGATCTAAGTTTAACTGAATGAAGAGGTTTGAAAAAATCCACCAACACACCCTCACAGACTTTTGTTGAGCATTCAAATCTTGCTCGATTTTGACAACCACACCAATTTGATTAACTAATTGATGTAGCAAACTTGGATCATGCATCGCCAAAGGAAGATTGTACAGTCTTACCCCAATTGGAGCATTTGACAGAGCTATGTCTGAAGGATCAAAAAAGGGGGCCCAAGGGCACAATAACACTCCTTGCTTTCTAAAAAACCATGGACCATTATTCCAAACAAAATTCCATTCCTCTACTAAAGGAAAAAGGAACAAGAAGAAGCCATTTGGGAGGCAAGAAAGAAACTTCAACAATAGAGGGCCAAACCGACTTTGCCCACGAAGAGAGCTCCTCCAAAGATGGACATTTCCCAACACATCGGCCAATAAGAGATTTGCACCTTGTTTCCACATTAATGGTTGCTAGAACCTCATTTGAAATCTCTAGGATAGGGGATTCTGAGGAAAAAATGAGAGGGATATCCCCATAGACCACTGTATCCACACCATCATGATCATGTCCTTTACTGTCAACCTTCCCCTCAAAGCAAAAAACCTCAGCAACCTTCCCTATTTTGCTCCTTAGAGGCAAGGAGCATCTATCAATTAGTTAGGGGGCGAGATTAGGGTTTCCACACACAATAGCCACTTCACAAAATTTTCCACAGATGTGAAAAGTGTTCGATACATTCTAACATTCCGCAAAAACCTGATGTTTAGAGGTAGAAATCCTAGCCGAAGTTACTACAACTTCCCCTGACCTCTAGCCTACAATTTCTTGTGTTGTTTTTGCCAAATCTTGACCCAAATTAACTCCCTGAGAGCCTTTACAGGAGTGGCCCAACTCCAGTTCTACCCTAAGCTGAGACTTTTGCGCGAACTTACCTCCCAACTTCCTGTTGCTATTGCTTTTGCCTAAGCCCTTCCCCCAATTGTCGCCGCTGCTGCTATCTCCCTTCTCTGCTTTTGCAGTTGCTTTCGCCGTTGTTGCTGCCTTTGCCATCACTGCTACTGCTGTAGTTGTCGTCGTTGCCACCATCAACTAGTTCTAATATTATTATATTAATAATATATTAAAATAGTTATTAAATTATTAATTATAAAAACATTATATTAAAATATTTTATAGATTATAATTTTATAATATAAAATTTAATGCAAATTAATTATAAATTTATAACTTATTCAAAATAAAATAATACATATTAAAATTTGATATTGCAATTATACAAACATAAATTAAAATGATAAACATATTTAAAAAAATTAACATAAATAAAATTTAAAGAAGTTATTAAATACAAATAATCATTTCAAAGTTAAAAAAAATCTAAATAGTAATACTATAATAAAAGATTAATAATTATATAATATAATATGTTTACTAATCTCAATGAAAATTATTAAACATTACCGATTTAAAACAATTAAAATAAAAATTCGAAGTATTTACTCTTAAAAATTTAAAACATAAAAAAAAAGCCTTATGGGCCTAGAGGCTTACGATTAAAAGGGGAAAAAACAAACCTAAGGCTAAAACAATAAAACTTACCTCACATTGCATAGGGACACTCGAGTCCTCGATGTTGTTCTGTCGTCTCTGATCCTGCAGTTTGTTGTTTCTCAGTTTCTCACTATTGGTGTTCACTGTGCCTACTCCTAGTGCCCATTTCCAACCGTCGCCATTCGACTGCAAGTCTCCAACACTTCTTTGTGAGCCGTCGCCATTTGCTGCCATTTCAAGTTTCAAGTTTCAACTGTGTGCTAAGCAAAAGGGAGCATAGTAAACACATTAGATTTTAGGGTTGTTTTTATCTCTTTTTGGATTGCGTCGACTGTAGGACCCACGTATCGTGTAAAACATGTTTTGACTTTTAATTTTGGTTTTTACTATTTAAAATACTTTTTAATTTATTTTCTTAATAAAAAACAAAAAAAATGAATATTCTCAAAATTCTAGATTTAACAGTATATCGACCATATTTGGATGAATATGGTAACTATGACTAAAACAATATAAACATAACAAGATGTGGTAAAACTTAGAGATATTAAACCCCATGATCTGTAATTGACTTGGACATTCTAATGTACTATGCTTCAACGCAGATTGTAATTTACTTATGTCAGGTAATTCACACTGAAAGGCAGCAAATTATATGTTTGCTATAGCTATGGGTTTTCCATCTACATCCATATTTTAAATCACTACGTACAAAACCAAATTCATGTCCACATTGCTGAAAATCAATCTCATATAGCTATGTGATCCTCCTCGTACACAAAGTCAGTATCATATAAATGATGTAAGTTCTACTTGCTATTGGAATTTAAGAACTATGCTTAAAATCAACTTATCACAGAATTTGAATACTTGCTTTAGTGCTGGAAATGAAAATAGCATGCAAGAAATGAACAATCAAGTGAAGAACACAAAACAACATCGCATAACTAGCATATACGTCTTATATAAATCTATGTAAAAAACATCGTCTCGAGGTGCCTATTCTATCTATATCACAAACCCAAACCTCGAGAATGATCTCTCTTAGCACCTTTTACATAGATTTATCTAAGTTATGTATGCTAGTGATCTTAAATTAAGAAAAAGAGTAAATCAAAAATTGATGAAGTTGCTTGGATCGTAAATGAGTCACTAGATTTTTTTTTTACCAGAGTACAAAGACCCAACATCATAAAAAGCGAGGACGACTTTGAATCTTAACACTAAAAAAAGGCCTATCCTAATGGAATGCTAAAATAATTACTATTAAGAAATTACACGTTTTAAAATTGAAGAAAGAAGCTCACTTCTAAATATAGAATAGGATGAAACATGTAATTTATATTTGTACTATCATAATTTTTGGAAAATAAAAGCTCAAAATAATGAATTTAATTTTTAGAATAGGAAAAATTATATCTATACATTAGATGCTCTATGATGTTTTAGCTCATGACCCTCCATATCCTCTACACAAGGATTATCATCGTCTCCCCCAACAAAAGCAAGGTGAGTTTCTTGAGTCTAGGAGATATGAACTTCTTGATGCCCTCCAAAATCCCCCAAGACTTTTTGGTGTGACTTCACGAGGAAAAATCTCCCCTAAGTATGAGTGCTATTGATTTCTCAAAGACCTTTATTTCTGCCATCTTTGGCTTTATGAGACTCCCCATGGACTCTCTAACTTTGTCAAGGGTACTATTAGAGTCAAGCACATGTCCTCTCTCGTTGACACTATTTTGGATTTGCATCGATGACATGAAATTCTTCAATATCATACTAATGTTGATGATGGTTGTACTTTATATCCTGTTTTGATTGCCATTCCCCTTATTGTTGATGGCGGTGTATTTTCTCATTCTCGTGATGGCTTGCATAGTAGCTAGATGCCCTTATGAGGTTTTGTGATTTTTGCCAGTTGGTGGTTGGTCTTAGTAATACTAAGGTTATGATTTTAAATACCTCTAAGGATTCTCTTTCTACGTTTCATTTCTATGGACAAATATAATTTCTTTCTTTCCTTCTTAAAAGAGAAGCAACAAAGATCACAACATAACCTTATTTGGGAGTTTAGTTTGCTGGTCCATATTTCAATTTGAAACCTGCTTCTCAATCACACGTTTCCAAGGGATATTTATCAGTCTATTTTTTTTTTTTTGATGAATCATTGCTTTACGTTGTGATCTTAAGCTAAGAGCCAAGGATTGAGGGGTATCCATTCCGTCAAAGTCGCCCTAGACACGATCCCGACCTCATCCCTTTTCACGTGTCAGGGTTTGCTAGCAACAAGAATTGATCCTTGGTGGGCTTTTTGTGAGCCAAAGATGACAGGGTGGAAACAAAGTTGAAGGAATGACAATGAAATTCTATTTCATGATTCAATGAAAAAAAGAGCAAATAATACAATAAATAGATTAACAAAAGACTATTCATTTCACATTCCCAATGACTCTTCCTATTTCTATGGGAATGGAAAGCTTATTGAATAAGACAAAATGATAGACACATAGGATTAAAACCAATATGTACACTATTGTGACATCCCCCCCTTAATCTGTAGGGGTCTTTGTTAGACCAAACATTCCTTTGAACTTTTCAAATTTTTCTCGTCCAAGCGCTTTTGTCAAGATGTCTGTTGGTTGCTCTGTTGTCGGGCAATGTTGCAACTTGACATTGCCATCTTTCACATAGTGCCGAATCAAATGAAATTTGGTATTGATGTGCTTTGTTCGGTCGTGAAACATTGGATTCTTTGCCATTTGGATTGCAGAAGTGTTGTCAACCATGAGAGGTGTTGACGAAATCTGTTGCTCTTGCAAATCTGAAAGAACCCTTTTGAGCCACAAGATCTCTTTAGTTGCCTCTGAAGCGGCCATATATTTAGCTTTTGCTGAAGAAATTGCTGGCATTGATTGCTTCTTGAATTTCCAACTGACAACTGTTGTTCCCAAATTCATTAAAAAACCTGAGGTGGACTTTCCATCTTCATGATCACCAGCATAGTCGGAATTTGAATACCAAACCATTTTGAAGTCTCTTGCCCTGGAGTATTTGAGCCCAAAATGTTGTGCCTTTCAGATAATTGAGGACCCTTTTTGTTGCTACCCAACGACTCTCCCTGGGTTGTTGCATGAATCTTGAGAGGACACCAACTGCAAATAATATATCTGGTCGAGTGGTAGTCACATAAATCAGACTTTCAATGAGCTGTCTGTATTTAGTGGCATCAATCAAATCTGTTGAATCGTCAGATGTCACTTTGAGATTCTGTTTTATGGACGCGCTGAGAGGCTTACAATTTTCCATTCTGAACTTGTTCAGAATGTCACCAACATATTTCTGCTGAGTGATGAAGAAATACTTTGGTTTCTAAATTAGTTGAATACCCTAATGAAGATAACCCAAATCAACAATTTCAAAGCTTTTCATCAACTCTGATTTGAATTTTGCAGTGTATCGTTCATTGTTCCATGTGATGAGCAAATTGTCAACATACACCACCACAAATACAACTGTTTTGTCAATTGTTTTGACAAAAAGAGTTGCATCTTCAAACTCAAAATGTTTGAAGTTCATGTTCATGAGGTGCTCAGCTAGTTTTTCATACCATGTTCGAGGGGCTTGTTTCAAACCATACAACGATTTTTTTAATTTGCGCATTTTTTGCTCTTGTCCGTTTACTGCAAAACCATCAGGTTGTGTCATGTACACAGTGTCCTTAAGATCATTCAGAAATGCGTTTTGACATCCATTTGGTGAACTTTTCATCCGTTGTGAGCTGCCAGAGCCAACATGGTCCGAATGGTAGTCCATTTTGTTGTAGGTGCAAATGTTTCATTGTAGTCAATTCCTTCCTTTTGAGCATACCCCTTTGCGACAAGCCTTGCTTTGTGCTTGTCAAGTGAGCCGTTTGCCTTATATTTGTTGCGATAGACCCACTTGCAGCGAATCGAATTGCAACCATATGGAGGATCAACCAGATTCTAAGTCCCATTTTCACCAGTGATTTATACTAATCTTTCATTGCTTTTCTCCAAGAGTCAAGCTTCTCAGCTTGTTTGAAAGTTGTTGGTTCTAAATCAAACGCAACATTGAGTTCCTCTTGAGAATCATCCAATATGAGTTTTCCCCTCATGTTCTGAATTTCATCAATAGACTTATCTGGTTGAGAGGAGGTTGCATGTGCACTTCGAGTGCTTGTTTTCTCAACTTCATCAAGCCTCACATCTTTCAGTGTTTGAGTGGCCCACTTAGGCATCTTGTTCTGTGTTGTAGGTGCTTTAGGTTCATCCTTTGAAGTTCCTTCACTGTCTGTTGTCTGTTCTGCTGGCCCCTGTTCAATATCTGATGAAGTTTCACTCTTTCCTTCAGGGGGAGTTTCAAGCTCATGTATAGGAGACAATAAAAAATCAATAGATTCCCAACTCTGTGTCCCCCACTCATTGTCTGGAACATTCAAATCACTCTCTTTGTAGACATCAAACTTTGCATATTTGTCTAGTCGACTCAACTGCCGATCAATATGCATTTTGTCCTTTGCAGTTTCACAAAAGACTTCTCTTGTGATAAGAAACTTCTTCTCTTTCTCATCGTATATCTTGAATGCATTTTCGACCCTTGTGGTCCAATTTGTTTCTCTTCTCCTTTGGAATCAATGTGTAACAAGTGGATCCGAAAATCCGAAAATGTTGCACTGAAGGGAGGTGACCACACCACATCTCATATGGAGTCTTTGATTTAAGAGTTGTTGATAGTGATCTGTTGTGAACGTACATTGTTGTTTTAGTTGCTTCGGCCCAAAAGTGCAGATTTACCTCTTTGAAATACAACATTGCACGAACCATATTCATCACAGTTCTGTTTATCCTTTCAACTACTCCATTTTGTTGTGGAGTGTGAGGAACTGTGAGATGGTGTTTGATCCCATTTTGCTCAAAATAGGATTCAAACTTCTTTGATGTGAATTCACCACCATTATTTGTCCTAAGTGTCTCAATGCGGGTTTGTGCTTCATTTTCAATCATTGTTCGAAACTTCTTGAAAGTATCGAAGGCTTATGATTTCTTTTCAGAAAGTATATTCATGTCATCCTACTGTAGTGATCAATGAACAACATGAAGTACTTATGACCACCAATGGAGAGGATTGGAAGAGAACACAAGTCTGAATGAACAAGCTGCAATTTTCTCTCTGCTTTCCACTGTGACTTTGAAAACGGTTCTCTTGCGTGTTTAGCCAAGATGCAGGGTTCACACTTCTCATATGATTTTGCAGGTAATGTAGGCATGCCAACAACACCATTCTTTTGCAATACATGAATGCTGTTAATAGATGACATAACCGACGAGTAACCACCGGTTGGTCGGTAACTCGCTAGGAAATCCACCAGGGGAATAATCGCTACTCGAAACCACCAAATTTGAAAAACTACAATTTTTTTTAATTGGCGATTTCTCGACGACTACTCGTCGGTTACATTTAGATAACCAGACAATATATAAATAAAATAAACATTAAAGTATAAGTTTACATTTAGATATGGACATTTAGTTTCTTATACTTTAAGTTATATTTTATTTATATACTTTCAGGGTGTTTGAGAGTGGTTTCGGACCTCTAGGAGCTATAATGCAAATTCTAGGTTTTGGAGGATCCTATCATATTTCAGGGTTTCAGACTTAGCCATATTTCAGTGTTTCAAAATTTCAAGGAGACATCGTAGGAGGAATGAAGGCTGCATGAAGGGATGAGGTATGATAGAATAGTATGAGAACATCTCTTGCAAAGTGCAACAAGTCGACCCCACCCCATTCCCTATGCATAGATTTAAACCGATACAATGATACTTATACAAGAATCTGCAAGTACATATTACAAGAATATATATTTTTTTCTTCCCTGCTCTCTAGAAAACTAAGGGAGACTGAGAAAGTCTAGTAATCTATGCACAGGGAATGGGGTGGGATCGACATGTGGCACTTTGTAAGAAATGTTCTTAACTTCTCATACTATTCTATCGTACCTACATCCCTTCATGCAACCTTCATCCCTCCTATGATGTCTCAATTAAATTTTGAAACCCTGAATTATGGCTAAGTCTGAAACCTTGAAACCCTGAAATCTGACTAAGTCTGAAATATGATAGGATCCTCCAAAACCTAGAATTTGCATTATAGCTCCTGGAGGTCCGAAACCACTCTCAAACATCTTGAAAGTATATAAATAAAATATAACTTAAAGTATAAGATTTTATTTATATATTGTTTGCTTTGGGCGAATTTCAAGTATTTTTTGCCTTTGTCGGTTGTTCGATTGAGTGGGTCAAATAACTATTGGTTACCCATTTTGGCCCCTTGTCGAGTACTAGCCCCAACTGGTTATGCGAACTATGGCTGTTATAGCGAGTGTGCCCGAATCGAGCATGCCACATGTTCGGAGAGATTCTGTCTTCCACAAGATGAGCATAATTCCTTGAATTTGATGGCTCACCCTTTAGTTTGAGTAGTTTCCCTTCCTCATATTCAGGGAAGACGACTGCATTGTCACTTTTTCTCCTGATTGTGACATCACCATTGTCTAATAGGAAGGAATGGCCTTGTTGCCTTATGAGCACTAGGGACAACAAGTTTCGTTTCAATTGAGGAAGGTAGAGAACATTCTCAAGTTTGTAGTTTGGGAGTCCTAGACACTTGAGTCGAATTGTACCTCTTTCCTGTGGTTGTAGACTTGATCTATTTGCGAGGTATACTGAGGCACAATTTTCTTCATTGTACTCAAAGAAGTCTTTTCGGAAAGTCATATTGTGAGTGGTGCCAATATCAAGAACCCAAGTATCAAACCATGAGGAATTGATCGAGACATTGTTTGCTTCATCATCTGTATTGGAAAACACACATTCACTGGTGAATTGCGCTGAGTTTGATTCTTTTGACTGTTTCTTTGAATTTTCCTATTTTTTTTAGGGTATGCTTCAATTTTCTCCCATGGAGTCTTGCATTTGTGAGTCTCATGGCTACCTTTTTTGTCACACCGTTCATAATAGAGGTTTTGTTTATCATTATTTTTTTGATTTTGACCACCATGATTTTCATTTTTGCCACCTTTTCCCTTATTCTTGTACTTGTTATTACCTTCATTTTTTGGAAGACGTGGCCTTGTTTGATGGTTTGGAAGAATTTGTTTTGACATAGCACACACTTTCCCCTGTTGTGGTTTCAGTTTTCCTTCCAAAAGTCTTTTCTCTTTCTATCATCTTTTCAACCAACTGGTCAAATGTGAGAGTCTTCAACTAATTGCTTGCTTGTAGAGACTCCAGATAGGTTGAATTGTTGAGAAGAAGAGATTTTATGAATGCGGTCATGTATATGTCGATTTTGACACTTGTTGCTTCAAAATCATGTTTGATAGCATGTATATCTGAAGCCAATCTCATCACATCACTATCTTTCAACTCTAGGTTAAACAGTTTCAACTACAACTGAATGAATTCCAATTCTGAATGAGTCATATAGGTCCTCTCTCTAGTTTATGATATGCTTCTCATGGTGTACTGCACCATTGTATATGACGAAACACATCTCTGTCCACTGATGCCCTCATCAAGGTCAAAGCTTTTTGGTTTTTTTGTTTCCATGTTTGAGTGTATTTTGCATTCCGCGTTGGTTCAATTGGTTGTTTTGCTCTATCACAAATATCGAACCATAGATCGTTGAAGATGAGTGTGTTCTCCACTCGCCGAGAACATTCTTGCCAACTGTCTTTGCTAGTCAAGGTAGCGCCAACAATGGATTTGATGGAATGCATGGTTTTGAGTTTTTGTTTGAGTTTTTAGAGGTTTTGAGTTTTTGTTTAAACCTAATTGATTCCTTATCACTCCAAAATGGTCCCCTTTTTTTATATACGCAAAGGTACTGAAAATGATTCGCTTTGTCATTAACACTGCCTTAAAAAAAACCCTCATACATCAATATACACTATTTCTCTTGATTTTTAGATTTATGTTTTTCGACATACATGAATGGGTAAAAGAGTAACTCTCCTTATTTCTCTTTGAATTGCGTGATTTGGTTGTTTTTGCCCAAATCCGCTTAGAGTAGCTTGTCTCAAGGCAATTGCTCAAAATTTTAAATGTTTTCAAATTTATTTATTTTTTTCAAAATTTGAAAAAAAACATTTAAAAATAGAATTTGCTTTTTAATAAAAAAACTTAAAATATACCTCTCCTTTTGTTTTATTTGCAGATTTGATTCCAATATTGGAATAAAATGAAGATGTACGACTCACTGGAATGTTGAAGCGCTAGGGTTGGAAAGAAAATTATTCAAGCATTTGGAATTTTGGACCTATCTTCACGCCTCCACTCAACTCCACATGGCGTTTTATGGCTCAACACAACTTACAGGAAATGAAATGCTAAGACTCCACGTAGGTCGCGGCTCAGAAAGTTGTTGTCAGATGCAGATTATACGTAGGCAAAAATTCAGAATGAGTAGAATGCTTCACAAAATTTGTTGTTAGACACAAAAACTTCAGAATTAATAGAACGCTTCTCAAAATTTGCTGTCAACATAGAAACTCAGAATTAATAGAACACTTTTCAAAATTTGTTGTCAATGCAGATGATACATAGGGAAAAATTGGAAATGTAGTGCCAAAGAAACACTACGTAGACCACCGGCTTAGATCACTATGCCTTTAATCAGAGCAACGTGTGGATGATGGGGTTCGTGGACTGCCAAAACATCTCAGCCCAGCAGCAATGACACCAAAATCATTTCTACGCGGTCTGTAGATAGAGCAATGCAGGGCCAAAAAGGAAACGTCACACAGTACACAGTCCTAGTAGATGGAGTTATTGCAAGTCCATACAGTTGCAAATGAGGAGAAAGAATGAAAAACAAATAACTAATTAAAATTCCAAGCTCTGATACCAATGACAAGCCGAAAACAAAGTTGAAGGAATGACAATGAAATCATATTTCATGATTCAATGAAAGAGAGAGCAAACATTACGATAAATAGACTAACAAAAGACTATTCATTTCACATTTCCAATGGCTCTTCCTATTCCTACGGGAATGGAAAGCTAATTGAATAAGACAAAATGCTAGACACCTAAGTTAGACGCCTTCCCTATTAAATTGTTTTTTGTTCATTTTATCTTTCTGTGGCATAATAAATCAGTTTTATCAGCATAATAAATCAGATTTATCAGAGTTTTTGTTCGATGATTTTTTATAAAATGCACTGTTTCCTCAGAGCCAAAAAGACTATTCATTTCACATTTCCAATGGCTCTTCCTATTCCTACGGGAATGGAAAGCTAATTGAATAAGACAAAATGCTAGACACCTAAGTTAGATGCCTTCCCTATTAAATTGTTTTTTGTTCATTTCATCTTTTTGTGGCATAATAAATCAGCTTTATCAGCATAATAAATCAGATTTATCCGAGTTTTTGTTCGATGATTTTTTCTAAATTGCACTATTTCCTCAGAGCCATCTTTTCCTGCTAATATTTAATATAAATTTGTCGATGAAACTTTTTTTTATGAATCTCTGTTTTATATAATAAAAAGTGAATTTGAAATACTGCTGAATATCTTTTGGAATGTGTGTTACCCCGACCCCAAAATATACAATACATCCTTTATAGACATTTTTTTCGAAAGCTTTGATATTGGAGTTTGTAATAATAGGTTTTAAAGTTTTGGCTATCTTTAAAGTTTAAGGTCGGTAATTGCTATCTTCTAGTGATAGTGATACCCTGATAGGGTTAGATTTTTCAATATTAGGTTGGGCGATTTACTCCTAAGCTTAAAAACGAAGTCGGAGTCGCTTTCAAGCTTGATCTTGAGTTTGGATACCATAATTTTGAACTTTATTTGCAATTCTAGGTTAGGTTTTAAAACGCTGGTTGTCTTTAGGTTCAGTAACCCATTTAGTGATAATGATATGCTAATAGCGTTAGATTTTCAAAACTAGAGACTGCGTTAGGAACATTCATTACATTTTCCATGTATATGCACATATCATTACTAAAGTAATTTTTTAAAAATGTGCATATGTTTATGGACAGTTTTAGACATGAATACCTGAAAAATTATATATATGGACCAACAAATCGTGCTTCCAACAACATTAGGGCAACCAAGATCCATGCATTATTATTTTTAAGTAGATGAAGTGTAGGCCCTTTGTATAATGTCATGATCATTGACCCTCCCATAGACATAATGATGCCTATAATTTTTGCCAGTCCACGCTTAGTTCTGAGTTCAAATTTCTCCAATCTAAAAAATCAGGAATAGAAAACCATAATTAAATGCAGGGGATTTACTAAGCAGCTATATTCAACAAACATGCCACCGACAATTATTGATTGTTCTCTCAATAGCTATAAGACATTTTGTAAGAAGATTTGGTAGGGTTCAAGGGCGAAGATGAGATTCTACTAATGGTGTTCCTACAACATATGCAATTCAAGAAGCAAGATTTGTTTTCAACTTTGAACTTTGAATAACTATAATACATAAAATAAACAAACTACCTTGCACAAACTACTCTGCAAACTCTGCAAACTGCCCTGCAGGGACTTGGCACTTTGTGCCCCTTGTTTTAAATGGGAATTAAATTGCAAGGACAAACCTTAATAGAATTATGCCATTGTTGAGTCATCCCTTGGTCACATTTCTTCGACTATTTCCAAATAAAAATGTTTCTTTCAAGGCTACGTTGAAAACGAAACTAGGTCTAATTGATTTTACAATTTGCAAGCATTGTGTGCTTGATTGAATCAAGAAGGTGAGCTCATTACACAACTACTTATATTAATATTAATCTTGGCTTGTTACAAACTTTAAATATGATGTATATGCTTGGGGAATGGCAAGGGTTGATTCCACCTTATTACACAGTAATATGTTTGGCAATCTAAAAGTATTATATGAAGGCATGTCAATAAGTGATCATGGATTAATTGAGATAGTTGTGGCAATTTAAAAGTATTTTACGAAATCATGTCAACTCGCTAATGTGCATAATCATGTAGTTAAATACAGAATAAAAGGATCAAATACTCCCTTTTTGAGATGTGGGATAACTTAAATCTCACTCATCTCAAAAGAAATGGATTATACATAACATATTTATATAAAACTATAAGTCGATGCAATCATGTAAAGGACATTTATCACATGTTTTAGTGTAATCAAATAAATATATCATCATTAAAGCACATATACACCTTTAGTGAGTAAAACGATTCAGTCTCTAAAATATGTAATCAAAGGTAGTAATGATATTCCACTACATTGGCAAAGGTTAAATAAAGAAGGTAAAAACTATTTGCTGCAATGTAAATAAGATGTAAGCATTGAAGGCACAAGCAATGATATGTCAAAATATGAATATGATATAATTAGTGAGGGAATATGTAATAGTATGCCCCAATATAATAAATGTATGCATTAGTGTATCAAGGCCCTGATAGGGAATATATAATCCATAGTTCGCATACTCGTACTTGGAGAGTACTTGCCCAGCTCGTTAAAAGTTTACTCGGGGATTATTCAACAACCACTTGCCATTATTCGACTAAAAAAAAATTACTCAAATTTATTAAAAAAACTTAAATTTTATACGATTACTCGGCGAGTACTGTGCCAGTGCTCGCTGAGGGTTGAGTATTGGCAGGGGTGGCGAGTCTGTGATTTTGAGCAGCGAATACTTGTTTGGGGTTTTGTTTGGCGAGTACTCGCCCACTCGGCGAGTAATCGCCGAGTATATAATCATGATATAATCAATGAAGAAAAAATATAGTATGCCTCATTAAATGTATGGTAGAGACCATGGCAACATAGAAAACACACATAAGAAATCAAGAACTAATGTGCATGATATAGATCACAACACTGTGCACAATTAGACACAAAGTATAGAGAGAAAGAAATGTAGACACACAAAGCACAAATAAATCATGTCACTCTTAGAGTCAATAGAGAAAATAGTACTAAACATAGAGTATACAAGTTCAGAAATGTCACATAGAGTAAATAAGTCAAACAACACCATGCAGAGTAAACAAGAGAAATCAAAACACATACAACAAGAATGTGACACAAATATTCAAATATTTTAAGTTACATAATATTTGTGAATTATAATTTATTATATTAATTTGTTTTGAATTGAATTTGTCTCATATAAATAAAATTATTATTTCCTAGTATTTTTAATAAAAGGAGAATTATTTTTTCTTCAATCACTTTTATAGTATTTTAGGTCCATGTCCTATCACACTCGTATAAATAATCTATTTAAGGTTATATACTTTTAATTTGGAGTTACATTAAATAAAGCATTAAAATAAATTATTTAAAAAAGTTTTCATGGAAACACAAATTATAAAATATTATAATAAAATTTCTAAAGTCTACAATTTTTTTTCCAAGTTTTTTTGAAATAACCGATTTATAAAATATATATGATAAAAATGGAGATGTGAAATATCATTCCCTCTTCTAATATGTGTTAAACATATAAGCAACAATTTAACTGTTTTCCATTCAACCTACAGATAGGATACCAAATTTTCAAATCTCATCCATACATATTTTTTTAAAAACTGATTATTAAAAATACATTTTAATATACCAACATAGATTCATCTTTGAAAAGTGCAAACATATAATAACTTTTACATATACTCAACATATTTGTCCAAGTTGTCTCTATAAATAGAACAATCTATTATGAATTGTCATCTTCTACATAACATCTTTAATTGCAAAATAGACTGATTCTTTCTTTCCAATTATCCATAATTTTTATATAAAGTTTTTAGTGAATTGCTTATCCATTAAACTATTTTTTAACAGTGATTGAATTACAATTTTTGTAATATTTACAAAGTTAAATTCAATGAGGTATTTTAGAATATTTATTTTAATAAGAATAATAGTAGAATGTATTGAGTGGTTATAGATATAATAGTATTTTCTTTTTGATGGTAGATCATTGAATATGATCTAAAATGTTAATCCAAAAATATTTATGAAATTATATTTAAAAATATTCACTATATTTTTATTTTATTTATATTTCTTTATTGATGTATCAAATAACAGTTGGGGCTTTTATTAAAACTAATTTATGTATTCTCGACTTCATTTAAATTTAACCACTCAAATTTAAAAGTAAAGAAAGCTCAACCTATATCAAGTATCAGAGGTAGTAATTATCTGCAAAAATCCATTACTAATTAAAATGAACTTGAGAATTTATAAGAATATATTTATCATTATTTTGATTATGAGATGTCACCTCAACTAAATATTCGTATTTGATTTATTTATTGTTAACATGATTGCAATAGAAATGAAATCCCATGGATAACTAATTGGGGAGTGTTGAGCTATCATACCGATGAAGAAAGTAAAATTTCATTTTGAAAAAAGGTTGTAGATATCTTTTATGATCTCATTCTATGGATTTTGTTTTATGTTAATTTATGTCACTATTAAATAGAGTGATACTGATTTTCTTGTCTATTTTTAAATTTTTACTTTTATTTGTAGAATCTTGAGACAATTTTCATTTAAGCTTTTTTAGCTCTGGATTTTAATACGTGCACTCAATTGTACAGTTTGACAGAGGTTTGGGTGAAACCGTACAGACTATAAAGTCTTTTTTCTCTGTTTTTTTTAAGGATGGGCCTATCCATCTATTTCAATGTTAATTGTTACAAGCCGATACGTATCACTATTATGAAATGCGAATTTAAAGTGAATTCCATAAATGAGAAAAAACTAAATGGGGAAATGTGAAGTTAGGGAATGGAGGCGATTTTCTAGAGTTGGCTTGGGATTCGGGCTTTTACTACGATGCTGTTTATTCTTATTGGAAGGAACTTTGATGCATTGTCTTTTTTTTGTAACAACGACATTGTTGTATGTAATTGTTGGCTGTTGCTTTTAACATGGTGATCTACGGACTATGTCTATTAGTTCCCTGTTTGAAGTGGACTTCCTTTTGGTATCTTTTACGGTGCCTCCTCCAAGTGGGGAGGACCTTCGGGGTAATTGTTTTAGGATCATTTCACATAGAATGAGAAATTCAAATAATTATGATAACAACTTTTGAAATAAATATTAATCTCCGTGATTTCTATCTTCCCGGTTATTGCAAGAAAAATGCATAAACCAGTGGAGTTAATTGACATATATCTTTATTTTTTAAACATTTTGTTCATGGAAAGCAGGGCAAAGATGCAAGTCAATGGACTGTGTATAAATTAAATCCTTGAACACAGATGTGTGCTATAGTTTGGTGATACATATTTGTTGAATTGATTGCAGATTTCTAATGCTCTTCAGCACCATCAACATTTGTGGCCAGTGTGGCTGCTGCAAGAACACCTGTTAAAGAGAGAAATGGAAGGATTAAGTGTGGCAAAAGCCACACTCTCAGCTTTTCTGCATCCTTCTCGAAGTGATGATGTGAAACAGGGAGTCCTTCAGCTTCTTGGCTCACTGCTTTTGCGGTATGGCTTTGTTCTTGCACTAGGTTATGTTTATTGGATTCACCTTGAAATGGAGGAAATAAACTTTGTTCTTTGTTTTGCTTGGAGGAATGGATATATGAGTAATATAACATACTATGGGAATGGAAAATTATTAAGTATGGTTTCAAAGAACTGGGAGTTAAATAAGGAATTTTTGAACTATGAGTATTTATAGTAAAAGCCCATTTGTTTTCTTCAGGTATAACGAGGAGTTTGATGGCGTAGTCTTGTCTTATTCTGGGATTGAGATCTCTGACTGGACTCCCAAGATTCTTTCTGGACTCCATCCCTATCTTTGTTTGAAATTAAAAGCAAATTTACTACTTTTCTCTCCCAAGCCAGGGATGCTTCTAGGTATTTATCTGCTTCTAAAATTTTACAAAAGATTGTTTATGTACAGTTTCTCAAATTGATTGCATGCAAATGGTTGTTCTAGTTTAGTAGCATATTTTTAATAATGATTGCATTCTTATATTTTTAATACTATTTTTTTCAAATAATCTGGTCAATATTTTTATCTTCAGAATCCCTTAGATTAAGGGAGTCTTTCTTTTTCTTTCTGATTATGTGGTTATGATCTTTTTGCATATAAAGAATTGCAATAGGATGCATGCAGTCATGTTCATATAGATTCCTTCCCTTCTAAATAGGATCTTCAAAGTAGCCAAAGTATATATATTGCTGCATTTTATGTCAGTTTTTTTAAATTTGTTAAGGCTTCTCGTAATTTTATAAACTGTTTTGCTCATTGAATTTCATTTGGAATACACTGGAACTTAGGTTTACATTTATCGTGCAGAGTTTCACATGCAATTAATGTAACGTGCTTTGTGTTACACTTCATAATCAATGTATCATGCTGTTTACTGTGTCCAACGTTGATTGTTTGCTCTTATGATTTGTTAAACGATTGTTTCATAGATGCATGATTGCAATATTTTCATTATCGCGCATGTGTATTATAGATATATAGATAGATAGATAAACATGTAGATATGTTAGCTATTTTGCTAGTGCACCCTAACCAACATCAGAGACAGACACCAAACAACCAATCTGTGCCAGCATATCAGTCTTGACCAGAACCACTCACCTGAGGCGCACAAAGGGTTACTGGGACCTCCATGTGTGTAAGATTAACCGTAAGAGGTGCTAAATTCATAAATCAGAAACATCGCAGAATATGAACATGCACAAGACAAACTTAACAAGATAGACAAAACAACTTGTTCAATTATCACTTGGCTCTTAAGCCTCACAACAGTACATATCAATCAAGCATTACCCTCGTGTGTACAATATATTATTTCTTATATAGGCGTGGGGTAGTAAATACAAAATATGGGTAGGTAGACCTAACCCATCAACATTTATTACAAGCCCTAACTAATTCTTCTAACCTATAATTAATACATGGTTCATGTATATATGTTATCACATGGCTTGCCATGATTTCAATCCACATGATCACATTTTACATTAAATGCATGGCATGCACATCTCCCAAAAATGGTCCAACAACATATATGCACATATTTGACAAACCCTAGGTTCTAAATTGTGTACTGCTGCTGCAATCACAGTTGATCTTATTTTGCTTCTACACCAATGTTTCTAGTAAATATGTCACATCACGCCCAATGTTCTATTGCAATTTTCTCATTGGGTGGCCTCCTTTAGAGTGTTAATACTTTTGTAGATAAGTATGTACATCAAGTAATATCATGGAATCATTTTATAGGGAACCAGTTTTCATTCTTTTTTATTATAGATAATTGTGACATTTTATTAAATGATGATATTGCAATGTAATGTATGTCTTTGTAAAATTTTGCTAATTTCAGAAGGTAGAGTGAACAAAGTTGAAAAGGATTATATTGGGGCCATTGTACTGGGAATCTTCAATGCAGCAATTGCATTTTCAGATATACGTGAAGACTTGAGTTATGAAGATAACGTAAGGACTATTTGTTACTAAATACACATCTTCTTTATTGGTAATTCTAAGAACTTAAATTTGAAGCCATATAGAGCAAAATGTTTTGCTGATCTTGTTTATTATGTTCTCAATGTTTGTACTCTTATGATTATAATAATTCATAGATATACTAGTTTGCTTTGTCTTAGTATATAATACGAGATGTTGATTCACGTTCTTTTGAAAACTAATTTCATGTATTTGATTTTTTTTTATCTTTCAGGTTAATGGCATTCCCTTATGGGCTAGCACCTCTGATAACCATGTAATAAGACTTGGGAGCAAAATAAAATTTGCTGTAAAAAGGTAAAAGTTCCTATTGCGTTGAATTAAAAAGAATGATAAGTCTGCAAATAGAAGCAACCTTTCCTAGCAATTTGACTTCTAGTAGAAGTGTCTGTTACAATCAAAGATATTTACCTCACAAGTTTCAAGAGCTTGCTCTCATTATAATCTTGTTATTTGCATGGGTTCTTCTTTGGTCTGAACTACAAGAGAATGTTGATTACATAATACTACCCTAGATAGAGGATAGCATTTCATGTAAAATGATTAAAGTTTTATCTAACATGTAAGGTTATTTAAAGGTAATATCTGTGTGGAAATGCAACAATACATTTTGCATATTAGTAGGCATATGATTTTTACTTATTTTTAAGTTAGTGGAATTATCACAAAGATGATGTGAACTTTATTCCATCTTAGCCAAAGAAACTTCATATCAAAAACCAAAACAGATGACAAGCCTAGAGGGATTTAGACCAAGAAATTACACTTCATACAAAAATAACATGAAAACATATTGATGCAAAGGTCTGTTTATGTTTTGAAAATTTGAAAGTTTTTCACACACATGGAGTTAGAAAGCTTTTCTTTGGTAATCCTAATCCAAGGTGCATGTCCCTTTTCCTTTGGGTGTTTGTGACTTTTGGGTGTATGGATTTACATGTTGCACAGAGGAACCACATGGATAACAGGTAGATTATCTCCTTGTTTCAGCCCATCTCAAACGTTGGAGGTATTGAGTGCCCTTTGGATACTATCAACTCAAAAACAAATGGGGACAATTTAGTGAGATGACATTCACCTTTGCATTCTCCAATACTCTCTCATACTAGGTGATGAGGTCAAATTTGAGGTTGCTAATTATCAATCCATGATTCATTCGAATTCACACCAAAACATGTTTAGTATACACATTTTCACTAGAAAAACCTTTCCCTATCTATCAACAAGCAAACACATTATAGAAGGGAAGTAACATAAATAAAGTAATGAAAGGAAATGAATGAAAAAAAAAACTTAACGGGTATGATGCCTCCTTCATTCATGCTGTAGTGTCCCCAAATTGGGAGCAAAGACCAAAATAGAGGTTTTTCCACAAACTCAAACAAATATGAAATAAACACTGAAAATTACAGCCTTTTAAACCTTTCAAAAATTTTGCAATTCTGAACAATCAATTACCAACCTTTACTCTTTTCAAATCTGCGTTTAATAATCTATTATTTTACCTCAAATCGCTGAACTTGAAAAATTCATAACTTCTGAAATACTTGGATTTTCAATATGAACGAGGGCTCAAACGATCACAAAAACATCAGATATCAAACAAAAATAGTCTGAGAATTTTCCATCCACGGAAGGTCCCCCAAGTGATATCCCGAAATTCTGAAAACCCTAGTTTTTCACCTCTAATTATGCAAATAATTTTTTGAATAATCAAACCTTTGAAATAAACCCTCAACAATGCCTCCCAAGCCTTCAAAGTCCTCCAAACAATTCATCCCACTAAATAAAATTATGCAAATAATTTTATGATAATTTCGAAGCATTATTTAACCCAAAAACTTGCCAACATACCTCAGAAATAATTCGCTCCACCAAGGAAAAATGGTATCAAAATATTAAAACCCTAGGAGAGGGTTTCCACCACCAACAAGCCTCCGGGATGATGTTTTTTAAGCCCTCAAGCAAATCACCCATGGAGTAATCAGCACCCTCAATCCCCAAGCAAATCGCCAACTCTTGGTGACCTCACAAACTCTCCAGGGGGTTCGCCCTAGTCCTCCAAGTCAATTTGCTACAAGCTGCAATTGTTGGATAAAATTTTCAAATAAATCTTCAAAGGATGTAGTACAATTTTCAATCAAAAGGTGGTGTTGATAGACACCGTTTATAGAACTAGTAGAATTTGAAGGGTAACATTCTTCAAGCATCTACCTTCAATAACCAAGCTTGACATACTTGATTATCAAATCCAAATATCCAAATTCACATAATCTTCAAAAGAATCCTTCTTCTCCTTAAATACCCTCCTTCAAGTGTAGCGTTTCAAAATAGAAAGAGAGGGTTAACTTTAAAAATCAACTTAAGTCTTATAAGCCAAGACCCAAAACTCCCCCACTTAAGTGAGATATTCATAAAGTACTTATTCAAAACATAACTCAAAATTAGAAATATAAAGTATTTTTTTCATTAGTATTTTTTCACAAGTGGTCCACCATGTCCCAAACCCTTCTTCTACTCTTAGCCATCGGACACAATAATGGGCTAAGGGTCCCGCAAGGGTTTCGATTAAAAAATAGGGACATTACAATCCTCCCCGCCCAAAATTGCTTCTCCTCAAACAATTGCAATATTCAAAAAGGTGTTCCAACATACCTTATGAGCATTGTCCATTTGTGATTTTATCCCAAGGAAAAGAACCCTCAATTGGCCTCTTCATACTGCTGTAACTGTACTTTGAAGGCTGCCCCTAAGTGCTAGAAGTGTCGTCATAGCTTTCCAAAGGCTGCCCCTTATCAACATTCTCATGTATGCATGTAACACTTCATAAACTCATCAATAGTTCCCAAATACTTATCAAGGAGAGCTGTACCTTCTTTGTGCATGTGCTACTTCTATTTCTTATGAAGAGTATCCAAACATGCATGTTTCCAAAACCTTACAAAAGCTGAAATGTACCCTATAAATCAGTCTTTCCTCCATGATACTGCTGTAAGTACATGCCTAATTCTGATTTTTCATGATGATAAAATTTAGAATTCATACTTGCATTCTCTTTTCTTCCCATGATCCATGGGATGCCATAAAAATTAGAATTTCTTACCTTGCCATACCTTGGAGGCTGCTTTAAATAACTCATGAGGTCATGCAACTCAAAATAATAATTATCATGCTTCGAACTTATCCATATGCCCTCTTTACAAGTTGAAATCTTATAAAAAAGACTGAATTTGCGTTGGCTTCAATAGTAAAACACAGCTATGTCTATACTCACAAATTTCAACTTACTCATTACCAAGCTGATCCTTAATGTGCTCTGCAACTCCATGCTTCTACAACAAACCATTGGAGAATCATGTATTGTATCAAAAAGATCAAGGCTGCAAAACTGAACCAAAATAACATGCGTAATAATGCTGCCCATAATTAATTTTCTCTCATGGACAATCATTAAAGAAGGTGTGCTCTTATAGTGAGCATTCCAAAGTGTGAAAAGACCTTAATACCATGCCAATCCTTTTTCAACTTGAAATTGTAATCCTTTCATTTGTAGAGAGAGAACAAGCTTATCTAAATTGGAGAACATACCTTGCAAGTGTGTGTCATAATTATGTGAACCAATTTGTAGGAATCCACTCATGTGAAAGGTGTATCCTTCTATTTTCTGCCCTTTGTCAACTTCACATATGCACACATCACCAAACAAACCCAACAAATACTACACCTTACCCGTGAAAGAATGTAGTGTTCTTTGTGGGCCTTTCCATCCATGATTGTTCAAGTGATACCTCAATTTATTAATATTTCCAAAATTCATTAGTGGCTGTACATTCTACCCATGAAAGAATGTAGTGTTCTTTGTGGGCCTTTCCATCCATGATTGTTCAAGTGATACCTCAATTTATTAATATTTCCAAAATTCATTAGTGGCTGTACATTCTCAAAAAATTCAGATTTCTCATGCTTGATACACTGCTGTACCTGCCATGTTAGTTCAGAACCTTTGAATCCAACAATTTCAGAATTTGCCCAAGCATAAATTCTTTCCAATGTGAACTGAAATATGCACTGAAGATGCAAAATCATAACTATATTTGATGATCAGAATTGCCTTGTTGACTCAGAATTTTTTGGATAATGAAATTCAGACTTTGAACTGATTTCTCCAACTCTTTTACTTGGCTGCAACAAGCAAAATGAGTGGTCCTTCATGCCCAATTTATTTTGCGATTGTGTCAGTCCTTAGTGAGGAAAAGGACCCACCTTTGTTGAAATTCATACTTCGTGGACTGCTGTTCACAAATTGGATATTTTGCAATCTTACTAGGGGCCTCATGCCTTCCATAACAACCTCCTTCCCCTTGCATCGAGGAATAGGGTGCTGCCCATGGCAACCTTGGGGCTACCCTTGCAAACAAAAAATCTCACGGCTACCCTTGCAAACAAAAAATCTCACTCACCCCTCCAACATGAGAATGATAAAAATCAGAATGAAGAAAACTCACCAAGTGTGTTGTTACATGTCCTCCTTTGCAAGCAAGTGGCTGTCCATGATGTTTTAAAACAGCCCTATCATTGTTCTTCCTTCTTTCCCATGCTCATAAAACATCCTCCCATCATGTGATTTGACGAAGATGGAGTCTCCATGTTACACGAATTATGTACAATAGCTTCATTAATTCCCACCTTAAACTCTAATTCCAAGTTTAACTTGTGCATGCTTATATTCCTCCATGCCTCAAATGATTTTGATTCTTTCTTTATTCCTATGGAATCAGTTATAAAGAATTTAAAATCAAAATTAAAAACCTTTATAAAACTTAGAAAATTACCAGGATCCCTTACCTCTTGGTGCTAGTAATTGTGATCTTGAATCAAGGAATCCTCATGCCTTATTTTGCAAACCACGTCCTTCATTTTATCACCTTTTCTTGCATGCTTCCTTTGAGTGATGGAAAACTTGTTTCCCATTGATGAAATGTAATTAGTGGAAACATCTCCAATCCTTATATCTTCTAAATTTCTGATATCTCCTTCAATCACATGACTCTTTGTATGGCTGTTCTGAAAATCAGTCAATGAATATTCGAGGGTTGGTGCAAGATCTTCAAACTTGACCCCTTTGTAAACAACAAGCGATGCCCCTTTTGCTTCAATTTCATCATTCTTTGGCTCGAGCTCCTTGTTTTCATCTTTTGTGACTTTACTGTCATGCATACAATCATTAGGAGATAAATAGATATCCTCTACCAAATCAAAATCTTTACCTTGTACTTCCTTTAGTTCATGCTCATTGATTTCTTCCTCCTTTGCATCATCAATTTGTAGTCTTCTTTGCTGTCCAAAAAACTCAGATTTTGGAGGTCCAACATACTCATATGATGGTTGCCCCTTGTATAACTGAAAATTAGTTTTTTGCTGCTACAAAAATTCTAATTTTTGTCTTTCTACATGCTCCACTACCTCAAATTTTAGAGATTCCTCATCAAACCATTTGATGAGTTTCTCACCTAATTCCTCATTAGTCTTTATGAAGTTATGTCTTTGTGTCCTCAACTAAAGTTGCCACCAATCAAGGGCAGCCCCTACCAAGTGTTGTGTGACGAATTTTAGAGCTTGCTTCTCACCTCTACGCCTCAATTCAAGGTATTCATTAACTTTGTTTACCTATGCTCTAATTGAAGTACCTGGATCTCCATCAAAGGTTGGTAGAACAATCCTCCCTAAGTCATGCATAACTATGGGCTCATGGTGTCCTTTGCCATACCTTTAATCTTGCCAGTACTCAAAACTTCCTGTATTGTGGTGCAAGTGTCAAATATTCATCATAATCCTCCATCAATTTCCAATTGATAAAGGGTTCTTCCTCTCTTTCTAGGGGCTGGTCCCCTTTCATGCCTTTCATTGTTTGAAGGAGTGTGTCTAAAGTTTCTGTCAACCGTTCTTGGGTTTGAGCAAACCTCTCAAACCTAGAATTGTCCATGTTCTTGAATAACCCTTTCATCCCACAAATGGCCAAGAAATTGGCTCTAATATCACTTTAGTGTCCCCAAATTGGGACCAAAGACCAAAATATGGGTTTTTCCACAAACTCAAAAAAATCTGAAATAAACACTGAAAATTACAATGTTTTAAACCCTTAAAAAATTCTGCAAATTAGAACAATCAATTACCAACCTCTACTCTTTTCAAATCTGCCCTTAATAATTTATTATTTTACCTCAAATAGTTGAAACTTAAAAAATTCATAACTTATAAAATACTTGGATTTTTAATATGAATGAGGGCTCAAAATGATCACAAAAATAGCAGCTATCAAACAAAAATAGTCTCAGAATTTTTCATCCACAGGAGGTCCCTCAAATGATATTCAGAAGTTCTGAAAACCCTAGTTTTTCACCTCAAATTATGCAAATAATTTTCTGAACATCAAACCTTTGAAATAAACCTTCAACAATGCTTCCCAAGCCTTCAAAGTTCTCCAAACAATTCATCCCACAAATAAAATTATGCAAATAATTTTATGATAATTTCCAAGCGTTATTCAACCAAAAAACTTGCCAACATACCTTAAAAATAATTGGCTCCACCAATGAAAAATGGTTTAAAAATATTAAAACCCTAGGAGAGGGTTTCCACCAATAACAAACCTCCGGGATGATGTTTTTCAAGCCCTCAAGCAAATCGCCCAAGGAGTAATCAACACCCTCAATCTTCAAGCAAATCGCCAACTCTTGGTGACCTCACAAACCCTCTAGGTGGTTCGCCCTAGTCATCCAAGTCAATTTGCCACAAGCTGCAATTGTTAGATAAAATCTTCAAAGGATGTAGTCCAATTTCCAATCGAAAGATGGTGTTGATAGATATCGTTTATAGAACAACTAGTAGAACTTGAAGGATAACATTCTTTAAGCTTGACATACTTGATTATCAAATCCAAATATCCAAATTCACATAATCTTCAAATGAATCATCTTTTTCCTTAAATACCCTCCTCCAAGTGTAGTGCTCCAAAATAAAAAGAGTGGGTTAACTTTAAAAATCAACTTAAGTCTTATAAGCCAAGACTCAAAACTCCCTCATTTAAGTGAAATATTCATAAAGTATTTTTTTCAAAACATAACTCAAAATTAGAAATATAAAGTACCTTTTTCATTAGTGATTCTTCACAAGTGGTCCACCATGTCTCAAAACCTTCTTCTACCCTTAGCCATCGGAAACAAGAATGGGCTAAGGGTCCCACAAGGGTCTCAATCGAAAAATGGGGACATTACATGCTGGCAAGGGGGGCATTCCTTCTAGCTGTTCCGAAATTGGATCATGAACATCAAAATTAGTTGGTTGCCTCAATCGACTGTTAATGAGACTATATAAGTGTTTGCGGCATGTTATGACCTCATAAATGCATGTTTAATTCCAAAGAAAAAACATGACAGGTAAAATATAAAGTGCATTTTGATTGCATATTTGGAATCCTCTCAAAAGGTTATACACTTTGAAATAAATACCACCTGATTTCGAGTCCATATGCAAAAGTTATGGCCTCTGCAATTTGCAAGACATTTTTTGAATGGTCAAGTAGAGGTTACACAGTTGTCAATGGTGGTTGCATAATTGTCGGTCTACGCAGGGGGCAGTTTCATAACCATTGGTTCCTTAGTGGGCAGTTAAAGAACTGGCGGTTTTGCACAAATGGAACTCAACCACCATTAATCGACTGTTGCCTCAATCGACTGTTAATCAGACTATATAAGTGTTTGCGGCATGTTATGACCTCATAAATGTAGGTCTAGTTCCAAGGAAAAAACATCATTAGGGTAAAATATAAAGTGGATTTTGATTGCATATTTGGAATCCTCTCAAAAGGTTATACACTTTGAAATAAACACCCCCTGATTTCAAGTCCATATGCAAAAGTTATGGCCTCTGCAATTTGCAAGACATTTTTTGAATGATCAATTGGAGGTTACACAGTTGTCAATGGTGGTTGCATAATTGCCAGTTTACGCAGGTGGCAGTTTCATAACCATTGGTTCCTTAGTGGCAGTTAAAGAACTGGCGGTTTCACACGAATGGGATTTAACTAATAACCATGGGATATGTTTTTAATTAAATCCCAAGTCCCAAAAATCAAACCTATTCCCACTTCCACGTGGATGGATGGGATGCATGGTTTGTATTTAGTTAGGGAGAAATTTTAATAAACTTTATTCCCCCATTATCTTCATTCCCACGTGGGACATCCATTTAACTTTGGATGGGGGAGATTTAAGTGGGATATGTTTTGTTTTTAAAATTAAATTCTTAACTCCTTTACCATGCATGTTTTGTCATTAATTATCTTCTTACCTATGTTTGGCATTAAACTCCTAAACATTAAACATGCACACTACCCACCTTTTTCTCCACAAAGAGTCTTCCACTTGCCTTTTTCATGGTTGGTTTTTTAGTAAGCGTTTCATTAATTAAAGCATGGAGTTGGAACTTCCCTTTAATTATGGGATTTATATTCCTTTATTAAACGCATGCAGTGTATTCGGAGTTAAATTGTACTTCGGGCAAAAATAGAAATTTGTTAGCCAACATTGGTTATATGGCAATTTTTATATATTGAGGATTATTATTATTTGGGGCAACATACGGAGGAGCTTACAGAGAGCAGTTGAAAGCCAATAGAGATGGACATGTTGCTTATTTTTTTGATAGAGAATGAATGTTATCGGGATTTTCAAGCATGGATGGTCCATACAGATGGTCTATTTTGCTTGAAAAACACAGAGTATTTAATTCAGTGAATTGACCGTGTTTTAATTTTATCTATTCCCGAATCCTTTTCAGCCTGTATAAAATACAAAGATTTGTAAAAGTCAAGGATATGTTATAAATCCTTTGAGAGTATTTTTTCTCTGGTTGAGAGAATTAATTAGCTCATTTAAGAGAGCTATAAGCATTTGCAGGTATATGTTTAGGTGAGAAGAATGTTTACGTGCTACAGACGAGTTCTTCATATCACACAGAGCTGCAAGTTTTATTAAAACCATTTAGGGATGTAAGTTTTACAAACTGTATTTACATCTTGTTTATAATGGAACGGTTCAAATGAACTTGGGGACATAACCAATTGGTGAACCCCGTAAACAATTTCTCGTCTCTATTTTTTTCAATTTTTTAGTATTTTATCAGTTTTAAATTATTCACTGATATTTAGAATTAATTATGAAAAATTGGATAAGATATTATTTGAGAGATTAAAAATGTGAATTGAATGTTTTTCACTGAGCAATAAATTTATGAGTTTACAGAATACTTATAATCAACATTGTTCAAACAAATTCACATCCAGAGTTTAAAAATCAATTCATTTTAATTAAATTTTGGAAAATGATTTGTTATATTTTTTTAAAATCCGTATTGAATAAAACAATATTTATTAGTAGGAGGCTAATTACTGTTCACGGATCAGTTTGAATGTAGAATCATATTTCTTGAGTTATTATTCACTCAGGTTTGATTCTTGAATATAAATCCATTTCCTATTTTTATCTAATTGGGAAATTGAGAATTCCTCAATCAATTCTATTTTACTCAAGGAATTGAGAATTTCAGTATCCGATTTATTTAAAAACTGTTTAATTTATCTAAGGGGGTAAATCCAATTTTTGGATCATTTTTGGTATTAGAGCAGGTGAATATAAGGATTAGCTTCAGTTGCTAGATATATTTCAGACAGGAGTTTGTTTTTAGATATTAGATATTGGTATTGTTCTTCTATTGACTTGATTATGTAGGTTGGTTAGTGCAAAGAAAAATTGGAAGGTGTTCCAATTTGCTGGAAGAAGACAAGCTTCTAACAGCCAAGGTTCTGAAATCACTAGCCCTGCAGGATCAACATGAATGAAGAACACAACACAATGTCATTTGAAGTGTGAGATGGTGTTGAGAGAGGATCAACCTTTCTTCTTTGGCACGCATTCATATAAAATGCAATGCATTTTCAGTGATGCATATCCAAGAGGAATTCGTTGCAATCCTATGCCTTTCTTACACAGAGGGCAGAATAAGGTATGATGAAAATCTGATTTCATATTGGTATTGACATAATATATTGGTCTTTGATAACCAGTTGTGTAGCTTTTATTTTTGGATAATTAATCATATTTTGGAAGTTTATAAGAACAAGTAAAAAGACCAGTTCCATGGTAAGATATGGAAATGACAAATTAGGCATTGTTCAGGGAAGTAAACAAGTATTTGCATTTTATTGATTGAGTTTTAATTGGTTCATAAGTTGGTTTATTTTTCACAGTTTTGTTAAGAGTTGCAGAAAGCAAACAGGTAGTTGTTTAAACACCAACAATATGTCAACCAATACTTAGCAAGTGCACTTCACAGTTTCTTCAGAGGTATAAATTATTCTCAAACGTAACTATGTTTGCACAATTTTGGTTGAATCCTTTATGTAAGGTTGCTTTGGAAGTAAAATATAGCTTTGTTTGGAATTGTGTTAAAAAGCCTTTTGAAAATAAATATGGATCATCTAACTCTTATTAAGATAGAGTTTATCAGATGAAACCTCCTATTCAGTTATGGAAACCATGAAGAGGGACAACCCTTATGTTGATAAAATGGTTTATTTGAATAGTTTTGATAAAGCATTACTATAGTACTGCATAGTATGCTTAGTTACGCTTTAAACACTATTTCCTGTATTTCCTAACCACTTTGAGCTAGGAAGGAATTTGATAATCCTGTTGCTGTGGAAGAATATTATTGCTATCCCCTGTTTTAGTTTTTTCGTTTTGATAGACAGTTTGGAAATCTAACTCAGTTTGGATGAGTTGTGGAGGTATGAATTAGGGACCAGTCAGATGATGAAAGAAACCTTGAGACATGTTTTAAATTTTTGGTTTTCTCCTCACCTTTATATGATATTTTGCTTACAGTTACTTGCAAAGTTGTGAGTTTGTAAGGAGGCTCTAATTATGGAAATTCTTTAAATTGACATTGGAGTTTGACAAGTACAAGGAAAGATTAAATAATCAGTTTCAGAGACACAACAGTTAACTATGTTGTTGACATGATGGTGATCACATCTATTTCTTTTGATTATTCTTTCATGTATTGTGTATATTGTGTAGTTATAACCTTAGAATAGACAAATTCATTGCATGTTTTTATACTTTGCATATATGTTTAAGTCCCACAGTATTATGGGCAACGCTTGTAAATGCAAGTATACACATGTTGCAGTTGTTTGTAAATCCTATAGGGTATGCACATTTGATTTTCCTTGTGTGATATTGGATATAACAAGGAGAATACCTTAGCCTTCATGCAGTGCAGGGGTTGAGAGATTCTATTAAAGGTTGTGATTATTCTGGGTAAAAGGTCATTTTGGTAGAATGGGTAAAGAGTTTGTTTTACTTTTCATAATCAAGTTGTTGTTTCAGTTGGACAGTTGACTTCTTGCAAGGAAGTTTTTATAATGTCTTATTTCACTAATATTTTTTCCAATGGATTTTTATTGTATCATTTTGATAGATTGACTTTATAACTCCATATGCTATTTTTGGCTCCTGTATGTTTGGGATCAGTGCAGGAAGATTGTCAATGGCAAGAAGAGAACCCAGAGATTTTTTTTTGAGTTAGTTGGATTATTCAGACTTTTGGAGACCAAAAGCCTCTTATTGGGGAGGTTTGATCCGAAGGATTTTTTTTGAAACGAAAATATATGGAAAGGACAAATATCGTAATGGAAAATCGACACGTAGAAAAATATAAAGAGTTGATACAATTACTTTTTATATTGGAATTATTTTATGTGCTAATGGGTGTTGTGTTGCAGACGTGGGACCAAACTGGCCGTTTACCCACATTATCTTGTAACTATTCAACATCCAACTTTGCCACATAATTCTATTAAGTCACTAAGATATTCCACATATCCAATTAATTTTCCACCGTAATTCTTATATTTTCTCATTTTCAAAATAATCCTAATATCCTATTATATAGTTATTAATAACCATGGGATATGTTTTTAATTAAATCGCAATTTATTTAATATCCTATTATTACAGTTTTTATGCTATTGGATAATTAAATCCCAAGTCCCAAAAATTAAACCTATTCCCACTTCCATGTGGATGGATGGTATGCATGGTTTGTATTTAGTAAGAGAGAAATTTTAATAAACTTTGTTCCCTCATCATCCTCACCATGTGGGACATCCATTTAACTTTGGATGGAGGAGATTTAAGTGGGATATGTTTTGTTTTTAAAATTAAAGTCTAAACTCCTTTACCATGCATGCTTTATCATTAATTATCCTCTTACCTATGTTTGACGTTAAACTCCTAAACATTAAACATGCACGCTACCCACTTTTCTCTCCAGAAAGAGTCTTCCACTTGCCTTTTTCATGGTTGGTTTTTGGTAAATGCTTTATTAATTAAAGCATGGAGTCGGAACTTCCCTTTAATTATGGGATTTTTATTCCTTTATTAAATGCGTGCAATCTATTCGGAGTGTAACTGTACTTCAGGGAGAAATAGAAAATTGTTAGCCAACATTGGCTATATGGCAATTTTTATATATTGAGGATTATTATTATTCGGGGTAGCATAGAGGAGCTTACAGAGAGCAGTTGAAAGCCAACAGAGATGGACATGGTGCTTATTTTTTGATAGAAAAGTAATGTTATTGGGGTTTTCAAGCATGGACGATCCATACAGATGAAGGTCTATTTTACTTGAAAAACACAGGTTATTTGATTTAGTGAATTGTTCGTGTTTTAATTTTATCTATTCTCGAATCTTTTTCAGCTTATATAAAATACAGAGATTTGTAAAGTCAAAGATATGCTATAAATCTTTTGAGAGTATTTTTCTTCTAGTTGAGAGAATTAATTAGCCCATTCAGGGAGCTATAAGCATTTGCAGGTATTTGTTTGGATGAAGAGAAGAACGTTTACGTGCTATGGACGAGTTCTTCATATCACAAAGAGCTGTAAGTTTTATTAAAGCCATTCAGGGATGCAAGTTTTACAAATTGTATTTACATCTTGTTTATAATGGAACGGTTCAAATGAACCTGGGGACGTAGTGAATTGGTGAACCCTGTAAACAATCTCGTCTCAATTTTTTTCAATTTTTTAGTATTTCATCAGTTTTAAATTATTCATTGATATTTAGATTTAATTATAGAAAATTGGATAAGAGACTATTTGAGAGATAAAAATGTGAATTGAATGTTTTTCACTGAACAATAAATTTATGAGTTTACAGAATACTCATAATCAACGTTGTTTAAACAAATTCACATCCAGAGTTCAAAAGTCAATTCCTTTTAATTAAATTTTGGAAAATAACTTATTATATATATTTTTTAAATCCATTTTGAATTAAACAATATTTATTAGCAGGGGGATAATTATTGTTCGCGGATGAGTTTGAATGTAGAATCATATTTCTTGAGTTATTATTCACTCAGGTTTGATTATTTTTTTTTATAAAAGGGGTAAAAACTTTATTAATCACCAAGAAGAATTACATACCAGAAAGAGGCCAAGGCCTCAGAAACCCAGGAAAACCGAACAAAACAACACCGTCAAACATCACCTATTATCACTATTCCCATCTTCTCTAAGAATCCTATCCAAATTCTGACCAACCTCACGTGGTAACAATGCCCAATCATCCACCTTGTGTCCCTCAATATCCTCCGAAGCCCACTTCACCAAGCAATCGGCCGCTCCGTTCCATTCCCTCAGAACATGAACAAAAGACACGGATTCCATAAGCATACTCACCTGAAATATCTGCTGCACTATCAACGAAAGTTGCCAGCTCACATCATTGAACTGTCTCTCAAGAAGCAAATTAATCAAAATTTGCGAGTCGGCTTCACACTCCACCTTTCGCCAGCCTAACTCATAAGCTCTCCTTAAGGCATATAAAATAGCTAAACCTTCCATTTTGTTAACCGTTTGCTCTCCCATCTGGACGGAAAAAATAAAAACAACAGATCCGGACGAATCCCTGCCAATTCCACCAATCCCAGCCGGGCCCGGATTACCTCTGGACGATCCATCAGTGTTAATTTTCAAAAAACCTTTCGGAGGGGGCGTCCATTTCCCGCTTCTCTGAATTCTTTGTCTCCCACAACTGCCACGCTTGGCCCAAGCCGAGGCCAGAGAAATGTTCTGCAATCCTAATCTGTTAACCAAATCAACGTCCCCTTCAGCGAAAGGAAGATTAATCTCACTCTTAGCTTTCACCGTCTCCTGGATCACACCCATAATTCTGCTCCAAACCTGGTGCACCGTCAGCTTTTCCTCATTAAAAATCCGGCGGTTACGCTCAAGCTAGACTTGCCACAGCAAAAAAATGGGACCAGCATACCACGCCTCATGCAGGAAGTGAGCAGCAGAAGGCAGTCTGCCCAGTCTAGACCAAAAATCGACCAGGGAGGTAGCGTGCCAACATTGCCGCCTTCAAATGCCCCACCAAGCGTGCCACAGGTGGAGAGTAAAGGGGCAACTGAAAAAAATATGAGACGACTCCTCCGCCCCCTTGCACAGGACGCAACAAGAGGGTCCAACAAACCCTCTTCGTTTGAGATTATCCCAAGTCAAGCAACGGTTCCAGGTCAGCGTCCAGGCGAAACAATTGCATTTTGGCCACGAAAAATTACTCTAGACGCGTTTCCACCAAGGAACCTCCACACCTCCACCACGCTGCTGCGCTATCAGCTCCTGATAGCCTAACGAAACCAGCCTAACGAAACCATGTACTTCCCTTTAGGATGAGGGAACCACGCTAGCAGGCACGCTCCCTGAGCGCGCAGCAGAAGCGGCCAGCCAGAATCTTACCCAGCTCCGTGCCCTTCGCCTCCAAACCAACAACCGGCCACTCCTCCAGCCTCTTCCAACGCGCCTCCAATAGCTGTCCATGAAGAGAGAACGCCTTATAGTCACCCACCCTATTCCACCCAGCCTCACTAAATCTCTGTGCCAGAACCCCAAGATGCGGGAACTGGGTAATCAGCGGAGGAAAGCCATCCCACGAATCATACCAGAATTGCGCCTCCATACCTCCCCTACAGATCCAGAAAAGACCAGTCTTGATCAAAGCAACACCTTTTTTTAGGGTCTCCCAGATCACAGAACCATTTCCAGACAGACTGCATTTGGGAATATCCTCTATAGAGACCCCAAAAAAATACTTATGAGCCAAGATCTTGGCCCAAATGCGATCTTGTTTCGTACACCACCTCCTGTACAATTTTGCAGCCAGGGCCGTACCCGCCAAAATAGACTGCCGTAATCCCAGCCCACCAAACCTCTTTGGGCTGTAGACAACCTCCCACTTGATCAGGGTCCACTTAGACGAAGACAGGTTGCCAGCCCATAAAAACTGTTTTGCCATGGAATCAAGTTCTTTAATAAAACTCACAGGGGCCACCTGGAGCATACACCTGTACACCGGAAGCGCCTGCACCACGGACTGGATTCGCTGAACTCTACCAGCTAAAGACAACCACCTATTGGTCCAGTGATTCACCTTGACCCTGAACTTGTTCAAGATCCCTTGCCAAGAATCCTTGGCCTGTCTCCCAGCCGATATAGGAATACCAAGATAAAGAATCAGAAGGCTACCGATTTGAAACCGAAGAATATCAGCTACCCTGCGCTGAATGGGAGGCGGAGTATTAAAGAAAAAGATGGAAGACTTTTCCTCATTGATTACCTGCCCCGTGGCCACCAAGTAAGCATCTAATGCACTGCGAATATTGGCTGCCTCCCTCAGAGTGGCCATGCCCATAAGCGCCACATCGTCCACAAATTGAAGATGGGATAGAACTGGAAGGTCCCCTCCCCATCTCCATCCCTGGATAGCACCCTCATGCGTTTTGCTCCTAATCATCAGACCAAGCCCTTCCGCCAGGAGAAGAAACAAATAGGGGGATAAAGGGTCTCCTTGCCGCAATCCCCGCGTGGCACCGAAGAGGTGAGAGTGTTCTCCATTAACCAAAACGGAGAAGGAAACCGAATTAACACAGCGCATGATCCACTCGATCCAATCCTCCGCGAACCCGAAGGCAGCCAACATCTTCTGAAGAAAATCCCACCGAACCCTGTCGTAAGCCTTAGACATATCCAACTTCATGAACATCGCTTTCTCCCTGGATTTGGACATGGAGTGAAGAGCCTCTGTAGCCACCACGATCCCATCCAAAATCTGGCGCCCCTCCACAAAGCCACTTTGTTCCTCCGAGATTAACACCCCCAGCTGCTTTTTAAGTCTTTCCGCTATCAACTTCGATATAATTTTATAGACAACATTACAGAGGGAGATAGGTCTATACAGGCTTAGGCAATCTGCCCCTTCCCGCTTAGGAATGAGCACCAAAAAATTCGAATTCAACGCGCGAAGCATTTGCCTGTTATTCTGAGATTCTTGGATCACGGCCAACAGATCTAATTTGATGATTTCTCAAAATTCTTGAAAAAATTCAATTGGGAATCCGTCTGGGCCAGGTGCCTTACCTTTTTTCATCATGAAAACAATCTTCTTCAGCTCCTCTATACTGATTGGGCGCATCAGCTGCTCCATCTCCCGAGAAACAAGGTTGGGGATACAAGCGAGTACCTGATCCTCAACATCCAAATCCCACGGACCAGCTTCTCGAAAGATAGAAGAAAATACTGCACCGCCTCTTTACAAATATCCCGCATGGAAGAGATAGTCTCTCCGCTATCCGCAACCAACGAAGTTATCATATTGCCATGTTGCTTAGCACGGACTGAGTTGAAGAAGAACGCTGTATTCTTATCTCCCTCTTGTAACCACTCGACTCTGGCTTTCTGCTTCCAATAGATTTCCTCCCTCAAATCCCATTCCTCCACCTTCTTGACAGCCCCCGCTTCTTCTCTTAGCAAGTTTTCGGTCAGCCCTTCCTCTCTAATCATTCTAGTGATGTTACTCAATTCCTCCTGCGCCTCTTTCTTCGCCTGAAAGATATTGCCGAAGCTAGTAACATTCCATCTTTTGAGCTTATATTTCACAAACTGGAGAAGCTTGGCGAATGTATACATAGCTGTACCAATAGCCGGCCTCCCAATTCTCCACCATTCAGCAATCTGGTCAAACAAATTCTGGTCTCTAAGCCACATGAGTTGAAACCTGAAGGTCTGTTTTCTCGGTCTACAATTAGAAGAGATGTGAAGCTTAATTGGCCAGTGGTCCGAGCCACTCCAATCAAGGATCTCAAAATTCAGAGACCATAAGCCGCCCACCCAATAACAAGAGGTCATGAACCTATCAATGCGCTCAGCAATAAAATTATCTCCCACCCTCCTATTGTTCCAAGTGAAATGCCCATTGCCAGGCTTAATGTCCACCAGGTTGAACTCTAAAATCTTATCACGAAGTAAAAGAGAAGACGGTTCCAATCTGGCAATACCACCTCTTTTCTCCTCCAAATCCAAGATAGCATTAAAATCACTGGCCAAAATCCACAGTAGGTAAGGAAAATTCCTGCGAACTAATTAGAGGTTATTCCAAGCATTAAGTTTACCCTGGTCGTCGGTGGGAGCATAGACATTCGAAAGAAGAACATACTCTCCCGACTCAATGCATAAAGAGACCAGAGAAAGTGAAGACCTGAAGGCAATCCAAGACACCGACTGAACCTTGCGAGGATTCCAGAAGCAAGCCATGCCTCCAGCCGAACCCTGAGCCCCTGTACATTGACATAAACCTTGCCTCCATAATTTTGGTGCAAGACTCGGCATGTAATCAACCGAAACTTTTGTTTCTTGAAGAAAAAGAATATCCGGTCTATGAATCCCAATCAAATTCCTAACAGCTTTTTGTTTAGGGCCGCTGTTCAAGCCCCTTACATTCCAAGAAATAACCATCATTTTGGGGGAGCCAAGAAATGGGAGTCCAAAGTTTTAATCGACCCTGACTCAACCAGATTTTCTCCAATCTTCTTAATCCTATCCAAGTCCTTCCTCCTTCCCACTTTAACAAGCTTTTCGGAAGCCCCTTTCTTCCCCTCCTTTTGCTGTATACCCAGGTGCGTGGGAGCCTTGCCTCTCTTCTCCACCTCCGATGTCCCTGGCAGTGTGGAGGGGGGTTCAATCGCACTTTCCTAAATCATATCATTATTGGAACCATTATACTTCTGCTCTTCAATCTGTCCTTCCCTCATCGTAGGTAGGACAACTTCCCCCGGGCGCATTTCTTGTTCCATGGGCACATCTCCAGCCGTCTCCTGTTCTCTCTCTTCCTGCTCCTCAATCCTTATCCCTGCATAATCCTCTAGTTTGCCCAATTCATCCAGAACCCCAAATCTGTTGACCGAATCCTCCTCCAAACGATCCAACATGGTTCTTTTATGACCTTTGTTTCGACTATGGTTCTTAACCTGCACAAAGCCTTCCGCATCCTTTCCAGACCTAGCATTAACCTTCTTCCCTTTGTTCAGCCCCGAAGCACTACCAAGTGGAGGTGGGGGTGGAGGATGCTGCTCTCCCAATTTTGCCTTTGGACATCTACGCACCAAATGGCCATACTCATGACACAGCCGGCATCTGAACGGGAGTGTCTCATAATCCAATTGCTGTACCCACGAGTATGAACCCACACAGAGCTCAACCGCATCCGGTATTGGCCTACTTAAATCAATTTCCACACAAATTCTGGCAAAAGTCAAGATTCTCTTACCTAGAGTTTGTGTGGACGAACCCACTGGTTTACCAAGCATTGAGCCAATTAGCTGAAGAATGTCTTCACGGCAGCATTCAATAGGCATTCTTGGTAGACGAACCCACACTGGCACTCTGTTTGGCAGCTCCTCAGTAGGATTGAAACCAGCATGCCACGGTTTGACAAAGAGTCCAACCTGGTTGTAGAAGTAAGGACCACCTTCAAAAACTCTATCCCTGTCAGCCAAACAAACGAATGTGACCATGAAAAAGTTATTGGCCAGCACCGTAATCTCCATCTCTCCTTCTGGTTCCCATACCCGTCTAGCCCAATTCTCCAAGAAAGGGAGAGAGACACGCAGTCTTAAGAATTTGCAGTATAACGAATGTTTGGAGTAATACTCTACATCCTCAGCAATCATGTCAAAAGGAATAACCAGCCTCGGTCTCTCCTGGTAGCGCTCCAGGCAGCCATTCACCTTGGTGATTCGAAAGCCTCCCGCTGAGCTAATGTCCAAATGCCCTGGGTTCAGGTTGTAGTCTGCATAAACTTCCTTCCTGGCATCCTGCGCCTGCCTATTTCTCCCAACGACTTCACTGAAGCTTCCGTCCATTTTGCCCTGATTCGGCTCCTTTCCTGCCATGTTAACGCGCCCCTTTCTCACTCCTGCACCAAACAATAGTCTCGCCTCCATAAACCTCACACCCTCCGTTGCCACTGTTCTTCGCAGTTCACTCACAGGGTGAAACAAGCTAGGGCTCGATGCCCTAGCTCGGCTACCAGACGCAGAACGCGTTCAAACGCTCCCAGTCCGCCATCAAAATTCTTCTCAACTCAGGTTTGATTCTTGAATATTAAATCTATTTCCTATTTTTATTTAATCGGGAAATTGAGAATTCCTCAATTTTATTTTATTCAAGGATATGAGAATTTCGGTATCCGGTTTATTTAAAAACTGTTTGATTTATCTAAGGGGGTAAATCCGGTTTTTGGATCAGTTATGACCTCATAAATGCAAGTTTAGTTCCAAGGAAAAAACAACAGAAGAGTAAATATAAAGTGGATTTTGATTGCATATTTGGAATCCTCTGAAAAGGTTATACACTTTGAAACAAACACCATCTGATTTCAAGTCCATATGCAAAAGTTATGGCCTCTACAATTTGCAAGACATTTTCTGAATGGTCAAGTGGAGTTTACACAGTTGTCAATTGTGGTTGCATAATTGCCAGTCTACGTAGGTGGCAGTTTCATAACCATTGGTTCCTTAGTGGGCAGTTAAAGAACTGGTGGTTTCACACGAATGGAACGCATGGGAAGAGTAAATGACAAGGAAACTTTTTCTCTTCAGATTCCTGACTTTTGGGTGTCTTTTTCGACCCTGTGGCATGTTGTGTTTGCATGAATGAATCCAGGGAGGTTCAAGAAGGAAATTTAATTGAAGGTAATTCATCCAAATGTTTAGAAACATTGTGAAGATTCAATGGTGATATAGAAGAAGACTACACAACTGAGGACATTAGTACAATTTGCTGAAGAAGCACATGATCCACATGATATTGCGGAGAGCATTTGCAAGTGTTAGGATACCATTGAATGATGTTGGTGTCCTATTAGCTAATTTTTACACCCAAGTTTTGCATTTTTCTTTTGGGTAAGTGCAACATCTTTATTGGTTCATCCCCACAACAAAAAAAGACCAAGTGTTATTTCCTTCGGAAGCCTTTGTTTGGTCTTTTTGTCCAAGTCTCAAAGGAATTGTTTTAGACTTTTTGTCCGAAACAAAAAGTCCGAAGGAATTGGTCCTAAACAGGGTTTTCGAAGGGTACATTTCAGTTATGTTGAAGGATCATTTCTAAGGCGAAGGGACACTTTGCACTTTTCTGAAGGGACATTTTCTTTCTGCCGAAGATTCTTTTTCTCTGGGAAAGTGTCCTTTGTAAAAGGTCTAAAAGGTACATTTCTATTTTGCCGAAAAGTCTTTTGCTCAAGCAAAGGGACACTTGGAATATTTACGAAGGGTACATTACAAAATTGCCGAAGGGTCTTTTTTCTTCAAAAGTGTCCTTCGGAAAAAGTCCAAAAGGACACTTGCAAGATTGCCGAAGGGTCTTTTCTCAGAAACTGTCCATTTCAAAAAGTCCAAAGGAAATGTCTCTTGCAACTTTTTCGAAAGAATTGTTTCAGACTTTTTGTTCAAAACAATATTTCTGAAGGGTATATTATAAGATTGCTGAAGGGTCTTTTTTCTTCAAAAGTGTCATTCGGAAAAAGTTCGAAGGGTCTTTTTTTTTCAAAAGTGTCATTCGGAAAAAGTCCGAAGGGACACTTGCAACATTTTCGAAGGGTCTTTCTCGAAAATTGGTCCACTTCCAAAACTCCGAAGGGACACTTGGGAAAGTGCAAAGGGCCTTTTCAAAAGCTTTGAAGGGTCACCTTTCAGACAAAGTGCCCTAAACCCAAGGTCCCGAATGAGCATTCTCGGCAAAAGTGTCCTTCGAAAAAGGTCCGAAGGGTATATTTTCATCAAAAGTGTCCAAAACAAGCTTTCCGAAGGGACATTTCAAGATTGCCAAAGGGCATGTTTGAGCAATCCGAAGGGACATAGAGAGTCCGTAGAAAGATTGCCGAAAGGACACTTGCAGAGAGTTCGTAGGATACTTGCGGAGAGTCCGTAGAAAGATGGGTCTGAAGGCAGAGAGTCCGTAGAAGATGGTTTCAAAAAGTTCGTAGAAAGATGGTTCCGAAGGGATACTTGCAAAGAGCCCATAGAAACATGGTTTCGGAAAGAAGAAAAGGGTCTGCGAGGAAAATGCTCAAAGGAATTGGTCGTAGTTAAGTTGACAGTTGCACGAACGTCAACTTCTGCCTCAACAACTAGCCGTTGGCATTGAAAACAGTGGGTCCCAGGCATATCGATGATCCTCACTTAATCGCTCAAGTGGATCTGAAGGCTCGCGGTTCTTCATTCAACAAAGAACTGATCGGGCTTTCCAAATTACTTAACTTATAAAGTTTTATAAGTAAAAACAACTTGGGCTTACGAACCCGACTTACTCATCCAAAGTAGATCCAAGGGCTCGCGTTCTCCATCCACCAAAGCAGATAAGAGGGTTCATCTCACCATTGATCAGGTCACGATCCATGTGATTTTGTGATGGCCAATCAAAGGAGCAAAAGGTTGAGGAGCTTGCTGGAACGAGTTTTCAAAGGATTTTGACAAATGCCATGAAGGCATACACGTAGGCTCCAAGCAACGCCTCTCCAAGGCCAAACATAATGAAAGTGACTCTTCTCCACGCCATTGCACACCTCAATGGGCCAGTGAGAAGCTGTTAAGCATCATGTCAAATCTACAGCAAGTGGGCTCCCATTTGATAACCGTATTGATGCCATTACTCAAAATATCTTGATTCCGCTGGGCAACCATTGGAAAAACATCTTTGAGAGATCAAGGCGAGAGTGATCGAGGGAGGTGACATGGATCAATCAAATGGCCCGAATGAGCATCATTGACAAAGATGGTTACAGTTGAAGATGGAGACTTCTAACAAATTGATTCCTTCTCTTGGCGCCAAAAGTCTCTTCCTCTCTCTTTTTCTCTGCTATAAATACAGCCCTTGGGCTAGTGTAAAGAAGAAGATCATGCAGTGTATGGCGAAGCCTTGCTGAATTAATGTGATAACCTGCCTTTAAGCATTAGTACAAGTCTTTTTATTTGAAGTTCTGAGCAATTTTTTGAGTGTGTAAGTGACATATAGTGACTACATGATGGTTTTCATCCTTTTGTCCTTTGTCCTTCATGCCTGAGAGAGAGTTCTGTGTCTAACAGGTCATATAGAGTGTATTTCAAGTGTGTTGAATTGCGGCATGTGTATAACTGTTCTTGAAATGTACAAGTCGTCTTTCAGTTCATTTGCCTTGCATTATTTCATACATCTTGCTTCTATACTAAAATACTTGTGTTAGAATCTTTAGAGCTTGGAAATAGTCTGTGTATTTTGTTGTATCGTGCACTAGGGTATGATATTCATGTGGAAGATAATCTTGGTGCATCACCATTCTTAGAAGATGTTTTCTTTATGCAATCTAACTCTTTTCCCTTCAATCAAACTGGTTTAGACAAAGATTGTTTTGTAGAGATACATTCAGGGAGCTAGCCCTTTAAATCCAGAGGTTCATTTCCTCTATAGGTATACCCACATGCCTGGGAATGTTCCAACGTTGCCCAAATTTGGAAGAGGATTGAACACTCTCTTCTAGGGTGCAAGATTTGGAGACATGTCCTTGAAGGCCTCAAGAAGGCAGTAAGCTTGTAAAATTGCAAAGAAGATAGTGGATATGAGGAAGCATGGCTTCACTCTTTTGGAGTTTTCCCCCCTTGAGTTTTTCCAATGTGACTTATGTCTATTGATCTTTGGTTAGTGTGTTTGATTCATTTGTAGCATATTCTATTTCTTGCAATTAATTCACTATCTCACACATTTAATAGAGCATATGAAATGAGTTGAACGTATGAGCACAAGCTTAGCATTTGTTCATAACAATAAATAGAAATTGAATTCAATTCTCATCCTTTGTGCGCGAGTGTTTTTTGGAATTGTAAGGAGACTTGTTTGGTAGTAGCATAGTTGGGATTTGAAACATGATATGCAATTTATGTGAGCACGTGCACAATTACATAATGAAATGTATGGCATAGATGACAGCCATAGAACTGTAGAAAACATCAAATTCTATCACACGAGTGTTGTTTCAATAGCATGGAACTTGAGAACAACATACAAAGAAAAATAAATCCATCTTGATGAATCTTGCATTGAAATATCCAGGCAAATTATGGATCTGATGGATATCAGAGTAGGTTTTCTTTGTGCCTTGAAAGGGTTTTCTAATACATTTTCAGATCTGTGTATGTTTTTACTTCCATACTTGTTCATCAACAAGGGAGTGCAGTATTTTGGTTGGATAGTTCGACCATGGGCATGGCTCTGAAGAGTGAAAAAATTCAAGAGCTTGAAGAGATAAACAAACAAATCGAATTGGAAAACAAAGAATTGAGAAAGATGTTGCAGCACTGGAAGAGAATCAAGAGTAGCAAGTGAGATTGACAAGCCATGCTGATTTACTCATGGGTATCATAGAGGAGTTGCAACAAGAGCTGCACATGGAAGAAGAGATGTTGGTAAAGTACCAAAGTGAAAGTGTGGGAATTGAGAGGAGAGAAGAGCTTACCATGTAAAGGAGACCTCTACCAAAGATGCACTAACCATGACTCAGGTATGCATAGTAAGCACTCCACCACATGCTATTTCTTCCAATCAAGCATTGAATGAGTCCGTTGGTAGCTTTGAGAAACATACTAAGGGAATTGGCTTTAAGTTTTTATTCGAGATGGGTTATGATGGAAAAGGGCTTGGCAAGAATGACCAAGGAATGACAAACCCTATAAAGGTTGAGGAATTGCCTCAATATGCAGGTTTGGGGTATGTTGGTGGCAAAGAAGAAGTTGGATAATGGTCCAAAAATATGAAGCAAGACAAGCTTGTAAAGACAAAGAGCCTAAGCCACTAGCTCAACAAAACCAGTCCAAGCAAGTTGATGACGTCACTCTTTTTGTCAAATATAATTAGGAATTGAAGTCTCTAAGTCTAAATAATAGACAGGTTTCTAATGAAGAGGAAGGTAGCATTGTACTACCTCAAAAGGCCAAAGAAGATTTTCCAAGAGGACAGCAGCTCAGTGAAGGAGGAGATAGCACATCATCACTTCATGACCACATGGATGAATGCAAGTTGATGCTAAGAAGAGCTCATCCTTTCAATAAAGGCAAAAGAATAAAATAAGAATTCCAAGCATCTCCAAAGAAAGGACGTCCCAAAGGAGGTGGTAAGACACTACCACTTCATCAAACTTGCACAAGTAAGCTTAAGGGCAGCTCAAGAAGGTATGTAAGTGAAAAGTCTTCCACTTTTTACTTCAATTGTAGACAGAGACCTATCCATGTTCATTTTGTGGAACGAGTAACCATTTTGTGGCCATGTGTCAGAAGAAGCAATCCATCACTAAAAAGAGTGAGTACTTAAAAAAGAAGGCAAATTGTTCACACCACTCTCCAAGCCAAAGAAGAGATCACGGTGTAAGGAGGAGGATGAAATTTGTAAATACCACTCTCCAAATCAGTATGAGGAGAATGGCCACTTACATGATGATAAATGTTCCCTTTGCTTCTTGGAAGAATGTGAATAACAAGGAAGATGTTGTAGCAAGCATCTTCCAAGGGAGAGCTTTACCCTAGCCTACAAGCATGTTTATTGCAGCAAAGGGGCTAAGAGGAATAACCAAGAGCAAGGGCAGGACACCAAGAGGGCAAAGAGCAAGTCAAGAAGAAGACCAAGACATCCAAGAGTGTAGGAGGGTTAGTACGCAAAGATTTGAATGAGTCATGGACTCTTAATACCAATATGGAACAATACACCCCAACAAAGTGAAACATTGCCACTCCCAGAGAGACGACGAAGATCATATATCCCATTTGAGAAGACAAAAGGTGAATCCAAATTGGGAACTTGTGCTCTGAAATTGGATCATGAACATCATCAAAATCAATTGGTTGAGTTAGTCGATTGTTAACAAGACTAAAGAAGTGTTTGTGACATGATATATGACCTCGGAAACACAAGGGTAAAACATCTAAAGCAGATTTTGATTGCATCTTTGGAATCCTCTCGAAAAGTTATACACAAAAAAAAAAACAGCACCTGATTTAGAGTCTATACACAAAATTTATGGCTTCTGCAAGTTGCAGGCATTTTGTGAATAGTTAAATGGCAGTTATGTAACCTCCAGTTTATGTAGGTGGCGGTTTTGTATCACCGGCTCCTTAAGGGTCGGTTTCTCAACTACTGGTGCTGTTTCGCAAATGCAGTGCTTTGACTGATGGTTTTATCCTGTTTTAAGTTGTTGTTTCATAGGAACATAGCACTTGGGAAGGGTAGATGGCAATGGAATGGTTTCTCTTCATATTCTTGATGTTTGGGCTTGTTGTTCGAGCCTAAGGCATGCTGTATGCATAAATGAACCCATGGAGGGTCAAGAAGGCAATTTAATTGAAGGCAATTCATCCAAATGTTTAGAAACTCTGTGAAAACTGAACTGTGAGATAGAAGACTACACAGCTGAGATGGATGAGGACAAGATTCAAGTTTCATGAGGAAGCAAATCATCTGGAGGAGATTGTAGAGAGCATTTGCAAGTGTTAGGATACTGTTGAATGATGTTGGTGTCCTTGAAGGCCTCAAGAAGGCGGTAAGCTTGTAAAACTGCAAAGAAGATGGTGGATATGAGGAAGCATGGAGTCACTCTTTTGGAGTTTTCCCACATTGGGTTTCTTCAGGGTAACTTTTTATGTCTATTTATTTTTTTAGTGGCTTTGATTCCTTTGTTGCATACTTCTATAATTAATTCACTATCTGAATCACCTTAGAGCGCATAAGAAATCAGTTGAATGTATGAGCACAAGCATAGCACTTGTTCATAACAACAAATAGGAATTGAATTCATTCTCTCATGAAGTTTAAGAACAACTCATCCTTTTTGTGCTACTGTTTTGTGGAATTGTAAGAAGAAGCACATGTTTTGTAGCAGCATAGTTGGGATTTGAAACATGATATGCAATGTATGAAGCATACATACGAGCATGTCTAAATTGCATAGTGAAATGTATGATGTAGATGGCCGCATAGAGCTGTAGAAAACATCATATTGTTTCACATGATTGTTATTTCGATAGCATAGAACCTGAGAAAACATACAAATAAAAATAAATCTGTGTTGATGAATATTGCATTCGAATATACAGGCGAATTACTAATCACCTGCAGCCCGAATGAGGCACGTTTTGGGAGGAGAGTACCACCACTTTCCTTGTAAACTTGATTGAGAACACTTCCACTTTGCATTACTTCAGAATCAAATGTATGATGAAATTGGAGAGGAGTCGCAAATATGTTATCGTTACCACTCAAGACTTCTTTGTTCCTTTTTTACAAGTAACCTGCACAACTACGCCTATACTCAACTCAACACTAATCACCTATAGGTATTTGTACTAATAAAACCCCAGCAAGGGTCTTCACTAGGAAACAACTTCAGAACCCCTTTATTATACAAATAATTTGTCGCTACTAGAGAACACCACTTACATATTTATTTCCATCATCTTACTTCACATCCATGAGTATGTATGGGGTACAAAATATACATGATACAAGAATGATATGCCATCAATTCTTCTTGACACCCATCTGACTATTTCGGATGTGAAGACATACTTCATTTTGTTACTCTCCTACAAATCTCAGTTGAATCTGCCAAGGTGCGGTAAGACATCTGATGTGTATATTACTATATAGTCTCTCATGCATATGGAAAGTGTAGGAGAGGAATGAGTCATTGTCTTGTGCAGATATGTAACTAAAGTATACTCTTTAAAAAACTCTACTTTTGCTAGAATCTTGAGCAAAAGGAAACATTCTTTGTCCGTCATATCCATGTCCCAAATAAACTGATTTATCAAAATATCAACTGCAGGTATGAAATATGTATTTAGGAAAGAGTAATATACTATTATTTATCAGGCTGAAAACATTCCATTTCTCTGACTCATCAGTAGGTGTCTTGGATTTGCTTCCATTCAGTGTCGTGGGCCAACTATCACTCCTTTCCTGCAGCTTGGGCCACGGGGAAATGCACACATTACCAATTTCCTCTTTACCACAGTAACATCTTACAAAGTATGGGAGTTGATTTCATCATGAAGCTATAGAAAGAGAAGAAAGGTTTGCAAATTGTGACGATTACAAACATCTCCGGAGAGGAGGAAGAAGAGAGTCCATACCCCACACTTAAGATGCTTTGGGCAATGGAGATGATGACAAGTATCAAGAAGGTAGTATATTTTTTCCAATGAAAAAAATATCTATAGAAACTAAACCATCCTTTTTTGGATTTATATAATATGACTAATTCAAGGCGTTCTTGTAGTCAGTGTAGAGGAACAACCTGAAGTCCTTGTGTCCACAAACTGTCACGAGTCATTATGACAGCTGGTCAAAGGTTTCTAGCAGAACATCACAGACACATAGTGGTTCAGAAGAAACTGGGAACAAGGGTACTGCTTCATAAAGTAAAAATGATATACGGAGTCTCCGGATCAAGGAAGCAGTGACCAAGGAAAATGGAAGTGATGGAGAGGATGGTGAAGACCTGGTACATAAAACATCTAGTTCTAGTCATCAAAACAGCTGAAGAAGAAAAATCAGATGTAATGATAGGAACTTGCACTTAAATTTCACTAGAGGGTAACAATTCCTTATTTTCAGTTGGGCAAAAGATTGATCTGTATTATACAATAAAATAATGGCAGGAAAGTCCTTTCTTGAGAAAAGAAGAAAAAACAGAATGGACAAAATTTTATAGCTTAGATTGAATTATCCCTGTTGAATTTTGATGAAGCAAAAGAGGAAGAAAGTAGCCGCTTTGATTTTGGTCTTCATGAAGGGAAGAAATCCCTCAAGGCCGTTACCACAAAACCATAAAGACTAAAAGGTTAAAGAACATGACATTGGCTGATTATGATATTACATAGTAGGATTTTCCTATCGATCAACATAGCACCAAAGAGGGGAACTGATTCTTAAACACAACTGTGCAAGCATAGTCACAAGGTTCGGATTCGAGTTCGAGTTCGACAAGGATAAAATTCGATTCAAGTTCGCCAATAGATAAAGTTCGAAAAAAAATTCGACATTAAGTTCGACTTATATAAAAACATAAAAAATATTTAAAAAAAAGTCAAAAAGAAATCCAATAAAAATTAAAAATAATTGTAAATAAATAAATAAAATAAAAAATAAAATTAATTTAATAAATAAAATAAAAATAAACATAAGAATTTCAAACTTGAATTACATTAAAAGATATCAAAATATTCATAGTTTAGAGCCTAAGCTCAAAATTGATATAGAACTTAAGTTTCAAACATTTGCAACATCAAACCCAACTTCAAAATCAAAACTAGCACTAGCACTAGCACCATCAACGAATCCTCCATCCAGCTCATCAACACTATCTATATTTTTCTCAACTCCTTCAAATGATGGTTCTCCAAGATGAAGATTGTCATCTTCTTTTGCAAGATTGTGCTCAAGCAATCTTAAATTGCTATGAACAAACACAAGATCTAACAACTTTTTGGCCCCTAGTCGGTTTCTCTTATTAGTATGGATCAAATCATGCGTGCTCCAATTTCTTTCGCATTCAGAAGCACTGGCACATTGACTGTGGACACGCACGGCAAGCTTTTGTAACTCTGGAGTAGAAGAACCATACGTCTGCCGCCATAAATGGGGATCCATGCTAACAATGTCTTCTTGTGTCGCTTTAAACCACTCAGCTACTCTCCCCCAGTGTTGCGACCACTCGCGTGCACAATCTCATTTACTGACACTTTCTCTCACAAGGGCTCATCGGTGCATTGAATCTCACAGAGTGCATGCCTTAAGGGGTGCACTGGGAATGGGGTGGGATCGCCTTGTGGCACTTTGCGAGAGATATTCTCATACTATTCTATCACGCATACATCCCTTCATGAAGCTTTCATACCTCTTATGATGTCTCCTTGAAATCTTGAAACCCTGAAATATGGCTAAGTTTGAAACCCTGAAACCCTGGAATCTGAGTAACTCTGAAATATGATAGGATCCTCCAAAACCTAGAATTTGCATTATAGCTCCTAGCGGTCCGAAACCCCTCTCAAACACCCTGAAAGAATATAAATAAAATATAACTTAAAGTATAAGAAACTAGATGTCCATATAAATGTAAACTTATACTTAAATGTTTATTTTATTTATATACTATTGGGTCCGAACATGAAATTCGCCGAACAGGGCGAACTTGAGCGAATTTTTAGTGAAGGGCATTAAGTTCGCCGAATTCCGAATTTTTAGGTAAAAATTCGGCGAACCTTGTGACTATGTGTGCAAGTATGTCATGAAACTTTCAGGCCTTGGAAGAGGGAAAAACTCTTAAAAGGAGGAAATACAACACTCAAGCAAAAGCTGAAACAATTTCAACAATTCAGCAAGTCATATTACTCACTCCCTTAGCCATAAAACCTGCTTCCTCAAAGTCTCCTTAGGAGTATAATTCATTTTTGACTCAGGTTCAATATCTTGCAGCACATGGAAAGGTTTTGAAGGGAGGCTTTAAAGATTCGCTTTGTTAATCTTAGTAAAGTAGTTGTTCTCATGTGCCTGGATATTCTACTACAATTAGAAGCATTGAAAGGATATGGTTAGGAATGGAAGGAGTACGAGGATGAAGGAGAGAGGATTGGTAGTACGTTGGATGGAGACTTAAATAATGTAATCAATACAAATATAAAAGGCTTGAATGCCATCGGGTATTGTGAATTCTCACCTGCATATAATGACATGAAAGTAAAAACTAGTGGGGTGGAAAGTTACTCGTGTTCAATTAGTACACCTGGCACAAAAAATCTTAACTAATGGAAAAATATTTTATAAGTATATAATGGTTAACAAATCTTTTTTATTTTCAACAAATATGTATTATTGACAAATTCTGAGGTAAACACAGGGTTTGCCATAAATATATGTTTATTATAGTGCTTCTAATAACTTCATATAAATTTTCTATGAAATTGTGACAATTTTGATTTTGAAAATTTGATGAAAAATTTGCCAACGGGCAAAAAATAGCTCATAAAAAATAACCTAACTTATGTTAAGAGAAGACAAAAGTTGTTCATCTATTGAGAATATATCCACAATTATAAATAAATAAATAAATTACATTAGTGTTGAAAAATGACCAAAGTAGGTCAATGGGACATAAAGTACTTTTGGCTACACTAGAGAAGTAATAGGTTATAAAAAGTAACTAAACACAAAAACACAAAAGAAATGTAAACAAGATTGTAGGGGGTAAATCTAAAGTGGTTAAATCTCGAGCCATAAAATATATTAAGTATGAATATCCCTAAGATGGAAGCACCCATCAATGAAGCACAAAATTGCTTAAGATCAAAGTGGGAGACCATGGTTGGAGACCGACACTGTCACATGTCTATAGTAACACTTGGGCCAGAAGAACCAATGACATCATCGTTTATCATCATGAAAGATCTAATGCAAAAATATGAGGATGCTTATAAGGGAAACTTTAATGTTGAGGGGGCCAGGTTGGACAATCCTAGGATGAAGTCAAGTACTCTCCCTATAATCTCTCTTGCATCCAAGTTTGTTGAATCTCTGGTGGTAGAGAAAACCCTAGTAGCATGCACTTGTCTTTGTGATAAAAATTATGAGCAAGAGGAAGGCCCTCAATGTTGAAATGAAGTAGAACTATGCATCCTAGAATGAGGTTGAGGGATTTGGGATGCTTTATGAATAATATGCAAAGAGGAACATCGTCTCATTGATTTCTCCCCCCCACTTTCATGAATCCTCTATATCCAATGGGTGATTAATGCCTCCAATGCATGTAGTGGGCTGAAAGAAACAATCATCTTAAGAGATTTAGGGTTCCCTATAAGGATCTATGACTAAGAATGACAATCTCTTGATGAAAAGGGCAAAACACCTTTATTCAGGGCACCAAAAGGAGGTGGATAAGGAACAACTTGAGTATGCACAAACAAAGGTATCTCCCTTAGATCTCGTAATAGGTTAAAAATAGGGTCTTCCTTAGTTTGAACCTCTTAAAGGGGCAAAAAAGACCATATCTTGTTGGTTCATGGGATATGGTGGCTACTATCGACGTCAGAGCACACCCTCAGGCAAGGGTAATCTTCAAGCCATGGGACCAATGATTTTGGAGATGAAGTCACACAAAGCAAATGATGTCATTTACAATTCGTAAGAAATGCTCAACATAGAAAGTCAACTTGGGGCTAAGCGGTTGTTGAGAACTCCAAAGTGACTTGAATGTTTTATTAGTAGACATTCTCTCGAACAATTCTCTTGATGGACTCCTTCAAGGGAAGGTGTGGTGGGGCATTTAAGCAATACCTAAACAAAGTCAATCGATTCGATAGATTGAAGGATTATATTGGTCTTGGAACACCAACAATGTCAATGTCCAGTGGGTCCAAAGAGGCAATCCTCTTTGAAGAACAAAGTGCCAAATATGGGTATTCTTATGGCTTGAGTTTATCACACATGGATTTGAGTCTTGAGATATATAAAGTGAGCCTAAAAGTACTCTCAAGGTGAAGGGGTTGGATGACAAATTATGCTTGGACAATGCACCAAGGAATCGTTCGTTTGCAGCAAATCATACGTTAAAGCATGAGAATCTAAACCCTCTCAATATGATCCTTGTCAGAAGACACCAAACTAGGGCCCATAACCTCATACCCATAAAGAATTGTAGCCCTAATGAATACATTCAAGTGACACATATTTGAAGGGATGTCCTAGAAATGTATCTTACAACATTTCCACTCTTGTATAGAAAGTGAGACGATCCCTTGCAAAGATGCAATTGCAAGATAGGCATTAGATTAAAATATGCTCCAGTAAAAGTATAATCCGTTGTTATTTTTATAGGCTTGTTGTTCTAGAAAAGCTGAAACCTAGAAAGGGCTTTGGTGGATGTGTTGAGACCACGATCTTTTATTTACTAAGGCTCACCACAAGTTTCAAAGTTCACAAAAATGAGCAAGGAAATCAATCTATCTCAGCAAACTATTTGTAGAGAGACAGGACACAATCATTAGAAAAGAGAAGTATAGCAATCAGAACATGATGTCATAGTTTGCATACTCGTACTCGGAGAGTACTTGCCCAACTCCCGAAAAGTTTTTACTCGGTGATTATTTGACAACCACTCGCCATTATTCGATAGATTAAAAAATACTGAAATTTAAAAAAACAACATTAATTTTATAGAAATTATAGTTGAAAAATGTATCAAATGAGTCTTTAAAATGCTGGGTAAGCGTTTTCTATTAGATTTGAATACGAGTAAAGTCTAAAACTGCATAATTAGGAATCATGCAAATACAACTGTGACACTGTCAAGTTTCAACAACAAACTGATATAGTGATACTTATACAAGAATCTACAAGTACAAATTACAAGAATCTATAATTTTCTTGTCCCTGCTCTCTAGAAAACTAAGGGAGCCCAGTCCTCCCACTCAACTGCCCCTCCTTGCACTACCTAGAATGTTACGTTTGTGGCTCCTGGAACCAAATGGTAGTGAATCCTCTGCCTCATGTTCGACAACATCTACAAGGATGTCATCCAATCCAATATCTCCTATTTCTACTAATAGACAAGTCTTTTAGTTGTTTCTCGAATGCAAGGTGCCTATCATACCTACATCCCTTCATGCATCCTTCATACCTCTTATGATGTCTCCCTGAAATCTTAAAACCCTAAAATATGGCTAAGTCTGAAACCTTGAAATCTGATTAAGTCTGAAATATGATAGGATACTCCAAAACCTAGAATTTGCATTATAGCTCCAAGAGGTTCGAAACCACTCTCAAACAACTCGAATATATATATATAACTTAAAATATAAGAAACTAGAAGTCCATATCTAAATGTAAACTTATACTTAAATATTTATTTTATATATATACTGTGGGGGCATGTACGTTTACAAATTTAAAAATGACAAAAATCTAAGTTTTTCCCACATTTTTCATGCATTCGAACCACACTAGTGAGTATTTACTTAGTACTCGTCCAATACTCGCGAGTGCTGGCGAGTACTCGCTAATACTCGTGAGTACTCGGCAAGTACTATGCCAGTACTGCCAAGACACAAGTAATCAAAACCCTACGATTTCAAGTGGCGATTAATGGGTTTTGGGGAAGTTTGGCAATTACTAACCCACTTGGCAAGTAATCAACGAGTATGCAAACTATGCATGATGTAACATACAACCATTTTTAAAGTGATTATGTAGTCACAGAAAGTCCTCAAGCTTATCAGTGTAAATACTGAAAAAAGTGAGCAAGAGAGGGTACCCCTGCTTGACTTCATGGCACTCTTAACAAAATCAAAGAGACCATGGGGAATTGACCAACAACTGTCGCATTGAGCCTAATAATGCCAATAATGAAAGAATTAAAAATACCAATAGCAGCTAGATTTTGGAAAAGAAAATGCCCTGTAACAGAGTCATTGGCCTTCCTGAAGTTTACAAAGCAGCAAAATACTTTGAAAGAGCATTGATGAGCTTTCTTAATATCAGCCTAGAGTATAAAAATATGGTCAATAGTCGTCCCTCTTGAAGCCAATGTGCCCCTTTGCTCTATGATTACCACTTTCCACATACTTAGAAAGCTTCGTGTCTAGAACTAAGGCATAAAGTTTGGAAAATAAATTCCCAATTGTTGATGGTATTGTCGTTATTTACCTTTGAACTATCCCTTGATTTGTGAATGGGGTGTATGACTTACTGAAACCAAGAGGGGGGAACCTTTAGCAATCCAACCTTATTAAATAGTTTTCCATAGGGAAGGCAAGCGAATGTGCATCATACTCAAGGAACTCAGCCTGAAGTCCCTCACAATTTGTTAGTTTGCTGGTACAAAGCTTCTGAATATCTCTTTTGATGTCATCTAAAGAGAATGAATGATAGGTGGGAGGAGAGAAGATTCTGGCGATGGGCAGATTTGGAGTTCAATGTCCGAATTAGGGGTTTTCATCGGGAGGAGGGTATGCCAAAAGGTTTTTGGGTAATGATGGAGGGTATTAGGGAGCTCATGTTGCATTGATGTAAGAAGCACACTTTTCTTCCATTGAAGGGGATAACGATAATATCTATACATGGAGGGCTGTGAGCTAGTACAAAATGGAGCCTTCAATGCATATACTTACACTTTACCATTATCTCAAGTCTCCGATTCATGGGGTAGGAATTGGGAGGACAAGGTGAAATTGCGTAAAGAGTCGAGGGCCGCCTCCTTTAGGACATGAGATAAAAAATCGTACTTGGACATGACTGTGGAGAGAGAGTGGTAGCTAGTCATAAGTTGGGAAATGTGGGTGGTGCAATCAACGGCGTATCAAGAATCACAGTGGTGTGGTGATAGATAGGACCAGAGAAGAAAATTTAAGATAAAAGAAAGAGGTTCTTACTGAGAATCCTCAAATAGTGGATGAAAGCTTTAAGTTGGTTCAAGAGAAGGAAGATAGCAAAGAAAATTTGAGGATTATGTTTTGTACCCATATTTTGTAAGTAGGTCAAAAAGGGATGCTTTCCCAATTATCAAAAGAAGTTCAACATTTTGAAAGCAGCGTAGTTGAAGTAACAAACCATATAAGTAATGCCCTGGCAGTGTATCCGACATTGATTAAGAACACCACGGATTCAGCAACACATGGAATCCCAAATACCTAAAGCCGAGTTATAAAAACTGTTGGGGCAGTTCTCTAACTAAATAACTGTTGTAAGTTCTTGTAACTGTCATTTTTTAAATATAGAAAGAAAGAATGAAAGAAAGAAAAGTTTCCTTGCAGGAAATTTTGTTCTAGTCTTGTTGAGTCTAAAGAGATATTTCAAGTATAAGGTCACAGAACTAAGGAAATTGCATCCCTGATGCCTGTCTAGACAATGTGCGACTGATCGTACAATTTTGAATCCAAGGAGTGAAATTGTTTAGTTTGGCTGTGTCAGAATACATTGGTTGCACTGTTGTTTTTGTGATATGAAATTAATAAATTATTTTAATTTTGCCTCCTGAAATTGTCAAATGGTTTTTCTATAATTTCTTGGTCAGCTGGCTGTTTGAGTAGTTTTGTTTGTTTCTGCATTTTCATTTTATTTTTAATAGCTTTTCATTTCTGAAAAATGAGAATTATCCTAGAAATCCAGACTGCTTAGGTTGTGCAGTGTATTTATCTATGAAAATTTGTAAAGTGAAGTTCTGGCTTTCCTTGTGCAGGGTTTTAGTTAGTTCCTTAGGAGATATGAGGTAAGTCACCACTGAAAGTGGAAGGATTTAAATTCTAAAGCAAACTTCGTAGCTAACAGAATATGGAGATGGCAAGTACATGTAGTTGTAGACACTCCAGCAAAAAGCTCAACCGGGTATTTCAATACTACACTAATGAATTCCATACTTCGGTAATTAGAATTGACAAATCAGGCCTGCACCTGTATATTCAATTATAATTGGATTTCCAAAGCATTAACACTTACGGAGATGCATAAAGACTAGCCTGAAAAAATACAAAATGTTCAAGTAAAGAATAGTGCCAAAGGCAAATCAAGCTTCACACTGGAGCTATGACAAAGAGGCAGGCACATGAGCCATGCCCACAAGGCAAATATCAATAAATGCTCAATGTTTTAAGTATCTACGTGACATTTTCCAGGCTAATTAGCAGCCATGTTGTTACAGATTGTCCTACCTGGATACCAACACACGATGGCAAAATATAAGACAAGTACAACTCTTGATTATGATAGGTACCTGCATGAATAATCCGATGTGTTCTAGTGAAGCTTGTAATAAATTAAAATCATTGTATTTAGTAATGGATGCCGCCAGGACAAACTACTTGAAAACTATGTTGTACATTTTCAAACTAAATGTGTGTGTATCTATGACCATCATTTAAGAAAAGTGAAGGAGAGTAAAGACCAACTTGTAACAGTTGGAAAGTATTTGAGGACAAAGCTTTGGTGTCAATCATGTTCAAGAATTTTCTGTCCTGTAGATATTTCATAACTGCCTAAACATCACAAATAAAACCAGGAATCATTTCTTCGAAGACTTTGCTGTTTTATTTTGTAGGAGGGACGATTTGACAGGAGTCTTACCAATGGAGGCAGTATAGAGGCTGCAATTGCAACAAGCAAAGGGATTTGGAAAGAACATCAGAGGGAAGAAGGTGGTAAGATCGAAAAGAATGAAGAAAACAAAGGTACGACAATATCCTGTGACAAGGATTAAAAGTATTGTTTTTGCTGTGGTAAATGAGGACATTTAAGAAGGAATGTAGAAAGAAAGAATGAAATTATATTAATGTCCGTGAGTGATCAAAGTAGGCCCATGGGACTCGTAAGGACATTCAGTTACATACCATTCATGCTACCAAATGGAGAGGTAAGTCAGAGACATGATGTTCTTTATGTACCTTGATTAGATCAGACTGTACTTTCTGAGGGACCGATAAGAAATCAAGTTTGATATTGGAATTTCATAAAGACTAATGTTGCATTAAGAACAAGGAAGTAAATGCAATGAGGATAAGAGAAAATGATTAACAAAAGTTTGATGCAACACCTGCAATTCAAAAATATTTAACTAATGTAGTTTCTCCAAGCTATATAATCCGGGAAAAAACATGGACTATAGGTCTAAGCCTTGTTTTGAAGTTGAGGTGGAAGTACAAAGTTCAAATTCAAAGTAGGTACATGTAAATGCATTGAAGAGAAATATTGCTTGGGTAAAATTATATGTTGTTTTTCAAAGAAAGGATGGTGATTCAATTTAAAGTTAGAGCAAGCAAAATTCAGGCAAGAGAGCCCCTAAGAAAAATATGTGAACTTGGTCGAGGAAATAAAAGAGCTTTAAATCTAGATGGAGTGATATTCTACATAGAAGGCATAGGATGACAAGCATCTTGTCTTTGGGAGGGAACACGGTAAAGCCAATGACATGATATTAGAATTAAAAACTTTTATCGGTTGTACATAACAGTGCATAGTACCAGGGGTAATAAATAAGATTATGTGTCACCTAAATTATATGTGGCATTTGGGTGATATCGTCAAGGTCTTTTAGTGTGTATATATACTTGAATGAATAAAGAGCTCATAGGTTGCGAATGAAAATGCTGCAGTCTTTTATCTCTTGATTTTTTTAACGTAATTGCTTGGCCTTTGAGCATCTTTCTAGCTGTCAAGCATCATTATTTAAAAATAAATGCCATTAATTATGCCCTCCGATTCAAAAGCCTACGATAAAAGGAAATGTTTTTTAAAAGAAAGGGTGTTTAGACTTCTCTCCTGTCAACTGTCATGCTTATCAAACATACTTGGGCCTTATGTACAATGCTTCTTAGTGGTAAATTTTGGAGTTTTAATATCTTGCCAAGACTAGTTAAAATAGTACTATGGGCACATTAGTTTTCACACTGTGTTCAATCATCTAACCGTGCCTAAGGGATTGTGCAATATAAAATTCTCAAAATCTTGTTACCCACAGTTCTTCATCTTTAGGAGCTATAGATTTATATGTGGTAGCCTTCTTCATGGAAAGGACATAGCTACATGGATGTCTAGGTAGCATGGAAAGACATACAGCCAATATATTGCATGTAGGCAGACCATAGGAGGCTAAAGATGATATGTTAAAAGGTGTTAATGTCTTGTGTGCCAGTTGGCAAGGGATAAGAACAAAGGACTATTTAAGCAAAATTTTAATTATTCAAAATTTTACAAGGGACTATGTTCATTGGGCTGGGTTGACTGTTTGAGACAAGGCATCGCTAGGCAAGAGACCCAGGTTAAAACTCCAGTGGGCTTAGAGCTCAAAATATTTAAAAGAATTTTTCTACTTCCAAAATAGTTGTTCAAAGTTAACCAGGGTCTCATAACTCCCTAGGTGAAATAAAAAAGAGCATTTACCCATAGGAAAAAAGAAAAAGTCTATTAGGGAAAAATTGAGTTGGAGCTTGGAAGGATTTAGGGCTTCAAGCTTGAACATTCCAAAAATGTATCCTGTGAATGCAAAGAGATATTTATCCAAGATTGGATTCTGGGACTTTTTTATGCAAATTACAGGACGACACAAGCTTTTTTCTTTTTACTTGGAAATTGACAAAAACATTGACCAAAAGAAATTAGAATATCATTTTGAAGTTTTTAAATCATGACAATGATGAATGAGATTTCCAGTCAACATATAGTGAACCAAGCATCTAGTGTAGTAACCAATTACATATAAACTAAAGTGCTCGAAGCAGTTTCTCTGACAAGGATCAAATTGTTAAAATGGGAAACTCCTTCCCACTAACTGGGAAAAATGTAATAGATAACTATCTACAACCAAATATTATCATTAAGAATTAACGGAAAGATAGCAGAATATGAGACACGACTTAAGTAATTTGAAAATAAACTTAAAAAACTAAAGAAATTACAAAATTGTGGTTAGGGGCATCATTTATATTTAACTGTAATTAGTATATAAGGTTACATTTATCCATAATGTTGGAATTAGATAACTAGAAGAGTAAAATGGCAAAAGAAAAACTAAAATGTTAATAAAATTTAGTGTTGTTACAAATCATCATATATTAAAAGTTCACTTGTTACAAGATTCAATATGGACTTTGGCAGAATATTAAAAAAATAGCAGTGATCGTTCTTTTAGTTTATGATGTTGGGAAGTCAGCTGCATTTCTTGAATTATGAAAATTGATATAGCTCTAATACATATCCTTCCTTCTCGGGATTATGAAAAAAATAGAATACCAAAATGCTAGAGTGCTAAATTGTATAGATGTAGCATTTGCTTGAAATGAAGCAGATATCCATTAATGAATAATTTCCATTTAATGTTTTTCTGGAAACTTATCATTTTGTAGTGTGCAAGAGGAATCCTTTCTGGACATATGTGGGTCTTTGAAGCCTCCAAACACTGGCTGTGTCAACTGGCTATTATCACCATTGGAGAATTCACCATTTCCAGATGCGGAGAGGTTTGGGAATAAAATTTCCTCGTCAACTTTCTTTTCACATCCATGTTTTCATGTACCCTTTATTTGTAACTTGGTCAAGGCCTTTTCAATGATCGATGTCAGGATTCTTTGACTATCATTCAATGGGTGTTTCTAAATGGCTTTCTGGATATTTCTATTTCTCTTCTTTGCAAGTTCACATTTTCCAGCTTTAATAATTATGATCGTGAAGTTCAGGAAAAAGCGCAAGAAAGAGAGGAAAGGAGAAAGGAGAAAAGAAAATATGGATGCTGAAGTTGAAGATGGTGGCACAACTAGTAAAGAGCTTCCTGTAGATTACTCTCATGAAAGGGAACGGAAACATAAATCAAAAAGTAAAAGAAGCGATAGAGATACCGAAGTCAAAGATGGTGGCACAGCTAGTAAAGAGCTTCCTGTAGATCACCCCCATGAAAAGGAACAGAAACATAAATCAAAAAGTAAAAGAAACAATAGAGATACTGAAATCATAGATGGAGGCACAGTTAGTAAAGAGTTTTCTGCAGATCATTTTCATGAAAGAGATTGCAAGCAAAAATTAAAAAGAACGCTAAATGATACAGATACCGAAGCCAAAGATGGCGGCACAGTTAATAATGAGTTTCCTGCAGAGCATTTTCGTGAAAGAGAGCACAAGCACAAATCAAAAAGAAAAAGAAGCAACACAGAGGCAGTTGTGTAATTTCTATCCCTTCTAGAGGTTTTTTTGTTTTTATCCCCTTATTATCTGATATCTCAAAAATATTTTCCAAGAAAAATAATTTGAAGCAAACCCAAAAGTTTGACAATGGACTAGATTTTGACAATGCTTAGTTTCTGCCAAATTGACTTTTTTTAAAGGATACTAATTTATTTTAAAAATTCGAGCAACTTGGTTCAGTATTCACAATGAAATATTGGTATGAACTAAGATAAAAATAAACTTTCTTATCAATCTGTATTGCAATTTACCTGATGATTTTGTAGATTGTTGTTTATTCCTAGATTTGCCATAAGGTAGGATTCTGTGTCTGGTTCTAGAGTGGGTCGAGCAAACATGATAAAGAGAGTTATGTGGGGCGCCAAGTTTAATATGAGCAAGAGAATCATTAGTAGAGTTCTATCTCAGCTGTTTTATATTTTATATTCCATGATTTGCGATCTTTTCAGTTCATTTTTTCTAGTATCTGAAGCATCATTTCTACTGAAGTGCACTTAGGTAGTTCTGCTGCTGTTAATGTTAATTGATGGTTCACTGTAGCATGAAGAGTGTTCTACAGCCAGACTTGGGTATCCTCATGAAAAGTTAATAAAACAATCTTAGCAAATTTGCAGTTCCCCTAAAGGATTTTTGTAGATGCAATCCTTCAATGTGTTTTTGTAACCAGTGGTTGAATTTATCTTCTGAGAGTTATCCTTTGGTAATAATCAGTACTTTTTCCCTTGATAAAGATTAAGATGAGTTTATCAAACCAGCAAATATTTTTTTATCTATAGTTCTATGTGCCTTCTATAACCTAATTATAATATTTACTTGATGGTGAGCATCTTCTAGAATCTTAATCTTAACAAATAGTTATATTGAGTAAGAATCTTCAACTGTATAAAATAACTGTTTGGATCTCACTACTGAATCGTTCTTACTCATTATTGCACTGCGGAGAAACTAATCTCAAAACCAAAATAGTTATCTTACCAGCTTTCACTAGTTATTGCATAGCTTCACTTCTAACAAACTCTTGTGCATCTATAACAGAAATACACCTTAAAGACAGTTCAGAACAATGTCTGGTTTTATTTTCCATTGTTTTCATTTCTGAAAACTTTTCAGATAAATGGACTTGACTTATTTTCATGAACTTCAAGTGCTTAGAGATTGATGGATTTATCGCTAACCATGGTTCATCCCAACCCAAAATGGTTCGATAATATATAATTGAAAACACTTCAAATAACTATACATTAGTTCAGTACTTGAAGCATGATTTCAGACAAAGTACAATGTAGAAAATTCTGAAGGTGAATTACGGTTACCTGGAAACTCAGGCATGGGGACCGGGACACCATCCAGGCACCCATACCCATCTCTTGGTGACTATAAGTCTGTCTGTGAAATATATTAATGCACTTATTCGTAATACCCTCTACCTTATTTCAAAATGGTGTCCCCATCTCTCTGCCATACCTTATGCCTTTTGATAAAAATGAAGTCAACAAATTTACAAGCTGTGGGTAGCATCAATACAAAATAGGTTTGAGATTTTAAATATCAAGAAATGTGTAATGAGGTTTTAATTTTAGTGTTTTCTTGGTTGTCAAGTAAGTTATTCCATTAAAAATTAGTCATTGATGGTTGACTACACGTCACTTCTTTTGGTTAACATGGGTTATCTGGGTCAGCGCGAGAGACCTGTGGTGTATGACAATGAACATGATCTATTTAGGTTGCATTATTGGCCAAGTTGACCAGTTACTGTTATGGGATGTGGAGTTTTTTGTCTGCATATATCAAGGAGAAGGTTACTTCAAAGGGGTAAATGAAAGAACTAATAAAGAATATTTATGATGTTGATATCTTTTATCATCCTTCAGATCATAATGATTTGTAAGACCTATCAAAGTGTATTGATAAATTAACTCAAATCTGGCCTTCTTCAAGTTATTCATTAGTGTTGTCTTTTGTTTTTCTCAAGTTTATTTTTCTTTATTCTTCAACTTCACAAGTACATGATACAAAGAGCCTTGAATATTGAGGATAATGGGTATATCGTTTACATGACATCGAGAAACATGCAAGTAAATGTTCACTATCGAAGAACATACACTTTTTCTATTTTTGAATCGATAAATCTAATGAATATTCTGAACTACTGATTTTTCGTTTTTGTTGAACAAAAGTATTGGGGGATTGAAGAATGCATTAGCATGTGCACTAGGCTGTAGTTGTGACCATGGAGCTCAACAATTAGTGGGTACATGACAATTTGGCATAGATGCATATATCATTTATATTAGTTTGCTGAGTACACGTGTGTTGGCTTAATGTTGAAGAATTTGTGTTCTTAAAAGAGAGGTCACAAGCTCAAAACTTGGAGGGAATAGAGTACTTACACCTCATATTTGAAGTACAATTATGTGTTTCTTGCATACTGGGAATATGAGATGATTTCATATGCTATAAACTACTTTGTAGGCCAAAAACAAGGTACTTAATATCATAAACCTTTTAAAAAGATTTAACATTTTACTTTTATCAAAATTGTGCAATTATTGTTGTGGATTCAAATCCAAGTAACAATAATCAGCGGTTAGTGGGTAAAGTGCAATTTAGTATTTGAGGTATATATCATTTACATCAAAATCATAGGACTATTGTGGATTCAAATTTAAGTAAAAATAATCTAGTGGATCAATATCACTAGGGAAAAAATATCTCAAAGCTGGTTGAGAGTCCTTTTTGACTTAAAATTATTTTATTTACCCTTTAAAATATTAGAATTGAAGATACTTGCATCTACTACATACATTTTGTTTTGTGGAAAACATTTCTAGAGAGATGCCACATTCAAGTAAGACCCCAGGAGGCAGGGATATCTCTTCTGCCAAAAAACGTTCAGAGCTTGCACTTACCTTGCCCCCTTCGGCATGTTCAGAGAGCACGCTTAACCAAAAGATAAACAATCCTCAGGTCGTGCATGTAGCGGTTGTAAAAACCAACAAAACTGAAATCTTTTGGCTCATGCAAAACCGAAGTCAAAAGAGAACAAATATGATTCCAATCAAGACCAAAATTGGAAGCACGATTTAATATTACAAGGAGCCATGGAGAGGAAGCCTTTGACTAATTGAGGAAAGCCAAATCCAAAAGCAGCCTTTTGAGGAAGAAATAAAGCCTCAAAAAGATTTTAACAATTAATTTTGTCACTGCCCAGAGCTAAAATACACAAGAGATCATTCCTTAGCTCAGCTAGCCACAAGAGAGGAGGAAGGCCAAAACCTTTCACCTCTGATTGGTTGAGAGCCCAATTGGCAAGAGCATCTGCAACTTCATTGAAATCCATAGGGGTGTGTGAATAATAGAGCCTATCAAAATTCTTTTGAAGCCATTAAATTTTGTTGAGAATTCTGCAATTTCTCCAATCCATGGAGATATTAGAGTTGGGATCCGAGAGTAGCTTAATCCAAAACTTAGAATCAACAACCAATTGGACTTTCTTCCATCCCACCTTCTAGGCATTCTTAAGACTTTCCACAATAGCTTGTCCTTCAGTTGAATTGTTGGTGGTAATCCTAATTTTGACAAAAAAAAAAGCAATAGGATTGTCCGACTCCCTACCAATACCTCCAATGCTTGCATACCCATGATTTCTCCTTGACACACCATCCATAAAAACTCTGTTGATCCCCAAGATGAGAATCAAGGAACCACCCTTGGCTCTAGAATCTGCGTGGAGTTGAGGGGGAGATGGAATAATGTGAAGACTTTGAATAATAAGCATCCAATGCTAAGGAGGAGTCAAAGAAAGTTTCATCAAGTGCAAAACCAATTCTTTAATATCAGCAAGAGAACACTGTCAGACCCTAACGTTTTTGTGATCCTTTCCTTGAAGATTCTTGCATTTCGCCCCTTCCACGTATTCCATAAAACGAAAGAAACTTCAACCCAAAGAATCTGAACAAAGAAGACATCAAATTGAAAAATGAGGCTTCAATTTTGAAGGGGTTGAATCAAGGACAAAAAAGGAGTCCATGGAATGCCCAAAAGATGTGTGAGTTCTTGCCATTGCTTGGTAATGAAAGGACAAGAAAATAAGAGATCAGAAAAAGTTTCCTCATTGTCTCTACAAAGCACACATCTATAGGGGCCATTAAAGCCTATTTTTAATTATGAAAAAGATAGCAAATATGAACAAAGTTGATTAAAGAGGGATAACTCATGTCAACGCTATTACTCAAAACAATGCCCCAAGTTTCGGGTCAAATATCACAATGATTTTTTATCATGTAAATGCAATAGCAAAGAGTCAAATGATTTAAGCATGAGAAAATTAAAATATAAGTATTTTTTTATAGTGAACCTCTCGATTTGATAGATATAGGCATTTTTGTCCATGTTTTAGATTATATATAACAAATTGTAATGTTGAGTAAGCATACATCTAAATTACAACCTTCCTTTGGCTAAGTTGTCACTAGGGAGAATCCATCTTTCAAAGTCACCCCCGAACCAAACCTAGTCCATCTGACAATTTCCATGCGCCGACTATAGCAAACCATCATCCTCACCAGTCGGATCCAATAAAAGCAACATATTTTCATTGTTCATTTCTTATATTTCTTAGTAATGCGCTGGATTCTAGATAGATATATTGTTTTCAAGTATAATCTTTGTTAATCCTTATCTCAACTTGAATAAGAAATGTTCACAGGTTCTTTTTTGGCTGGATTCTTAGGATGGTAATCCTGCTATCCTTTCTACTTATCCACACTGCCAGTCCCTTTGTGATATTTTTACTGATGCAGGTTGGGATATGGTTGAGCATTATAAGGTTGCTCAGAATTCTGGGTTGGCTACTAGTTTTAGATGGAAGCACTCTTCTGAATGGCCACCAGGAGGGTTGGAGGTGGATTGGCAAGAGTTGGCTCAGATTCTTGCTTCTCGTGAATGGGCTCTTTTTTGGTTGGATTCTTGGGATGGTAATCCTGCTATCCTTTCTACTTATCCACACCTCCAGTCCCTTTGTGATATTTTTACTGCTGCGGGTTGGGATATGGTTGAGCATTATAAGGTTGCTTGGAATTTTGGGCTGGCTACTAGTTTTAGATGGAAGCACTCTTCTGAATCGCCGCTAGGAGGTCGGAGGTGGATAGGCAAGAGTTGGCTCAGATTCTTGCTTCTCGTGAATGCAATACCTTGGCGGGGCATGATGTTTTGGCTTGGGGTAGCAGTGATTTGTTTGATAAATATTTTGTTTCGGCAGGATATGTGGTGCTTGTTAGGCAGACGTTTGGAGACACAGAGGTTCCCTAGTGGAAACAAGTGTGGAACAAATTTTCTTGGCCCAAGTGCAACTTTTTTATGTGGTTGGTGGTTCAAAATCGGTGTCTTACTTGGGATAATTTGTGCAAATACGGGTTCCAGGGTCCCTCGATGTGTGTTTTGTGTCGTAGTAGTGAGGAGAGTGTCTCTCATCTCTTCTTCCAATGTTCCTTCTCTAGGGAGCTATGGCACTTTTGTGGGGTGTGTGGAACCAAGCTTGCTGGCATGTCTCCTCTTTGGTTGAGTTTTTTGCTCATTGGGGTAAGGCCCCAGTTAAGGCTTCTTTTCTTCAATTTACTTGGGCTCTTGGACCGACCTTTATTATCTGGAATATTTGGTTGGAGAGGAATCGCATGATTTTTCAAGATGTAAAGATGGTTGTTCAGCGTTTGTGGTGGAAAATTCTTCATTCTTTGGGAAAAACCGTTTCAGCAAAGTGTGACTTCGCTAAGGGGGTGGATTCGGGAGATGTTTGTTGAAATTGCGTCAATCTTCCTCTTGAACGAGGTGTTGGACAAGTCATGAGAAATAGATGCAAACAACCTCTTCCAAAGATAAATAGGGAGGGGTGTTGGAGTCCTCCTCTTCAAGGCATTTTGATAATCAACACAGATGGTTCTTCTCGGGGAAATCCTGGTCATGCTGGTATAGGTGGAATTGGGAGGGATAGCTTTAGGACTGTACAGTTTATCTTTTCAGTTTATAAGGGTCTACATACCAACAATTTGATGGAGGCTATTGCCATTTTTTATATGCAGTGGAGAGCCTTTGTGATCTTGGGTGGAAAAGGATCATTTGTGAATATGATTCTCAGGTGGTGGTGACTTTGTTAGATAAGCAGCGATCGCAAGATGTCAGTTGGCATGTAGCTTTGATTATTAAACAGATTCTTACTCTGTGTGCTTCTTTGAATTCTGTTGCTTTAAATCACATTCCTAGAAAATGGAATGGAGTAGCGGATTATTTGGCCAAATGGGCCTTTGATCAAATGCAAAATTGGAAGATTGTGGATAGGAGTCAATTTGTTATGATCCTAGTGGGCGGATTCACTAACAGTCCGGGCTTTTGGTGTAGTGGTTCGTTACATTTGGTATCAAAGCAACCACCCGTGTTCGAGTTGCGGAGCGGGTGGGTTACGCCGGCATTGCAATGTTCGTCCGGGGCTCGTACACGTAGTGGATCTCATGTACGTGTGCAAAGCCCAGCCCAGAGTCTGGGCTGTGGAAACGTGGTGGGATGTTATGATCCTAGTGGGTGGATTCACTAACAGTCCGGGCTTTTGGTGTAGCGGTTCGTTACACAATTACCCCCGAATTTGTCTCAAAAGTTGGACCACTTAGTGGAGATTGACAGGGTTGGATAATGCCCTTGCCTTGTACTTCTTTTGTCTTTGTTTGAATAAATTTTTACCCGTCTTTTATTTAAAACTTGATTAAGAAATCTCTGTTTAAAGTCATGTCTTAAGCATACTTTGCATGATTGATTATAATAAGTAGCAATTTGGCATAGTCACATTTTATTTAATTTCATGTTGTTATTTGGAATATATTTTTATTTTTTAAAAATTATATTGTATTTTATTGTGTTAAAGTGTAAGTCCTAAACAAAGCCAAGATTTGGCGGAGCTTGCGGAAACAATTGCAATACGTGATAGTGATAGATAGTTTACAAAGAATATTTGTAGTAAGAGGATATAGAAAAAAAAATGCAAGAGCAAAAAGTAAATTTGGGGCATGCAAAAGAAGCATATTGTATTATGATTTTTTTAATATTTTTGTGAACAAGCATGTGCAAGTTAGTGTACTGAAATTGATTAGAAATCTTAAAAACTTCTATTGAATGCTAATCAGATGAATACAAAATGAAAGTTTCTGACTCTAGAAAATAGACTGTTATTTTGTTGAGAGAAAATCATCCTGCTAAGTGCGAAAAAAAAAATCTAGACTTGTGCATGGAGTATCCAAACAAATCTACAAGAAAGCAATGCAAACGTGTTTTTTCTATTGTATTTTTTACGAGAAGTCGATTCATATGTGGAGTCTCCAAACAAAAATGTAAGAAAACAACGCAAACAAATGCTTTTGCCACTGTTTTTTTTCAACAAACTGGTGGGAATAAAAGACAACGAAAAAAATAGTGTGTATTATTCTTAAAATGGGAATGATCTAATCATTGCAAGACAAAATCATGAATGCAAACAAGATTATAGTCTAGTGTAGACACAGTATGAATCCAATGTACGTTCATGATGCAATAGACTACAAATCATATAACATTTGAATTCATGATGTGTTGCATTTGAAGTGAAAAAACAGAAAACCACTAAAAATTTTGAATTCAAAAGACAATCGCAATTTGTAATTAAAAAACATGAAAGGAAGATAAGCAATCCCAAAAATACGGCAATGCATATGTTTGAACAATGTAAAAAAGCTATCAAAAAACAAAAACAATTAGAACGGTCAATACAATAGAGAATGGGCAATGAAACAAATATGGAGAAGAGATCTACTGTAATTGGCACAGTGCAAGTTGTATGAAGACGAGTGTTTAAAATTATGCATTGATCTTGTGAATGGGGCTATACAATTTATGTATTGGAAGTGAATAGAAACAGAAAAAACTTGTATCTAATATTATTTGTTTGGGAATAAGTTTTTTAAGAGCAAAAACATTCGCACGAGAAAAAACATAGAAAGAAAAGCAAAGTTATTGTGATAGTCTCCAAACAAATATATAGGAATATGGTGCAAAAAAAACTAATGTTGCCATTTTCTGTTTGTTGGAGGTGTGATGAGAAGAAAAGGCCATGTAAAAATGTTAGGTGCATGCATTATATGAATTAGATTGAATTCAATATGCAGTCAACATTTTGTACAGGTATGTATGTTTCAAAATCGATTATGTTAATTCGAAGCATGGTAATAATAATTTATTGCATTTCTGAATAAGAAATGCAAAATCTAAATATAACAATTGAAAATACAGTGCATTATATTGGAGGTAAAGACAATATAAAAATGAAAACATGGCAATGCTCAGTGCAATGCAGATTAAACATGGAATCGAAGCAAAAATAGAAGAAAGACATTGGGCACCATTAGAAAACACGAGGTGAAATCAGTTAGATATAGAACATTAAGTCAATGTAAATTGGTGCAAAATATCACGAGTTTAATGACAATACCAGAAACAAATTCCTCTAAGTAATATGCAGTGGAGGGTTGAAAAATGAAGACAGACTTTAAGTAAAAAATGGACATCGAATAAGAAAAATTGCATGTTTGGCAAATAAAGGTACGAAAATCACATACTTGCAATAACAAAAGTTGAATATCTTAAAAAGTGCACGTGAGAGGACAAACAAAGGCAAAAGTTAAAACATATGTATTTTTTTTCCCATAAGTAATGTAATTTTTTGTGTAGTGAAAGTGACAAGAAATCTTATAAACTCCTATTGAATGTCGTTTTTCTTAAGGAATTTGCAAAATGGGAGAAGGCAAGTATGATCATACAAATGAAAGAGTGAAGCCTTTGAATAGTGTAAAGACAATAGTTTTTCTCCATGACCAAAGGCATCTGCAAATAAAGAAAAAAATGTCTGAGTCACCTTTACGATATCGAGAAAAACTTATAACTGCAATGTAAATGTTTTTTTTTCAAGATTTTTCTATTGACGGTTGTGCAATTAGAAGAAAATAGCATAGAAGAAAGTTCATGTCTGTTAAAAAAATGTAGCAAACAAGGATTTGAACTCACCCATCTATAAGCTATTAAAATCTAAAAAACAAGTGTTTTCTCATGTGTATATATTCAAGTTTTAGTAAGGAAATGGGTAAATTTCTTTTTTGAAATATACATGCTGTCATAAACAAATAAGATGATGAATTTAGTAAAAAATATATGCATTTGAAGATTTTATTGAATGCAAATAATGAAGCAATTACAAAAGATGAAAAATATTGCAAAGAAATGTACTTGTTTTTCTTTCTTTCGAAAATGAATAGAGAAAAAGAAAATAGTATACAAGAATTGTATGTCTATTGTTTTGAAGTACATCATTTTGCATATAGAATGGTTTTTTTTATAGTGTTATTTTTTTACCTTGTTTATCATCGTCATTTTCAGAGTTCAAGTATAGGTGGAATGATCTAATGCATCTTAATTGCTCGCATGCAATAAATTGAACAAATATTTTCTCGCTTGGAATAGTGTGTCTAACATATAGGTTAGAAAGAATAAACTAAATATTGTAACTTGGGAGTGGTTTATTATTAAGATGGGTATGTTATTTTAGATAGAAGAAATTGTAGGCAATTCTTTTTGCTTGCAATGGGTAGTAATTTTGCTTAATGCAAATATTCAATTGCGGAAGTCACAAACAATGTGAGTGTTAAAGTATAGTGCATATTTTCAAAACTGCAAAGAGCTCTGTGTCATGTAGAGCCCATGTTCATCACAAAGTTTTACGAGAAAAATATGCAAGACAATTTGTGAATGGTAGTTCTCACGAAGAAGAAAGATTACTGATACAAGCATGAAAAAGTTTGTTGCGTGAGCAATAAAACAAAATTAAAAAAAAAGCAAAATATGAAATAAAAATAAAAATATGCAATGTTAGATAGGCGAGATGTTGGAATGGAATCGGTGTGTTGCATAAAAGATAAGAGAAATGAAGACACATTGACATGTTGTTAACAAAAAGATGTTGATAGTTGTTCCAATGAAGCAAAAAATAGCAAACATTTACATCACAAACTCTTAACTGAGTATTTAATATAATAAAGGTTATAAATAGAACGATAAAATGCAATAAATAAGATTTTCATTGTTTTAAAATATGAATTCAATTCAATTTGAGATATGTAATTAAATCAACCCATAACGGTGTAAAATAATGCGATATGAAGGTGATAGTAAATAGAAATTTCTCAAACTAATGCATAATGAAAGCAAAACAAAGACAAACCTTCAAGTTTTGCATTGTTTCTCCCCAATAGTCATTTTCATCTTACAATCACATTGCAAGATCTCTATTGAGTATTTAATGCAATAAAGGTTGGACGTGCAACGAAAAAATAAAAATGTAAGAAAAAAGCTTTATATTGTTTAAAAATACTATTAGAAATTAAATCAACCCATAATGTAGTAAAACAACCCATAATGTAGTAAAACAATGCAGATCTGAATGTGATATTAGAAAGCAAGTTCTCAAACTAATGCATGGTAGAAGCATGATAAACAAAGACAATTGTATTGAAGCCGATAAAAAATGTCAAAATTGTGTATTCAATGATAGTTGCTTTGAAAGAGATTATGAAATTGATGAAGAGAAGCTCTATTTGGCCTTTTTTAGAATTGTCTGAAGACAAGAACAAATGCAAAGGGTTTGTAAATGTTTATTCTGAAAACAGAGAACGATCTACATAGTTTGTATTGTTTTATGTCGTTTGAGATAGAAAAAATTGAAGGGGATGAAAATTGCTTGAAATGGCTAGCAATTTTTCTTCATTATAACAATTCAATTGAGAAAGTCACAAACAATGTATAGTGTTCAAGTGTCGTGTCCATGTTCGCAAGTGCAAGTAGCATATGGGGTCTTGTGTTTTGAGTCATGTACGAGTGATGTTCATTACAAAGTTTAAACATAGATACTCAACACAATTTGTTGTCAAATTTTTTCATGAATAAGAGACAACACTAATAAAAGTGACAAAACAAAAGAAAAAAGAAGCAAAACATTGAATCAAAATCTAAAAATTCAATTTTAGATAAGCAAGATGTTGGAATGAAACTATTGCATTTTATAGTAAATAAGATAAAGTGGTTTTTGCAATATCATTGAATTAGGGAACAATGGGTAACTGCATTTTAATTTCTCACTTGAGTATTTAATGCAATGAAGTTTGGACATGGAACCAAAAAATTGCAAGAAAGAAGCTTCATAGGGTTTCAATTATGTACTAAATTGAGTTTGATATAAATAATTAAGTCAACCCAAAATAAAATAAAACATTGTGGAATTGAAGGCGATAGTAGGAAGCATGTTATCAAATCAATGTGCAGTGGAAGTATTATAAACAAATGCAATGAAATTATTACACCACTAAAGTAGAATCACAACAATAGGTCACAATATGATTGAATTCCAAACAAAATAACGAAGAATATGACTAAGCCACTTTGAGGGAACAACCTCTATAAAATTGCAATAAGAATATAAATTAAAATATGATGATATAATACTAACTGATACCTCCTATATACCCTACTTATCTAAGGAGGCACCTTGGGTTGACCCCACTACGAATATGAAGATATATAAATGACCATACGACTTAATTAAAGGTTATGCTAGCCACACATATCCTAATACATGTTATAGGCTAAGGGCATAGCATGCCTCCCTTCAAACAAGCATTGCCCTCAACATTGATGATCCCTCGATGCTTTAATGTTAATTCTTTTTCCTCTAATGTCACTTCCTCTATCAGTCAGTTCTTTTACTTGGTAAGAGACTTGATGATCACCCTTATCTGCCTCATCTTGATCAAGTTTGGATAATATATTCCATTTCCAAGATTATTCTTACTTACTCATTAAGATTCAATAACTTTGTCTCGATGGCAATCTTCTAGCCAAAATTAGAAACATGAAATACAGAGTGTATTTTTTTGGACTGAGACAACTTCTGTTAGTGTTGAGTGTGTAACATGACTAATTGAATTTGTGGTTGTACCTTCAAGGAAGAGGTGATGGATGGGGGCTGGTAATCAAAAAATTCCATAAATGGAGACCTTTTGGAAGAAGTGTCTCTCTTAGGTAGCCTCTCTATTGTCATATCCTCAACAACAACTAAATACTTTTCCACCCTTTCCTGAAAATCTAGCGGTATTTTCATATTTGACTTTTTTTTCCACTGAAAAATAATTGTGCTACATACCCCATTGATCTATTTTGATAATATTTTCCATTTGATGAGAAGCTCACCATATGTAATGACTTTGCATGCAACCCTCTTAACTCAAACCGTTGGATTTCTAAATGAAAATGAATGAACAATTCTAGGAAGTTCTTCTTAATCATGCCCAAGGTTGTGAGCCGTTAAACTCCAAATACAATATCAGCTCCCCCCTATGGGAATGGAAAACATAGGGATTTGTAATAAGTAATCCCCCATAGTGATATTAAAACTATGACATTTTCTTAAACAATTAACAATACCCCCAACCCCAACCATGACCTAATTTTTTGGAGCTAAATAAAAAAAATAGTTCAAATGTGAAACTAACTTATCATTGATGAAATTATGAGTACTTCTCGAGTCAGGCAGTACAATCACATTGTTTTTTCAAGAAACATATTACCTTGAGAGTTTTTGGGGTGATAAACCCTGATGGTGCATGGTAAGATATAGTTAGTTGCAAATATCCATACTCTAACTAATCAACAGGCTCTACTATTTTTTCTTCATCCACTTATTCTTCATTGATGCCCTTAATGTAGAGCAACTTTTTTTTGGCACATCTATGTCCTTGATTGTGTTTGTTGTCAAAAAACATAACCCTTTTGTTCTTTTTTTTTGGGGGGCGGGGTGTTAATCTTTTTGGTTGAGGAAATGATGACATTGGTGTGTTTTCATCATAGTTGCTAGTGAATGCATGTTTATTGGAAACCAATAATTTTTCATATACCCTACATTCCATAATAATAGAACCAGATACATTAAGTGGATTAAACATGCATACCTCATGTTGAATATTGTTCTTGAGTCTGCTAAGAAACAATTCATTTAGGTTCTTATCTATTATCATCTCCATTCACAAGAATAGATTTTGGAATTGATGAATATAATGCTTGACCGACCCTCTTTTTTTGTAGCTTTGGCAACTAATTTAAGTAATTATCTTTCACAATAATACACTAGTGCATTTGAAACTCCTATATAAAAAATGACCAAGTGACACTGAGAGCCTTTTTTTGAGGACACAACTATCGATACCATATTTTTTTTTCAAGTTCTAGATATAAGGATGTCATGGTAACCTTCCGCCCACATGAGATTTGATGTAGATCCAAAAAAATATCCATTTGGTTGATCTAGTTGAGCAGATCGTTCCCATCAAACTTAAACATGTCCACCTTTGGTAGCAAGTATTGAGACTCAATATTAGTTCTAGCCATGGGATGAAGTTGGTGCAACATTTGGATTGAGATTGGGTTGTCCCTTAAACTTGAGTCAATTGTGAGACTAACGTATTGACATAAAGCATGATAATAGTCAATTGTGTATTGATGCTAGCCATATCTACATGTGTATTATTCATATCTCCTTTTATTTCATTGTGCATATTATCCATATCTCTTTTCATTTCAGACTGTATGCTGTGCATATTGTCACCCAAATTGTGTTTCATTTTAGACTGCATGTTGTGCATACCATCATCTAGATCACACACTTTTTCCTCTGACATCATTATAGAAGTCCCACCTAAATCGAACTTAGACTATATTTCCTCTTTTTTAGGAGTTTTCTTTGGTGTGTATGAAATATTTAATTGGCTCTAGTTTGCAGCCATGTCATGCCAAGGCTTGACACTGCATAATTTGAATTAATCAAACTTTGACAAAAATTTGACTAGCAAATTTCGGACCTAGGTCAGCCTCAATCAAAACTTGAAAGAACATGCCCCTTCTAGATTTTTTCCACATTTTCAAAAATTAAAAATTAAAAAATAAAAAATCCTAAAATTATGACATGTAGAACAAACTTAAAATTATAATAAATTATTAAAAAATGATTACAAAATCCTAAATTGTTTTGAGTATCCTTGAATGATTCACCAATTCTAGTAAGAAATTATAGAAAAAACTGCAGTAAACTTTAAAATTAGGATTTTGACCACCCTTTTGCCCAAATTAAAGCTATGATATCATTTGTAATGGAATAACTACACCATTAAAGCAGAATCACAACAATATATTACAATATGATTAAATTAAGAGTAGGATAATGAATAATATGACTAAGCCACTTCAAAAAGGTAATCTCTACAACCTTAAAATTAGAATATAATTTATAATATGATTATTTAATATTAACCACTATTATCTATATGTACCTTACATATACTTAAGAACACACTAGGTTAACCTTACTATTAATATAAAACTAAAGAAATACTCATATGACTTAATTAAAGGTTATACTTGCCATTAATTGGATAGACATATCCCAATCCATAGTATATACTAAGGGCCTAGAAACAAAGCTAAACCTTCAAAGTTTTGCCTTTTTTTTTTCCAATAGTCATTCACAACTTTCATGTTGAAGTGAATAAAAAAATTAAGAACATGTATTCAATGATACTTATTTTGAAAGAGTATATCAATTAGACGTGGAGAATTAATGATTAGCCTTTTTTTTTAACTATGTGAAATCAATAGCAAATGCAACAAGGATAATAATTTTGTTTTATGAAAATAGAGAATGATCTATATAATATGCATTGTTTTACTCAACAGAATGGAGTGCATGATATGTGATATATATTCAAAATTTCCATCTATAATAATTTTAATTATGCAACATTTATAAACATGATTGAAAATATTAGAGATAAACATCTTTTGAAATCAATTGATTATATATATGATTAAAATGCATTGAAATCATTGCAAGTAAATTAGTTTTTGATACATTCATACAACTAACACGTATTTTTTTTAATATTTTTTTGAAATATGAAAAAATAAGTGTTATTTATATTTCATAATCTATACAAGGATCAAAATGCTTATCTCACATCCCACTATAAAAATAAATTGTTTAATCTAATTTAATAGAATCAATCTTTCAACTAATATTCTCCCATAAGTCAAAAGAACATGTAATTTAAAAACAACTGATTGAAATAGTAAATCAAGTAAATAGCGCAAGTTAGTAGGAAAAGCATATGAAACTTCCCTGATGCATTTGTTTGTGTTACTTTTAAAGTACATCAATAAAACATATAGTCCATATCTACATAAAAATTGAAATAAAAATTAATACACATAATATGAAAACAATAAATAAAATTTGAAATAGGAAATCATAATTTTAGTAAAAAGAAAATAAGAAAAAACAAACGGATGCAATATCGGTTAACTGGTTTGTGGCAGTTGGTTTGTAAATCAATCTATAGTTTATCTCCATTTTTAGCACAAAAGCATAATATACAACTGCATTTATTTATTTGTAATAACATACAAACACATTTTGGGGCAAAAAAAAAATGCATAACAATTGAAAAATAATAAAACGTGTTTTGTTTTGACATAAGTTGTAATTTTTTTTTTAATATTAACATCTAACCAATATCTATTTTTAAAATAAATAAGTACTAAAATTTTCAAAATGGCTATGATATTTAAAACATATGAGCATGACAACAATAATTTCAAATGCATTTGTTTAAACACTATATTTTTTTCTATTTACATATATGCACAAAGGAATTTCATATTGATATATTTATTTTCATGAAAACAAAACATTGGACTGTCAAATTCAAGGCTTAACAATGAATCAATATAGATAACAAGCACAATTGTCCACACAGAAAAAAGAATAACAAAATAAAATTTTGAAATATGTATATATCATGATAATTGCCAATATTGTATGTGGTATCAGAAATGATAAGAAATGGATCGATTTGAGTTGTGTGATTTCCAAAAAAAACACATACAAATTTCATATTGGTATGTTTAATTTCATAACAATGAAAAAAAATGTTTTGATTTTTTGATTTAGCATAAAACATAACAAGATAGTCATATACAAGTGCAAATGTCAAAGAAAAAACAATTTTTAAATTTTAAATATGTATTTATGAGAACACATTTATATATTGTATTTACAAAAAACTTGAGACATGATATTAAAATTCAATTACAAAAATAAAAGAACTGTATCAAAATGTTTTTTGAAACATTAAAAATGATAAACAATAGTTTGATTGTACTTATACCATTGCTAGTATAAGTATGGTCAACTTCAATATAATAAATGTTTCATCTTTTCTAATTTTTTTGGTTGTAAGGTCACAAAGTGAATTCCAATCATGGAAAACCTACAAAAAAGCATATCGTATTTGTGGCTAAGATCATTGGATGCAGATGCACAGGTTCGTGATAGGTGTGAGACAAAAAAACACACAACACACAACTACAAGCTAAATGAAATTAATACAATAATATTGCATAAAACAAATAGGAGCCAAAATACCAATATTCCATTAACTGAAAAGGCTCACCAAGTGAGATGTACATATAGAAGAGTGTTGGGTAACCCCTCCATAAAACATGGTCAATAGACCCTCATAATGAAATAGTAACTTTTCCAAAAAAGATGGTCAACAGAGCCAAGGCTAAAGGAGTAACTCCCATACTTGAAATAGTCAGTCAAAAGAGTTACTTCCTAATCATTCGGTCAACCTATGCACCTAAGCAAGCTTCTTCATAAAGTAAGAAAATTCCAAATGAGGGAAAAATCTCATAATAAATAAATGTGGAAAAAATAAATAACCTCGACTTTAACACCCGCCCCTTCCTTTCCTTCCCCACAAGCACAACATAGGTGGGCAAAGTAAAAAATGGGTCTTGATAACTAAGTCTAATGAGGTACCCATGTACAAAGCAATCTCTCATAAAGTGGAGAAAAAGAGAAAACTTGAAATAAAAAACTCGTCCCCCTCTCTAGAGAGAGAGAGAGAGAGAGAGAGAGAGAGAGAGAGAGAGATAAAAGAAGAATCTAGAAGCCCCCCTAGAAGATGATGTTGTAGTTTCTGAAACTTTAAAAAGAACCTGTATGTGAAGATACTTGTTCTCTGTGAAAGGTTTGGTGAATATGTCTGCTATCTACTTTGTTGTCTAGTAATATTTTAGATCAATGATGCCCCCATGAATGAACTCTCTGATGAAGTGCATGTGAATATCTATGTTTGATCTATTGATGCTGGACTATATTCCTACAAATATGAATAATACTCTAATTGTCACAGTAGATGATGGAAGTTCATCTGATATGAATACTAAACTCTATGAGAATCCCTTGAATCTAGATTGCCTTAGTGGTAGCATTGACAACCCCCATATACTCTACTTCAATAGATGATAAAGCAATAAAATTTTATTTCTTGCTTGACCAATTAATCAAACTTGAATCAATAAAAAAACTATAACTTGAAGTGGACTTATGATTCTGAATATCACCAACCCAGTCTGAGTTAGTATAGTCAATCAAGTCGATGTTAGTGCTAGCTCTATAGTGAATCATGAATCTAGTGTGCCCTAAATTTATTGCAAGATCCTCTTAGCTGCTTTCTAGTGTATCTCATGGGGTTCATGCATAAATATGGATACTAGACCCACTGCATATGATATGTTAGGTTTGGTATGTGTCAAGTAGATAAGGTTGCCCATAAGTTTGATACAAGGTATCAAAGACTAAAGTTAAAGTACAATCTACTTCAAACTTGACTCCACATAGAAATGGAGTAAGAGTTGGATTACAATCAACCATGTGAAATTGAGTAAGTAGATCGAGAGCATAGATGGATTTATAGAGTCTACATATAAGGGAAAAATCCTCAACAAATCTTGGAGGCTATTCCATGTAAATCTCCTCAATATCACTATGAAGGAAGGCACTCTTCATGTCCATCTAATGAACATCTCAATGATTGGTTGAAATAATAGAAAGTGTGAGTCTGATAGAGTTTTTTGGTGACTGGTGTAAAGGTCTTTGTGTAGTCAATACCAGGCATCTATGAGAAACCCTTTGCGACCAAATGTGCCTTAAAATTGTTAATGGACCCATCTATTGCATACTTGGTCCGATATATACATTTGCATCGAGCCATATTTATTCTTTATGAAGAAGTGTCAAGTTCCAAGTGTGATTTATGATTAAGGAGTTATACTCCTCATACATGGTGGAATCCCACTCAGGGACACCTAATTCCTTCTAAAAAGTTTTTGGATTTGAGGTAGAGGCATAAAAATCATGTGGCCCACTCTAAAACTTTAAACATATTCACTTATCATCTAAAGGATTCCTAACTCATGTGTCTGCACTATACAGTGTTTGCCTAGCCCAAAGAAGACCAAAAATGGATGAGTCAGGTAGATAAACATAATCCTCTAAAGTGTGGCTAGATGTGGATGGAGATGAGTACCCATCATTACTCTTTCTATCAAAATTGAAAGAAGTGTCTAAAACCTCTAGAATGTGCTTAGACTAATCTAAACCTTCTGAATCGAATCTATGTGAGTCCAATGAAGTGGGAGAAGTGTTAAGTATTGAGTCTATGGGACTCTCCTAAAAGTGAACACTTCTCTTGATGATTAGCTCATGTTTGGTTAGATGAATAAGGTGGTACCCATTTACACCATTTGGATAACCTACGAATTTGCAAGGCTTAATCTGAGCTTCTATAGCCTTGAATTTCTTCTTAGGGATATGGGCCATAGTTGGAGATCTGAAGACTCTGAAATGTTCAACTATGGGTTTCCTATTATACCAAACTTTAAAGGGAGTTATGCATTTTAAAGAATATAACAAGCACAATTGAATGCTTTGGCCCAATGTTGTGGTGTAAGTGACATAGAGTGAATCATATAATTAGACATCTCTTTCAAGGACCTATTCTTATGTTGTACAACTCCATTTTCTTAAGGATTGTATGGAATTATCCACTGCAAATCAATCCTCTATATATTGCAAAACTGCTCAAACCTATTATTGACATACTCACCCTCATTATCTATTTGAAGATCCTTGATATATTTCTTTGATTGTTTATTTGTAAGAACTCTGAAGTCTTGAAACTTGTCAAACACTTCATGTTTACACCTAAAGAAGTGGACCCATGTGTACCTCAAGAAATCAGTAATGAATGTAAGGATATACTTAGCCCTTGTGAAAGATAAACTAGAAAAAGGCCTAGATACATCACTATGTATTAATTCCAATGCTTGTGAAAGTCAAATTTCTCTTTGAGATGATTCTCAAGGGTGAAACCCTAAAAAATATCCTTAAAAAAATGGACATGAGGTAAGCATATGACCATATCATTCTTTCAGAGTTATTCTAGGTAGTGGTAGAGGAGGTGGCCAAACCATTCATGTCAAAGTTTGTTAACTCCATTTAAATGAGTCAACAATGTAGTCAAAGAAAAATTAGATGCAAAATGTGAGAAGACATATAACTTAACTTGGTGATCTACCCTACCCACTGTTACTATAGAATCATTATGCAACTCTTTTATGATGATTGAATCTAGTGAAAACTCTACCCTCATGCCCTAATTGATGTGAGTGATTTGGTACACTATTAGGAGATTAATTGAAAGAGATGGAATACTTAGAACATTTTTAAATGTTCCTCCATCTATATCAATAGACCATCTCCTTACAACTTCAACTGAAGTGTCATCCCCTAAAGTGATAGAAGACATGTTAAAAGGTTCTAAGAAAAAAAAACTCAAATTGTGAAGAGCCCATGTGGTGGGAAGCACCCAATTAAATAATCCATGAAGAGGTTGGAGCTACAACTACTACAGTAACATTGCCCTTTTCTTTCTCTTTACCTTTGCCTTTTGCCTTGGAAGAATCTTGAGTTGAGGAATTATGCTTGATAGACTCAAGAACACCTACATTGTTTTTTTCTAGAAGATGAGTTAGGTGATCAATTTGTTTCTTCATGTACTTGTGTTCATCATGTCCATTTTCTTGTAATAAACACACACCCTTCTCTTTCTTAGGTTTATCATTGTAAAATGAAGTTTCAATGGTTGTTTTGGTATATGTTGATTCTTTTTTCTTCTCTTAATCCTTATTATTTTTCTTCTTCTCTTTGTTTGAAGTCTTTTGTTTCCCATTCCTAGAAATTAGGGCTAGAGGTTTGGAGGACTTCAATGTGCCCATCTGTATTAACTTGTCTTACTCTTGAGTCAAGTTGACAACAAAGTCATTTAAATAAGGCATCTTCCATGTAATGCCTGGAGCACTTTTAATGGAATCGAAGGCAAAGATAAAGATAGAGTAATCTAGACCTAGTTTTGAGAGTATATAAAGACTAATTTTCTCATATTTATTCTCTATCCCACATTCTTTCAACTTCAATCTTAAGGACTTAAACTTAGTAAATAAATTCTGAAGGGTGTCAAAATTGCTAGGACTCAAACTAATGAGTTAGTTCTCTAGTTCATGCCCTCTCATTACATCTAGCTTCCCAAAAATATTTTCCAAGGTCATCCAAACTTCATTAGGAGTTTTAGCAGACTCTACATGAAGGAGAAAATCAGGAGAAATTGATAAACATAACAACTCCTTAGAATGGTTATATCACTTAACTTCATTAGAATGGTTGTATCACTTAACTTTTTTTGCTTCTGTATTAGGTTTAATTTCATTGATTATTTTAATACAACATAAAATATTACTCCTTAATATAATTTTCATTTTATTTTTCCATTCATAGTGGTTAAATGGCATGAGAGGACTAATTAGACTTGTATCCATTGTGCATAAATGAATTTTGTAATGGTTTGTAATTGTAGTTGTTGCAAAAAAAGGAAGTGTGAATAGAATGAAAGAGTGACTTAGAAACAATACACCTTTATTAAACTATCAATGGTGAAAATTCCATCCCCCACCTCCCCACCCTAAATGTTACAAATAAATACACACTCAAAAGACATCTGGCACAACCGAGAATGCATATTGAGTAACCAATACAGATGTTAAAAAAGACATGATTTTTCAAAACAAAATAATGACATCGAGCTCAGTTGAAAATGCATCTAAGAAGAGTACACAAAATGTGGGCAATCAAGGAGAGAGAAAGTTTATTTTGCTTATGAGGGGGTTTGGCTACCTGCTAAACCAGACCTCACCCTCTGGTCTTTGTCAAGTTAAAATATGAAGAGTTTTACAAAAAAAATATTCTCTTACTTTTAATAACCCACAATATATTGTTTTATTTAGAAAAAAATCAAAAAATATCACCTCACTTTTAAAACTATATCTTCTCAAACATGACACTATGATGTGAATGTCAAAGTAATATTTTCGAAAAATACTTTCCCGCCTTAAAAATAGACAAAACTATAAATTTAGTATAAAACCATGAATGGTTTGAAAATGTGGTTTCATCTTTTTATTTTGCAGTGAAGGAAAATAAACATAGAGGTTCCACATAACTACATGAGCTTGCAAGCCATCGATGTGGAAGGAAGAAATAGATCTAAATGAGGTGGATCAACCATAATATGCAGAGATAAGAGAGGGACCAAGTTCCTTACATAGTGTAAAAACTATCCTTTTTGTTCCTACTACACATATCCAGGTTGAAAATTGAGTGAATGCAATTGAAACTGCATGTCCTTCAATGTAAAGCAAGGTTGCTATGTTCAACGGTGACCAGGGGTCAATGCGAGGAAAAAAAACTTGTTGGTGGACTGTTAGGAAATCCAAGGGTGAGATAGATTCAAGTGGATCCAAATAGAGGTTGATGGGATGCTAAAGGATTGAGAGTAGGCTGAGAGAGGTCGTTGAACCAACTAGTTCATGAGAGGAAGATGATGACACCACCAACTAGGTCGTGTAAACCCTATTACACAACAAACACTATAATTCTACTTCTAAGAAATTGACCAAGTAACATAACATATTTTAGTAAAAAATGACCCCTGCAATTTTTTTCAAATCCTAAGATTTTTGAGATTTCAAAAAACACCTAATATTTTTTGCAAACGCTCTAAAAAATGCCTACAAAAAATCCCAATATTTCAAAATAAATCTTACAACATAAAAATAGACACATGATTACCAGGGTGGCACTCTGATACTATATCAGAGTTGTGGGCAAGATCACTAGATCATGCAGATGCAGAGGTTTGTGATAGGTGAGAGACAAATAAACAAAATGGAATCTTATAAAAATAGGATATTTAAACTTAAACCCAATCAAGGAAGAATCCTTCTTCTGCATTGACATTAGATAAAGATTAACCCTCCCTCTTTCTTCCCTTATATTTTGTGGAGAAAAAAAATTCTTCACCATAAGGGTTTTGTAAATATCTTCCCATCTAATGCAAGAATTTTTGTAGGCCTTGAAGCTTAGCTCAATAGTAACCTTTTTAATTGTTGTGATAAACTCCATCTTAACACTGAAAAGTTCATTCTTGACAAGAATTGCATATCCCCTTAGAATTTATAAAGGTCTTGGATATTTAGATCTCATCCACAAGGGAAGAGAGTTTTCCAAACTCTTATACTCCACCCACTCATCATCATGTCTTATCTCATTTTTCAAGTAAGATAGAAAAGCTCTTAAAACAACATCACCAATAAAAGAATTTGGATTCCATTTCAACTTATAAGAAGAAGTTAATTGTACAAATATGCTTCACACAATAATTTTTTTGTCTTGATTTGAAGAAGAAAATATAAATTCACAAAAAAATCCTTGTTTTGCTTACCTCAACAGTTTGGAAGGACTCCAACCTCCCCAATTGTAACTTCAACAATTTTCTCTCAAAATCCAGGAATCAAATCTAAGAGGATGCCTACAAGGCGATAATTGTGCAACCTTATTATAAGCCAAGGAAACCATTTCTTTAAATTTATCTATAAAACCATCCTTACATTTTCCTTCTTCTTTAGCTTCTTATCTACTTCTTTTCAAATCCTCCTATAACATTCTAAATTTGAGAATGCTTGGTTTAGTTGTTTTCTCAAATTCCCCACCACTTTAGCTTCTTCCATTCTAAGCATATGTAATTCATTTTCATGATAATCTTTGTAAATAAACACTGGAGACTCTATCCCTACATCCACATCTGTTAGTAAATATTTTTCAAAAATGTACGAGAGAAACTCAAACTATAAAGTGGAAAAATGTGTAACATCCTCTGCCAGTTTAGTAAGAAACACCAAATTGTCAATGCTAGACTTCTTCTAAGAACTTATAATTCCTACATTTGAGACTTTAATTTGTCCAATGCTACTAAAATTTTTGTGCTCCGAGTCTATAACTTCCAAATTTCCATCCTTTGTACTACTTCCTCAACTGTTTTATCCTTAGAAACAAAACTAAATACCTTTAACATAATATCCTCAATAAGTATTAGATGACTCCATATTATAAGAAGGATCTGCCCTCAACTATTTCTCCATAGCACTCTTACTACCAGTGAGAATCTTGTAGAATATTATAGATTTTCTACATACCACCTTAGAAAAAACATTTTTTTTAATGAGAGTCATTCTCAAAAAATTTATAAGACAAGGAAAAAATGATCCTTCTTTGCTCCTTTTGGGGAAAGGGTACATATTTCATAGCCACAAAAGATTGCAAAACAAAAATCCTTCTAAAAATAATAGGATTTTTGGAACCCAATGCATCCAAAAAATAAAGAAGTTTAACCGAACCCCAATGAACCAAAGCCTTATCATTCCCTTTTTTAGACCTCAATTATAGTTCTCTCTTAGGATTTAAAAAAATATATATGGTAAGTTGATTATTTTTTTGTGTTAGAGATGGGAAATTAGTTTAAAATGATAAGAGATAAGGATAGAGAACTTAATTTCATATATAATGTATTTATGAATGAGAAAAAACACCATGGGACATAATTATAGCAATAAATTAAAGGTGATCCCATTGCCCATATCAATCATTTTTTCTCATAGAAGTAAAAATTATTCTTTACAAAGAGTTCCCATTATTTTAACCAAGTACCACTTCTCCCTTTTTAATGGAAAATGAATTATTTTAATAATTTCATCTTCTGATATAGTTATAATCACTCCCCTGATCCTTACCACACCTAAATCCTAACTAAAGGTAAATTATTTAACAATAATATCATCAAACCTTTGGAAATTTCCTTGAATACCCTAAAACAATATGAGTTGTTCTTTAAAGTTGCATGATCTTTAGGCTCTGTTCAAATTAAATCCCGCCACCCCCCCTCCCCCCACGATGAAGCAAAGATAATGAAAACCTATCCTCAAAAGTCATCCTAAGAGAAACAAAAAGAGAAATACCAAAAATAACAATCCTTCTCCAAAATATGAAAATTAAGAGCCAATAAAATTAGCTTACAAACATAATTAAATTCATATGATTCCAAAAACCTCAAAATCCTCTTCATATTTAGCACATGCTTCCATCTCTAAATTTGTTAAAGCCAACTAATCAATCATAAAATTTTAAATATAATTTAATTAAATAGAGAAACCCTTACACATGCCTTGATACATAGAAGATGTGTAAAGAAATAACTTTACAAGATAGCATGACACCTCAAAAAGGAACAAACAATCATAACCCCTATTACCAACTACCATTATTTATACTCCCAAGTATCCTTGAAAAAAGTTGCCAACTTAAATTAGTCATTATAATTACTTCCAAGACCAAATACACAAACGTGGGAGAAAATTAAAATCTTATGCATCTTTGAATACCCACAACTAGTAAAAAATCTCTCATATCCTAGAGTGCTTGTCAACAATAAGGGATAAATAAACTATAAAAGTGTAAAGAAATTTACACTCTCCCCTTGATCTTTCAAATCAAATCATTAATATCACCACCATTTTAAAAACAAAACCACCTTTAATTACCTATATTTAGCCATTCAAACCAAAAACTTTAACCCATAAAATAAACAGAGATTAAAAAATGAATCCTTACTACTTCTTATTTTGGAGGCAAAAGCTTACATATAACCTAATTATTCCTCTTACATCTCTTCTTTTCATTTTAAAAAAAATATTTACTTGAAGAAGGCAAATTTTACATCCAATGCTCATCTTTTATAGCACAACTAAACTAAGAGTTCTCATTCACTTTTTCATTACCAACCCAGTTTTCATATCATTCTCTATGACAAGTTCATCAAAGCCCATTTTTGTAGGTGATAAGATATCTTTGTGTAATACTTCAATTTTAATTGAAATACAATTAATATTTTGGAAACCTTCATCACAATTATCCTTACCTAATCTTTTAACCATTTTTATCCTGCCATATATTAGCATAACCCTTTTTCTTCTCTTAAGAGGCTTTTACCCCTTATAATTCCTTGCCAAGTGACTTAAATAAGAAAAAGCATAACATATTTTTATAAAATTCATTTCATAATAAACTCTCTAGATCAAATCCTTACTATCAATTATAAAAGAAATGAAAATGAATGATCATTTTATTTTATTGCTACTTTCATCCTTATATACTGCAAGGTGCTATTCATAAAAGATCTAGAATCCACAACACAAAATCTACCCAGGGAATTTATCAAGTTATGATACTCCACTAAAAGCTCATAAAACCACACCCAATACTCATGTTCTTACACCTTAGACTGCCTCCTAAAATTATCTTCCTAGACTTGAACCTCAAACTTATATAATACCAAGTTCTAGTACTTAGATCTAAGGATAAGGTCTTTATCCTCCTATTGAAAAAAAGGCTACATGAAGCAGTCATTAGGGAGATAGGACATGTTCTTCAAATATACCACTTTCCAATGCTTCTTGATCTAAAATTCAAACCTTATACCCTTCTAGAGATTACCTACCACTTTTCCAATTAAGGACATGCATTTTGATGAGAAAAATATCCTATAGAAATGTTTTTTGAGTTTAAAGAAGTGGGAGATCTATAGAAAAAGGCTCTTCCAGATCTGAAACCGTATTAAACATCAAGCCCTCATCCATTGAACAATCCTGATGAGATTTTAAAGGAGTTGATTTAGAATAAAAATAAATATTTGAAGTCATAACTTGGTCCTGATTAGAAATTATCTCAAATCCCATAGACCAATTGTTTCTTGAGGTGGAAGAAAGATTATCTTCCATTAGAGATGATAGATTTGAATTGAGATCATGCTCTGATCCATAAAACACTTCTTCATCATCAACATTAAGGCTTTTAGAGCTAGCCTATTCCTCTTCACCATCTCCAAAACTTAGGTATTCATCGTACCCCTCAATTTTTTCTAAATTGCTCATTTTAAGCTTGCACACCACTTCCTCCCATTTCAAACTAAGATTTCCTTTGATCATTTGGATGTGTTTCTTAGAAAATAAAGAGAGCATCTCTAGGGTGATATTTTCATCATATCACTCCTCAAATTTTGTTCAAAGTTTTAAAAGTTCACCCCCTTCTCTATGAGATCTTTCTTATTAGAAGGAAACTCTTCATTTTTTCCTTAGGCACTAACCCAAACCTTCCTTTGTCTTCTATAGCATCCCTTGCTCAATCTTCCACAACCAATCTACAACCTTCTTCCACAACCAATCATTATCACCCAACCATATATATTGATTGTCATCTTCATCTAAAAAATCATATTTTCAATGTCACCTCCTTAATTTATGGATTAAAACCAAAGTACCAGTTCCTCAAATTCAAAGACCTCAATGTTTCCCTTATTTTATCTCAAAATATTCTACATACTCTCCTCTCCATCCTCCATCAAATATAAATACCAATATAGAGTGGCCATAATATGAAAATCAACTCTCTCAGATCCTCAACATTCCTCATCATGCCAATCATATTCCAGATCCAAATTTTGATCATAATGCACCTTGTCCCCGCTAAGCATCAAACTCCACTCATTTAAAAAAAAAATATATTTAAATTTATTTCTATTGTTAATACCATTCCCCTCTTTTATTATAGGAAATGCATTTATTATTGCATCAAAGAACATGATAATTATGTTAGCTAAATAATATAATTATAAGGATAGACTATTCCCATAAAAACTATAGAAAATCCAACCTCTGAGCATTTGCCTTAAGAGGCAAGGATTGGTTGTTTGGCATTCATTCAAGGTTGCTAAGCATTCACATCTTGAGTCCACATTTGAACTTATATGTGGCAACGTCCGAGATATAAAGAAGTCATTCTTGTGAACGATCTTATCAATAGACATCTTGCCATGGATTTTAATTACCAATAAACTTCCTCTTTTCTAAGTTATCCATTTTATTTTATATATCATTAATATCATTAAAAAATAATTATGGGTGGAATCGATGAGATATTATACATCTATTAAAATTATAATTCTAATTCTAGTGCCTATCTTTGACCAAAATATTTTTTTCAAAATATTGTTTATTCTAAGTTTTAAATTGTTACATAGTGTAGTTGAAAGTTAATCGACTGCATTCAAGAACTATGAGTTAATTTCAACTTATATATTTTAAATGGGTTGTAGTTCAACAATGAAGATGATGGCATAAAAGGTGTTGCTTAGCCATCCACCAAATTACATATTCCAAGAGATACCAAAAAGAAATGAGACCAAGATCGTATTCCAAGTAAATTTGATGGAATAGATATCCCTTAGTCCTTGGCACTAAGCCAAAGAAGTATTATGTACACCTCATCCATATAAAAATAGGGTTTCAATTAAAAAATGTATTAATGATTTTTTTTTAATTTTTTAATATTAAAACATTTTTATAACATAATTTCTAGACAATGACAGTTGGGGGTGTGAGGGATGCATTGTAATGTTCGTGAGTGTGTTTACTTTTAATAATAAATTTGAATTTGACATATTTTTATTTTCACTTACAAATTTTTTATTTTTCTTAGAAAATTAATTGAAAAATCGTAATATCTTAGCAATCTTAGAACTCTCTTTTTTCTCTAATTTTTTTCTTAACACATTAATATAGTTAGATTGACATGATTTATTATTAATTCATATAAAATTTGTGAAGAAGATAATGAAATTATTAATAATTATAATATATTAAAAATCTAATATAAAAACTTTAATATTAATGGGTAAGTCCACAAAGTTGGGGAACAAAAATAGGCATACCCGTGGACATGATTTTCCTAAAATTTTATAAATCTAAATTTATGTAGATAATTTGAGATATCTACACTCCAAATTTGAAAATGGTGTAAGAACATGAAATGTAGATTTTCGAGTCTAGTCTCCAAAACACTAATTTTTTTTTAAAAATGTTTAAGTATAACCAGGTCAAACATCTAAAATTTGAAGAGGAACTCCTATTTTTTTTCAAAAAACATAGTAGATAGACAGTCATGTGGTGCACCATTTTTTGAGTAGTGTTTAATATTATTTGATAAAAAATTAGATAAGATCTTCTATTTTGTGACCTATATTTTTTTTAATATTTTTTCAATGAATACTTTTTTAATCAATTTTGCAAGTAAATAGACCCTGAAAACTAACAAAAAAATGGATAGTCATCCATGTGACATGCCTAACTACCTAAAAAAATGATTTTTTTAATGTGTGTATAATTAAACTTAGTTTGTGACCATATAACTTGTTTTTCACTTGGATCAATGAAAGATAAATTACATGAACATGCATAGGCATGTATGTTTGCAACATGTATAGGCATGTATGTTTGCAACATGTAGTGGTCTAAAAAAGGTATAATTAGAAATCAACTTAGTTTGAAACCTTAAATAAGTAAAAAAAATTATAAAAATCATATTTTTAAAAAGAGGAAAGCATTATTGTCGTGATGGTATTAAGTTTTTGAATTTTCACAGTGAAATTCTTAGTGTATTTGGCAATCAAAGTTGAATTATGTTGTTTTATTATCATAACTCTCAAAACTCGACTGTACATTGACAGTCCAAGCCATTCCTGATCCAAAAGGCACAGGAATTGAAATAAAATTCAAATATTGTTAGGTTGTGGAGCTAAAAGCTTCAACCTTTGCAAACTGAGGAACAGATGGTTGCTGAGTTCTACAGGAACCGGCGTCGGCAGCAGGACCGACGTCGGCAGAGACCAGTGTAGAAGGCCACCGGCGACGGCAGGAAGTCGGCCGACGTCGGCAGAACCAGACAAGCAGGGACCGACGTCGGTCGCCTGTGTGTTCCAGAAGTGTTCGTTTCACGGACAGTTAGTTAAGTGAACGATGAGTTTGCATGTTAAGACCACCCAGAGTCTTGGGCTGCGAGGATAATTGTCTAAATTAAGAGTCTAAGTTATTGTTTGAGTTAGGGATCTATTTATAGACCCATTGGCATGTATTGTTTAAGGCATGAGATAGAAAGGAAGAGTTCCTTCTAGTTGTAAGATCTGTGAGTTGCAGGTTGTTGCAAGCTCATTGGGGATCTACATGTAAGTTTGGTCTTTGAATTGCAGGTTGCAGGTTCATGAGAGATCAGCTTGAAGTGCTATAGAGTGCTTGGTGTACCGGCAGGGTTATTACTGACTGGTTGGTGAGGTGAACACCAATTCTGTGTGTGAGTTGGTTGTTGGGACCATTTTTTGTGTAGGAGAGTGTGTGTGAGAAGAATTACTGTACACTTGAGGTGTGGCGAATCTCTGTAAGGTGAAAGAGTGTGGCGGCTCTTTGATGTATTCTTTTCTGTATAGTGTTAATACAAGATAGTGTATTGTCTCTCATATTCTGTGCTATTGGTGAATTCTAGTTACTTGTGTTTCTGGTTATTTCCGCATATTCAATTGCTTATATTTGGTAATCATACTGTGCTCTTTCTGAGGAGCAAGATCCTAACGGGTGGAATTAGAACAGGTGTGTTTGTTCTTGGATTTACCTCCACCCCTCCCAACAAATATCATGATAGCATTAATGTATAATGCAATCATGTTAATAGATAACACGATCACATTATTGTAAAAATAATAATGCAATCGCATTATTTTGCACATTAAAGCAACAAACATGTAGACGGAGGGAATGTTGTTTAACATGTAACATGATCATGCTATTAATAACATGATTTAATTATTGATAACACAATTGCATTATTGATAACATGATCACGCTTCTATTATTTTGCACATAAAAACATGTGGGAGTTGCACATAAAGGCTATAAACTTATATTTACTACTATAAATGTTAATTATAAGTTTACGCTTTAAATTTATTTTAGTAAAAATAATAAATTAGGGCCACTCAGCATCTGATAGAGTTGGTTTCATAGCTACATGCCTTACTATGTGGAAAATAGTTTTTCAAAATTTAATCTAGTCAGTACTTAGGCATTTTTAGGGTCAAGGTATTAAACCTAAGGATTTCAGTACATAAATTTTGTAATTGATATCCATTTTGGTAAACATATAATCATTTTTTAGGTTTTTGTGCCTTTTAGATTTATTCTTGCCATTTATAGGAGTCCTAGGTTTGTCAAAATTCAAGTTTGAAAACTACTCACTTTAAACTTGATCCAAAGTGGTGTGTTTAGGTAGTGTAAGTCATATTGATGACTTGCACATATCAAATGACCATTTTGTGTTAATTTCATTTGTTCATCATCCCTCCCTCATCCTTGATCACTTTTTACTCATCCCTCATCACCCCTAATCACTCTCTTATCATTCCTCATTATCTCTAATCACTTCTTCATTGACCCTCACTATCCTTAGTCATCTCTAATCACTCATTTATCATCCATAATCACTCCTTCATTGACCTTCACTATCCCTCATCATCCCTAATCACCTCCTCCCCATCCTTCATCATCCCTAATAATTTTTTCCTCATCCCTCATCATCCCTAATCATTTCCTCATCCATATTCACTCCCTCCTCATCCCTCTTCATCCCTAATCACTCCTTCATTGACCTTCATTATCTATCATCATATCTAATCACTTGGGTTTATCATCCTTAATCACTCTTTCATTGATTATCACCACCCCTCATCATCCCTAATCACTCCCTCCTCATCTCCCATCTCGCATGAAAAATGAACATTTATTCATGTTATCATAAAAATATGTTTCTACAAAATGTGAAACACTAGTTTAGCATGGTGTATATGTTCATCCCATGTTTTTGAAAGATTAAGATGTCATCAAGGTAGATTAAAAAAATGAAATAGGTAAAGGCATAAGGATGTCGTTCAACATCTTGAAATGAATGAATTCGTTACATGAGTTAACCTAAAAGTCATAACCAGTTAGTCAATCAATCATTCCTTTATTTTTAAGACTATATTACAAATGTCTAGAGGTTTAACATGAAATATGATGATACCCAAATTTAAGATCAATTTTGGAAAAGACTTCTACACCATGGATATGGCAGAAAAATGCCTTAATATTTAAATGAGGATAATAGTTCTTCACTTTAATCTTGTTTAGATTTTTTTAATTGATTCACAACTTTGGCACAAACACAATTGGGCTTTTTCAAGGCAATGATTTAGGCATGACGTGTCCATTATCCATGATTTCATGGATCTATCACTTGATATATTCATTCTCTAGAAATGATATGTTGTATAAATAGATTTGAGGTAGAGGTAGGTAAGGGATCTAATCAATAGTATTGTTTAGTATACAGTATGTAGGAACTTATTTAGGTGATTGAAAGATATCCTTGTATTCATCTAGTTTATGGTTCAATTATTTTGTCTTTGTTATTGTTGGATAAACCACACTATGATAGGGTGACATAAGGATGTTATTACATTTAATTCTTACCATCAAGAGTATACTTCTTACTAGAAGTAACAAGATTCTTGCACTTCCTGGCACTAATGACTGAAAGCTTATGAACTAACGACTATATATGATATTTCAGATCATAATAATCTATCACAACATTTAAAGGATTTACTTCATATACTAAATCTCAATGGTAAATATGTGGTTGAACACATGTAAAACATCACACACCTCTAATGGTGAGATGTCACAAAGGATTGCATCTTTAAAAAATTTGATTTTGTAAAACATCACACACTAAGAAACTTTTATTTCCTTGTGATAATGTTGCACAATTATCACCTTGTAGGCATCCTCTTACAACTTATTCCTTAATTGTGAGAAAAAATTGGTTGAAGTTGCAACTGGGGAGGTTGGAATCCTTTCAAACTATCAAGTTAAGTAAAACAAGGATTTTTTGTAAATTTTTCTTTTCTTCTTCAGAGAGACAAAAAAATGTTGTGCGAGGCATATGTGCACAATCTAATTCTTCCTATGAAGTTAAAATGGAATTCAAAACCTTTTGTTAATGTTGTTTTTAAAGAGCTTTTATATTTTACCTGTAAAATGAGAAAAGACGTGATGATAAATGGGTAGAACAAGAGTTTGAAAAATGCTCATCCCTTATGGATGAAAATTGAGTATCCAAAGCCTTTATAAATTCTAAAAGAATATATAAATATTGTCATAAATGAATAGATAAAAGAGAATACTTTCAATGTTAAAATAGAGCTTGTCACAACAACTAAAAAGTTGATTGTTGAGTTATGCTTTGAAGCCTACAATAATTCTTGAATTAGATGGGAAGATATTTATAAAACCATTATGGTGAAGAAGCCTTTTTATCCCCATAACCTGAGGGAGGAAAGAGGAAGGGCTAACCTTTATCTGATTTTAATGTGGAAGAGGGGTTCTTCTTTGATTGGGCTTTGGTTTCAATTTCCTTTTTTACATGTTTTTATTTTATTATTAGAAAGATAAAGTCCACTAAGCAGGAAGAAGGAATTCCAAATAAGGGTGAATTTTGAGAAAAAATATGGTTAATATATTCCTTTGGATGAAATTGGTTTAGATTTAGTGGATTTCAAGATTGTTTGTGAGAATTGTATGTAATTTTAAATTCGTAATTTTTTGGCTACATAGTGTCTTTTTTTATATGGTTGTAGGACACTGTGTAAACATGGTTTGAGGGTTATTTTCTTAGTTGTCTTGTTTCAATATATTATATTTTTATGATGTTAATAAGGCTACAAAAGTTCTTTGACTTTTGTTACAAAAGTTCTTTGACTTTTGTTGCAGAAGTTGTAGTTGGGTTTTATTACTTCTTTTGTGGAGATGCGTAGTTGTGATACTTTAGGATTTAGTGAAAGATTCATTTTCTTTTTAGTTTTTAATAGGTAAAACCATTGGATTTGTAAGTGAATACTTTTTAAGGGTGTAATTTGAAATATTTTAGTAATGGAACACTTTTTGGTTCTAGCTATGGATGATTATGTAGTCTTTTTTTACAAGTTGCTTTCATGGATATATTTATTATAATATAAATTGTTTCTGTATAGAAGTTTTGTTATGTGTGGTTGCAAAAGTTTTTACTGATTTTTTATTATTTATTTTTCATTGTTATTTTTTTGTTGTTTAGTAGTTTTAGTGTTTATCTTGCTCATCTGTTGAGCTAAAGCATTGGATAAAATGTTTTTGAATTTTTTTTAATATAATATTTATAAAGTTTTTTATAACTATTTGAGGTTATCAATGAAATGGGTACAGGAATCCCCAACCTTCTTTACTGATTAAAAAAAACTATAACAAAATAATTTCAAGACAATAATAAAAATATAATTTTTTTACCAATTAATTAATAATCGAAATATATTTTTAAAAATAAATCATATATATTTTATTATATTTTATAACCTTTAATAAATAAAATAGAAAATTATTAATTATTTCTCAAACTCTTACGAAGTAAAGAGTGGTAAAATTAAATTGTAGCTTGTGATACTATTCATTTATATGTCCCTATCATCTGCTATATAAGATGTGGCAAGCAAGGTAGAGCCCAACATGAGAGTGTTCAAAGCATCCAAAAAGGAAGCACCTAACTTGGAAAAGGCACAACCCACAAACCTTTTAAGTCATTTTTTATGCCAACAATATCAATATATTCAACCATACAATCAAAAACCAATCCAGAGCTGCCAAAACTAGTCAAAAATCATCATTTGTGGCCCACATGGAGCACGCAACAAGCTTCTCTGCACAAGTGCATTGCAATTGGTTGATTTAAATTTTTGAGTTTTTAAGCCAAATTTTTAGTTTCCAAGCAAATTTAAGCTTGAAACATCAAAACAATAGTTTTTTTTCATTTAAAAAAAAAAGTTTAAAAAGCATAGCTTTATTGAAGGCAAAAGTTGAAAAATTAAAACAAAAATTGCCTTCCCATGCCCAGCACATGATTAATTTGGAATCCAAAAAATCGTGAGAATCCAGAAGCCAAAAATTGGTCACGATGTTTGGTTTAAGGTCTTACACTGCATAGAGAAACTATTTTTCAGAAAAACATTGTGACTTTTAAATTTAATTATTTTTTAATTTTGAGGTATAAAATCAAGTTAAAACAATTTTTTTTTTACAAATCTATAAAATTATGCATATTTCACGTTCGTAGCGTTCGGTATTAATCGTGTCTCTAGATCATGTTTATCAGTTATACTATCGTGTTTGATTTATTATATCCACATCTTAATTTAACTACGACAACCTTGTTTGGGATTTGTCCTTATAAATTATTGATGAGTAATAAGGTCAAACAAATTCCATTAAACCATCCCTCCGTTACCCATTCGTTACAATTGTTTGATGTAAATTTTGGCAAATAGAATATCTAAGTATATAGGAAAGTTACATCCATGTACAAGGATTTCCATTAAGTAGGTGTCATTTATTGAATTCAAATCATTTTCATGTACTATCTTGGTACCACATACCACTCTGCTCTCACATATGTAAATATCATTTTAATATATCATTGGGTATATCAAAAGGATGAGCTTCTTCCATATACAGATGGTAATATAAGAATAATGCATATATTGAGAGGCGCAATATATCAATGTGATGATATATAGAAAATGGGACCTATTTTGAGTGATAAGGAACCTATCTATCTCCCTTTATCAACTTGTTCACAATGGTTAGAAATGGACCGAGATTTGGTCTGTTAGACACTCAACTTGTTTGTGCTGAAAACTATGTAGCATAAAAAATCAAAGTTAACACACATCTTTAATTGGAAAACATATGGTCAATTATTGATGGCACATTGACCCGACATGCCATTGACGTTGATAAATAACAAAATTTTGACAAAGTTAATCAAAAGGCAAAGTTGATAACCATTTTCAATCTCTTGGATGAGGTACAACCTCATATACACAATGCCACTACAATCAAGGACACCTAGGATAAGCTACAAACTATCTATGAGACAAATTAAAATTAGATTCTACATCTTTAGTACCAACTACATCATCTCAAATTAAAACTAGAGGAAAAAGTGGAAGTTTTCCTATGCCATGTTGCAACCTTTTGTGTCTCATTTTTAACATTAGGCAAGACAGTGATAGGCATGTTTTTGGTACCTATTGTTCTTAGAGTGTTGTCAATTGCATATAATTTTTTATTGACCACTCTAAATGTCACAAATCAAAACCAACATTTGAGATGTTGGTTAATATGTTGCAATAGGCAGAAACCATGCAAAATTCATAAGAAATAGATGAGCATGTGCTTTGTAGACATAAATTAATATTTATTACTAAAACAATGCATTTGGGACCATTCCTTATACATACTTAGCTCATGCCTAATTTTACGATCGTTGACCACCTTTCCTTCGCTTCTATGTGGATGACCCTTACCTTTTAAACAAATTTTAATTATGAATATCTGTATTCACCATTTTATGCAACCTAGACTCACTTTCATATTGATACACACTTCAAGTTTAGTTGTCTTTGCTCCTCAAACAAGGTCACTCTTTCAGGACTAGTATTTGAATCTTCCATCCATGTCCTCCCACATAATAATAGTTGTTTCCTTATAATTAAATTCACCTAACAGGTTGTCCCACATGTTTTGCAAGTCCCACTTGAATGAATTTTAAAATTATCACTATAAAACCACATTTTCTAACTATTTTTCACTAGGGACTCACATGATTGAAAAGCATCGAAATATCTAATTGCATTGTACTAAGATGAAAGCACTTATTCTTCCCAATTTTGACTACACACAACTCTAATAACGCTAAACTACATATACATACACATCTAAGGTCATAATTCATTGTCAAAATACTTAATCACACCAAAATTGTATTAGTGTCTAACATTACACTAATATGTCACACACACCGTCGTAACATCGGAGAACTATATGGAGTTTGATCCCTTTTTGGAGTGTTGGTATATAGACATTCTCAACATAAGAGGTGTTGAGGTCAAGAACAACTTCATCCACTAACCCTTTTTTCTCATTTATTGTATTTTTTTCTTTGTGATCTATTGAGATAAGGTTTTAAGTGAAAAAGAAGGCATACAACATCTTCTATAGTGAATCACATAGATCTAATCATGCACACATGACCCACATGTGAAGACACACATACTCATCTTTACACAGAAGGGAAAAACTCTACCAGATGTTGGTGCTCCCTACAAACACCAACGCAGGCCGACATTGTCCGAATAGTGTGGCCTTGTCCCAAGGAGATGTGAAACCCTATTTTCGATTCACATCAACTTTTTTTAGCTTCTCAGTCAATCATATACTCACATCGACAGTTCTGCATTATCTAATTTCTAGCTAAGTTGATCTTATTTGATATTTTTCCTTTTTGGCATATCTGTAAATATAGTAACTTTTAAATTAATCTATGATTTATTGCATATTCCATACATTTTAACTTTACACAGTGATTTGTCATAATTAAAATTAACACATCCTTAATTCATAAATTTTGATAAAACATATTAATGAACCTGTCTTTTGATTGAATATGATTTCATAAATGTCATTAAAGTTTTTTTGCTTCTTTTTACTATTTTCAATTGTTGTATTAAGGTTTTTAGATTTGATAAATTATTTGATAGCAACAATCTTCTAAGTTTCTATTTCATATTTTGTTCAATTTAAGATAGTTATTTATACCTCTCTTAGAAGTGTTATATTAAGTGTTAATCAAGTTGAACATACTCAAATTTCCCTTGATAAGGCACATAATATGGATAAGAACAATGTTATATCATAACTTTTAGATATTATTGCACAAACTAAATATATATAAGTGTATGACAATACATTAGAACATTAACAGTACAATCAAGACCACTTTGGATCTCAAGATGAGTTATAAGATGTCATTCCATTTATAGATGATGAACAATCAGAGCTTAATAAAATACAAGTTATTAACAACTTTTGAGAAGCAATCCATGAACAACCTCAGGGTTATCATACAATTTTACAAACTTTTTTAGACATAAAAACATTTTATACAACTTTTGCACCACCAGCTATTGTGGGGTAACCCAAAGGTTTCAACAGATTAATATGCCCCTTTCTACTTAGCCATTTGAGACACCACCTTTGGTTAACACACATTCTAACCCTGAAATACAATCCCTTATGCAAGAGGTTTTAGCACTGTAAACTAAGGTGTTACATTTGGAACAAGGTGCTTAAAACCTTAATCATATACTCAATTCAAAGACTTTATTACATCTATTGGCTTAACATATTTCACAAACTAAATTTGTGGCATCTAAGTTTACATCGTATAATGAAAAAGTTGACATAAATAACATTTGAGGACATTTCACATAACTTGTTTGGACTATACTTTCAATAATAAATTATTGATCAAATTATTTCTCAAAAATTTCAATCAGTTAACAAATTTATTCCTTACACATTTTTCGATCAATATGAATGAAAAGTTTTTTATACTTAAATTATTCAACTCAAACAAGAATCTAACCAGTTTATTCCAAAATGTTTTAAGCTATAATATCAAGTTATCCTAAATGACAAATAAGGAATTGCTAGACATCTTTAAACTGAGTTCGTTTCCACCTTTACAAAAATCTATTATCTTTAATAAATTTCTATCATTCACAAATTTATATCATTCAATTAAAAAAAGAAATTATAAAAAATTAAATAATTTTTTTTAAAATTATATCGATGTTTTGGATTTACATTGAACAATAGAACAATATATCGCATATTTTCTACATTCTCATGATACGTTACTTGATGTAATCTAAAATATCAATATGTGGAATATTTTTTATATAAAATATATATTTTTTATTCCTACAGATGGCGTTTTACTGTTAACGGTGCCATCCATTAAACGGTGGACGTCGTTTGAGCAGGGAACGTTTTAATTATTAGATAGCTTGCGATCAAGGGGATTTACCCTATCGGTAGTGATTTTTAAAATCAACTAAAACCTATTTAAATGATAGATAAAATTGGAAGTTTGTTTCCAATATGTTTTAGTATCAATGTAACCTGTTGGTCGTTTTAATTTTTTTTTAAATGGCGGACTGATATCGACTATCATCACACAACTCTTTGGATCGTGAAACATTATCCAGTCAATTTGTCAATAAATCCGAGCACTTTATTTAAACATTGTAATTTTCTCTCTCATTGTAGTTTTTTCCCGGGTCATCCAGGGCTTCATTTAGGCATAATTCTTGCCATGGCCAAGCTGACTGCCGCTGAAAACTTGTACCCAATTCTGTGATAATGCAGTTTATGTTGTTATTATTAGTAGTGGTATTATATTGATAGGTGTTATTATATTTAATTATTTAAAAGTTTACAAAATAAAATAATCATAACGATTTTTAAAAATATAAAATATAAAACAAACAAAAATATAAAATAGAGTGAGAAATATAAAAATCAAAGAAAAAAAATGTATGTCACTTCGGATTTATTTATAAATAATCATATCAATGAAATTTTAAAAATAAATTATCATAAAAAATATATATCATCACATGATAACAAATAAATAATTATAACAATAAAATTGTAAAAAAATTCATCAAAATAATTACCACATCATAATAAATAGATGATATATAAATAATCATAATTAATTTATAAGTAATATATAGATTTTACAATATTATCTTTATGAATAATTATAATAATAAAATTTTAAAAATAAATTATTATAAAAAATATCATCACATAATAATTAATAAATAAATAATATACAAATAATCATAATTAATTTATAAATAATATAAATTAATAATATACACATAATCATAACAAATTTATAGGTAATATATAAATTTTACCAACGCGCACTAGGGACGTAGTTGGTTAAGGACTTTGGGGTTTTCCCATATAAGTTCGGAGGTCGATTCTTGCCCCTTGAATTTCAAGGTTGTTTACTATGTGTGGGTCCCATCGGCAACCTTCAAAAGATTAGTCTCATCACCACTTGTCTCAATAAAATCACTGGACAAAGTCGCAACATCTCAAAAGGGATTGGGAATATCTCTAGGTTATATATATATATATAACCACATTATATTAATAAATAATCATAATAATAAAATTATAAAAATAAATAGATAATATGGAAATAATTATAATTATCACATCATAATATATAGAAAATAATAACTAATTTATAAGCATTGTATAAATTTTACCACATCACTTATATAAATAATAATAACAAAAATCAATGAGATGTGAATGAATTGATCACTTATAAAAATAATAATAACAATAACATTATCACTAAAAATAAATTATCATAAATAAATTTAATAAAAAATTAATGAATAATTTTAACTCTTATAATTTCAATTATAAGCTAAATAAAAAATAAAAAAATGTTTTTTAATTTAAGATATTTTGAATTCATCTTTTGGAGAGAAATACTTGGGTTTCATTTTACCTTTAAAATCAATCCTTATAAAATAATTTAATATTTAAACTAGCTTTCGTCACAATGTTGATAATTTAGTAGATATAATTACTATATAACCTGACTCCATATTAAAAAATTTATTTTTTATAGATGTCATTGAGATGTGGGTGAGTTGGTTAAAGTGATTTAGTTGTTTTAAATTTTATCTACGTTTAAATCTCAAGGAAGGCATATGAGGTCAGTGGTGACTATTGGTTGTATTCTCATGATCGTTAATGGTCGTTGGTTATTCTCGAGGCCGATAGTCGTTATTGGTAATAATTGATATATATCTGGTATATAGATGGTAATCAAGTCGTTAATAAAACACACAAAAATCTAAAGCTACGATTGTGTTCCAGACTGGTCCACGCTCAAGTCAAACACTATTACTGCGCACACACACACACACACACAATTTTTATAGATAAATTTAGGGTGCATTGTCAACTTCAATGAATTTTTTTGAAGTCTTGTGCACCAAGAAGAGATTTGAATCAATGATATTAATTAAAACACGTTAATGAACCAAAAATTTAGTTTAATTTTCATTTAAGTTTAATAAATATGTTATCCAAGTATATATATTGATTACAACATTTTTTTTAAATAGTCAATAATGTGATATGTTAGTACATATAACTTAAATATATTTTTTTGAAAAAAGTGGAGAGATACTAGAGTAAGTGCACAAAATTAGGGGACAATTTCATGGATATTTTAGGTAATATGATTGTGTTAATAAATAACGTGATCATGTTATTTAATTAACACGATCACATTATTTAAATTATAGTTCGATAATTACTGAGCCATAATGCGATCATGTTAATGTATAACTTGATCATGTTAATGTATAACGCGATCACGTTAATAGATAACATGATCACATTAATAGATAACATGATCGCATTATTGTAAAAACAATAACACGATCGTATTAATGTTGTTTTGTACATTAAAGCAATGAACATGTAGATGGAGGGAATGTTGGTTAATAGGTAATGTGATCGCATTCCTATTATTTTGCACATAACAGCATGTGGGAGTTTGATGTAGAAAAAATAGGCTAACCTTCCGGAGGCCATAAATTTTGACTCGTAACTTCGTTTGAGCTCTTCCACTCGCCAAAATAATCGTATCAAAATTTTTGATTCTGACTTGAGTGGCTCTATCTGCTTAGATTTGATTTTGATATTTTTCAAAGGTCAAACGTGATCATCTGAGGGTCTGAAATTAACGTTTAATAATTTTTTTGAGAATTTTCTATTTTTAAATATTATATATTTTTAGAACGAGAAGTCAACTTCAGTTGAATTTCATTCCATAAGCTAATTTTAGTATTTAGGTTATTTTAAGAAATTTTTAGAGTCGTGTACGCTTGCATGCAAAACTTAATATAAATAGTGCTTGCTAAAAATAGATGGTTTTTTTAGATTTTAGTTTTTTTTGAATTTTGCATGTAGACTCTAATTTTTGAGTTTAGGCTTATTTAAGCATAGTTTGGGTTTGTAATTATTTCAAGCAATCAATATGAATCAATTATAAGTATTGTTTCAAAATCTTGGTCTATTAGAATTTTTGGTCTTGTATTTTTTTGGATTCTTTATCTAGTATTAGAGCAAGTTCAAATCTTAGAAGAGTAAAGAATGATGAGAGGACGAGGAGGTATGGCATAGATGAACCAGACTATACAAGAGCTACAGAGGCAAGTTCAAAAATTAATAGAGGTTATCACCAATCAAGAAGAAGCCAAGGTGGTGATGAGAAAGACACAGATCATGATGAAGAAGTTCAACAAGAAGAACAATAAGAGTAGCCACCATCGATGGAAGAGAGGATGGTTTGGGCTTTAGAAGGAAGAAATGAAGGAATAAAGGTTGATGTTCTAGATTATAGAGACAGTTTAAAACCAAAGGAGTTGATAGATTGGATGAATAACATGGAAAAGTTCTTTGAGTGGAAGACTATGAGAGAAGATAAGAAAGTAAAGTTTACATACACAAAATTGAAAGGTCATGCAATGATTTGGTGGAATCACCTGCAGAAAGAGAGACAAAGAAAATGTAAAGAGAAGATTAATTCATGAAAAAAGATGGAGAAGAACCTGAGGGAGAAATTCCTCCCTGTGGATTATGCACAAACCCTTTACAGAAGATTTTAGAATTTAAGGCAAAAAGATCACAGTATACAAGAGTATACAGATGAATTTTACAAGCTTTCTATATGAGTGGAGCATGATGAAATAGAAGAGCAAATGGTTGCAAGGTATGTAAATGGTTTAAAATTTTCTATTCAATATGAATTAAGCATGCATAGAATACTTAACATAGAAGAGGCTTATCAATTAGCTTTGAAGGCAGAAGAAAATTAAAATAGATAGAATTTTAGGACATCTATTGATCAAAAAAGAGGTAGATCCCCTCCAATAAAGGGATGAGGTGGGTTTAATACCACCAAAGGTGGATTTAATGCCAATAAAGGTGAATCGTCATGTGGTGCAGAAAGGCAAGATGATAATAGGCAAGGTTTCAGTACCAACAAAGAGGAAGAGGATTTCAGAGAGGATGAGGTTATGGAGGTGCTAGAGGATGGTTTATAAATCAACATAGATCTTATATCTATTATAGATGTGGAGAAGAAGTGTACAGAATGTTTGAGTGTCCACACTATCAAGATCAAGAAAGGAGACAAGAAGATCATCCAAGAGTAAATCTAGTTGAGGTTGAAATAGAAGAGCAAAGTACTAAAGTTCTACTAGCTGATGTAAGAGAGAATCTCATGATGAGAAGAACCATGAACGCTCCAAAGAAGGAACAAGTACAAAATAAAGAAAGTGGTGATGCATGGTTGTGATCAAATATTTTTTGAACAAGATGTAATTCGGGTGGAAAGGTATGCAAAGTAATTATAGATGGTGATAGTTGTGAAAATATGGTTTCTAAAAAAATGATTGAGAAACTAAATCTGCAATGTGAAAAACATCCTAACCCTTATTAGATTTCACGGTTTAAGAAAGGGAATGAGGTTACAGTAGATAAAAGGTGCTTAATCAAGTTTTCTATAGAAAAAACTTATAATGATGAAATATGATGTGATGTTATTTCGATAGAAGCATGTCATGTGTTATTGGAGAGACCGTGGCAATTTGATAGGAAAGTAGTTCATGATGGAGCAAAGAACACATACACTTTTTGAAAAAGTGGTACAAAGGTAGTTTTATTACCTCTTAAAGAGGAAGAGAAGATAGAAATCATGATCTCTACTAAAAAATTTATCCAAGATATGAAGGTAGCATATTGTTATTATGTATTAGTAGCAAAGAATGAAGAAACAAATATGGTGCCAATAACAATAGAATTAGCAAGAGGGTTGAAAAAATATGCAGATATTATGTCTGATGAGTTACCATATGGGTTATCACTGAAGAGAGATATTCAACATCACATTAATTTGATTCCAGGATCCGCTCTACCCAATCAAATAGCTTATAGGATGAGTCCAACAGAACATGCAAAATTAAATAAATAGATTACTGAATTACTAAGGAAGAAAGTGATAAGGGAGAGTATAAGTCCATGTGTAACATCGACGTTACTAACTCCAAAGAAAGATAGAGGATGGAGAATGTGTGTGGATAGTAGAGCAATTAATAAAATTATAATAAAGTATAGGTTTTCTATACCTTGTTTAGATGTTATGATGGATGTGCTTGTAGGAGTAAAATATTTTACCAAGTTTGATCTAAGGAGTGGTTATTATCAGATTCAAATTCATGGAGATGAGTATAAAACTACATTCAAGACTAGGGATAGATTATATGAGTGGATGGTGATGCCATTCGAATTATCTAATGCACCTAACACATTTATGAGGGTGATGAATACAATGTTACAAAAATATATTGGTAAGTTTGTGGTTGTTTATTTTGATATTCAGTAAGACTAAAGAAGAACAATAACAATTGAGAATGGTAATGGATTTGTTAAGAAAAGAGAAGTATGCAAATTTGAAGAAGTGCAGGTTTATGTAGAATAGTTTGGTATTTTTGAGATTTATAGTTTCAGTAGATGGTGTGAAATTGGATGAAGAAAAGATAAAGGTAATTGTTGAGTGGCCTATTTGAAAAATCATTACAGAGGTAATAAGTTTCCATGGTTTATAAACTTTTTACAAAAAAATTATTAAAAATTTTAGTAGTATTGTGGCACCAATAATAGATTGCATGAGAGGAAAGGAATTTGCATGGAGTAGATCAGCCATAAAAAGTTTTGAAATTTTGAAGAAGAAGATTATAGAAAGACTAATTTTAGCATTACTAGATTTTAACAAAGTGTTTGAGGTTGATTGTGATGCTTCATTTGTGAGAATTGGTGCTATGTTGAGTCAACAAGGAAAGCCAATAACATATTTAAGTAAAAAATTGAATGAGGTAAGAACAAAGTATTCTACTTATGATGTTGAACTTTATATAATTGTATAAGCATTAAGACATTGGAGGCATTATCTAGTGCCTAAGGAGTTTATACTATTTACAGATCATGAGGGTTTGAAGTATGTGAATACACAAAAGAAGTTGAATATTAGGCATGTAAAGTGGGTTTCTTTCTTACAGGGGTATACTTTCGTGTTGACGCATAAATCAAAAAATTAGAATCAGGTAGTTGATGCATTGAGCAGGAGGGTAGCATTATTAACTACTATGGTGAGTGAAGTAATTGGATTTGAAGCTATTAAAGAATTATATGATATTGATCCATATTTTGGTAAGATAGTTGAACAGTGTAGGAATCCATTAATATGTGGGGCATATATTATTCATGATGAGTATCTTATACAGGAAGGTTATCTCTTAAAAGGAAAATAATTATGCATTCCATTTGGGTCTCTACGAGACAATATAATAAGAGAATTACATAGTGGTGGTTTGGCTAGATATTTTGGTAAGACAAAGACAATAGCTTTGGTGGAGGAAAAATATTTTTGGTCAAAGATTAAGAGAGATGTGACAAGGTATGTTTCAAGGTGCAGGATATGTCAGGTAGCTAAAAGACATGCACAAAATATTGGATTATACATGCCATTACCAGTTCTAAGAGGACCATGGATAGATTTGAGCATGGATTTGTGTTGGGATTGACAAACACATAGAGAGGTAACGATTCAATTTTTATTGTTGTAGATAGATTTTATAAAATGGTTCATTTCATTGCATGTAAGAAAAGTAATGATGCCACTAAAGTCAAAATATTATTTCTTATGGATATTGTGAGATTACATGGTGTTCCAAAAAATATTACTTCAGATAGGGATACAAAAAATTTAAGTCATTTTTGGAGAACCTTGTGAAAGAAGATGGGTACTAAGCTATAATTCAGTAGTGCATATCACCCACAAATAGATGGATAGACAAAAGTTGTGAATAGGAGCTTAGAAAATTTATTTAGATGCATAATAGGAGAGAAGCCAAAGCAGTGGGACTTGGCTTTACCACAAGCTGAGTTTGCATATAGAAATTTAGTGAATAGATCAATAAAAAAGTCACAATTATCAATTGTAGATTGAATTAGTGATGATGCAGAAGCATTTGCAGAGCATATGCAGTAGTTACAAGGAGTAAGAATAAAGTAACAAGAAAGTAATGATAAATATAAAGTACCAGTGGATATTAGAAGAAGATCCAAGGTATTGAAAGGAGAGTTGGTAATGGTTTACTTAAGGAAAGAGATATTTATTAAAGAAACATACAATAAGTTAAAGTATAAGAAAATTGGACCATGCAAAATTGTGAAAAAAATCAATGATAATGCCTATGAGTTAAGTTTACCAAAGAATTTTGATATATCTCTAGTAGTGATCTAAAAATCGAAAGATTTTGTTGAAAGATAATTCAAAATAATGTTATCTCTGAGAAGAGATGTTTTATTGATCAAATTTGTAGACCCAAACATATGCCTATCTCTGAAAAGAGATGTCTGATTTCCATTTTAGGTTACATCTTAATTTATACATGTTTTGAAGGTGTGATGAGGATGTGTAAGGTCACCAATATTGAGGGAGATTAAGTGTTTCAACTTCCACGTTTTACAACAATACAGAATTTGAGGAATTACTATTTTTAGAAACTTACTATTTTTAGACTGCACTACTAAAATTGAAATTTGGGGCACTTCCATTGGGTTTTATGGGGTTAAAATTCATTGAGAAAATATCAATGACATCTTACGAAGTTCCCCTCATCATTATATTTCCAATGTTTCAAACGGCGAGTCAATTGGAGCTACGGTGCAAAAGTTATGGCTCCTGGAAGTTATGTCATCAATTGGGGTAGACCCATCACCCGAATTCTCCCCTGAATTGTTGCCCAGATCAATTATTTAATGTTTTAGGTTTATATGAATTCCATGGATAAGATGGTGAAGATGATGAACTAAATTGGGAGCAACAAGTTCCAAAGAAGAAGAAAGAAAAAATAGTGCAGGTTTTGGATATGAAGATAGTGAGCATAAGGTAAGGGAATTATAACAGGTATTAGGTGTAGTGGGAAGGATTGAAATAAGAAGATAACACTTGGATTACATAATGAGAGCTGAATAATATTTATAAATTAAAATGGTAGCAATACAATTAGGGTAACTCACGAGAGCTGAGTTGTTTTTAACTAGAGGAGAATGATGTAAAAAAAAGGGCCAACCTCTCAGAAGCCATAACTTTTGACTCGTAACTCCATTTGAGCTCTTCCACATGCCAAAAAAACCATATCAAAAAGTTAGATTATGCCCTAAGTGGCTCTATCTGCTTATATTTTATTTTGATATTTTTTGGAGGATAAACATGATCATCTGAGGATCTGAAATTAATGTTTAATGATTTTTTAGGGAATTTTCTATTTTTAGAAATTGTATATTTTTAGAACTGAAAGTCAGATTTAGTTTAATTTCATTCCATAATCTAATTTTATTATTTATGTTATTATGAGAAATTTTTAGAGCCGCACAGGCTTGCATGCGAAACTTACTATAAATAGCGGCTGCTAAAAATAGACATTTTTTTTAGATTTTAGTTTTTTTCAAAATTTAAATGTAGACTCTAATTTTTTAGTTTAGGATTATTTAAGCATGGTTTAGGTTTATAATTATTTAATTCAATCAATATGAATCAATTTTGAGTATTGTTTCAAGATCTTAGCCTATTGGTAATTTTTTTGTTCTTGTTAGTTTTCAAGTTCATTTTGCACATGAAGGCAACTTTGGTCAGAAGTTTATATCTACTACTCTAAATGTTAAGTATAAGTTTAAATTCATATTTTTATATTTATTTTATTATACTTTAAATTTATTTTAGTAAATATAAGAAATTAGGTTCACTTAGCATCTGATAGAGTTCGTCTCACAGCTGCATGCCTTATGATGTGGAAATAGTTTTCAAAATCTAATCTAGTCATTATTTAGACATTTTCAGGGTCTAAATATTACACCTAAGGATTTTAGGACATAATTTTAATAATTTATATCCATTTTAGGTAAACATATAGTTATTTTTTAAAATTTTATGCATTTTATATCAATTCTTGGCATTTCTAAAAGTCTTGATTTATCAAAATTGAAGTTTATAAACCACTCACTTTGAAATTGATGTAAAGTGATGTGATTGGGGTAGCATAGGTCACATTTATGACTTGCACACATCAAAATACCACTTTTTGTTACTTTTACCTATTTATCATCCCTCCTTCATCCCTGATCACTTCCTACTCATGCCTCATCACCCGTAGTCACTCTCTCATTATTTTTCATTATCCCTAATCACTCTCTTATTTACCCTCACTATCCCTAGTCATCTCTAATCACTCCCTCATCATCCCTGATTACTCTCTCATTGACCCTCACTATCCCTCATCATCCCTAATCACTCACTCTTCATCCCTCATCATTCACTCCTCATCCCTCATTGACCCTCACCATACCTAATAATATTTAATCACTCCCTCATCATTCCTAATCACTCACTCATTATCTCTCACCATCCCTAATCGTCACTTCATCATCCCTAATCACTCCCTCCTTGTCCTTCATCATCCCTAATCACTCCCTTATTGACCTTCACCATTCCTCATCATTTATAATCACTCCATCATTGTCCCTAATTATTCCCTCATTGACCCTCACTATCCCTCATCATCCCTAATCATTGCTTCATCATACCTCATCATCTCTAATCTCTCATTCCTCATCCCTCGTCACCCCTAATCACTCCCTCATTAATCATCACCATCCTTCATCATCCCTAATCTCTCCCACATCTTCCCTAATCACTCCCTCATTGACCCTCACCATCTCTCATCATCCTTATTGATTCCCTCATCATCTCTACTCAATTCCTTCTCATCCTTCCTCATCCTTAATCACTCCATCCAATACCTTGATGGTGGTATTTTTTGGGGTTCAACAATGTTAGGAGCTACAAGTGGAGAGTTGAGTGTTAGCATAAAATGTAAGGCATAGTTATCAAAATGATGTGGAGGTAAGTTTGAAACATAAATATTTAACACCTATAAAAAAATATGGGCCTATTAGAAATGATGTAATTCACAATTGAAAATTTGACCAAAAAAAGAGAAGTAAAACCACCATAACACCAAAAATGGATAGTAAATACATGAGGATCACAAAGCTATGTGATTTCCTAAAACCAATCAAATGCTTTCCATATGAGGACATTTTATGATCTGAATAATTACATTGAAGGCCTTCTATTTGTATGTCTATAGATTGAGTCATCATACCAGAGAGTGGAAAATAATTTTCAAATGATTAAAACAAGTAGTCCAAAATTGGAAAGTGGTGTTTAATTCATAACTTCAATATTCAATCTAATGAAGAATGTCACACTGTGAGCTCTCTACTTGCACATCATGAGAAGTGGGTACAATTTATATAGCACTATAAAAATTTAAGTAGATAATGTATTATGAATGCAATGATATGGTCAATACTAAAAATATCTCTACTTTCGTCAACAAGAAATTATATGGATTAAAAATATTGTTTCATTAACAAATGTAGATCAATTATGAGCTCATACACTTCATCATTTCCAATAGAAGTCAGAAGATTTTAATTTCTCCTAAATCATATTTTAAAATATTTAAATTGAAATTTATACATCATCCATAACCATATGCTAGTGTATGGTCTAGTGTAGGCCTTGAGAAATGGATCACCTAGGAGTGTCACTTGGTGTACAAATTCAAAAATTTTGTAGATGAAATCCTTTGTGATATCTCACCATTAGAGGTGTGTGATTTTTTACATGTGGTCAACCATATATTTAACATTTACATCCTTGAAATATTGTGATATATTTTCATGATCTAAAATACCATATATCATAGTTAGTTCATAAGCTTTTTATCATTAGTGCCAAGAAGTGCAAGAATATTTTCATTTCTAGTAAGAAGTATACTCTTGATGGTAAAAATTAAATTTAATAACATCCTTTTGTAACCATATCATAGTGTGGTTTATCTAGTAATAACAAAGACAAAATAATTAAACCATAAACTAGATGAATACAAGGCTATCTTTCAGTCACCTAAATAAGTTCCTACATATTGTACGCTAAACAATAATATCGATTTGATCCCTTAAATATCTTTACCTCAAACCTCTTTATAAAACATATCATTTCTAGAGAATGAATAGATCAAGTGGTAGATCCATGAAATCATGGATAATGGACACATCATACCTAAATCATTGCCTTAGAGAAGCCTAATTGTGTTTGTGCCAAAGTGTGAATCAATTAAAAAAATATTAACAAGATTAAAGTGAAGAACTATTGTCCTCATTTAAATATTAATGTATTTTTCTACCATATCCATGGTGTAGAAGTCTTTTCTAAAATTGAACTTAAGTTTGGGTATCATCATATTCATGTTAAACCTCTAGACATTTGTAATATAGTCTTAAAAACAAATGAAGGATTGATTGGTTATGCCTTTTAGGTTAACTCATGTAAAGAGTTAATTCATTTCAAGATGTTGAATGACATCCTTGGGCCCTTTACCTATGTCATTTTTTTAATCTACCTTGATGACATCTTAATCTTTATAAAACATGAGATGAACATCTAAACCATGTTGAACTAGTGTTTCACATTTTGCAGAAACATATTTTTATGATAACATGAATAAATGTTCATTTTTCATGCAAGAGATAAAATATTTGGGACACATTGCATACACAAGGAGTGCATGTGTGAACCTAACCTTGATTCAAGTCATATATGAATGGAAAACATTAAATAACTTTGCATCTGATTCAAATCTTCTCAGAATTAGAAAATTATACAAGAGATTTGTGTTTAATTTTTATCTTTTAAACCAAACTACCAAAGGTGAAACTAAATAAAGTTTCATCTAATCAGCTGCACAACAAATATAATTCTATGAACTAAAATATAGACTCTATTTTGTGTTAGTATTTATGTTACTTGACTATAAATTTGGAAGATCATGTAATTCATTCAGTAATAAAATTGACTATCACAAATGGGTATTGACAACACAAGTCCTAGAAAAGAGTTAATTTCTATTATAATGGATTAAACAACATATGATTGGAATCAAAGATATATTTAAATTATATACTTACGTCAGATGATGAGGGAGAGATTAAGGATGTTAAGGGATGGTGAGGGTCAATGATGGAGTGATGAGGGATGGTGAGGGTCAATGAGGGAGTGATTAGTGATGATGAGGGATGAAGAAATATTGATTAGGGACTATGAGGGATGAGGATGGAGTGATTATAGATGATGAGGGATGGTGATAATCAATGAATGAGTGATTGGGATGATAAAGCCAAGTGATTAGAGATGATGAGATATAATGAAGGTCAATGAGGGAGTGATTAGGGATGAGGAGGGAGTGAATATGGATGAAAAAGTGATTAAGAATTATGAGGGATGAGTAAATAGTTATTAGGGATGATGAAGGATGGGGAGGGAGTGAATAAGGATGATGAGGGATAGTGAAGGTTAATAGAGGCATGATTATGGATCATAAGGGAGTGATTAAAGATGACTAGGGATATTAAGGGTCAATGAGGGAGTGATTAGGGAAAATGGGGAATGATGAGAGAGTGATTAGGGGTAATGAGGGATGAGTAGGATTGATCAAGGATGAGGGAGGGATGATGAACAAGTGAAATTAACATAAAGTGGTCATTTTATGTGTTTAGGTCATCAATATGACCTACACTACCCCAACCACACCACTTTAGATCAAGTTCAAAGTGAGTAGTTTTAAAAATTCAATTTTGACAAATGTAGGACTCTTATAAATGCCAAGAATCAATCTGAAAGGCACAAAAACCTTGAAAATGACTATATGTTTACCAAATATGAATATCAATTGCAAAATTTATGTACTGAAATCCTTAGGTTTAATATCCAGACCCTAAAAATGCTTAAGTATTGAATAGATTGAATTTTAAAAAACTATTTTCTACACTGTAAGACATGCAACTGTGAGATCAACTCTATTAGATGTTGAGTGGCCCTAATTTATTATATTTACTGAAATAAATTTAAAGTATAAAAAAATAAATTTAAACTTATAATTAACATTTATAGTAGTAAATATAAGCTTCTAGCCTTCATGTACAACTCTCACATGCTTTTATGTGCAAAATAATAGGAATACGATCATGTTATCAGTAATGTGATCACATTATCAATAATGTGTTCACGTTATAAATAACGTGATCATGTTACCTGTTAACCAACATTCCCTCCATCTACATGTTCATTGCTTTAATGTGCAAAATTATACGATCACGTTATTATTTTTACAATAACACGAATGTGTTATCTATTAATGATATCATGCTATTTGAATTCAAATCTCATGTCTTTTGGCTCAAAAATGGCTTGGATTCTCAAGCCAAAGGCTTGGACTGTCAATGTGCAACTGAGTTTTGAGAGTTATGATAAAAAACAACAAAATTCAACTTTGATTACCAAATACACTAAGAATTTCAATGTGAAAATTAAAAAACTTGATACCATCATGACAATAACGCTCTCCTCTTTTCAAAAATATGATTTTTATAATTTTTTGACTAATTTAAGATTTCAAACTATGTTGATTTCTATCTATACTTCTTTTAGACCACTACATACCACAAACATATATGCCTATAAATGTTCATGTAATTTGTCTTTCGTTGATCCAAGTGAAAAATAAGTTATATGGTCACAAACTAGGCCTGATTATACACACATTAAAAAAACTAATTTTAATTTTTTTGAGGTAGTTAGGCACGCCACATCGATGGTTATCCATTTTTTTGTTAATTTTCAGGATCTATTTACTTACAAAATTGATTTAAAAAGTACTCATTAAAAATATATAAAAAAATATAGGTCACTAACTAGAAGATCTTATCTGAATTTATCCCAAAGGGTTTCAAATAATATTAAATGTTGCTAAAAAAATGGTGCACCACACGGCCATCTATCTACCATTTTTAAAAAAAAATAGGAGTTCCTCTTCAAATTTTAGATGTTTGACCTAGTTATACTTAACCATTTTATTAAAAGAAAATAGTGTTTTGGAAACTAGACTCAAAATGATATATTTCATGTTCTTACACCATCTTCAAATTTGGAGTGTAAATATCTCAAATTATCTAGATAAGTTCAATTTTTTGAAATTTTAGGAAAATCATGTCCACGGATAGGCCACTTTTGTCCCCCAAATTTGTGTACTTACCCATTAATCTTAAAGTTTTTATATTATATTTTTTATTTATTATAATTATTAATAATTTCATTATAATCTTCACAAATTTTATAAGAATTAATAATAAATTGCGTCAATCTAACTATATTAATGTATTAAGAAAAAAATTAGAGAAAAAAGAGAGTTCTATTATTGCTAAGATATTACGATATTTCGATAAATTTTCTAAGAAAAAATGAAAAACTTGTTAGTGAAAATAAAAAGATGTCAAATTCAAATTTATTATTAAAATTAAACACGCTCACAAGTATTACAATGCATCCCTCCACATCCCTCACACCCCTAACTACGATTGTCTCGAAATTATGTTATAAAAATGTTTTAATATTAAAATATGTAAAAAAAAATCATTAATACATTTTTTATTGAAACCCTATTTTTATATGGATGAGGTGTGCAAAATACTTCTTTGGATTAGTGCTAAGGGATATCTATTTTGTCTAATTCACTTGGGATGTGATCCCAGTCTTATTCCTTTTTAGTATCTCCTGGAAAATATACCTTGGTGGATGGCTAAACAATACCTTTTACACCATCATCCTCATTGTTGAACTATAACCCACTTGAAATTTATAAATTGGAATTAACTCAAAGTTCTTGAATACAGTCGATTAACTTTCAACTCCATTATGTAACAACTTAAAGCTTGGAATAAACAATATTTTGAAAAAATATTTTGGTCAAAGATAAGCACTAGAATTAGAATTAGAATTTCAATAGATGTATAATATCTCATTGATTCCACCCATAATTATTTTGTAATGATATGTAAAATAAAATGTATGACTTAGAAAAGATGAAGTTTATTGGTAATAAAAATCCATGGTAAGATGTTTATCGATAAGATCATTTAAAAGAATGACTTCTTTGTATCTCAAGCATTGGCACATATAAGTTCAAATGTGGACACAAGATGTGAATGTTCAGCAACCTTGAATGAATGCCAAGCAATTGTTCCTTGCCTCTCAAGGAAAATGCTCATAGGTTGGATTTTCTATAGTTTTTATGGGAATAGTCTACCCTTATAATTATATTGTTTAGCTAACATAATTATCATGTTATTTGATGCAATAATAAATGCATTTCCTATAATAATAGAGGGTAATGCTATGAATAATAGAGATGAATTAAATTTTAAAAAAAGAGTGGAGTTTGATGCTTAGCGAGGACAAGGTGGATTATGATCAAGATTTGGATTTGGAATATGATTAGGATGATGAGGAATGTTGAGAATTTGAGAGAGTTGATTTTCATATTATGGGCACTTTGTATTGGTATTAAGATTTGACGGAAGATGGAGAGGAGAGTGAGTAGAATATTTTGAGATAAAATAAGGGAAGCATTGAGGTCTTTGAATTTGAGGAACTAGTATTTTAGGTTTAACCCATAAATTTAGGAGGTGTTATTGAAAATATGATTTTTAGATGAAGATGACAATCAATATATATGGCTAGGTGATAATGACTGGTTGTGGAATAAAGATTTAGATTGGTTGTGGAAGATTGAGCAAGGGATGCTACAAAAGACAAAGGAAGGTTTGGGTGAGTGGCTAAGAAAAAAATGGAGTTTCCTTCTAATAAGAAAGATCTCCTAGAGAAGGGGGTGAACTTTTAAAACTTTGAAAAAAAAATTGAGGAGGGATATGATGAAAAGATCACCCTAGAGATGCTCTCTTTGTTTTCTAAGAAACACATCCAAATGATCAAAGGAAAGCTTAGTTTGAAATGGGAGGAAGTGGTGTGTAAGCTCAAAATGGGTAATTTGGAAAAAATTGAGGGGCATGAAGAATACATAACTTTTGGAGATGGTGAAAAGGAATAAGCTAGCTCTAAAAGCCTTACTATTGATGATGAAGAAGTATTTTATGGATCAGATCATGATCTCAATTCAAATTTATCTTCTTTATTGGAAGATAATCTTTCCTCCACCTCAAGAAACATTTGTCCTATGGGATTTTAGATAATTTCTAGTTAGGACCAAGTTATGACTTCAAATATTTAATTTTATTCTAAAGCTACTCCTTTGGAATCTCATTAGGATTGTTCAATGGATGAGGGGTTGATGTTTAATTTGGTTTCAGATCTAGAAGAGCTCTTTTCTATATCTCCCACTTCTTTAAACTCAAAAAACATTTATACAGGGTATTTTTCTCATCAAAATGCATGTCCTTAATTGGAAAAGTGGTAGGTAAGCTTTGGAAGGGTGCAGGGTTTGACCTTTAGATCAAGAAGCATTAGAAAGTGGTAGATATGAAGAATATGTCATATCTCCCTAATGACTGCTTCATGATATCCTTTTTTCAATAGGAGGATAGAGACCTTATCCTTAGATCTAAGTACCAGAACCTGGTATTATATAAGTTTGAGGTTTAAGTCTAGGAGGATAATTTTAAGAGGGAGTTTAAGGTGCAAGAATGTGAATCTAGTGGAGTATCAAAAATTGACAAATTCCCTGGGTAGATTTTTGTGTTGTGGATTCTAGATCTTTTATGAGTAGCACCTTGCGGTATATAAGGATGAAGGTAGAAATAAAATAAAATGATAATTTATTTTCATTTCTCTTATAATTGGTAGTAAGGATTTAATCTAGAGAGTTTATTATGAAATACATTTTATAAAAAAAAAAAAATGTTTTGTTTGTTCTTATTTGAGTCACTTGGCAAGGAACTATAAGCGGTAAAAGCCTCTTAGGAGAAGAAAAAGGGTTATGCTAATATATGGTGGGATAAAAATGGCTAAAATATTAGGTAAGGATAATTGTGATGAAGGTTTGAAAAATATTAATTGTATTTCAATTAAAATTGAGTTATTAAACAAGGAGATCCTGTCACCTACAAAAATGGGCTTTGATGAACTTGTCATAAAGAATGATATGAAAACTAGGTTGGTAATGAAAAAGTGAATAAGAAATCTTAATTTTATCATGTTATAGAAGATGAGCATTGGCTGTAAAAGCTACATTCTTCAAGTAAATAGATTTTTAAAAATGAAAAGAAGAGATGTAAGAGGGATAATCAGGTTACATGTAAGATTTTGTCTCCAAATAAAAAATAGTAAGGATTCATTTTTATATCTCTATCTATTTTATGGGTTAAAGGTTTTGGTTTGAATGGCTCAAATGAGGTAGTTGAAGGTGGTTTTGTTTTAAAAATGTAGTGATATTAATAATTTTATTTGAGAGATCAAAGGGAGAGGGTAAATTTCTTTCCCTTTTTTATAGTTTATTTGTCCTTTATTGTTGACAAGCATTCTAGGATGTGAGAGCTTTTTTACTAGTTTTGGGTATTCAAATATGCATAAGATTTTAATTTTCTCCCATGTTTGTGTTTTTGGTCTTGGAAGTAATTACAATGACTAATTTAAACTCAATTTTTTTTTCAAGGACAGTTGGGAGTATAAATAATAGTAGTTGGTAATAGGGGTTATGATTGTTAGTTCCTTTTTAGGTGTCATCCCATCTTGTAAAGTTATTTCTTTACACATCTTCTATGTATCAAGGTATGTGTAAGGGTTTTTCCATTTAATTAATTCATAATTAAATTATATTTAAAATTATATGATTGATTAGTTGACCTTAACAAATTTGGAGATGGAAGCATGTGTTACATATAAAGAGGATTTTGGGATTTTTAGAATCATATGTATTTAATTATGTTTGTGAGTTAATTTTATTTAGCCCTTGATTTCTCATATTTTAGAGAAGGATTGGTATTTTTTGGTATTTTTGTTTTTCTTTCTCTTAGGGTGAATTTTGAGGAGGGGTTCTCATTATCTTTCCTTTATCATGTGGGGGGGGGGGGGGGGGTGGGGTGGTGGTGATTTAATTTAAACGGAGCCTAAAGATCATATAACTTTACAAAACAACTCAGATTGTTTTAGGGTATTTAAGGAGGAAAATTAGATGGATTTTTTTGAAATTTCCAAGGGTTTGATACTAATATTGTTAAATAATTTGCCTTGATTTGGGATATAGGTGTGGTAAGGGTCAAGAGAATGATTATAACTATATTAGAAAATGAAATTATTAAAATAATTGGTTTTGCATTAAAAAGGGAGAAGTGGTACTTGGTTAAAATAATGGAAACTCTTTGTAAAAAATAATTTTTGTTTCTATGAGAAAAAATGATTGATATGGGCAATGGGATCACCTTTACTTTGTTGCTAAAATATATCCCATGGTGTTTCTTCTCATTCATAAATACATTATATATGAAATTAAGTTCTCTATCCTTTTCTCTTATCATTTTCAACTAATTTCCCATCTTTTATCATTTTAAACTAATTTCCCATATCCAACCAAAAAAATAATCAACTTACCATATTCTTTTGTTTAAAATCCTAGAGAGAACTATAGTTCAGGGCCAAAAAAGGGAATGATAAGGCTTTGGTTCATTGGGGTTTGGTTAAACTTCTTTTTTGGATGAATTGGGTTCAAAAATCTTATTATTTTTTTTTGGAAGGATTTTTGTTTTGAAATCTTTGTGGCTACAAAAAATGTATCTTTTCTTCAAAAGAAGCAAAGAAGGATCAATTTTTTCATCGTATTATAATTTTTTTAAGAATGACTTTTAAAAAAAAATGATTCTTCTAAAGTGGTATGTAGAAAATCTGTAATATTTTATAAGATTTTCACTAGTAGTAAGAGCCTAATTTCATGTTGTGGAATAGTTAACCATTTTAAAAGGGTGTTGCTGAGAAATTGTAGGAGAGTTTTCCTTGATGAGCAATCCCATACTTTTTTTAAATTTATGCAATATATGCTGCTTAGAAAAATTAGAAGTATCTTATTAAAAAAAATTATTTAGAAAAAAAATAAAAAAAATTGATTGGATATCAATATACAGTTGATAACCAAAAAAATAGCAGCAGTCATGCCAATCTTCAGCCCCCTACTACTTCCCACTCCTCCAAAAAAATTTCCTAAATAATAGCTGCTCTTTATTTTAACGTGCAAATATTTTATAGACAATTTTTTTAATTTTCATAATGCATAAGACTGCAATACCAAAAATTATAGAAATCATAGCCCTAACATAAAACCCCTCTCTAAAAGTGTTAAGGAGTAACTGTTGAGGGTGCATCCTCCTTACAATATGTGGAGATTCATCTAATAATTGTTGAGGATATTATGTTAAAGGTATTTAGTTTTGTTCATAAGGGTAAAAAAGTTGACAGAAGTAGTACAGGGGAATGGAAATTTGGAAGTTATAGACTCGGAGCACAAAATTTTTAGTAGCATTAGACAAATTAAAGTCTCAAATGGAGGAATTATAAATTCTTCGAAGAATTCTAGCATTGACAATTTTGTGTTTCTTAATAAACTGGCAGAGGATGTTACAAATTTTTCCACTTTATAGTTTAAGTTTCTCCCTTACATTTTTGAAAAATATTTGTGAATGGATGTGGATGTCGAGATAGAGTCTCAGGTGTTTATTTACAAAGGTTATCATGAAAATGAATTGCATATGCTTAGAATGGAAGGAGCTAAAGTGGTGGGGAATTTGAGAAAACAACTAAACTGAGCATTCTCAAATTTGGAATGTTATAGGAGGATTTGAAAAGAAGTAGATAAGAAGCTAGAGAAGGAAAGTGTAAGATGGTTCTATAGATAAATTTAAAGACACAATTTCTTTGGCTTGTAATAAAGCTATACAATTATCACCCTATAGACATCCTCTTATATTTGATTCCTTGATTTAGAGAGAAAATTGTTGAAGTTACAATTGAGGAGGTTGGAGTCCTTCCATACTATTGAGGTAAGCAAAACAAAGATTTTTTATGAATTTTTATTTTCTTATTCAAATCAAGACAAAAAACTATTGTGTGAAGCATATTTGTATAATCAACTTTTTATTATTAAGTTAAAATGGAATCCAAAATCTTTTGTTGGTGATGTTGTTTTAATATCTTTTCTATCTTACCTGAAAAATGAGATAAGACATAATAATGAATTGGTAGAATATCAGAGTTTGGAAAACTCTCTTCCCTCGTAGATGAGATCTGAATATCCAAGGTCTTTATAAATTCTAAATGTATATGCAATTTTTGTTAAAAATGAACTTTTCAATGTTAAGATGGAGCTTGTCACAACATTTAAAAAGGTTACTATTGAGTTAAGCTTCAAGGCCTACAAAAATTCTTTCATTAGATGAGAAGATATTTCCAAAAACCCTTATGGTGAAGAATTTTTTTTCTCTACAAAATATAAGGGAGGAAAGAGGGAGGGGTAATTTTTATCTAATGTCAATGTAGAAGAAGGATTCTTTCGTAATTGGACTTAGATTTAAATATCCTATTTTTATAAGTTTCCATTTTGTGATTGGAATGCTAAAAATCGATTGAATAGGGAAGAGGAATTCCAAAGATGGGTCACAACGTGGTTGATATGATTCTTTAGATGAAATTGGTTTCAATCGGGTGGATTTTAGGATTATTTGTGAAATTTGTCTGAAATCTTAATCTTTAATTTAATTTAATTTTGGTTATGGAAGCTTTCTTTTTGGAATGGCTACAAGAAGTTGTGTAGACATGGTTTGAATTCTGTTTTCTTAGTTGTCTTGTTTTAAATTCTCATATTTTTGTGATGTTAATATGGTTATAGAAGTTATTCAATTTTTGTTGTGGAAGTTGGAACTGGGTTTTATTGTTTCTATTATGGAGATGCATAGTTCGGGTGCTTTGGGATTTAGTGCAGGATTTTATTTTATTTTATTGTTTTAAATAGGCTAAACCATTGAATAGGCATTGAAGACATTTTAAGGGCATAAACTAAAATATTTTAGTTGTGGACCACTTTTTTGGCTATTTTTATGGATGATTATGTAGTTTTTCTTAGTAGGTTGCTTTTTTGGGTATATTTATCATAATCTAGGTTCTTTTGGTATAGAATCTTTGTTATGAGTGTTTGCAAAAGTTTTTTCTGATTTTTGTTGTTTCTTTTTTAATGTAACTTCTTGTTGCATAATAATTTTAGGGTTTTTTTTTTTTTTTTGTTGGGTTAAAGCATTGGATAAGATGTTATTGGAACTTTTGTATAATTTATAAATTTTCTTGTAAAAATTTGAGGCTATTAATGAAAAGGATGAGGGACCACCCAATCTTCTTTAACAATTAAAAAATATTCATAAAAAAATGATTAGTAGTTTTGGCAATACTTTTCTCATGTTTATTCCAAAGAAAATAGAGGCAAGATATTTCGAAATGCATCAACTCATCACTTTATGCAATGTGATATATAAAATTATTACTAAGCTTTTGTCTACTAGATTAGCTCCATTTCTTCCTTATCTTAATTGGAGGAACAAGGAGGATTTTTTACATGAAAGAAATTTTTGAATTAAATACTATTGGCTCACAAGGTGATCCACTCTACTAAACAACTCAAAAAAAAACCAAGTTTGGACATATGTGAGAAAGATTCATGTCTAATTTGGATTATGCTCACATTGGGTTGATTGGATTATGAAATGTATATCAACAACAACTTTCTCTATCATGATTAATTTGAGTTTTTTTTTTAAATTTTTCAAAAGGTATCCAACATGGCAACCTCATCTCTGTTTTCTCCGTTTGGTATTGTTTATTGAAGAAGTATCATCTTAGGGGAAAATCATATTTTCAACTCCAAACTCTTAGGTGACTCTCTTTTACTTGGTCAAGCATCAAATTCAAGAGGCTATAATTATTTGAAATATTATCAATATTTTCTCTATAATCTTAAGGATAAAGATTAATATTCAAAAAATCAATATTTATTTTATATATATATGTTGATCCAAAAGTTATATAAGACATTTAATATGCATTAAATTTTATTGTATGACAATTTTCTTTCAATTATTTGGGAGCTAAAAAATTATTTACAAAAGTCTAAGTTTTTTTTATGATCAATGGATTTTTTCAAAAGGTTTAATAAATGATTTTAAAAATGAACTATTTGATAGATTTCTAAATTTGGTCACTTAACACTTATCAATACAATTTTACAAATGTTAATAATATATCAGTTCATGATAGCTTTGGCTCTTAAATCTAGTCATAGGAATATTTACATAATACAATGAAAATTCATTTGGGAAGGACTTTCAAATCACATACATTTGCATTCGGTTAAATGGAAGACTATGTCTACACCTAAATCAAATAATGGATTACACCTCATAGCTTCATTATTTGGGGTCTAGGAGGAGACCCAGTGGACAACCACACTCAATGGATTAAATTGGTCATTGCAGAAGCATAAGCTAAATGGTACTGGTCAAATAATATACAAGAGTGCACTTAAGACATATGAAAGATAAATTAAAATAATAGACGCTAATTTAGAATTGTAATTGTAAAGTTGTACTATGCAAATTAATGTATAAGATATAAAAGGCAAGATGTATAATGTATAATTAATCCCTAACTACAAATAATGGAATTGTACATTAATATATAAATGAGGAAGATGAATTTTCGGTTGAACTATTATGTGTTAAAAGTATTTGTAACAGTTAAAGTGTCTTTACAACATTTGAAGTGTCCAATAAACATGGAACATAATGGTGTAATGTTTATGCATTAAATACTTGATACAACCCATAATAATAATGAATATTAAGATCAAATTAAATATCTCCTACTTAATTTGTGATGGTGTGGGGTGTGTACCAAAATGGACAAGGCTTTCAAAAAAATCCTATCAATATTTCCTTTTGTAGATTAAGCCATACTCGATCACCATCCTAAAAGTTGTGTGGTGTTTGATGTTGATCATAAAACTACTTTTACTTGGCATTTTACTATTGTATAATATTCTGCACTTCTTGTGGAATGTGATTAATGTGCTCAATTAACCAAAAAAATTGTCAACTTCCTTTTAAGCTAAAAAAGTTGATGTTTTTTATGGCAGTACATGATAGTCTACATTAATGGATGTTAGAGGTTGGAAACCCATTCAAACATAAAAAGACTATGTGTAGTATAGTTTTTTAGAGCTATGTTTTAGTTGTGTCAAATGAAAGGAATATTTTCATCCCATGTTTGTTTCTTCTTTGATGTGTATATTCTCAGAAGATGCACTATCATCTTGTTTACGACTTCTATATGTTTGTCAATCTAAGGATAGAAAGCAGTATACTTGTTCAACTTTATGTCTAACATAGACCAAAGTGATTACCAAAAACATATTCAAGAAAACTTTGTCTCTATTGGAGATGACAATTTATGGGATTCCAAAGTGGATCCAGACATGTTGATCTACAATTGAGTTATTTCTAGCGCTGAGATTTCTTTCTTACAAAGTGTAAGATTTGCCATCTTTAAAAATCTATCAACTACTACATAAAAATAATTATTACGATGCTCCATAGTAACTTATCCTAAGATAAATTCCATAAAAATATATTATTAAAGTAATGTTGGAGCTGCTAAAGGTGTCTACATACCTTACTTCTTGTTAACTAGTTTGAGAATTGCACATGCAGTATAAACCCTGGTGTATTTGACAACATCTAATATGAGGTGTGTCCAAAAGAATTAATTTTGTAACCCAAAATGGTATTTTCAAGACCAAATCATCTTTTAATATTTTTTAAATGAAATTACTATATTTATTTATATATCTTAACCTCATACAATGCACACAAGTGCCCAAGATGATATAGCAGTTCATCTTGCAAGTAGAACTTTGGAACTAATTTTTTTAAATAAAATTTTGATATATGTTTGTAGAGTTTGAGTTAGATGGATATAATTTTGACCAAGTGTTTACATCATCTCCACATATGTTGAGCATAATGAAGATAGTTTGAACAAGAAGTTGGCTAAAATAATATACTATTAGATTGACACTTCCCTTCTTATGCTTCATGTTGAGATGGAACTGTTGAAGATAAGAATACCATTTCTAATGTCACTTTTTTTAAAATTTTTTGATTATACAAGAACTAAAGCAACTTATGATCCTTTTGGATCACAGTCTCCTTTATGAATAGGTAATTATTCTAATGCCTACATGCCTAGACAATGGCATAAATCTTGTAATCATATGTGATATATTTACTTAGTGGTGCAATAGAGGTTTCACTGTGGTAAGCAACTAGGTGATCATGTTGAGTGAGAACTACTCCTAATGCACAGTCAGATGCATCAGTCTTTATCTCAAATGATTATTAAATATGAAGTAACGTAAGTATTGGTATAGAATAGAGTCTATATTTTAGTTCTTAAAATGTTTTCTATTATAATTTGATTGTTAGAAATGGTCCCTAGAATTCCTCATCAAGACATGTTAGTGTTGTAGTCTATAGGTTGCAATAGGACTCATAAGATGTTGAAAGGTTCATACTTGTTAATTTAATGATTGATTACATTGTGATGCACATTTACATCATTCATTTACTTAAGAGAGGTAATTAAAGAGCAGACTGTGAAAATGTTACCATATTCCACATAGAATTATTAATAATTAAAAATATTCATTACTCTTAATCATATTCAATTATAATGAATATGATGGATAGGATGCATTAGTTCACAAAAAAGACATACACAACACACAAGATGCCTATAATAGATAAGAACTAATAATTATATTAAACTAAGAAATTTTTCTAAGAGAGCTTGTACTTTTAAAAATGTCAAGTATATAAAATCAACCTGACTCTTTAGATTATTGACTTTTTGTTTCATATTTTGTTCAATCTGAGGTAAATATTCAACCTTCTATTTATCTTTTGATTTGCATGAATGTTTTCAAAATATATAATATATAAAATATACATTTATCGCACATAAAAATCATACAAAAATAATTGTGAAATATCCTTCATAGTCTCCTACTAACACTTTTCCAATCCCAAAAAAATGTTTATTACGAAGTATAGTTTCCTAAAAGATGGTTTTTATACATAGGTTGAGTTGTCTTTAACATTTTTGCTAATGGGTTACTAAGAAGCTTTGGGCATAATTTCTAGAGAAGTGTTTTTTACCAATTTTCACTTATTGGGCACTATTTATATGCCCTTTTGAATTTTCAACTAAGAAACATACTAACATATAACCCATTAAAAGTTTTCAATAGTTGGCATAGCTAGGAGGCTGCCCTTCATAATATTTCAACCTTACTAGCCTAGCTCATAAATTTTTCTTGTAAAAAAATGTTGTCTGACCCTAAATTGATAAAAAAATGGAAGACCCACAATACCTTACACCACTAAAGGTGGCATTTGATGTGTTGGTCTTGATGGATTTGTCTGTTTGGGTTGCACTTAAGTTGATGGTGTCACTAAGGAAGTTCATGCACTTGAATCGTGTTATGTTAGTTATGTTAGAGGGACTAATGGTTATTGTATTTGAATAATATTATTTCCTTGCAATGTATTGATGCTCATTTGCAATATCCTTGAATAAAATTAGGATGTTCACCAAGTTTACTTTATAATTGGTCAAGTGCCCCAATCCATCCCTCACCATTATGAAAAACATGCACAATTCTAGTAGGCTTTGCATGATGTCATAGACATCATATTTGCTTTCAGCATCGATTAATGGGTGATGGAGTGTAATATTATTCTAAATCACTAGAATTTTTTTTAAACCTCTCCATATATCATTGTGTCTAAATTCCTACGAACATATGGTGTTTCCCTACCTTAAGGGTAATGTATGGTGTTGCTATACTTTAAAGGTAATTACTCTATTTCTAAATATATCTCATTTAGGGCAGCTTGTCCCACAAACATCTCTTGTATTGTGTGATATCTATTATATTCTAAATATTATTGTTATTTTTTTACATATTCTTTTTTGAATGCTTAGAATCAAATCAATTCAATACTCATACAAATGAAGTTTCTCATGGTAATTATAGAATATTTGGCTATGGTTGGATTTTTTCCTAATTCCTGAGGAATAATTCAATTTATTTTTGGTAAAACCACTAGACTTTTTGAACAAAATGATAGAGGCATTTTGAAGATATCAAGGCCTTAATTTTTGTAATCGGTATTGAGTTATTATTGTCTTCTTAGATTCAAATGTAATAATAAATAAAATTAATAACACCTTTTCTTTGTCATTAAAGTCTAAATTCTCACTTAAATGATCGAATACATATTATTTTTAAGATATGAATTCACATTTAATCAATTCATGACACATTTCAAAATAGTTTAATGCTCTTATAGATCTTTTATAACTAATCATGTTGTAGACTTTTGTTTTCTTGAACTTTAGAAGGTGGACAATATAGTGTCTTCATCATCATCTTAGGTAGGGTTTGCACTAGTTATAAACAAAAATCATATTTTTAATGTTAATCCCTACCATACATAATGGTTTGACATATATAAGTAAATTAAGAGTTTATATTGGCCCCTCACCCTTTTTATCAAAACAATATCACACTAATATATTTATCATATGTAGAAAGACAAGGATATTAATAATGAAAATAAGAAAATGATAACATAATGAATGTGAGTAAGAAGAAAAGTGACCATGCACCACTACATATGATTATAACACTAACTTTAAACTAACTAAAAAAGAGGTTGAAAAGGAATATAGGATCAACTCCATAGAACTTATATAGATTGAAACAAACATCTTTCTAAACCCATAGAATGCACAAATCAAAAATAAACATTAGACATAGATCTATTGTTGCAGTGAACCCATGCTTACACCTACATTGGAGAATAAATTGTGGGATCTTTCATCATCTAACTGTGTAAAGGTTATACAAGGGTCATTTTATTTCTAGCATATTTTTATATGAATTTCCTCTTACGTGTTGTGAAATCCATTGGGTTTTCCATTCCACTAACACAAACCTAACTTCCAACACAAAAAAGGTTGTAATGTCAAACTCCATAGTCAATTGGTGAAGGAATTCAAAAGATCCTACTAATATTTCTATAATGTAAGGCTTATTGGGTCATTTAACTACATAAATTTTCATCCATTTCTCACCTTCGATTATCTCAGTGAGTTATTTATGCTTTTTGAACCTTATTGGTGTGATAGGAGAGACTAAAAATAAGAATGTAGGTGTCTATTACAAGGCGAGTTGAGAGTGATCAGAATGGTATGGGGGAAAGTGTTACTTTAGAGAAGGGGATGGGGTGTAAATATGGATGATTTGGAAGTTTGAGAAGAGTTAAGGATAATGAAAATACATGGGATATCCAACAAGAATACCTAAGTTGGATTTGGCAAGCTGAGCAAAGTAATTGTTAAATGAACAAAAAACATTATGAGTAATAAAAAGGTGGAAAAGAAGGGAAGACTTAGGCAATGATTAAATTAATGATGCACGTGATTTGAGGTATAAGTGAATAATGATGAGAGGGAATTAATCCTCCTACAAGGATCTAAGGGATTAATATTGTTTAATAATTGGATCCAAACCTTATAAGTCTGAATCATGCAATCTTCCAACTAAACTAAAAATATTAAAATTATCTCAAGGTTTGCCAAGTGGTCTACCTCTTGATTGGCTTCTCTAAAGCAATGAGAGATTGATTTTTATGCAAGACTTTGTAAAAATGTTTTAACAAAAGATGAATAATAAGTAATTAAAAAAATTAGAGACTCGACAGGGATAGTCTAGCAATGTGTTAGTTGAATGCTAGAAGTGGGAGGTCTTAGGGTCCATTCCCTAGATAGACTACCTCTATAGCATCTATCCCACATTAGGCTCCAATAGGTTAGTCATGAGGGTACCCAATGTAGTAGACTATCTGGCTCAATGTTCAATGTGATGGAGATCGGTAGGTGACTTGAAACTTGTGTTCAATGTGATGAGGCAAACCTCAATCCATGGATAGGACTACTCTTCATAGTGTGTTTTGGATCTCGTTAAATAAATCATGTTACTCAACATTTTAGCCAATGAGATGTGGATGAGTTGGTTAAGTGACTTGGTTGTTTCAAGTCCCACCCAAGTTCAAATATTTAGAAAAGCATCTGAGGCCAGATGTGGTTATTGGTTGTAATCTTGTGGTCATTAATGGCCATTGGTTATTCTCGAAGCTAGTGGTGGTCATTGTTGGAAATAGTTAGATTCTTGAGGTCATTAATAGTTGTTGGTTATTCTTAAGGTTGGTGATGGCCATTGTTGGAAATAGTTGGTATACATCTAATAATATCTAGTATATTGGTTAATAAATTCCATGGGGATCTAGTCCCCAAATTATGTCCCAGACTGGTCCACACTCTGGTCAAATAATCATCACCTAGAAAAAAAATAAGTAACTAACATTTTCACAATCTATTAAAAAAAGACATATGACCAAGTCTATGATGAACCAGTAAAATGCATATTTTAGACCTAGCCTTTGTGATAAAATAAAAAAACATGCACAATTAAAATGTTGAATTGATAATTAAACTTGAAAAGAGGTCAAAGATAATGGGAAAATCACACTTTGATGAAATTTGGAATTTTGAATGTGGATTTGAGTTGTGTAGACCTATAATTGACTGTGTATGACATTTGCAGTGTTATTTGTACAAAAAAGGGAATGACACTTGTGTCATTTATGTCTATGGTAGGATCGATGCTAACTTATTTTGACAACCATTTGTGTCATCTTGTATTGATTCCATACTCTGCTCATTTCATATTATGAATTTTTTGTCACTTCACAACTAGATGTCATCCCTATTTGTGTTTGTTCTTTTCTAATCTAATGGGTCAAATTGTAGAGATGTTGTCATTTTCCTTCTTCTTAGAAGTTTCATTACATATCCCACATGCTGGAATCATACCTCACATAGTTTTATGTAGTCAATATAATTTTGAGCAAAGACTTGTACCTTCTCTTCCCTAGATGTGAAGATGCAAGTACATGTAATTTATGTAATACATTATTTTGGTATAAGACGATGATGAACAAAGGTTGAAGTATCAATGAATTACTCCATTACAAGTGTAAAAATGGATATGGAAAGGGTTGGCTCAAACTTGAATAAAGGATTAGGATTCATCAAATGACTGATACTTGATTTCCCTTTATCTCTCCTCTATATCAAATGACTTGGGATGACTTGGTATAAATATGATGCTCTAGGACATAAAACAAACTTAGTCAGACTCTCAAAAATAAAAAAATAAAAAAAAATGGAGTGCAAAAAAATGTGAAGAGACCCACAAAATGATGAAAGATAAAAATGGTGTGCCCATTATTTTCACCCAAGGAAAAATCAATAGGACCTTGAAATCGAAGGAGAATCTCATATTATTGGAAATGCTCTATCCAAAATAATAATATGTAGATTCGAATACACTTCTCCAACCAACCAATAAACTCTTTGTAGACACCTAATTATAGTACAATACCCTTTTTCATAGTGATGTTTCCCTATTTTATCATGTTCGCTACACTTATGTATAATTATTTGTCTTTAGGGTTTCTCCTGCCCCACACGAGTCTTTATCTAGAAATTAATCCCTCCAAATGCATAAGATGCTTCTCTAAAAATATTTTTTCTTAGCCTTGAGCCTAACAACACACATTTCTATGTTATTACTTGAACGATACACTTTTATCTTACCTCAGACAAGAATGTAGGCCCATTGTTTCTTCCTAGGGTAGAATTGATGAGACCACCATTATTGTCTTGGGCAAGATATATATGTGTCTTTCAAGTAATAACATAAAAATGTTTAATTAGGCTTAGGGATAAGAACATATAGATATAGAGAAGTGTCAGATGCATTTAAATGGCTTAAGGGCTAGATAAAGAGTAGTGCAGGGTAGGAGGAGTCCTATAGATAAAAAATTATACACAATTGTAGTAAATAAGATGAAATAGGAAAAAATGTTATGGAAAAGGGTCTTGGACCAAAATTAGATGTTTAAAAAGAGTTTAATTGTTAGTTGGAGTAGTGCATTTAGATTTCTCCTATTGGTCATTTGGATAGAGCATTGATAACAATATAAAAATATCCTTCAATTGTAACATTATTATATAATCCTTTCATAAGGTTTAGGCCTGAGATAAGATCTTAGAGTTCAAATTCATTATTTGTAGCTCTTGATAAATAAGATGTAGAATTGGCTATAAAAGAGCTTGTATTTGAGTGAACAATACATCTCAGGCCTGCATGTCTAGAATTCCCCTTCGAAGTGCCATCAAAATTTAAATTAGTCTAGCCCTATTGAAGACGAAGCCACAAAGTTCTTTTCTATCTCAATAACTTATTTACTCTTACTACAATAATAAGGGGACATGTTATATTTTTATTACTATCATAATATAAAATTAGGTAAACCACCCAATATTTTGAATATTCTACCATTTATTTGCATAGTAAAATGTAAGTATTTATTTCTAATGGATCAAATATCTCTACTATAAATGTATTTTTATTTATAAGTGATATAAGAGAGGTTTAAAATTAGAAGGCACACGTGGAGGATTTATATTTTCAAAAAATTCAAAACTTATATGAAGGAAACTAGTTTTACCACTCAATTAATCAAAATATAAAACATTTTAATAAATTTAAGGCATACTAATATTAAAAAACACCTGAGGCATACTTTTACATAGTGAAAATACAAGTTGGGAGAGGAGAGTGTATTATAACTTGTTGGACCAGTATAATTGAATATACTATTTACTATTAAATTTCAAATATATAGGCACTTATATCAAAATAAAAAATTGCTCCAGAGTACTTATCACACCTACCATGCCCTAGGGCTTTCCACCTTGTTGTCACGTGAATGCCATTTTATTCAACTCTGTACATTTTTTTCTTAGCTTTGTCTAGAATTTAATTACATCTAGCTAGTAAATCCATTCTTTGGGGGTGTTTTATTTTATATATTAATATCCCCATAGAAGATTACATCACTGGAGGCATGTCACTCTAGAGAAACCAACAATAGTGCTAAATAAAGCATGTAAGTTTTTACTCAAGGTGTTTCTTGAGGTAATGTACCCCCTTCCCATGAAAATCCTCCTAGTGTTTTTCTTGACCCTTGATTTTGATAAAGGTTTCAATGGCTTTAGTCTCATACCCTTATAGGATATTTTTTGGGATATAAACCCTCAAAATCTTGTTAGAGTATTTGCTCATGCCTGCTAGGTTTTAGCTAGGTTTTTTGTCCTTTTCCTAATTTTGTATTTTGTGAATTTATCCCACATTGCTTAGTTAGGCTTACTTCTTATTTATCCTTGCCTACTTAAGCAAGGTCTCTCTATTGTATTAAACATGGCTTATTCTAAATATCATTTGATTTACCTTGTTTTTGTATTTTATTTATATGTAAGCTTATTGTGATGTTCTTATTGTCAATGTTTTAGACTCCTGACTTGGAATGATATTGTTCTCATTATTTTCATGGTATTATAGATTTAAATGGTTACACCCATCTGTTGATGAGTTTCTATTCAATTTAAGAACCTCATCCAAGAACTTTTTTTTTCCCCTGACCTCTCGAAAGGAGAGGAAGTTTTTAATTTCAATCTATTTCATATTGAAAAAGTAGCAGAGTTTTTTTTCTTGTGCATCATCCGTTGTAGGTGATTATGTTGGTTTTTTAAAGATCTTTCACCTTCTTTATTACTAGTTGTACCAAATGCATTGGAAGCATACATTTGAGGACTACGCATTTCCCTTGTGACTGCATCGGTTACCTAATGGCATTTAGTATCATGGATTGGTAGACTATTTTTTGGTTGTATGGTCAGCAATAAAAATCATGGATCTAGTTTCTTAGGCCATACCTACTTAGAAGGCATTACCTGATTCATATTCCATGGCCTGCTACCATTTTCATTACTCCTTGGCCTTCTCTATTTTTTCAAAAAAAAATGATAGCTCGTTCGTGGGTCTTGTGGTGAGGGCTAGATATTTGATGCAAGCTAGCTTCGAGTTTTGATCTTTTTATCTGTTAGAGAAGGGTCCCATTCAGGGGGATTCTATTTTTGCTAATATGGGAAAGAGGGCCCCATGAAAAAAAATTGTAAAATTTAATTGCTTATTGATAATATCTCCTAGATTTCTAACATTTTCCATCCAAGCAGTGAATTTAAGTAGCTATAATTTTATATAAAGTATAAATATTTTTGCATGAAACCAAGCTATGAATTTAAGCCCCTATAATTTCCCAGCAATACCTACTAAAAAATGTTTAGCATGCCCCCAACATAGGATTGGACCTTAGTCAAATCACTTCTCTTGCCTTCTAGGCACATCACAAATCTGAATTAATAGATGGAGAAGGAATAAAGTCACCCCTTCTCAGTTCAGAGATAAAACAAAGCTTGAACATGGGCAAGGTTATGGGGTAGCTAGTTGTTCATGAAGTTTTTCCACACAACTGTGGAATTTTATTTGGCAATCTATGTGCTTTGAAAATTGAAGATACAGTTGTTTAAATATTAAATATTGAAATATTTCATCCATCATTGCACATTAGTGCTATGTAGATATCTGGCATTTATGCTTGAAGTCATTTTATACTCTTCTTCAAACATGGTCATCACTTAGAGTGATGGCCTACTAGTTTGGAATGACACCCTATTTTTTTGGTTGGCACATGCTTTTTCACTACCTGGTTCTTTGTGTAAAAGGATCTAGTCATATCCTTAACCTCAGGATAGTTCAAAGCCTATTGTTTTTGAACAACTATTGAGTTTTTTTAGCTATATTCTAACCACTTACTTAATGCCATCTTCTTTTTACACTACCTGGTGTTTGGTGCATTTCTTCTTGACCCACTCATAGTCTAGATCTACGTCTTTTTTATTTAGCATTGGGAATTATCAATAGCACCATTATTCTTCATGTCACCTACCTATCTGGTGCATTAAAGATCTAAGTGGAGAAAGGATTCAGCATTAGAATTTTTTGTAGGTGGCATTGGTTTTTTTTCCAAAAGGGTCTGAGTTGGCATTGGAGCATCTGCTGGTGTAGTTGTCCTCCTAACCGTCCTCCTATCTTGGTACCATTGAGCATCTCCACAAGTAATTGACACTTTCCAAATCATAATTCAAGAGTAATCAATCCTATTCACTCCTCCTATCCTATCAAACATGGATATTTATTCATTATTAGCTTTTGATAGCTAATTTTTTTCTTAAAGAGGAAGCATAGTTAATTTACACGAGAATAGGGGTCATCTAGCTAGTTATTTTGCATTTTTTTTGTTTTGATATCGTCTATAGTAATTATGGTTACAATGAGTGGTTGGAAGGTTAGTTCTTTTCTGATTTGGTCACAAAAATCAGCTTGTAGTGTATTTTTTATGACTTTTGATCCATTTACAGGAATTCATAAAGCCTATATCTTTTAAACTATAACTCATATTTTAGTTTATTTTTGTTCAAAAGTGTTTAATTTTTAATTCTCTATCTGTTGGTGTCATATATTTGTAAAATTCACTAATTTTATAAAGTGTCCAAATAGGGGGGCTTACATATTTTTGGGGTTTATTTATTCATTGTCATTCTTTGAATTGGGAGTTATTCGTTTGGTGTTATCATTATTTATTCTTTTTGAATTCCTCTTTATATTTAGATAATGGATCCCCTCAACACCTCAAATTACACTACTTATAAAATAAAAATGAAGATACACCTTCAACGAAAAGGCTTTTGGAGAATGTTACTTGGCGATCTTCCCAACTTCACCAATGAGGAAGACATTGCATCTATGTAAGATGAGGTTCTTTGTTTGATTCACCTCAATGTTTCAAATAGCTTTCACATTCATGTTATGGATGCCACATCACCAAAGGGAGTTTGGGATGCTATTGTAGCCTTTTTTGAGGAGGATATTGAGTTTTTTGGATTTTCTAAAACCTCTCTTACTCCACCTCCTATTCTAATTCCTTATCCTCCTATTAATGAGTATTTATATTTTTATGGTGGCATGGATGATACTTTTGTATCTCCTTATCCTACTCTCTCCTCCTATAATAGTTTCTTTTGATGACACATTCTTGATGGACATTGCTCTTCTTTTTGTTGAGCCACCTTTATGGGATGAGTTTCTGCTAGATTTAGGACATTTATTTGTAAAACCTCCATTTGTTTCTATGTAAGATATTGAGACACCAAAGATTATCACTTCAGAGGACTCTATTGGTTCCAATGAGAGTACACTTATTGATCATTACAATCCACTTCCCATGAACATTCTTTCAGTGAATGTTTTATGTCTTTCTTTTGATCGATTCACTTCCATGGCATTCTATCTATTTCGTGTGCATAATCTTGCCAGACCTATGCCAAAATTCATATTTTGATGTGATTCAAATATCTTTGTAATTTTATGTCCTTCAGCTTCTAGTTTGGAATGGGTAGACTTCCAATACACCATACATGTTCTTGTTTTGACAAAAGGAAGAAACATTATTCGATGTAGATGGAGCTTCTAAAATATTCTATACGAAGATCTCGACATCAACACTGATCATCTTAGGATCTTTACTTGGAGTATAGACATCTTTAGTTTCAATGATAGTTGTCCTTGGAAGGATTCCATATGGAGTCCTTCCTTCTTTTACATCATTTTGGGGGGGAGTTTTATTTCCTATGGGTTTTCTCTCTTTCTCCACTTCATGGATATATATTATACATGAGTACCTGATTAGGCCTTATTTTTATGACTCATACTATAGATATGCCACTTTATTTTTTTACTTTTTTATCCCCTAGCTTCACTTGAGGGGGAGTGTTAGAGTACTTTCTCATGCTTGCTATGTTCTAGCTAGGTTTTTCATCATATTCCTAGTTTTGTCTTTTGTGGATTTATTCCACATTACTTAATTAGGCTTATTTCTTGTTTTTTATTGCCTACTTAAGAAAGGGCTCTCCATTGTATTAAATATGTCATATTTTTAATATCATTTTATTTCAAACACAATGACATATGCATAGCATCAAGTTCATAGGGGTACAAATCTTGACCAAGTGTTTCTTCCTTTTTAGGTTTGAAAACCTACACATTATGTCACCATTCAGAATCAAGGCCTTTGTTATGTTATAAAATCATTGCTTATTTTCTCCCCTAGACCCAAGACTTAGATATCTTTGAGGAATCCAAATCAAGGCATCTATTTGGATAAAGTTTCCCAACCCGCCTATGCATCTTTGGCCATTTCTAGAATAATTTCTTAGACCCTTAGATTGGTTAATTTACTTCAAAATTAATAGGATCTCCAATGGTAGACCATAAGGACACATATATTTAGAGATTCATCTAGAACAAAACCTCTGTGAGGCCATATACATCTAGAATGGAGGGCAAGACTTAACCCAATGGGTGATGTACATTAACCTTCCTAATACTTATTTATGGTGTCAATTGTCAAACCACAAGATCAAGGATTGTTTGGTTATGGCCATTGTGAATCTATCATTTAAGGCCATGATAAAGAAATATAGACCCCAAATGGTAGATAATTATAATTGGAAACTCATGGGTTGATGGAATAATCAGAATAACCATAATAATAGGGTAAATATCATTAACCCTAAACTAGCCATAGTCACCTTTGTGTCAAACCTACCACTAGTTATCCAAATCCAAGATCCATAAGCCCCTATAATGTCTCAAAAAACCTCTAAACCATTCATGGAAAGTACTCCCCAAGAAGCTAACATAATATTCAAAAAATAGGAGTCTTCAACTCCCAATTTCTCATATTTTCAATCACAAAAGTCTTTTCTGATAGTCCCTATCTTAGATCCAAAGCCTAGTGAAACTCCAATTTCTCCTTTTTGACAAGTAATTCAATGTTTATGGAGCCCTTTCCATAACATAAATGAAGATGATTTATTGTATAATGAGAGGCAAACTATGTTGCTTGCACACTTTCTTGCTAAAGTTTAATAAAAAAAACTCTAAACAATTGTTTTACTGTGTTTGAATGCCAAGATGAATAAATCATGACCCTCAATAGTTTTTGATGAATGTTTATATATATAATGTACACATTTTAACTAACCAAAATTGAAATTACATCGTAAGTTCCATTTTTCAAAACTTTTTTTATTTTCATATTAGTGAACATTATTAATTTTTTCCTCTAGATTATAGCCAAAAATATTTGCCCTGAAACTACTAGTCACATGTCCACGGATAACATGGGATGTAGTGGAGTAATAATTATGATAGAACGTGTTTATTAAATTGTAATGGACCAATTATTTCCATTCCTAAATATGAAAGACCACACGAATCCATTTGTGACAAAACAAGATATGAGTGTCTCTTGCAAGGCATGGTGAGAGAAAGCCGAATAAGATGAGGGAAAATGTTACATTGAAGAAGGGTGGGGGATATAAATATGGATAATTTAAAAGTGTGAGGGGAGCCAATAATAATGAAAAGACATGGGATATAAATAAATAAAATATAATTTGTATTTATCATTATGAGAAAAGTAATTGTGAAATGAGCAAAGCATTATGAGTGATAAAAAGGTGGTGAAGAGGAGAAGATTTAGTCAATGATAAAAACTAATGATGCATGTGATTTGAGGAATAAGTGGAGAATGATGATAAAAAATTAATTCCCTTGTGAATATTCAAGGAATAAATCTTGTTTAGTAATGGGATCCAAACCTTCGAAGTCTCAATCATGTAAGCTTTCAACTGAACTAAAAGTACCAAAATTAGGTCTAAGGTTTGTCAAGTGGTCTACCACATGATTGGCTTCTCTAAGGTAATGAAAGATTAAGTTTTGAGTATAAATTTTTAAATTATTGTAAATAAAATTGAATACTAAGTAATTAACATTTGTACAATTGCTAAAACTAAGACATATGACCAAGTCGATGATAAATCAATAAAATACATAATTGAGGCCTAGCCTTATGTGATAAAATAGTAAACATGCAAAAGTAAAATATTGAATTGATAATCTCACTTGGAAATACAAAACATAATGGAACAATCACATCTTGATGATTTTTTGAATTATGAATGTGGATAAGTTGTGCAAGCATATAGTTGATTGTGTATCAAATTTGAAGTGCTAACTATATAAAAATAGGAATGGCACTCACATCATCCATGTTTATGGCATGAACGATGCTAACTATTTTGACCATCATGTGTGTCCTCCTAAGTTGATTCCATAATCTGATGACATTTATATTATGAATTTTCCAATGTTAATTCATAGCTATATGTCATCCATGTCTATGTTTGTGCTTATTTGATTTGACATACAAAATTATAGAGATGTTTTTCTCTTCCTTATTCTTGACCTAGCTTGCCATCAATTCACCAAAAAACAAATTTATGGGTCAGGAAACCATTGTGGGAGTTACATTACATATCCCACACACTTGAATCATACCTCACATAGTTATGTGTAGTGTTAATATAATTTTGAGTAAGGGTTTGTACTTCCTCTTCCCTAGATGTAAAGATACAACTACATAAAATTCACCTAAGACCTTCTTTTGGTACATGAGGGTAATGCAAAAAGGTTGAAGTTTCAATGGATGTCTCTATTGAAATTATAAAAATGGATATTTAAATGGTTGGCTTAAACTTGGAATATGGAGCAGGATTTGTTAAATGATTGATGCTTGATTTTCCTATATCTCTCATATATATCAAATGGCTTGGGATGATGGTATAAATAGAATGTTCTAAGACACAAAACACTTAGGATAACTCTAAAAAATAAAAATAAACAATAATCAAAGGTTATGGAGTGCAAGAAAAGATGAAGGGACTCACAAAATGATGAAATAAAAAAATGACGAGCTCATTGTTTCCACCAAAGGAAAAATCGGTAGGAACTTGAAATCAAAGGAGGTTCTCATATTATTTTCAATGTCATATCCAAAATACCAATAGGAAAAGTATCAAAACATTTCTTCAACCAACCAATAAAGTCTTTGTAGACACTTAATTTTGGTACAAGACCCTCTTCCATAGCATTTTTTTCTTATTTTATCATGTTTGCTACACTTGTGTATAATTGTTTGTCTCTATGACATCTCCTATCCCACACTAATCTTTCTATAATCCTTAATCCCTCTAAATTCATCTAAAATTTCTCTAAATCTATTTGTTCTCAACATTAAGCCTAATTTCTCAAATTTCTATGTTTCTACACAAATGATATACTTTTATCTTATTTGGGACAAGAGTGGCACGCTCATTTTTTACACCCAAGGTAGTATTGGCAAGACCACCATTCTTATCCGAGGAAGGATAAAAAAGTATCATTCAAGTAGCATCATATAAATGTGTGCAATGAGGCTCAGTGTTGAGAACATATAGATTTAGAGAAGTATTTGATGCATTTAGAGGGTGTAAGGGCTATGTACATAGTAGTATAGGGTAGGAGAAGTCCTATAGATAAACAATTATACATAATTGTAGTAAATATAATGAAATAGGAAAAAACACTATGGAAAAGGGTTTTATACCAAAATTAGGTGTCTATAAATATTTTATTGGTTGGTTGGAGCAATACATTTATATTTTTTCTATTTAGACCTTTGGATAAAGTATTGACAACAATCTAAGAATTTCCTTCCATTGTAATGTTATTAATATTTAGTCCTTTCGTAAGATTTGGACCTAAGATAATTTCTTAGAATTTAGATTTTTTATATGTGGATTTTAATAAATAAAATGTAGAATTAGAAATAAAATAACTTTTTTTAATAAAATAATACATCCCAAGCCTCCATGTCTAAGATTCTCTTTCAGATCACCATCAAAATTTAAATTGGTCTAGCCCCATTGAAGAGGAAGCCAAGAAGTTTTTTAATCTCAATAACTTATTTGATCTTACCTCACTAATGGGGGACATGTTATATATATTTTTGGATCAATAACCCAAGTTGATCAGTCTCATGCCCTAATTTATTGAAATCAAAAAGTGGTTACAATAGGACCAACAAAGAACAATAATTTTTAGAAACCCAACACAACAGCAAGTCCAAGCCCAATAATAATTGACTATATCAAAATATACCATGGGAGTACATCCTAGCATAAAAACTCACCACCTCGGAGACCCTAAGAAAATAACACTAAATAGAAAATAACATCCAAAAGACCCACAAGAACACAATTAAAATAAATAGAACATTAATCTAAATCTAAGATAATTTTGACCTGGATTCCACTTTTGAGACTCAAATCCACCTCACCACTTGGCATGTTGTGAATATTATCCATGTGTCACACTAGACCCAAACCTCTCACACCCAACTGAGACACGCCCAATGAGCCAACCACAAACTTACCACATGTCATAACCCCTCTCAAGGACATGCCCCACTAAAATGCATCCAATCATTCTTGCATGAGATAATAAGCCACCTAAAGTGGAACTTTTTTCACCCAGCTAGGATCAAATATAGTAGCATGAATTTCAAACCTTGAAATAAATTTGACCACTGTCACTTGGGCTTTAAAATGCCTTTCTTATATTATATATTTAAAATTAGGGATGGGATCCTTTACCAAAGATAACAGTGGTGGAGGTATGGAGCAACCAAACTAAGCAAGGGGGTTAGAAAAAACAAATCCAAACTCTCCATGTAACTTAACAATGCCAAGAATTTACCTTCCAACTCTTGAAAAATAGATAGAGGGACAAAAGTTATCACATCTCGTCTAAAAAAAGGAAAGTAAGCTTGAGGTCAAACGTCCACGACCTCCACTACTTCTACAACCCCACCTAAATGTCATTTCCATAAATAAATCCACCACTTTTTACTTATCCTCTATCAACAGTAACAAGTTACTTGCAAACATAGATGCAACATCTGAGTTAACCTTTATCTGATAGTAAGAACTAAGGTAGGACTCACCTTGTATTGCCTAAATGAAATGCAACACCTACCAGAAGGCAACTATAAGAATTTATTTAACCATTAGGTCAACACCTCACCTGAGAATTACATCTCCCATTTTTTACCCTGCATGAAGACCATAGACATTGTGACTACCTCAACCACCAAAGCCTCTATTCTTTCCAGTAGAGTATCCCACAACAACAAATAAACCAAGTCAAGAAATGTTTGTGTCATGACCACAATTATCCATGTAAATAAAAAACCTCCACAACATGCAAGGCATAAATTCCACTCCCATCTATAAATTACATCACATAAATGCCATAATCACCAAGCATGGGGAAACTAAAAAGGTCAGTGCCAACTAAAACCATGATCCACAAGTCACTTGAGGTGATAATTAAAAAAATAATTAATTAATGGTCAAGAGCCATGAGGGGAGCCAAAATGGAATCCAACCAAAACCCAGGTACATTATCCACCCTAAGCTCCTCATCCTAGGCAATGCCTTGTTTGGCTAAGAAATCAATGGTCATATTTGCCTCACAGTAATAATGTTGCACCTCCCATTTAGTAAGAGAATCCAACCAAGGCCACAACCACTCTAAAATGTTATTGACCACCCACAAATTAGCCCCCAATTGTAAACAACCTAAATCATGACCATCTAATCATCTTCCACCACAACCCTATCCACCCCACATTACAAAGCCAGCTCCACCCCTAATACCAATGCCTAGACCTCAACCTCATTATTGGTACCATCCACAAACTCAAGCAAGGTTGATCTAACCAATGAAAAACAACAATCCTTGACAATACATCCCACACCCAACACTCCCATATTTCCATGAGAAGCACCATTGAAATCCACTACTTCTACAACCCCACCTAAATGTCATTTCCATAAATAAATCCACCACTTTTTACTTATCCTCTATCAACAGTAACAAGTTACTTGCAAACATATATGCAACATCTGAGTTAACCTTTATCTGATTGTAAGAACTAAGGTAAGACTCACCTTGTATTGCCTAAATGAAATACAACACCTACCAGAAGGCAACCATAAAAACTTATTTAACCATTAGGTCAACACCTCACCTAAGAATTCCATCTCCCATTTTTTACGCTGCATGAAGACCATAGACATTGTGACTACCTCAACCACCAAATCCTCTATTCTTTCCAGTAGAGTAGCCCACAACAACAAATAAACCAAGCCGAGAAATGTTTGTGTCATGACCACAGTTATCCTTGTAAATAAAAATCCTCCATAACATGCAAGGCATAAATTCCACTCCCATATATAAATTACATCACATAAATGCCATAATCACCAAGCATGGGGAAACTAAAAAGGTCAGTTCCAACTAAAACCATGATCCACAAGTCACTTGAGGTGATAATTAAAAAAATAATTAATTAATGGTCAAGAGCCATGAGGGGAGCCAAAATGGAATCCAATCAAGACCCAGGTACATTATCCACCCTAAGCTCCTCATCATAGGCAATGCCTTGTTTGGCTAAGAAATCAATGGCCATATTTGCCTCACAGTAATAATGTTGCACCTCCCATTCAGTAAGAGAATCCAACCAAGGCCACAGCCACCCTAAAATGTTATTGACCACCCACACGTTATCCCCCAATTGTAAACAACCTAAATCATGACCATCTAATCATCTTCCACCACAACCCTATCCACCCCACATTACAAAGCCAACTCCACCTCTAATACCAATGCCTAGACCTCAACCTCATTATTGGTACCATCCACAAACTCAAGCAAGGTTGATCTAACCAATGAAACACAACAATCCTTGACAATACATCCTACACCCGACACTCCCATATTTCCATGAGAAACACCATTGAAATCCATCATAAACCAACCCAAAGAAAGAATGACCCATTCTACATTCTCCTTCCTCCTCTTCTTGGATGTAAAAACTATTGACCCATTCACGAGGAAGACATGTTATAATTTTATTAATATTAAATATAAAATTAGTTAAACCATCTAATATATCTTAATATTATACCATTCCTTTTTGCATTAAAATGTAACTATTTATTTCTAACGAATTAAATATCTTTACTACAAATGGTTTTTTTATTTAGAAGGTATATAAGAGAGGTTTAAATTTAGAAGCCACACATGGAATATTTATATTTTTTCAAGATTAAAAATTTATATGAATTTGGAAGCCAATTTTATCACTAAATTAGTCAAAATATAAAAGTTTTTAACAAATTTAAGGCACATTAATATTAAAAAACACTTAAGGCATAATTTTATGTAGTTAAAATAGAAGCTGGGAGAGGAGAGTGTATTATAACTTGTTGGAATAGTATTCAATTTTGTTTAAGCATATTATTTACTATTAAGTTTCCAATATAGAGGCACTTATATCAAAAGAAAAAATTAATCTAAAGTAGTTGTCATGCCTAGCATGCCTTAGGTTTTTTCATTGTGTTGTCACACCACTATCATTTTATTCAACTTTGTAGAATTTTTCTTTATATTTGATTAGCATGTAATTGTTGTCACACCACTATCATTTTATTCAACTTTGTATAATTTTTATTTATCTTTGATTAGCATGTAATAAAATCTAGTTTATAAATCCATTCTTTGGGTGGTTTTTATTTTATATAATGAGCTCCTGATAAGATCTTGCATCATTGGAGGCAACTCACTGTTGAAGAAATGACAATGGTGTTGAAGAAATCATGCAATTTTGTGCTAAGGTGTTCCACAAGATAATGTATCCCCTTCCCATGAAAATCCACCTAATAGTATTCTTGATGTCCTTGATTTTGACAAATCTTATTAATGGCTTGAACCTCGTACCCTTATTGGATATTTTTTTGGTGTCTACCCTCAAAATATATGTTAAAAAGATAGGTAAAAACAAAATGGCATCAAACACATAGGGGTGAAAAACATGACCAGGGATTTCTTCCTTTTTAGGTTTGAAAACCTAAACATTGTGTCACCATTCACAAGCATGACTCTTGTTATGTTATAAGATCTTGCTTATTTTCTCCCATAGACATGAGACTTCATTATTTCTTATAAAGCTAAGATTAAAGTCCAAATTTGAAAAGAGTTTCTTAGCTTTCCTATACCTCTTTGGCCTTTTCTATAAAAAATAATTAAACCCTTAGATAAATTCATTTACTTCAAAATTGACATGTTATGTGCTACTAGACCACAAGGATGCATATGTCTAGATATTTATTTAGTGCAAGACCTCTGTGAGACCATAAACATGTAGAATGAAGGGAAAAACTTCACCCAATAGGTGATGTATATTAACCTTCCCAATATTTATTTCTGGCGTCAATCATCATACCACAAGATTAAGGATTGCCTATTTATGGCCATCATGAATCCACCATCCAAGGCCATGGTCAAGTAAAATAGACCCCAAATAGGAGATAATGATGGATAGTAAGTCATGGGTTGATGGAATGATCATAATAACTTTAATAATAGAGAAACACCACTAACCCTAAGCCAATGATGGCCACCATTATTGTAAACATGCCACTTTTCATCCAAATCCAAGCTCCACATGCCCCTACATCTCCTCAAGAAATACCTAAATTGATAATGGAAAGTACTCTCCAAGTAGCCAACATGATCTTCAAAATATTGGAGTCTTTGGCTACTAGTTTCTTATTTTTTAGTCACAAGATTCTTGGACTCTGATAATTCTTATCTTAGCTCCAAACCCTAGGGAAATTCTTCTTTCTCCTTGCTAACATGTAATGTGATTTTATAGATCCCTTCCCCTAACATAAATGAGGAGGATTTATTTTAGATTGAGAGGTGGCATGTGTTTCATATGAACTTTATTTTTAAAGGTTAGTAACAAACTTTCTAAATAACTACTTTGTAGTGCTTGAAGGCCAAGATCAAAATATTATGCACCTCAATAGTTTTTAATGAATTTTTATTCATAGAATGAATGTATTTTAACTGGCCCAACCTAAAAATATATGGTAAGGTCTATTTTTCATAATTTTAAAGATTTGCATATTCTTTGTTTATAAGACCTGAAAATTATCAGTTTCTCCCTCTAAATGGTAGCCAAAACTATTTGACCTAAAGCTACTAGTCACATATCAGCCATGACATAGGACATGGCAGAGTAATCACTATGAAAGCACCAATTTTTTATTTATTTATAATAGACCAGGAAGTGAATCCATCTGACCATGCACTTTGGATAATCTTTGATTTTGACAAATATTTCCTTGGGTTAGTTAATCTCTACACCTCCAACAACATCATGGAATGAATGACGCTTGATGGTGGTTATAAATGCAACTAAAAAATACCAAGTGGATAGTCTATGGAGATTTAAACATAGTGGAATATACATAGGATAAATAAGGAGTTTTACCCATAAGATGGTATGCTAGAGAATGAGATGTCTAGTTTTATAGGTGCAAAAAAGTTAGTGATTTTTTACCCTAATCATCATCACAAAACCTCTCCTCCCACCCCTTTGTTCACCTATTATAATTTGTGGCAAGGAATTGATAAAGTGCATAAAATGTTTCCCATTACTTTAATAGGCTAGTTAATGTGCTTACATATGTTCTTTTGTCATACCACCATCCCATCAAATTTTGAATAGAATGGTCTACTTTGCTAGTCAAAATTTTCACAACCAGTTATATCTTAACACCTTGTATCTATAGTATGAAAGAATTTTCACACATATTATAAGTGTCTAGATTTTAGTTCCTCAACCTAATGGTGTCTCCATTTGGATCGACTGGTAGGAAGTAACTAATTTTTTCACCACCACTTTCCTAAGAATGTTTGATAAGTCATTATTTATGTTCAAGAAAAGGGCCAAATTTGCCTACATAGTAGAACTTGACATAGTTTCACAATATTTATAAATATCCCCTCTGAATGAGACTAAAAAATAAAATAGTTGATTGAAGGAAACAAATTATCTATATGAGACTCATCAAGCTCGTGATGCTCAAATCTTAGCTCGAATCAACTGGCTGAAGATTAGAGATAGATTTTCTAACAAATTTTTTATAAGCTAAGAGATCAACTATTTGTTGTGCAAATTAAGTCCATCAAGGAAGTTGGATAATGTCTCACTTGTCTTTTATACATATTTCAAACCTTTTTTCAACATTATAAAAAATTATTTCAAGCTCAATCCCCCTTAGAAGATAAGAACTCCACTTTAAGAAAATGCATTGGTGTGGTTCCTCATAAACTCACTTTAGTCCAACTAATGGCATGTGATAGTCCCATTTCTATTGAAGAGATTCATAATTCAATGATTGGTATGACTCGTGACAAATCCTTGTGCATTTATGGCTTTTTTTGTGAGTTCTACCAAACCCCATGGTACTGTGTTGGACTTGATTTGCATAAGGTCTACCTTGAAGTTATGGCCAATACAAATTGGGGGCCTAGAACTCTTTTGAATGAAGTTATGGCTCATCAACAAAGGCAATATGAATTTTATCCTTAAGGCTAGTGATCATGAGCTCATACAAATTAAGGGCCTATAACTCTTTTGAATGTTTCCTATAAAATTATTTACAAGGCTCTGGCCTTTATATTTAGGTGCCTCATCTCCTTAGTTGTTAGGCTTGAGCAAAATGAGAAAAATAGATTCATTTAGTGTAAATATATTCTTGATCAAATAATTTTAGTTTGAGAGGGTATGGAGTGGGCTCACACCTTCAAGAAAAAATATTTATTTGATAAAATTTATTTTATAAAGGCCTATGACAATATTGAATGAACATTTATTCTTGTTACATTGCAAGCCCTTAGTTTTGGTCTGAGATTTGTTCATAGTGTCCAAAATCTCTTTCAATATGTTTATGCATGTCTCACCATTAATGATCATCAATCTAAAAAATTTGGTATATTATGATCTATCAAGCAATGATGTCCTTTAACTCCTTCTCTTTATGTCTTAGTTGTGTAAGGGTTTAGTTAATTGTGCTTCTAGAGGGTTGGTTAAGGGAATTTCTCTCCCCCTCATCTCAAGACCATATCCTTAATCTCCTACTCCTTCTGTATGGTTCTATAAGAAGAAATGGTGGTCCATAACAACATGGAATGTCTCTAGATCTTCTATTTGACCTATGTATCTAGCATTCAGTAGGCCAAGACTTAGTACTACATGAAACCTTATGACCCAAAATCCCAATTGGCTTAATTATTACTAGTGAAAATGGATTTCTCATAGGGAATTGTTTAATATTTCAGTCATTCCTTTTGTTTTTCAAGGTTCCTAGGTTAAATTATGGAGCTTTGTTATCCTCAAAGTGGATAAAAAAGTCTCATATTGGATAACCAAACCTCTTTCCCTTGAAATTAATTTTTTGATTTGTTCTAAATTTATTTCAAATACTTGTGTTTACTACTCTTCTTATTGGGATCCTTTTAAACCTACCTATAATAAGCTTTAAATTTTGTTGAGATATTTACTTTGGGCCAATTTGAAAGGAAAAAAGGCTTTCATATATTAGAATTGGACATATGTTGCATGCCTAGAGAAGCTAGAGGTATAGGGATTATTGATATTGCCAAACAAAGAATCTTCTTTTTTGCTAAATGGATCCTTAGGGCCATTGAAATGAAATAAGCTTGGAGAGTTATTCTCATGCACTAAATTTACTTTTGAAATACTTTATGGATGAGGAGCTTGGTAGAACCTGGATTTTTAAACCTCGATCATTATATCTTTTCCTATCAAAATTATACTTACATTTGTAGGTAAAAGTATTTGGAAGGCCTATGCTTATATTAAGTCATGGTTGGTTTGGAAGGGGGATGGATTTAGATCAGGCCTTTCTATTAATTCCCACTCCTTATGTTGGTCCCCTGTTATTATTGTTAATGGAAAAACCTTGGTAAAAGTTGCTAGAATCAAATCCCTTTAGTTCTTCCATAAAATCATTTATAGTACTAGATATATATTTGATAAACAAATTAGATCTTGTACAAATTGATAATTTTAATAAATATATTTAATCTTAAAAAATAAGATTTTGAACCCATTTTTGAGATTCAAATCATGGTGAGAGACTATGCCCTATAGAAAATTAGAATTAGAGTCTCCTCTAAGTGGTGGAAATATTAGAACTAAAGTGTGTCTACTCCCTTTCTTTGGTACAAACCTCCAACTAGTTATCGATGGTTAAATCACAAAAATGTGCCTCGAAATATGCTTAATAAATAATGGAATCTTAATATCTCTTCCTTTATTTGGAGTAAGAGATTCCAAATTGTTTGATTTAAAGTTGTAGAACCTAAAAAGGCTCTTTTTTCATAGTGAATTCTATACCAAGGAATTTGAGTGGATGGCACATTACTTCATATGGGATATCATCTCCCAAATGCATTGCTTGTGGATAAACTAAGTATCTCAAACACAATTTTTTTAATCTGTTAGAGCTCAATAAGCATGGTACTGGATACGCTCCTCTTTCATCCCCTTAGACTAGAACCCTTTTTTTGGCACATAGTTTTATTAGGGATTATGCTATGATCCATGCAAGATTTAAATGAATTTGGTATATTTTTGCATTGAGATTCTCTTTCACCTTTAGAAAGATATAAATTTTCCTATATTTAATAAATAGAATATAGATAGATATTTGTCTAATGTTAAAAAATTTACAATGCTTGAAAATGTCATGCTACAAATCCATGTGCAAGTAAATAAAGTGGCGCTTGAATTGGAGCACCCTGACACTCTCATTAGCCACTAGGGTAATTTCCCTTATACTATTAGTAGGGTGCCTTTAGATTTTCCTTACCAACACCCTACCAAAAGGGATCAAGAGTATAGGGATAGAGGTATGGGTTGACATAGGTCACACAATCGATCTGTATTCTCCACACCTCTTTACCACAAGTTCTCACCATTAGGGGGGCATAGAGGGTGGGATTTGCCATAGGCTAGTTATGGGCCTTATAGTTTTGTTCTTTATAGCTTGGATGGGACAAGAAAAATGCCTGGATTATCAATGGTTATTTTACCCCAACATTAGTAGATAGAGGAATATGCTTAATAAAATTCAAAACAAGATGGATATGGATTTATATCTAATGTTATGCACTCCCATAGGGGCAGTTGGGTACAAGATTTAATTGATAACCTCAATACATTAGTTTATTATAATATATGTGATCCATTGAATAGTTCAAGAGAACAACACAATCAAGGAATATAATCTTAACATAAATAACTAAACAATAACCATAAGATTAATAAAGCTTTACAGAATATCTACGAAGATAGGTGAAAGTTAATAAACAAAAAATGAGCTTAATATAACACATAGTGTTATATTTATTTTATAAAACTAATCTAACACCCTCCCTTAATGACTAAACAAAATTTTTTAGCCATTATTACCAGAAAATTATTAAGACCTTAAATGAACTTAACCAAAGTGTAGTTCCACTACCAGTGTAACAATGTATCCAAATGTTCCTATTATTACCTATCCATCTTACCAGAGTCTATAGGTAATGAGATGATGTAGCTACCAAGTAGAGTAGGAAATGGTGTTGAATACTAGGATCATTAGATTCTATTATTATTTGAATTATTTTCATGTCTTGAATGTGTCATATTTTACCTATTTATTTATTATAGTGACTATTTCTAGCAAAAACATAGAATATACATCAAGACTAAATGACATAGCATTTCCCCCAAGGGATATTTCTACATCGATATGTTGACAACTCAATACCTATTACTGTCCACTATTAAATAATTTTGGGACATCTAATTTTCATAATACTCTTGTGTTATCTATGTATGATCCTTCTTCTTTCACCAACCTTCATGAAATACTTCCATTTAGGTTTGACTCTAGTCTTTGAAATTGTGTTTGGTCTCCATACCTACAAAATAGCAATAAGAGAAAAAAATACTTGCTCTTCACTTTGCACCTTCTATTTTCCTGACCTTGTAAAATGAATTGCCCTTCTATAGAATAAGGCAATTTATCTTTCCATACATCTTTCATCATGGTGTGGTATCAGTTTAGTCTCATGTGTTGAATTTCTTGATCTAATTGTGAGGGGTGAGAAATACTCTCTTCACCACTAGAGTCCTACCTATAACTTGACTCTTTTTGTTTTTATCTTTGAACCCTATTATAATTTTAGTACTAGAACTTGTTCTATAGACATCATCAATAGTTAGAAATATGATACTATTATTATATTGAACATTATCAAAAAATAATGATACTTTCTCATCTACAACATCTTTACTCACCAAAATCTTGAATGTAGAGACATCTAGTAATATGTAACCATTTATTTGGTCAAAATAGTTAATAAACATATACATTTTGCCCAATATAGAAGTAGTTGACCTAAAAACATGAAAGTTACTTATGTTAGGTGTTTTACCAGACCATGCTCCTTTCATTGTTACATTCTACAAGGCTTATGTGGGACCTTGGTTGAGAGTATACACAATTATATTCATAACTTCTAACCAATACTTATGGTTATCCACAATACATTGTGCCATCTACATGATTTTCCTATTCTGCATTGCCATGAATTCATTATGTTGTGTATAATATTGCATGTGTATACATTCTTTCTTATAGAAATTCTTGAATTGACTAGAGATAAGCTCATCCCCATTAACCGATTTAAGAGATTTTACATGTGTATGGCCCTATTTCTCTACCATAGTTTTCCAAGAAATAAATTTAAAGAAACATTATGAATTTCTATGTAGAAAATAAATGCACATTTTCTTATAAAAATCATTTATATTCTACAAGTAATACAAAGCTCCAAATATTGAAGGCGTCTATATTAGACCATGCAAACCCACATGTACCCAATCCAATGATCTTTTGGTTTGCCATTTGTTCCCATTGTTAAATAAATGTATAAAATTGGTATCCATATTATATCTTAAACATATATTTTAACTCTTCTAAATATATGAAATTCCATTCACCATGTTAGTCTTACTTAATGTATGAAAATACTAGTAATCAAAGTGACCATGCCTCTTACGCTAGAGTTCAATAGTGCTTTCAATTTTTATTTGTGATTGTTTCCTTTTTTTTTTTTTATATATATCTAAAAGTTTATAAAATCCCTTGTTACCAATAAAACAACAATGACTTTCTTCTCATGAAGATTACTAACTATGCATTTGTTTATTTTAAACTCCACACAAAGCTTTGTATTTGTAATTATTTCACTTATGAAAAGAATATTATTGTTCATATCAGGTACAAATCCAACACTTTTGAAAGTGTAAGTAATATAATTTTTCAATGCAGTACAAACATCACCATATCCTTTAACATAGTGATTCCAACCATCCCCTAAGGAAATTGATTCATTGCAATTATCACAATCAACAAAATTCACATCTAGTGTCAGTGCCATGTATAGTGTCTTGATGCAGTTGAGTTGAAATACCATGTTCTTGACTCTACCAATAGGTTCTATATCACCATAAATGTAAAATTACTTAATGAACCTTACTCATCTTCTTCAGTAACATTTGTATATTGTGACTTATTTCTATTATTTTCCAAATCATATTGTTTCTTAAGATAGTATTTCTTGAAATTCCATGGTTCCTTACAATAGTGGAATTTCCATTGTGACTTTTTATGACCACTTTTAATGGTCTCATCACTGGATGAACCATTACCAATGTATTATCTTCATATGCCCATGAACTTTTGTGCATTAAATTCACACTTTGTGGATTTTTATTATAATGTACCTAAAGGGATGATATTATGATGTGGGTTGATGGGTGGAGAAGTCAACATGTGGCACACATCCTCGTAGTCATATGGGTAACTTGTGGTCTTTATTATATTGGGAAATGAGTGGGCCTACATTGTGATTAGTGATATACCGATCCTTATGACTAACTTGTGTTAGTTGTTAGATTAGGTAATGAGTGGGTTTATGTTGTGATTAGTGATCTACCCATCTATTATTATAAGAAGTTCTACATAAAGAAGGAATATCATTGTGTAAGACAATCAAGGATAAATATTATAACTAAAGTGTGTGCTCTAGTAAGGAGGTTTGTCCCTCGAAGAGCCCTATGTTAGAGGAGTGATTCCTTTCCCATAAGGAATATTGTGTGGTGTTTCCCTACCTCAAGGGTTTATTTTTGAATATATGCCATATTTGGGCATCTTGGCCCACCAAATATATTTTGTGTTGATATTTTGCATATTATATAGATGGTTTAAATTATTATATGTGAGGTTATTAATATATGGTATCAGATTTATTTCTTGGGTAAGTGGATAATTTTTTGGAGATATTATAGAAATTATTATTTTCATAAAATCATGACTACCTTGTAGAAGGTCGATCTCCTCATATAGGTGAATAATTCAAATTGTTTTTAGTGGTTAGAAAGAGGACTTCGAGAGGTTTTTGAAAATTGGTCACACTAAGGATTTTGAATAGTATCAAGGAAGATACTCTGATATGAATTTGACCCTATGAACCTTATTTTTGTTTAAAAAAATTATGTGTCATTTCTGAAAATAAATCATAACTTTTATTTCGGGTGAAAAAATCAGGGTTTTCTTTTATCGATAAAAAAGGGTTAAGGGGTCCCTTACCCTTTTTATATTAATATATAAAATTCTTACAAAAAGATCATCAAATGGATCATAATATATTGTTTTCATACCAAGGATCCCATAGGTAAAAAACCTACAAAAGGCATAAACAGAATAGAAAAAAGTCTAGATGAAACAAAAGAAAAAGATTGTCCACCCATATCTTTCGCAACTACAAATACATGAGCTTATACATACTCATATTTAAAAAATAGAAATTAAAGTAAGAGAAACCTAAGCAGGTTATATCTTCCCAATGAAATTGCATTACTTTTCTCATCTAAAATCCAAATCCAACCAGTAGTAGAAAGTGTAAGAAGAAAGACCATATAGACAATAAAAGTCCATAAATGTATCCATTAACTTTCAAAACCAATACTAAAGAACACCTCCTCCAAACAAAAATAAAAATAAATATTTATAAATACCAAACAATGTCATCAATTCCAACTCATAAGCCTCCATCTAAATGTTTTTTTAATGTAAATTTTATTCCAATGAAATATACCAACATAATTCCTTTTCACAGACCATCCTAAAATCTAAAGGGGAAATATGTGGTGAGTTCTGAGGAAGAAGAAAACCTCTCTTACATTCCACCTCATTCCATTTTTAGTCTTAGCTTATTCATTTAGAGGATACAAAATCTTCCAAATAGTAATTGAAAACCATGTGAGGCCCTAATTTTTATAATGTTAGTTTTATTGGACCTTTTTACTATCATATGCATGTCATATTATGACATGATCCTTATGTTTTAAACTCACAAGATGTTTTTAATTTAATTATTACTAAGATAGTGGATCTTATGTTTTAGATGATATTATATTTGTATTTGATTACTATTCAGTTACTAGTTGTGGATGATTTCTTTTGATTATGGATATGCATATTACATTATTGAATTAGTCAAGCTAATACTACCTTATTACATGATCTGGGATTATGAGTATATAATTTTAGCATGTAGTAATTACCTCATGTATATTGAAATTTTGTGATTTAAATGTTTTGTGTTTTCAATTATGTATTATTATAAATCATCTGATATGTTTACATTCAATAGCTTTGGCGACCTAGGGTAGTGCATTTTGATGTGTGAAATTATGTGTAGAAGAAAAGGCAGGTTGAGTAAGGGAATTGGGACTATGATAAGCATAATAACACCATTATTTTTTAGTGGAGTAGAGCCTCTTGATCCGTTATATTAAAATTTAACCCTTATGTCATCATCAAATCTAGTTTTGAATTTGAACCTCTTTGGCCCTCCTAGCACTATTCACACCCCTTGACATTATTCTTGCCCTCTTTAACCATACCTTAAATATTTTTTTAAATATCTACAAGGTCATAAGGTTGAAAATGGAGCCAAATCTTTTTCACCACTTGAATAACTTGAATGGAATTTAAAATCCAACTTTTGAAGGTGATAAAGTGATTATGTGATATATTGTGTTGAATTTAGAGTCCCTTGACCAATAGGAATGTATGGGAATATTTATAAGAGGCAAAGAATAATTTTAAGAATACCCATGTGCCATTTATGGCATGGGGAAGTGATATCATTAATAATTATGTGCAAGTCTTCTTGCTCACATGGTTGTGTAGGGAGAGTTAATGATAGAGAAAACATTTTCGAGAAGGCCAAAGGAATGACAAGGGACAAGTGTCACCTTCCCAATTTCCATTAGTTTTGAGTGTTTTGGCTATAATATCATGGAAAACCTTCATTAGAGGAAAATTTTAGCTCATTTTGAAATTTAGAGTGGAATATAACTTGAGAAAGGAGAGAAGGAACTTAAATAAGGAGGATGAAAACTAGTTTCCAACACTGGTAAGAGGTTTCATTATGTAGATCCAAGAGGTGGAACCAAGGTAGGCATCCTTACCACATATTTTATTTAAAATTATTGGTTTTAAATAATCATCCTTCTCACTTCTCTTGTTTTGATTTTTCAAGAGGTGTAAGGCCACTTGGCTTACTGTCTTTCTTTTTTGGTTTCCATGGATTGTGCCTATGGCCACCATGTGTATTTTACTGTCCATTTTTTGGCTATTTATACATCCCTTTTTTATATTTAAAATCGTAAATTTATGCTACCCAAATGGGCTTAAATTATTTTCATAGTTTGTGTATCCATAAGTAGGGTTTGGGTAAAGGAATAAAGTTCAAAGTCCTCCTACAAATCTCCTAAGCATGGGGTTTAGGTAAAAGGAAACTATTATGTTTCCAAATTCCTCCCATGGCAAGGGAGAAGGGTTTTGGCAAAGGAAAGAATCCAAAGTCCTCATTATCACACTCATATAGTGTGGAGAGTATAAATTATCATCCACAATAGGCAAGCGAGGAGTCTTGATACGTTTGGTTTATTTTGGATTCCATGTTTGTTTATACCTCTTATATTGAAATTTAATTATTGATATATGGTGTATTATGTTTTGGATAAACTTGGAAGCCTTTTGATACGAGGGAGTGTAGTTGAGACACCTAATTAGTCATATTCGAGTGTGTTACATTGCTATTACCCACCTACTTATGTACCTATATCATTTATCTTGAACCTTTGGTGTCACCTATGTTCAAAGATGGAAGTCTTATGCTCAGGGGTGTCTATGGAAACCGCTTGATAATGGAAATAGGATAGGAGGCAAGCCCCTCCTTGGCTTGGCCTCACAGCTACACTTGGAGCTTACATGGAGTCTTCTACTATATTTTGTGGCCTCATTATATAAATGAAGAGAAAATAGTTTTGGTTGGATTATATGCCATCTATTGTAATATTATACTATTATTCATGTGAACATAAAGAAAGAAATAAGATGTAATGAGTAAGAGCTCTTGTGGTTTAGTTGTTATTAAGTGATAGTTGAATGAAGAAAGAAATTGAATGAAATGATTATTTTTATGGTTGAAAATAAATTTTAAATATTACATGGATAATTTAATTCTCTTTATTTTAAAATTTATAAGAAATTAAATGAAGAGCTTGTTTCATATTTTCATAATAAACTAGTTTTGTTAAGCCCAAGAAGGAATAAAAGCACTTAGGAAATTTTTATGTAATTTAAAGTGACTTATTTTCTTCAAATTTTAATTTTATAATAAAATATGCTTGATCAAGATCCTAATGAAATTTATGGTTTATTTTTAGGATACATGGTTAATTTTCTATGAATTTTCAAAGAAAGATTTCTAAGAATGCCTAGATCCCTTTGTAAATTGTCCAATATTTGTGAAATTCTTGTGCACAAAAAATGAGATAAAATTGGGCCTAAAATAATTTAATAATAAATTAGATGAAATTTTGGACTCAATGCATTTTTTCATAATTTTTGGGTACACAGTTTACCCACTATGAATTTTTGAAATCATATAATATGTAGGGTAATTTTTGCTACATGAGCCCTTTAGAAGGGCATTGTACCTTTGTGTAGGGCAGTCATGAATCTGGGCCACATGATGATGCTAGGATCCCTATAGGTTGAAGGACTTGTCGATGGTTTAGCTAGTGGTAACCACCACAATGTGAGGCTTAGCCTTGTGGTTGAGAAGACTTGTGGCTTAAAAGCCACGCATCCATCTCTACATTGCCATCTCTATGAGTGTAGTGATTAAAAACTAACTGCCAAAATTTTGACATTAAAATTATTTTTTTAATTAAATTTAATGTTTTTATAACCATATTATGCCAAAGTTATGTAACTGTAATCAATATTAAGTTGATTATGGAGACTAGGAGTCCCGAAGGTGGGGGAACCCAAGATGGACCCCCCCTATTTTTTTTGCATGATAGAATTTTTAGGATATGGAATGACATATTTTTCAAGATATATCAATTTTGTCCTAAAGAGGTCATTTTAAACCTCTTTGACATTTTTGGGCTCCTGTAAGCCATATAACAGGTCGACCCAAAAGGGAATCCATATTAACTTCATATCCTCTACAGCTTGAAGCTAAAATTTAAGCCTAAACCTAAATATAGAAAGTGGTTTCTTCATTAACATTACAAGTGAACATTAATGGTTGTGGTGAAACTTGAAGCTCCCACAGGCCTTTTTGAAAATTTTTGGAGTCTAAGACCTCCTAGAATCTTTTTGAGAATATGGATACCTACAAAACAAATCCAAGTATTCATCTATTAAAACATATTTAAAAAATTAAATAAAGTGGAAAAGGACCAAAATATTGGATACTCCATTAATGGAAATCACCCAAAGCTAAGCAATGAGAAAAGGGATGACTATGGACAAGTCATCCTCTAAAACCTCCTTCCATTTTTCCAAAATATGAGTTTGAAGCCTTTATCAACCTCTATAAGGATTTTAGGGTTTTGTCACCTTTGATCGAATCTAACGATCGAGGTTGAATCAATCTAACAATTGAGATGGAGTGATCCATCCTAAAGGAGCTAAGCAAGGATATATTTGACCCATTTTTAGGTCATATGAGTATACATATGCATTATTAAGAACTTTTATATAAATATAAGTCAACTAAAAAGTAGATTCAATTTTGACTTCAGCTGTGAATTAAGCCCTTTGTTTGGTCAAAATCATTCAAGGTCCTCCTTGAACGTCATTGATTATTTGGGAGAATCATTTGAGCTAGTGTTTGTTTGATCCCATATTTTTTTAGTTGAGCATCCATTGTAGATCTTGGGGTTGTGGGCACTATTTTGTTTGCTTAAATATTTATAAGCTTATTTGAGAATATGTAGGCTAATTAAAGCAAGTGCAACTAACATGGGTATGTAGCAATCGTGTGACCACTTGTGTATTTCTATCCATGTCATTTAGGCATGTGAGTTTGTTTGGATGTATTTCACATATCTTTATGTGAATATGGTTAACCAGTGGGAAATGTAGTTTTGTATAATGTGAATTATACATTCTCAAAATAAAGAAATAAAATTTTGGTTTATTTTTGTATGGTTTTGGTCATGTGAAATTTTAGGCATGAAAAACTAGAGTGGAGGATAGTAGAATTTGAGGCTAATCTAATCCTCAAGATATTGGATAAAATTATGATAATAAAATATCATTTTTGATAGGGCATTTAAAATATTAATAGGAGAATGGGGATCCTTCATTTTTTAATATAGCTTTTAAAATTGTCCATCTATCTTAGCAACAATCAAAGGCCTTTTTGATAAAGATGGACTGAAATCCATAAATGACTACAAAACCTCCATTTTAAAAAATCTCATAGAATCATGGATCATAGCCTTTTTAACCCCTTTTATAATTTCCAATGGCCTTGGATGTTCTCCTCTTATCCACATAGGATAATGAGACTCTAGATCCTCATAACATTTCCTTTCAAACTCACATTTGTTTTCATTACAAATGTGTTTTACATAAAATTGGATTAATATAACACTAACCCTTTAATTAGATAGAAATAATAGAATGTTATTTGGCTATGAATTAGTAGAAACGAGCACAACATATGATTTGACAACTATGTTTTCAACAAGTAAGTTCAACAAGTACAATGATAATTGAAAGAGGATAAAGAGAGACACCTTATCTATTGCACTTCATTGATCTATGCAAGTTGATTGGTTGATTGAAAGATGTGTGTATTGACTGTAGTTTGTTTATTTCTATATTTGGTGATTATTTTTGGTCTGGCATAATATCATTAAAAGAGGGACAATAATGGTAGTCAATCTTGACCCCTATGGTTCAATTATATCCTTACAACAAACTAGTTTTTGGTAATGGATATGTGATTTTTGTCTTCGTACAAGATCAACAAAAGCATGACATGAATGGAAAATAATCATCACCCTTGGGTCGATGTGGCTTGTGATAGTGAGACTCTGAAACTTTCTTGAATATTGTGATTGATTTCGTAATGTCCTTTTCCACCTTTGTAAAAACTTTTGTATATGCACAAGACCTAAAATATCAAACCCTAAATTCTTGCACAAACATTTGTAATATTAAATAAGGGGAATTAAGTAAAATGGATTAAGTTGGATTAACCTTGGTCAATCCTCATTGATATACCAAGCACTACACTACATTTCCAATGCTCCAAAGAATGATCAAACTCAAATGTAGTTCTCCCACTTGTGTGTGTGTGAAATAGTGATATGCAGATCTAGATGTTATTTCTCCTATTTTACCCTTAGCATAAACATGAAAATTTAATAATACTTAAAATATAGCTATAGGAAAATAGTACAAGCAATGTATAAATTTTTATAGCTCTTAAAATTTGAGAAATGCTTCTTCAAATGCCTTCTTACAACTTTGTACATATAGGAATCTCTTAGAATTTAAAAACTTATTGGTACACATAATAGACCCAAAAGACCTTAAAGGGGACTCAAAATCAATGGTTAGAAAAAGGAAATGTGTCAAAATATAAATTAAAAGATCAAAGGACAAGATCATTGGGAAAGGGGCATGATATAGGATGAGATATAGGATTTTTCTTATATCTTGTCCCAATCTCAAAATAACCTCAAAACAACAAAAAGGTTTAGATATCTATATTTTTAAATGTGTTTTAAGAAGTGTGGGTGGGAAAAGAGGGTCACAAAGTCAATGAAAATCACAAATTAAAAATGGGAGACTTAAAGGACACGTGATATTAAGTGTTTAATTCTTAGTTAAGATGCCTATAATTAAAGTGGATAAAATACATTATAAATCAAGTGTTGTTCCCAACTGGGTGTCTATATTTACCCCCCATTGTCTACATTTTTACCCCCTCTTCCACCTCCCCCCTTAAGATAACATTTTAGTGAAACTAAAAATATAAGATGAAAGGGGAAAAATAAATACAAACTTGTGCAAATGATTATTGTGTAGATTATGATCCAAATTGATCCTACAAAATGAGATGTATGTAATTAGATGTGATTATTTTTGAAGTTAATCAAGAGATATAACCATAAATGAAATATTGAAATCATTATTCAAGGAATAACTACACTCTTATGCATGCAATGAAGAAATAGGAATGCCAAGGGTCAAGAGTTAACTCGATCATTGTGGATAAGAAGTGGGGACTTGTAACATATATTCATTTCTTGGTTAGGGAAATGGATAAGCTTTCAAGTGGTCAATTTGATAAATAGAACCATTGATAGAGGTAAATACCCCAATGTGTCTACTCTAATAACTATGTTTTTTGGAGAAATTTTATTTTCTATTGATACTAGAGAATTGAAGGTGATTAAGCCCCAATTTTAATTGTACATATATATAATAAATAACAGCCATTAAGGGACACATATACCTCAATTTATACTATTGGTCTTTGTAACTCCAAGATAGGAAACATGTTGGAATCAATAAAGGATTTGTAGGCTATAATTCTAGAGGGCACATAATCTCCAAGTTATGCATTATGAACCTTAACAGATTCAACCACTATAGATGATTTAATATTCAATTGTCACTTTTTCTCTAGTTTATGTATGCATGATTAAAAGAGAATGGATTATATCCCTACCCATACCATATCTATAGATAGAAAATAATAAATAATGTTGAAATTATGGATTAAATTTATATCATGTCCCTTATATTTGAAAAGATAGTATAGTGTGCATGAATTTGTATCATGCCCCCATTAATATATGTAAAATATATAATTGTATATAAATGTAGATTTATAAAATATATTTGAAACATGTGCATGAATCTGTATTATATACCTAAAATTGTATGAATTTGTACTTTTATCTTGTAATGTGATTGCATATGTATAGCATATGCCCTCATAATTTATACCATTGATTGACTTTTTGAACCTTTTTGCATTATTTGAAACTATAATGTGTAGTATTTTAGATTATGTAATATGTGATTTATAGTTTGAATCTATGTGCATGACATATGCCCACAAACACTATATCAATATATGAACCTTTGATGTTGTACTGTGACATAATGACTAGTCAAATATCTAAATTATATTGGTTTCATAGAATTTTTGTAGTTTTTCCCTTATGTTTGCCTCCCTTTTGAGGCAAGGGATGAGAGTAAAAAATTGATTAGATCAAAATATCTAGTGAGTTAGATAATTTTTATAATTTATAATGGTTAGAGTATCATGTTATGTAAATCATGTTAGTTGCAAAAGATAATGAATGATAGAATAAAATATAGTCATAGTCAATTACTAAGTAAAATGACTAAAGGTAATGGTGTTTGTATTGTTAAGTATGAAATTTGACCCATTTGTAAATTTCAACATTAGTAACTGAGTAGCAATATGATATGGGATAAGGTGTCATGCATGTCTATGTGCACTCTATGGAACATGATTCTGAGAAACATAACTCAAGATATTGCTTACAAAAATTCATGAGCGATGAATTAAAGTTGTTACACAATAGACTTAGTAAATGATATTCTGCAAAGTCAACTCATATAAAATTAGGGTGAAAAAGGTTTTTGTAATTAATTTTCACTGATGCATCATGATAATTGAGGTCTGAATGTTTGAGATACCTAGAGATGACCTGCATTGCCACTATGATTTATGTGCTTGTAAATGTTATATAGAAAAACTATAAAAGATCTGGTATGTATCATAATTTCTCAATCTTTCCAATATTTTATATGATCTACGATCTTTTTTGGTGAAATTTTGACTTTTTTTTTTTTTTAACTATTTTGGTGCATGTAAACGGGCTTGGAGCTATTCCATTGTTGCATGTATAATCATATGAGCACATTAAAATGGTGCATCTATTTGGAAACCCTCATGAGGATTCAACTCATACATATATCTTTGCATATCAATGGATTCTACCATAGTGGAGGGGGTTAATCACTATGGAGTATAGGATGGATTTAGATAGGTCAACACCTGATATGATTTGATGGTAGTCATATATTGGATATGGGGGATGGATTTAGGATGTATGAGACTTGTGATGCATGCAATTTAATATGTGGATACAAGATCAATTCATTGGTATATATGAGAGATTCCAATATGAGTGAGTGACTCAATAGTTTGGATTGATTCAGGATGTACCTCCAGTGCCTTATCCATGGATGCAAAGTATAAAATAACTATTAGAGAAACTTAGAGGCTAGGGCCCACAAGTGATAACTTAGTTCCTCATCCAATTATATATTGATATCATATTGTTCTATTGGTATAAGGTGATGATGCAAGATGTACAAAACTCATATATAATGGTATATTAATGTCTGATCAGTTACATTATTTCTAATCGTAGTAGATGATCATGACATTGTGCCTCCAACATAGGGTGCAAGGGATGGTGATGTAATAGGTACAGATGATTGGGGTGGAGGTGGATCAGAAGCACCACCTCCACCATAACCTACACCTTAGCTTGTAGTATAACTGATCAATGAAGATGCCCAGGTTATTATAATTGTTACAATTGCTATATCTGAGCATGAGTATTGATATGATTATGTGTATGTGTTAATTGATAATTTATTTAAATATTATTACTAATGTATTCCCATACTATGGTATTATAAGTGATGTGTATTTATCTATGATGGTCGATGTGACCATCTATACTTTATTACATAATGTGCCCTATGATGTAGTGGGTAGCGATTTGGTGGAGAGAGTTGATAAGATTTCCAACAAGTATGCACACTTGTTTGATTCATGTGTGATCATAACTATGGCATATACTATAATTTACACCAAGTGTGATGACTTATAGGTGGATAATGATAGATGACCTACATTATTTTCTAATTCCTATCTATCTAGGGATTTTCTTGGTTGACTTTGTACTTTGTAATAGAATAATACAAGTGTCATGGTTTAGATTGGGATACTTGAGAGCTAAATTAGATGATATAGGTCACGGTCATGATCATGTGGAGTGGCAGGATAAAATGGGGCTTCAAGTTCACTAGCTATGGATCTAGTCCCGAGTGATAGTTCAAATGATGGGGATACCCCCATAATTGATTCATACACACACACACACACACACACACACATGAGATTATTCCCTATATGTTAGTGTTTTACATGAATATGTTATATATGCTTTGAATTTTATCATTTATGAATTTTATTATTTGATTATTTTTAATTTAATATTGTGAAATTAGGAATGTATGATGTAGAATTTCATAATGTTAATGTAGTATTCAATAATTGTTAATATTGTGTATGTGTGATTACAGCTCAAAACTGGGTTCCAAAACTATTTGGAATAAGGAAGTCACTGTAATTTGGTTGGCATATCTATTATTGAATAATTTGAAATGGGTCCACTTCTGACTAATGTACTACCTTGTTGACTTGTAGTTTTGGTTGTTCCATTGTTACTTTATTCATTTTTTGCTTCCATATTTATTTTAGAGAAGATATAAATGTACTTGTAATATATAATTTTGGAGTATTAGTGACTAGACTTATGTTAGTATCACTTCTATCGAGAACTCAATATACCAATGGTTCATGAGTAGGAAATCCTTAGGATAAATTGGTCATGGTATAATTTAAACTAAAAGAATGACTTATTCTAGTGATTTGTTTCTGTATAGGCTGATAGACCATTCATTCCTTGATAGGAATGTCATAGGATGTCTCAGTCTTCCTAAAATAACTACTATAAGAAGTGGGAGAAGAAAATCTTGTTATCTTGTTCTCAAATGTAATAATTTATATATCAAGTTGTGTAAGACTTTGTTGTAAAGTGTAATGATCATTATCATGATGCCCATTAATACCATGATAAATACAAAATGTTTGATCTCTTACCTTCTCAAATATGTAAGGTGGATGATAAAAATTTAGAGGAAGAGTAATCAGTTGCTTATATGATAATATATGTAAGATATCATGTGGTTGATCTATAGGGTAATCAAACTTAAGTGGATATCTCTTCGTAGAAGTATATGCTTTTATTGTAGGAGTTGTATGTTGATTTTTTTCCTTTCTATAAGACCTTTAGTGATTGCTCTTTACTATGAACTGTTGGTTTAGAAGAAAGTATTGGAGATTGCTTATGAACCTATTTTGTCAATTCTTTTCCTTTGTAATAATATTTAACAATACTTTAGCCTTTTATAGAAGATGCATTGATTTCTACATTATTGCTTACTAGCTCGCATGTGCATTTGTGCACGTTCATATATAAACTATTGAAAGAAGTGTGAGGATTGTGTAAAACTTTTTATTTTAATGGAGAAATAAGGCCCTTACTAAATATGAATTGTATTTCCAAATTTGAAGGCTTACATGTCAAAGAGTGTACAACATTCTTGAATCAAATAGTGTAATCCATAATGGACTCATCAGCACCTTGCATTGAGCCTTGTAAATGTTCCAATGTTAATTTAAGATTTCATGCTTATGATAATCTAATAAGAATGTGTCTTTTAGCTTCTTGATAGTAGGTAAAGAACCATTATGAAGACTGTAGAACCAAACATAAGCATCTTGTGTTAAATTTATATGGAAATCCTTTAACAACATGTATCTGTCTTTAGCCCAATGACCAAAATAATGCACATATTGTGTTGAATGCCTAGAAGGGTTTCCATGACCATAAAATAAAGGAAGCATAGGTATGACAAACTCTATTGGATAAGGTTACTAAAATATATTTCATGTAAGAGGTTAATATTTAATGATATTATCTTTAATACTAGCATGGCATGATAATAATTGAAATTTAAGATTCGACACTTGCTTTTGAAGGTCTCTTATAACATTCATCACAAACACAATAAGGCTAGTAGGAAAAATTGTGGTTTAGAAATGTGCATTCAAGGGTTTTAATTTACCATCTATATGAAACATTAGCATAATATAATCATCACGACTATCATTACATTCTTTTCTTGCTAAAATTTGAATTAATGTGGTAATTAATCCTAATTAATATAAATGGAATGGAATAAAATAGAATATTGGAAATGTACTTTTGACAAGCAAAATGAAGGTAAAAGGCTGAATTTGAAGATGTGTAAATTATTGAAAGAAAATTAGTTGTGCAAAAAAATGACAACTTAGCTATTTATGACTAATTTTTTACTATGTTGACTGTTAGACGATTGAAATAGGAAATCAAGAATTGTATTTACAAGTGCCCAAAACTAGGAATTAAGACTGAATAAGGACATGATCAACAAATTGAGGATAATATTGAATCCCAATAATGTCCTACTTGGTTGATCTTGTATTTTGATTAAAAACATGAAATTCAGGCATGGTCACTTGCTACAATTTAAGTTGGGTCTGTATGTACAAATTTGACCTTCAAAGTGTGCATAAGACCTAAAAATAACTTTTGAAATGTTGAAACCCTATTAGGACTAGAAATGATTGAAAACTTGAAAATAGAAAAAGGTGGAGTGTAATTGGGTTGTGTTGACCTTAATCAGCCCCATGATGACTAAATGTTGCCTATGTATTGAATATTCAAAGGATGGAATCAAGCCCATGTAGTTCTCCCACTTAAAGTGTTTTGTGCAATTGTGCTCCTTTGACTATATGAATACATCTAGAACCAAATTCAATAATTGATCATGTTTTGTGTAGGGATAGATAAAGCAAGCTTGTGACTTCACTAAGGACTACTTGAAATGCTTATAATCAGAATTGGGAAGAATATAGAACTTTTTCTCAATGTGCAACAATGTAAATATCCCTCTATATTGGAATTGCTAAGTGAAAGAATAAGTGACTTGAGTGTGCCTTTATAGCAATCCAAGAGGGGAAACCACATACTGGGAAGCCTAAAAAAATGAATACAACGTAATGGAGGGTCTATTTAAAAAATAATAATTGATATAGGGTAAAATATAGAAATGTCCCATAAGGACAAGGGTGCCTCCCACTAATGTCCCTATTGGAAGTTTTTGTCTCTTAGGGAAACGTGTGGAATTTTGGATTTGGGTTTGTCTATATATATGATTAAGGGTATTTTTCACAATCAAAACACTTTTTTAGGTGATAGATAATGGTTTGGAATAAAAATAGGTCCTTTTAGTTGTTCAGTATATGGTAAAGTAGGAAAATATGTATTGATTAAGTTCAAAAGTTAATTAAAGTGGAAAAGGGACAAAACTAACATGATCAAGTATTCATGACCAAATTTAGATTACAACATCACTCCCCCACCCCAACCCACCAAGTATAGAAATAAAATTATCATATTAAAGGAAATATATACCTTAGTGTGTAAGACACACTTCATCTTTAACTCGGTACTCAAATCATGCAAGGCATTGTAATCTTTGGCAAACCTTGTAAAACACATGAAGTAGTTACTTTGTTCTTTTAAAAACTAAAATTTGAAAAAAGTTGAATTTGAAAATTGTTTGAATCTTGAAATTTGAAAATTCTCTAATTTAAAATGAGAGCAAGGAAAGAAAACACCTTGTATGTGTAAAACCAATTTTGCTTTTGTGACTTTCTTGGAGATTATACTTCCTTGAAGCATTAGAGAATTTGGTTCCTTTGTCAATCCAATGGAGAATATGAGGGTGATCAAGCCCTAAATTGAATTTTCACTTTGAAAAATAAATAACACCTATTGAGGGATGAAAAAACTTCAATTTAACTCAGTTAGTCTTAATAACCCCAAAACATGAACTGGGTTGAAATCCAAAATGGATTTACAGACATATTACTAGAGGGCACTAAACTTATAAGTTTTACATTATGTGCTTAAATTGAATCAAGCACTACATATGGCTTATAGAATAAATTTAAACTTTGTTTTTAAATTCATGATTAAAAGAGAATGGAGTACACCCATGCTCTTACCATGTCATAAACTTAGCAAATAGTCTTTTGAAATTTTGAAAAATAACATAATGTGCATGAATTGGTATCATGTCCCCATTGATAAATGTAGAATTTGTAATTGTATGTAGATGCCAATTGTAAATTATATTATAAACATGTGTATAAACATGTATCATGCACTCAAAATTATGTGAATTTGTATTTTGATTTTATAATGTGAGTGCATATACCCCCATAATTTATGCCAATGGTTGAATTTTAAATCATTTTACAACTTTTTGAAACTGTATTTTGTACCAAAATTGATTTTTGTTCTTGAAGGGGGCTATCCCATGTATGTAAAGCCCACTAAAATTCCCTATTTTGAGGTGAGGGAATTGATCCTAAAAATTCACTCATCTCAAAATAAAACTTAACTGTAACATGTTTAGTAATATGTAATCATTGAATAATGTAGTTTATGTGAAAAATATGTTAACATAGTAATATTTGCATCATTTGTATTTTATATGTAGTATATAAGGCAAATACTATAGAAACATGTCAATGAAGCTCATAGTAATAGATTATAGAGTGCGTATATTATGTGTTAGTAGTGTGTGATATGGATCACAACACTCATCAACCTTATCAAGCTCAACAAGCACACAAACACAATAATAGAAATGTGAAACCATAAGTTTAAAGGCCACATACAAGGGACATATTCAAATGTTACAAAATAAAAAATTTCACCCACAAGGCCAAGGGACACATGCAAAAGATGTGAATAATGTCATAAACAAGGGATATGTTAAAATTTCACACACAACGAAAAGTCAAAGGTCAAAAATAAATAGACATGTTTAAATGTCACACATACCACACAAGATCTCATAGAGATGTTCAAATAAATTTGAACATAAATTCTAAGGGCCATTTACAATAAATAAATGAGATCTAATATACTATATACAAGTAATATCATAAATAGAACATATAAATAGAAATGTAGTCTAAAACCATGCATATCTAATGTGATCATATCCTAGTAAATAACATGTTCATATACACAATGTAAGAGAGAGATGCTAGCAAGACATTTGTAAATAGTATAAATCTCAATAATATAAGAGTCACGAAATGATAACACCTATACATATTGTCACTTGTGGATAAGATGCCCTAGTTTAGTAAGGCTAATAGGTAGAGCTAAGTTCAACATCTTAGTTCTTATAGATGTTTGTATGTTCTGCATAACACTCATGAAAAGCAGTGAAATGTATGTGTGATAGAAAAATAATATGTTATCTACTAATCATGAGATAAATAACTTGTTGCAAATATGTAAACTATATGTCTAATCATGATCATGTCATGATCTTGGATTTTTAGGATATATATATATATATATATATATATATATATATATATATTTCAAATATGTATCCTTTCTTCTACTTTCAAAACCTTGTTGATCACTAGTTTCTATTTTTTCTATTTAAAAAATTCTAAAAAAAAAAAAAAAAAAATCAAATAGTGCCAAAATACTATATATATAGTATTTTGGCACTATTTGATTTTTTTTTTATTTTTGGAATTTTTTAAATAGAAAAAATAGAAACTAGTGATCAACAAGGTTTTGAAAGTAGAGGAAAGGATAAATATTTGAACAATCCATGACATGTGTCAATGTGAGATATGCACTGAAAGTGATTGTATGGCCACCTATGAACAAGATGCCCACACTGTATATGAATTATAACAATGAAAATCATGTAGGAACATAAATATTAAGTGAAAGATTGATTGTACATCCTCATTTCATTAAATGTACACTTGTCAAGGTATGTAGCATGTATGAATAATAAAGCTAAGGAAAATAAATATTATAAATGGTAAATAATGATTTATATACTAAAACTATGAAAAATATCTAAAAATTAGACGTATTAAGGATTTATGTACTCAAATTATCATTTATGGGTGAAAATTAGCACATGATAGGATTGATCAACTAAGACAATAGTGGCAGTCATTCATGTCCATGACTAATCAATTTGATTCTTGATATAAAATGATGTTTTATTAGTGTAGGTGTGAAAAAAAAGAGATATATGGTAGCTTATGGAAAAACTGATCATTATTTTGAACTATTCAGATATGAAAGGTTAAAAAAAAAATCCAAGAGATCAACAAGTCAAAAAAAAATCTAAGGGCTTATAAGAATTGATCAATTGATCACATGTGCAAGAAAATAGAAGAATGTGATGCAATAGTTAAGAAGCTATTTACAATCAAATTTTTATTTTTTTTAATTATTTGAATGTTTTTGAGTTTGTACTTAAAAATCATCTAGTAAAACATCTTCATCAAAATTGAAGTTCCTAGAGTTGTGTAAATACATAGAATATTCTTCTTCACTATCAATAACTTGGTCATTTTTTTTTGTGTTAGGTAATGGATTTTGATCAGAGCATGGACTAGTCTGGGATATAACTAGGGGTATAGATCCATATGTGATTTATCAACCACCTAAATATCACTTGTATACTAGATATTTCTAGATGTATACCAACTATTACCAATAACAGCTACCACCAGCCTCAAGAATACCCAACAATCATTAAAGGCCTCAAGAATACAACCAAAAACCATAGTCAACCTCATATGCCTTCTTAATATTTGAACTTTGGATGGAGCTTGAAATAACTAAGCCACTTAACCAACTCAACCACATCTCATTGGCAATAGCTTGGTCATTGTTACCATCATGTGGTATGTAAATTTTTCTTCCTTTATGTGAAAAGTAATGCCTTGTTGGTTAGGATCTATTATAGTTCACATTTGTTGTAACCATGATTTTTCCAATATAAATGGTTGTCAATGTGTATGAGGCATAATCAATACCTTTGTATTGATAATTTTGGGTCCATGAATGATTGGGTTTATGATATATTCAAGGGTTTCTTCTAATTTTGCACTATGATGTAAATTGGTAATAGTATATCCAAGTTGTGATAATCCTCTTAGACTAAAAATAGTTTCCTTTTTATTAATATTAATATGATTATGTTGAACATAAGCTTATTTCATATATATTATGATGGTTAACTCTTTTTGTTGAAGATGCTTTCTACCTGTTACAATCGTAACTAAAGCTTTTTTAATCTTTGTATTAAAATATGTTTGTTGATTTTGTATTACTTTGAAAATGTTTTCAAACTTATACTTTTAAATTTTATCTTGTAATGTCTTGTAATTATTTGTATCATGTATTGTGATTTTATGATAAGCAAAAATGATTTAATTTATGTATGAAAAAGACTTGATATTGATCAGTGTCTAGTAGTTGGTAATGTGAGAAGCTTATTATCTAATAGCATTTGAAAATTATTCTAGGTGTATCTTGAAGTGGCTTTATTTGTAATGACGTAAAACCTTTGTATCTGAAATTTCTATATTATTCAATGAATTTGTCATAAATTCCATATGATTTTTACTATTAAAATAACTATTCATATTATCATCTTTAGGCATACCTAAGATTTACTTGCCATTTAAATCTGACTGAGTTATAGTAATATATTTTGAATCATCATGATAAACTCATTGAACAATAAGTGTAAATAAACAATTACATAAATAGTCATCTAGAGGATTGAAGCTTAACCATAGTATTTTTTCATCTATCATAATAATTATGCTAGATTCACCATCACCACTATAATAATAGTCAGAAACGTGACCATCTTGTACCTCTAAATTAACCAATAAAGGGAGATTAAAACAGAGTATTAATGATTCTCATTATTTTGTTGTTATTTTTATATATATTCTTCTTCCACTTGTATCTTTGTTTATTCTTTTTGTAACTTATCTTTCCCAAGTTTTTCTATTTGTAACTTTTGATTTTCTAAATGTTTCTCTTGTAAATATTCTTTATGCAATGTCTCTCGTTCTTCTTGCAATTTTTGAAGTTCCTTATGTAACTTGCATGTGCCATTTTTAATTGCTCAATTTATTTTTGTGCTTGATGTAATTCTTATTGATCCATTTGTTTGTTGTTATAATTTGACTCTCCAATTTAATATGTGAACTTTTGGTCCCAATGAATAATTTGAGGAGGGATAATGGTTGGATCATCTGACTGTGAGAGAGATGCTTGAATTTTACTGAATCAAAAAGGATTGCCATCTGAAACAAATTCATATGAGTATCTTTCATGTATGAATTTGAGAAATCTATGCAATGTAGATGGGATATTTCTCATCATGTGTATCCATGGTCTTCCTAACAATAAATTATAATGCAACTAATTAGGCATAACATGAAATAAAGTAGTCATTTTTTGGGTCCTAATGTTGTATCTAAAGAGATCATTCCTAAAACTTGTCTTGAAGAATCATCAAATCCTTTGATATTTTGATCTATTTTTTGAAGACTGCTAATGTTAATACCTAATTTTATAAAAAATACTATTAGAAATGTTTACTCTCTATCCTACATCAATCAAAACCTGATTGATTCCTTTATTTTGTATTGTTACTTAAATAAAGTGAGAGATTTTGCGTGATTATAGCTTATGTTGGTAATTATTCATTTTAAAAGGTAATAATATTCTCAATATATTTAAATGTGGTCACAATTAAATCAAAAGCAATGGGTTGCATATCATTAGGAATAATATTATCACATAATGCAACATATAAAATATCCTTATAAATGAATGAGATTTTTAACAATTCTAAAATTGAAATTTTTCCACAGGTATTGTTTAGTTGATCTATAATATCATACCCATTAGATTGATGTACCTATCAATTTCAGGAGGAAGAGGGGGTTGAGGAGGAACATGTTGATTTCCTCCATGATGTGGTGGCTTATCTTGTTGGTTATTAACAACATAAACTACATAATCCAATATAATCTAGGATTGAATAATGGGAGTGGGATGGTAATTATTATAACCTTGAGGTCTATGAGGAGGAGAAATGAAAGGAGTCATACATGTCCTTTGTCATCTAGTAATAATAGGTAAGAGCTTTGATTAAATATTGAAGAAATGAGAATTACATGCTACTTGAGATTGTTGATTAATAAGATCTATAGCCTTTTAAATGTGTAACTACTTTTGTTTATATGTCATCCTTGAATGTAAAAAAAGAAACATTAATGGTACTTGCATCTTATCATGTGATTGAATTTTTTATCAAAAAACATGAAGTGAGAAATATGCCTCTAATGTAGCCATATATTTTATGAAAATTCAGAAAAAAAAAATTGAAATGTAAAATCTTAAAAGGAATGATATTATAAATAATAACATGGTATATATGTTGCAAACAATGATAGAAAATAAATGTTAGAAATAAAAAGGGAATTTTTTGTGTATGGATATTACCAAATTCCTATGAATTTCAAAGTCAAAAGAAGGTGCTTTTAGTGTTAGATATCAAATTTGAGGTCAAAATAAAGTGCTTTAAGTGTCAACTATTATATCTAAGGTCAAAATCAAATTATTTTAATTTCAAATTTAGATTCAAAGTCAAAAGAGGATTGGCAACAACCCCACTAGGTTAGACATAGAAATACATGATTGTTTTTTATTAAACACATATACCAGATATAGATTACATCACAAGAATATATAGAGATCATAAGAAAAACATAAGGTGTAATAATAGCAACAAGCATAATACATCACATAATATTGATATCTAATATCATGAAAGTATATGTCAAAATACAAATATAGAAGTTAATCACATTAACTCTGCTACAACTGATACAAGTCAATAGCCATCAATGTCAAAGTACAATAAAAATAAATTACAAATCTTCATGATAATAACCAATGCTAAGTACAATACAATATAATGTACATATAGATTTATGGCTCCCTAGAGCATAGTTAACAAACTCAAGTATCTTTGGCAATCTCAAGTGTCATCTCAATAAGTACTACTATTATGGGGAGGAAGAGCATCATTCAAGTGCTTTTCCACACTAAAAAAAAACCAATTATCCCCCGTATTAATCCTATCAAGAAATGGCCCTCCCTTCATGGATGAGTAGATAGTGACGACACAGGAATCTAAAGAGACAAGCAAGTACCCGTGTGTTATATGATTCTAAACTAAACATGCAGTGTATCATATAATTTGATTCTATTTTAAGATATCACACAAACATGTGACTCACAATCATGAAATGATAATGTCCCACTAAACATACTTTGGCTCAAAGTTTTATGAATAATAAATAATAATGATCTAGATCAATCAAATTCATACATACCACTTGATCAGACTACCTTTATCTATCATTGTGATACCAATAAGCCAGTGAAGTCCATCTCACTCCTTACTCTGTATTAGCAATACATATTGGTCAAATACAATTCAACCACAAGATTCATTTAATTTATATCCTACTTAGCAAATACATCATATAATATGTTATACATAGAAGTAATCAAAGCATATATTTATTCAATCAAATGCATGAATAAATCTTACATTAATTTCTATCACATACTATAAATAATGACTACAATGTATACCATCTAGTAATTACACATTTAACTCTAGATTTTCACTAGCATAATTAGTTTCCACACATGCTACACCCTATGATAACCTATATTATCATAATCTAGTATTCTAAGACATATCAACTAGTTTTCCATAAATATTCTTAATATAGTATCCATAACTACATGGAAACACAAGCTTATATTCAAGCAATTAGGTATAATGAATCAAAACACAGTTCCCTCATAACATAATAATATACTATCATAGTATTTGTTAAACTCTCAAGGCTGTATGCACTCATGCTTTAAGTTATTTTAATTATCACAAGCATTATTCATAGTAAGACCCATCACGCATACATATAGTCAATCACATGTAGATATGAGTCAGATAAAATGATTTTAGTATGTACCATCTAGGTATAACATACATTTATTCTGTAGTAATCTATGATATCTCATACTATCATAGGTTCCCAACTATATAACAACACAAATTATAAACATATGATTTCAAGAATCAAACGATCAATACATAACAATAATCAAGCGAGTACAAACTTATACCACCTGGGTATACCCTAAGTTTAATTTACATATCAACATTTAAAATAATATTATATATAAGCATGCATCATAATGTACCATTGTATATTAATTATAATCAATAATTTACAGAGGAATAGAAACTCATAAAACCCATTATGACATTCACTTAGACATCTCATTCCATTTCCTCAAGACTATTTTAATATGGTTGTAGTTTTGATCTATAAACACCTCAAGACTTATTTCAACCAATATGCAATTCTCAATTCATATGAAACATAAAATACACATTGCCCTATTCGCAGAGCCTTATTAATATACCCTCGTAAAGCTCGAATATTTAAATTTCCTTAATATAATTTATAACTCAAGTACACATAACCAAACTTATGTTTTCAAGAATACTATTATTAATTCATAAATGCATAGCTATTATTAGTGTTACATCCACACTATGTGCTTTGTTATCCACACTATATAGGAAGTGATCCGCAATTAATAAAGCTTTTCATAATATGATGATAGTCCACCAAATTTGTCCAAGTGACAGATGCCAATATGCATATGCATCGAAGTCAAATAATGTTCTAATTACCATAACATGTTAATTACGAGTCAATTTATGTATGATAATTTATATACAAAACATCCAAATACCACATATAGGACATATTTCTAAAAATAAGATAATGATCATAGATATATTAGCTAATTGTTAATGAGGTCAAATAATATAATCCGCTTATCAAATTCCTAAGCTACCTCATATACTATAACAAAACACTACCCAAAGTATCATCAAGTATAGAAATAATTCTCGTAATTACTGTAGCATAATATGTATTAAAATTTGATTAAAATTTAATGGCCACTTTTATTATAAATTTCATTCAAATATCGATGCCATAGGAAAAATAATGATTACTTGGCTAAGTCTTCAAATAGTTATATGACCTTTGTGGTATATAGATATAAGTAATACTTGGGCCTATGATTAGTTATTTAGATATATATCACCACTGAGACTAGATAATCATATAACAGTCTTGATAAACATAAACACAAACATTATTCCTGACAAACAAATGTTATCATGAGTGGGACATTTTAACTCTAGTGAGTTTGATATTCCCCTGAATGTCAAGTATGACAAAAATCTCTTCACACCTGGGATGACCTCGAAGGGCTCGAGCCTCTTTGATTTTAAATTTGATGTAAGTGCATGTGTGATCTCCACCCTTCACTTATTAAATGAATGTACAGTCATCTAAGTTTGCATATATATTTAATTATTTATTGTAAAAAATTAGGACATTACTATTATGAATAAATTGATGCCTAATTACCCAAATGCGTTTTCAATTTTAAGAGGGGTTAGAGCTCCCAAATTTATCAAAAGCATGGCACTTTTTTTTTACCAATTGCTTAGAATGTACCATGTTCTTAAATGTTGGAGTGCTCCTAATTCTATTTCCATGTGTGGTTTATTTCATCTAATTACTCTAATTCCAATGTCCATCTTACCATTTTCAAATCAAAAATAAATAGACAGGTAGATAAAGACTAGATTGGATCAGAAGTAGAAACACTTGACCATTATACAATATATATAACAAAAATAAAGAAGGACAAATATGCCTCACTATAAATGCATACGCTACCTAACTAGTTCAAGCCATGGCCACCCTATAGTGACTTCTAGAGAATCACTGATTAAGGAAAAGAACTTGAATCAGTTCAACATCCATTCTAAATTGGCTAGAAAAATATTTTATTGTGATGCTAGGGTCAAAGGTAGAAATTTATACATAATATTTGACAATAAGTATAATATTAATACTTCCAGATGTTCTTAGTTTTAAATCTATATTTTTAAATTGATGCTTATAATAATAACAACAATCCCAAAATTATAATATCTACCTATTCTAGTTTTCACTTATGCTGATTTCAATATTGTAGAAATATTAACTAACTAGAACAAAAGATAATAAGGTGAATTCATATAAATATCTAACTTAGGTTGACAACCATGCTATTTCAGTGTTCTAAGAGAATATTATTAGGCTGGAAGAAATTCAGCAAAGTGACTTAAATTATGCTAACAGAATGATATCAACGATTTCAAAAGAATACCTTTATACTAATACATAAATATTCTAAGGTATTTATTAGCTTCAATAATGTTTGTGATATATATAGCCACAATAATTTTCATAGAATATTGTAATAATGATGAACATTCTAAGGCGATTCCCATGTAATAGTAATATAGTAATATTGAGCTAGTATAGTGATATTCTCAATGCTAATATCCAATACCACATGTAACTTCAATCCTATACTCAATACTATAGTAGTGGTATACTACACTCAATAATATGGATAGTAGAATGAGTATTGATCTAATACAATAATCTAGAACTAATAATAAGGTGATTCATAGTACAATAATTTTTTAATGTGGAGCTCTGATATTTAACCGAATTCTTAGAGCTAAAAGCATACACAAAAAATATTTCAAAAATTTTTCCATATTGAAAACACCACCTACCTATTGGATTTACTGATCCTCTTGTCTATTCTCCCTATGTTGCATCCTCCTTTCCTCCTCTTGTCTTTTTTTTTTTGAGTGCATAAGATAATAACTTTCTCCAAGTTTTTCTCCCCAACGTAAAAGTAGGTGCAAATCTTCTTTTAAAGATTTTTGTTTTGTTTTGTTTTATTTTGTTTTGCTTTTTATTTTTGTTTTTGTTATTTTACTATATTTAATTCTTTTTATGTTTTTTATTTTTTTATTATTTCCCTTCTTTTACTATGTTTTAATGTATTTTATGTTTTTTTCTTCTTTTTCAATGAAACTTTTATTTTTTTAATATACTTTAAATATGGAATGCTAAACTCTTTAATTTTTATTAAATTAAATTAGCATCCAAATATATAAATTTTAAATGGCAATTCCATTATTTACAAATAACTTGTATTTAAATCTAATTTTGTCAAAATTGTTTCTACCATCACTAATGGCTAAACATGTTAAATATGCAAAGGAATTTACTTCTATAATTTCACCTACACAAGTAAGTCACAAGAAAATAACACTTCAAACAAACACACCATAAGTAATTATTTTCAAATGCATTTCTACCATGACTAACTATTGTGGTGTGTGCAGAATTTATCAATCTCTCTATCGACATTCAACATCTCCATCTACATCATCCTCTCCGATGATGCTCTCCTTTCAACATGTTCGAGGGATGAATTCTCTTGTGTCTACCTCACAACAAATAAATAATTAGATCATATCACATGATAAACATAAAGCAATAATATAATTGAAATAATATATTAATATGATTAAAATATAACCACATACATTCATCCAACTCATAATAAGCAATCATGTATCATTATATAACTAAACAACATTCTACTACCACATAATAGCATAAATCTCAAGCTTAGTTAGAAATATAACTAATATCATGTGTGTCCACTATAATCATCCATAAATAATCAAATAATTTGTTTAGTGAGGAACCAAGATGTAACATCCTTCCCCCCTAAGGCTATTCATCACCGCCAATGACTCTTATTCAAACATGAGTTCTAAATTAAAACATTATTTAACAAAGTGATAACATGGTATACAATGTCAATTTATGAAAATAAATGAAAAATTACTTTTAGAACTCACTAAATTTATTTCAAGTTACTAATTTTCTAACATATTGGTCCTGCAAGAGCCTGCTCAAAGACATTTCCTTTTATGGAAACAAGGTTTGCTAGTATTACTTATTTTGATTGATTCCGTCATGACCACCCCGGGGTCAGAACTAGCAAAAGAAGCCCATATACATTTCTCAGTAAAATTTTATTGACTTTTCAAAACACATAAGATCGTCATACAAGTCAAAATAAATGACCAAAGAGAGTTCCAAAAAATCTTCCAACCCCTCTCCACATCTTACTAACCTAGAGAATATTTTTCTCATTCTAGAGAAAAATGAATAGGAAACATGGCAAGAATAATGTGTATAATTTAATATTATCACTACTCCACATAGCTCATGATAAGTATAACATGTCAGTATTGTCACTAATTCATAGAGCACCTGACAAGTATAACGATGAATAAGAAATGGAAATATTACATTTCAAAAGTATACTAAATCATGGAATAAACGTTCCACTGTATACATGCATATGTCCATATGATTTAACTTGACAAGTTATACATGTCAAATCATGGATTAGACAAGTCCATCTATTAGATCCAACTCAGTAACAACTAAGTCAAAGTGAGGCTAAGTATGATACCATCCTATCACTTAGAACTCATGTTCCAAATTCACCACTCTTCCTTCATGTCTCCCTAGCATAATAATCTCCAAAAAGTGCACAATGTTCAATGAGTCACAATTTTTATGCTAACAGATCATTGAAAGCAAAGTTATATGCTCAATAATTCTAGATGTATCAACATACTATAAAATGAATCATACAATCAATTCATAATTGTATTAAATTACCACTAGCCACACATAACTAATATCATATTTCACAACTTAATTTATTTTGTTATAATCATGGTTAAGAGGAAATAATGTTATAATCAACATAACATACATAGGCCAAGAATCACACTATTCTTTTAACCTTATAAGGGAATAAATGAAATAATATCTCCTTGCTTACTCAACTAGCACACAACAAGTTAAAAGTTTATTTCAAACCCTAGATTGACAAAATGTTCCACACCTCCTATACCCTACTCTCTTCTGGAAAAAGGTATAAAAATAGTTTTTCAAAACAACATGCATTAATCAAAAGATAACAATATCAATCTAATAAATAATGAATATTAACATAGTAATTATAATCAACTTATTTAAAATTTAATATATATATCAAGGTTTGACACCTCTCGTGGTCTAAAATCACAAGTTAAATAAATTAGTGACTCTAAAAAGTCAGAAATGAAAAGTAACCCATGTTGTCAAATTTACTACATACTTATCAAATCTATAAGTATAGTTTCACAAACTATTTTCACAACTAGAAGAAATAGCATGCTATCCATAAAGATATATCAATCCATCCAATTCTACAACTTCTCTATCATCAAGAAGTAGAAGACACTGATCCCATGATCTCAAATCAATCAGGTTAAAATAATCATTAAGAAAAGAAAAATCCTCTTAAGGGCTTAAAATGATATCAAAGAAAAATGAGGGACTGGAAACTCACCTCTATGCCTACTATAAGAGGTGACACTGCTTCCAAATCCACATAAATATAAGGGTGCCAAACCATTAACAAACTCCTAACATGAAGGAAATTCTCAACCAAGATAGCAACACTCTACTGCAAGAAAATTCCCACCACACTAGGTGGTACCAAAACTAAATTAGTCTTAAAAAATTTTCCATTCTTAGGATAAGTAAAAGTAAGGGGAAAAAAAATTAAAGCATAAATATATATTCAAGTGAGAAGCATCCCGTGCTTAAAAACACTATCAACAAAAAACACAAATGGCAAAGGTAATTTGATTACCAAGAAGAATGTAATCACACTCAATGTGTTCGATCTAAGTGATCAACTATGGTAGAAATTATTTGTTCATAACTCATGAACTATGTTATATAATTTTCTACCCAATCCTTGAATATAACAATCACCATTGGGATAATCAATAAACCAATCCCCTAAACAATTTAAAGGGGTGCGAGTGATCTAAAGGGTACACACTCAATGTTTTGCACACATTTTATGAATGTCAACAAACTCCAATCATGGTGTAACATGGTTCTACATTGAGTCACCACAAATCCAAATACCAGTGCAATACTTCATGTCACTAGGTTCACATCGGTGAATAGAAAGACACGAAAATGCTAATGGACTCATTAGGTACTAAAGTTTGAGCCACAACTCTGATAACAAACCTGGTGGGTTAGACATATAAATACATGATTTTTTTCTTTATTAAATACATATACCAGATATAGATTATATCATGAGAATCTAAAAGGATCATAAAAAAACATAGGGTGTGATAATAGCAACAAGTGTAATACATCACATAATATTGATTTCTAATGTCATGAAAATATGTCAAAATACAAATATATAAGTTAATCACATTACCTCTGCTACAACCAATACAAGTCAACAACCATGATTATCAAAATATAATAAAAATCAATTACAACTCTTCATGACAATATTCAATGCTAAGTACAATATAATATAATGTACATATAGATGCATGGATCCCTAGAGCATAGTTGTCGAACTCAAGTATCTTTGGCAATCTCAAGTGTCATCTCAATAAGTAGTGTTTTTATGGGGAGGAAGAGCATCATCCAAGCACTTTTTCACACCAACCATATACCAACAATCCCCTACACTAATCCCATCATAGAATGGCCCTCCCTTCATGAATGAATAGATAGTGACGGTGCAAGAATCCAAAGAGACAAGCAAGTACCCGTGTGTTGTATGATTCTAAACTAAACATGGAGTGTATAATAGAATTCTATTTTATTACAAGATATCGTATAAACATGTGAATCAAACTCATGAAATGATAATGTCTGACTAAACATACTTTGGCCCAAAGTTTTATAAATAATAAATAATAATGATCTAGATCAATCAAATTCATACATGTCACTTGATTAGACTGCCTTCATCTGTCATTGTGATACCAATAAGCCAGTAAATTCCATCTCACTCTTGACTCCATATTAGTAATTTAGATTGGTCAAATACAATTTAACCACAAGATTCATTTAATTTACATCTTACTTAGCAAATACATCATATAATATGATATACATAAGAGTAACTAAAACATACATTTATTCTATCAAATGCATGAATGAATCTTACATTAATTTTTATCTCATACTAGAAATAATGACTATAGTTTATACCATTTGGTTAACTACATATTTAACTATATATATTCACTACCACAATTAGTTTCTACACATACTACACCCTATGATAACCCATATTATCATAGTCTAGTATTCTCAGACATATCAACTAGTTTTCCACAAATATTCCTAATAAGGTAGCCATAACTACATGAAAACATAAGCTTAGATTCAAGTAACTAGGTATAATGAATAAAAACATAGTTCCCTCAGAATGTGATAATGTACTATCATAGCATTCATTAAACTCTCAATGTTGTATGCACTCATGCTTTAAGTTATTCCAATTATCACAAGCATACTATTCATAGTAAGACTCAGCACACATACATATAGACAATAAAATGTAGATATGAGTCTGGAATAAAGATTTTAGTATGTACCATTTAGGTATAACATACATTTATTTTGTATTACTCTATGATATCCCATACTATCATAGATTTCCAACTACATAATAACACAAATTCCAAACATACAATTTCAAGAATCAAACAATCAATACATAATAATAATCAAGCGAGTACAAACTTATACCACCCAGATATACCCTAAGTTTAATTTGCATATCAACATTCAAAGGAATATAATATATAATCATGCATCACAATGTACCATTATATGTTAAGTATAATCAATCATTTATATGAGAACAAAAACTCATAAAACACGTTATGACATTCACTTAGACATCTCATTTCGTTTCCTCGAAGACTGTTTTAATATGGTTGTAGTTTTGGTCCATAGACACCTTAAGACTTATTTCAACCAATAATCAATTCTCAATTCATACGAAACATAAAATACACATAGCCCTATTCTTAGAGCCTTGTAACATACTCGCATAAATCTCTAATATGTAAATTTCCTTAATATAGTTTATAACCCAAGTACACATAACTAAACTTATGTTTCCAAGAATACTACTATTAACTCATAAATGCATAGTTATTATTAGTGTTACATACGCACTATGCAATTTATTATCCACACTAATAGGAAGTGATCTCCAAATCATGAGGCCTTTCATAATATGATGAGAATCCATCAAATTTATCCAAGTGATAGATGTCAACATGCATATGCATCAAATTTAAGTTAAGTAATGGTCTAGTTACCATAACATGTTAATTACAAGTTAATTTATGTATGATAATTTACATATATAACACCTAGATACCACATATAGGACATATTCCCAAAAATAAGACAATGATCATAGATATAACAACTAACTATTAATGAGACTAAATAATATAATCCACTCATCAAATTCCTAATCTACCTCATATACTATAAAAAAATATTACTGAAGTATCATCAAGTATAGAAATAATTCCCATAATTATTGTAGCATAATATGTATTAAAATTTTATGGCCACCTTTGTTAAAAATTCCATTCAAATATCGATGCCACGGGGGAAAAGAATGATTACTTAGCTAAGTCTTCAAATAGTTATATGACCTTCACGGTATATAAATATAAGAAAGACTTTGGCCTATGATTAGTTATATAAATATATATCACCACCGAGACTAGATAATCATATAACATTCTTGATAAACATAAACATTATTCCTGACAAATAAATGTTATCACGAGTGGGAGATTTCAACTCTAGTGAGTTTGAGATTCCCCTTAATGTCAAGTACAACAAAACTCTCTTCACATTTGGAATGACCTCAGAGGGCTTGAGCCTCTTTGATTCCAAATTTAATGTAAGCACATGCATGGTCTCCACCCTTTGGTTATCAAAGGAACGTACAGTTATCTAGGTTTTCATGGATATTTGATGATTTGTTGTGAAAAACTAAGCCATTGCTACTATGAAGAAATAAATGCCCAAATGTGTTTTGTTTTTTAAGAAGGGTTAGAGCTCCTGAATTTATCATAAGCATGGCTCTCTTTTTTTATTAATTGCTTGGAATGTACCATGTTATTAACTACTAGAGTGCTCCTGATTATATTTCTAGATGTGGTTTATTTCACTCTAATTACTCTAATTCCATTGTCAATCTTGTCATTTTCAAATCAAAAATAAATAGACAGGTAGTTCAAGACTAGATTGGAGCAAACGTAGAAGTGCTTGACCATTATACAATATATATAGTAAAAATAAGGAAGGATAGCAATGCCTCATTGTAAATGCATATACTGCCTAATTGGTTCAAGCCATTGCCACCCTCTAGCAACTTTTAGAGAATCATTAATTGATGAAAATAAATTGAATCAGTTCAATGACCATTCTAAATTGGTTGGAAAAATATTTTATTGTGATTCTAGGGTCAAAAGCAATGATTTTTACATACTAGTTGACAATAAGTATAATATCAATGCCTCCAAAATTCCTTAGTTTTAAAGTTGTATTTTTAAAATTGATGCCTATGATAATAACAACAATCTTAAAATTATAATATCTACCTATTCTAGTTTCCACTCATGTTGATATCAATATTTTAGAAATATTAACTGGCTAGAACAAAAGACAATAAGGTGAATGCATATCAATATCTAACTTAGATGGATGCCCATGTTATTTCAGTCTTCTAAGAGAATATTAGCAGGGTGGAAGAAATTCAACAAAGTGACTTAAATTCTGCCAATAGAATGATATTAATGATTTCAAGAGAATACCTTTATAGCAATGCATAAATATTCTAAGATATTAACTTCAACAATGTTTGTGATATATATAGCCACAACAATATTCATATAATATTGTAATAATAGTGAACATTCTAAGGCGATTCTCAGGTAATAGTCATATAGTAGTATTGAGCTAGTATAGTAGTATTCTCAATGTTAATATTCAATACCACATGTAACTTCAATACTATACTAGTGGTATACTACACTCAATAATATGGATAGTAGAATGAGTATTGAGCTAATACAATAATCTAAAACTAATAATAAGGTGATTCATGGTACAACAATATTTTAAGATGAAGCTTTTATAGTTAACCAATTTTCCAGAACTAAAAGCATACACACAAATTCTTCCATATTGAAAACACCACCTACCTATTGGATTTATTGATCCTCTTGTTTGTTCTCCCTATGTTGCATCCTCCTTTCCTCCTCTAGGCTTTTTTCTTTCTCCAGTGCATAATATTATAACTTTCTCCAAGTCCCCCCCCCCCCATGTAAAAGTAGGTGCAAATCTTCTTTTAAAGATTTTTGTTTTGTTTTTTTTTGTTTTTTTTTTTTTTTGTTATTTTAATATATTTAATTCCTTTTATATTTTCTTAATTTTTGTTATTTCCCTTCTTTTCCTATGTTTTAATGTATTTTATGTTTTTTTCTTCTTTTTTAATGAAATTTCTATTTTTTTAATATACTTTAAATATGAAATGATAAACTCCTTAATTTTTATTAAATTAAATTAGGATCCAAATATATAATTTTTAAATGGAAATTTCATAATTTACGAATAACCTGTATTTAAATTTATGTTTACCAAAATTGTTCCTACCATCATACATGGCTAAACATGCTAAACATGCAAAGAAATTTACTTCTATAATTTCACTTACTCAGGAAAATTAAAAATAAAACACTTCAAACAAACACTAAACACACCATAAACAATTATTTTTAAATGCATTTCTATCATGACTAACTATTATGGTGTGTGCAGGGTTTTACTAGCTCTCTATTGGCATTTGATGTCTCTATCTACATCAGCCTCTCTAATGATGCTCTCCCTCTAGCACGTTAAAGGGATGAATTCTCCCACGTCCACCTCACAACATGTAGGTAATTATATCATATCACATGATAAATTTTAAGCAATAATATAACTGAAATAATACATTAATACTCTTAAAATATAACCACATACATTAATCTAACTCATAATAAGCAATCATGTATCATCATCTAACTAAAAAACATTATGATACCCAATAATAAAATAAATCTCAAGCTTAGTCAGAAATATAACCAATATCATATGTCTCCACTATAACCATACATAAATAGTCAAATAATTTACTTAGCGAGGAATTAGGATGTAATATCCTTCCCCCCCTAAAGCTAGTCATCACCCCTAATGACTCTTATTCAAACATAAGTTCTGAATTAAAATATTATTTTATAAAGTAATAGCATGGTATACAACATAAATTTATGCAGATAAATATAAAATTACTTGTATAACTGACTGAAGTTCTTTCAAGTTACTAATTTCTTGATGTATTGGTCCTACAAAACCCTATTCAGAGGTATTTCCTTTTATGCAAACAAGGTTTGTGAGTATTACTTACTTTGATTGATTTTATCATGACCACCCTGAGGTCGAGAACTAGCAAGAGAAGCCCATATACATTTCTTAGTGAAAGTTTATTGACTTTTCAAAGCACATAAGATCATCATACAAGTCAAAATAAATGACCAAAGAGAGCTCCACAAAATCTTCCAACTCCTCTCCACATCTCTCTAACCTATAGAATGTTTTTCTCATTCTGGAGAAAAATGATTAGTAAACTTGGCAAGAATAATGTGTATAAATTAATACTATCGCTAATCCACATAGCTCCTAATAAGTATAACATGTCAATATTGTCACTACTCCATGAAGCACCTGATAAGTATAATGATGAATAGGAACTATAAATATTACATTTAAAATGTATACTAAATCATAGAATAATCATTCCACCGTATACATGCATATGGCCATATGACTAAATTTGACAAGTTTCACCTGTCAAATCTAAGTTAGTAACAACTGAGTCAATGTGAGGCTAAGTAGGATACCATCCTATTACTTATAACTCATGTTCCTAATTCACCACTCTTCTCTTAGGTCTGCCTAGCCTAATAATCTCCCAAAAAGTGTACAATGTTCAATGAGTCACAATTTTTATGTTAATAGATCATTGAAAGCAAAGTTGTATGCTAAATAATTCTAGATGTATCAACATATGTATAAAAGAAATCATACAATCAATCCATAATTGTATTAAATTACCACTATCCATACATAACTAATATCATATTTCACAGGTTAACTTATTTTTTTATATTCATGGTGAAGAGAAAATAATGTTATAATCAACATAACATACATAAGCCAAGAATCACACCATTCTTTCAACCTTATAAAGGAATAAAAGAAATAATATCTCATTGCTTACTCAACTAGTACACAAGTTAAAAATTTATTTCAAACCCTAGATTGACAAAATGTTTCATACCTCTTATACCCCACTCACTTCTGGTGAAAGGTATAAAAATATGTTTTCAAAACAACATGCATTAAGCAAAAGAGAACAATATCAATCTAATCAAGGATGAATATTAACATAGTAATTATAATCAGCTAATATAAAATTTAATATATATAACAAGGTTTGCCACATCTTGTGGTCTAAAATCACAAGTTAGATAAAGTAATGACTCTAAAAAGTCATAAATGAAAATTAAAAAACTATCATCTCAACAACAAGGTTCTTAAATACCTACACAAGGTAAAAAGAAATCACCACAACCCATGTTGCCAAATTCACTACATATAAAATCTATAAGTATAGTTTCATAAACTATTTACACAACTGGAAGAAATAACATACTATCCATAAATATGTATCAATCCATCCAATTCTACAACTTCCCTATTAGCAAGAAGTAGAAGACACTAATCTCATGATCTCAAAGCAATAAGGTCAAAACAATCATTAAGAAAAGAAGAATCCTCTCAGGGGCTTAAAATGATATCAAATAAAAATGAGGGAGTGGCAACTTACCTATATGCTAACTATGAGAGGTGACACTACTTCCAAATCCATATAAATATAAGGTGTCAAACCATTAACAAACTCCTAATACAAAGGAAATTCTCAACCAAGATAGCAGCACTAAACTGCAAGAAAATTCTCACCACACTAAGGGGTACCAAAACTAAATTGGTCTTATAATTTTTTCCATTCCTAGGATTAGTAAAAGGCAAAAAAATTAAATCACAAATATATATTCAAGTGATAAGCATCTCGTGCTTAAAAACACTCACAACACAAAACATAAATGGCAAAGGTAACTTGATTACCAAGAAGAATGTAATCGCACTCGAGGTGTTCGATCTAAGTGATCAACTACGGTAAAAATATTTTGTTCATAACTCATGAACTACATTATATACTTGTCTACCTAATCCTTAAATAAAACCATCACCATTGGGACACTCGATAAACCAATCCCCTTAACAACTCAAAGGGGTATGAGTGCTCTTAAAGGTACACACTCAATGTTTTACACACGTTTTATGAATGTCACAAAACTCCAATCATGGTTTAACATGGTTTCATATTGAGGCACCACAAATATAAATACTAGTGCAATACTTTATGTCACTAGGTTCACACCAATGAATAGAAAGACACAAAAATGTTAATGGACTCATTAGATCTTAGAGTTTGAGCCACAACTCTGATACCACATGTAACAACCCTGTTGGGTTAGACATAGAAATATGTGAATTTTTTTTTTTAAATACATATATTAGATATAGATTACATCATGAGAATATACATATACCATAAGAAAAACATTGGGTGTGATAATAGCAACAAGCATAATACATTGCATAATATTGATTTCAAATATCATGAAAGTATATGTCAAAATACAAATATAAAAATTAATCACATTAACTCTACTACAACCATACAAGTGAATAACCACCACTATCAAAGTATATTAAAAATTAATTAAAACTCTTTATGATAATATTCAATGCTAAGTACAATATAATGCAATGTACATATAGGTACATGGTTCCCCGAAGCATAGTTCTTGAACTCAAATATCTTTGGCAATCTCAAGTGTCATCTCAATAAGAAGTAATGATGTGGGGAGGGAGAGCATCATCTGAGCACTTTTTCACATCAACCACAGACCAATGATCCTCCTTACTAATCTCATTAGGGAATGACCCTTCTTTCATGGATGAGTAGCTAGTGATGGCACAAGAATCTAGAGAGACAAGCAAGTACCTATGTGTTGTATTATTCTAAACTAAACATGCAGTATATCATAGAATTATGTTTTATTGCAATCACACAAGCATGTGAATCAAACTCATGAAGTGATAATGTCTTACTAAACATATACTTTTGCTCAAATTTTTATGAATAATAAATAATAATGATCTAGATCAATCAAATTCATACATATCACTAGTCAAATTGTCTTCATCTATCATTGTGATACCAGCAAGCTAGTGAAATCCATCTCACTCCTTACTCTGTATTAGCAATAAAGATTTTTCAAACACAATTCAACCACAAGATTCATTTAATTTACATCTTACTTAGTAAATACATCATATAATTTGTTATACATAGGAATAACCAAATCATACATTTATTCTATCAAATGCATGAATGAATCTTACATTAATTTTTATCCCATACTAGAAATAATAACTACAATTTATACCATCTAGGTAAGTACACATTTAACTATAGATTTTCACTACCATAATTAGTTTCAACACACATCTTATGATAACCCATACTAGAATTCTAAGACATATCAACTAGTTTTCCACAAACATTCCTATTAAGGTAGCCATAACTATATGGAAACACAAGTTTATATTCAAGAAACTAGGTATAACGAATCAAAACATAGTTCCCTCGAAACACAATAATGTACTATCATAGCATTCATTAAACTCTCAAGGTTCTATGCACTCATGTTTTAAGCTCTTATATTTATCACAAGCATACTATTCATAGTAAAACCCAGCACATATACGTATAGTTAATAAAATGTAGATATGAGTCTGGTATAATGATTTTAGTGTGTATCATTCAAGTATAACATACATTTATTCTATAGTACTCTATGATATCCCATACTATCATAGGTTCCCAACTACATAATAACACAAATTCTGAACATATGATTTCAAGAATCAAATGATCAATACATAATAACAATCAAGCGAGTAAAAAATTATACCACCCAGGTATGCCCTAAGTTTAATCTGTATATCAGCATTCAAAATAATATAATATATAAAAATGTATCATGATGCACCATTATATGTTAAGTATGACCAATCATTTACAAAGGAACAGGAACTCATAAAACCCGTTATGACATTCACTTAGACATCTCATTCCATTTTCTCGAAGACTATTTTAATATGGTTGTAGTTTTAGTCTACGGACACCTTAAGACTTATTTCAACCAACAAGGAATTCTCAATTCATACAGAACATAAAATACACATTGCCCTATTCTCAAAGCCTTGTTAACATACCCTCATAAAGCTTTAAATATGTAAATTTCCTTAATATAGTTTATAACCCAAATACACATAACCAAAATTATGTTTCCAAGAATACTATTATCAACTCATGAATGTGTAGCTATTATTAGTGTTACATCCACACTATGTATTTTGTTATCCACATTATATAGGAAGTGATCCCCAAATCATGAGGCTTTTCATAATATGATGATGGTTCACCAAATTTGTCCAAGTGACAGATGCTAACATGCATATGCATCGAAGTTAAGTTAAGGAATGGTCTAGTTACCATAACATGTTGATTACGAGTCAATTTATGTATGATAATTTACATACAGAACACTCAGATACCACACATAAGACATACTCCCAAAAATAAGACAATGATCATAGATATAACAACTAACTATTAATGAGGCCAAATAATATAATTCGCTCATCAAATTCCTAAGCTACCTCATATACTATAAAAAAATAATATTGAAGTATCATAAAGTATAGAAATAATTCCCATAATTATTATAGCATAATATGTATTAAAATCTAATTAAAATTTAATGGCCACCTTTGTTATAAATTGCATTCAAATATCGATGCCACAGGGAAAAAAAATGATTACTTGGCTAAGTCTTCAAATAGTTATATGACCTTCAAAGTATATATATATATATATATATATATATATATATATATATATATATATATATATATATATATATATAAGGAAGACTTTGGCTTATGATTATATATATATATATATATATATATATATATATATATATATATATATCACCACCAAGACCAGATAATCATATAACAGTCTCGATAAACATAAACACAAACATTATTCTCGACAAATAAATGTTATCACGAGTTGGACATTTCAACTCTAGTGAGTTTGAGATTCCCCTTAATGTAAAATAAGACAAAACTTTCTTTGCATCTGGGATGACCTCGGATGACTCAAGCCTCTTTGATTCCAAATTTCATGTAAGCACATGCATGATTTCTACCCTTTGGTTATTAAAGGAACGTACGGTCATCTTGATTTCCATGGACATTTAATGTTTTTTAATCAAAAATTAGTCCATTACTTCAATGAAGAAATCAATGCCTAAATGCATTTTCTATTTTAAGAAGGGTTAGAGCTCCCAAATTTATCACAAGCATGGCACTTTTTTTTACCAATTGCTTAGAATATACCATGTTCTTAACTACTAGAGTGCTCCTAATTCTATTTCTAGGTGTGGTGTATTTCACTCTAATCACTCTAATTCCATTGTCAAGCTTGCCATTTTTAGATTGAAAATAAATAGACAGTTAGTTAAAGACTAAATTGGATCAGAAGTAGAAGTGCTTGACCATTATATAATATATAGTAGAAATAAAGAAGGATAGCAATGCCTTACTATAAATCACCACCCTATAGGGAATACTATAAAATCATTGATTGAGGAAAAGAAATTGAATCAGTTCAACAATCATTCTAAATTGGCTGGAAAAATATTTTATTATGACACTAGGGTCAAAGGCAATGATTTTTACATACTAGCTGAAAATAAGTATAATATCAACACCTCTAGAAGTTCTTAGTTTTAAAGTTATATTTTTAAATCAATGCCTATAATAATAACAATGATCCCAAAATTATAACATTTGCCTATTCTAGTTTCCACTCACATTGATTTCAACATTCTAGAAATATTAATTGGCTAGAATAAAAGATAATAAGGTGAATTTATATAAATATCTAACTTAGGTCAACACCCATGCTATTTCAATGTTCTAAGAGAATATTAGCAGGTTGGAAGAAATTTAGTAAAGTGACTTAAACTCTACCAATAGAGTGATATTAATGATTTCAAGAGAATACATTTATAGCAATACATAAATATTCTAAGGTATATATTAGCTTCAGCAATGTTTGTGATATCTATAGCCACAACAATATTTATAGAATATTTTAATAATGGTGAACATTCTAAGGCAATTCTCAGGTAATAGTAATATATTATTATTGAGCTAGTATAGTGGTACTCTCAATGTTTATATTCAATACCACATGTAACTTCAATACTATACTAGTGGTATACTACACTCAATAATATGGATAGTAGAATGTGTATTCAGCTAATACAATAATCTAGAACTAATAATAAGGTGATTCATAATATAATGATATTTTAAGGTGGAGCTCTGATATTTAACCAGATTTCTAGAGCTAAAAACATACACAAATTTTTTTTCAAAAATTCTTCCATATTGAAAACACAACATACCTATTGGATTTACTGATCCTCTTGTCTGTTCTCCCTATGTTGCATCCTCTTTTCCTCTTCTGGGATTTTTTCTTTCTCCAGTGCATAAGATAACAACTTTCTCCAAGTTTTGCCCCGCCCCATATAAAAGTAGGTGTAAATATTCTTTTAAAGATTTTTTTTTTGTTCTTATTTTTGTGATTTTAATATATTAAATTCTTTTTAAATTTTCTAATTTTTTATTTTTTCCCTTCTTTTACTATGTTTTAATATATTTTCTATTTTTTATTCTTTTTTAATGAAATTTTTATTTTTTTAATATACTTTAAAATGGAATGCTATACTCTTTATTTTTTATTAAATTAGATTCTCATTCAAATATATAATTTTTAAATGATAATTCCATAATTTACAAATAACCCGTATTTAAATTTATTTTTGCCAAAATTGCTCCTACCATCATTAATGGCTAAACATGCTAAACACGAAAAGGAATTTACTTCTATAATTTCACGTACTCATGTAAATCATAGAAAACAACACTTCAAACAAACACCAAACACACCATAAGCAAGTATTTTTAAATGCATTTCTACCATGACTAACTATTATGGTGTGTGCAAAGTTTCGTCAGCTCTCTGTCAACCTTCGACATCTCCATCTACATCACTCTCTCTAATGATGTTCTTCCTCTAACACACTCAATGGATGAATTCTACTGCATCCATCTCACAACATGCATGTAATTAGATCATATCACATGATAAACATAAAGTAATAGTATAACTAAAATAATACATTAATATGTTTAAAATATAACCACATACATTAATCCAACTTATAGTAAGCAATCATCTATCATCTAACTAAGTAAGAAATCAATAGGAAAATGGAAATTATGGAGGGTAAACAGGAGGCAGCGTGGAACAAAATCAACAACATAGAAAAGCAGATGAGGGATATTCCCATAAAACTCAAAGATTATGAGAATAACCTAAGGGAACTTATAAAGGAAAGCAGAACAAAGATGGAGGAGGTTACCTCTAGCATTTGTGTTGCTGTTGTAAACATTGGAAAGAGAGCAAATGAGGAAATCAAAACTTTGGAGGGGCCTAGCAAGAGAACTAGACAAAGCTCAAGAAGGAAATCAATGCAAGAGGGTTCAACGCAGGCGACTGCTGTTATCCAAGACACTGTTGTGAAAGGCAAGGAAGCAGTGAAGATGATATTGGAACTAGAAGAATAGTTCCTGGTTCTTATAGTTGGTTTTACTAGTTGGCTGTGATATCTGGTCTTAGTATCTGGTTTTTTGAACTTTTTTTACTATGGAGTTTCCAGGTCTCTGTAAAACTGGGGTATATCTTTGGTCTTTCGTTTGTTAGCTTAAGGTCTTTGCTTTCCTAGTTTTTTACTTCGATGAAGTAGGTTTAAGGTTCTGCCTGTGGTCCTTACTGTTCTATCTTTCTCCTTTTGTTCAGGGTTTCGAGGCCCCTTCAAAACCTGTTTTTAACTTAATCTAAAACATTATACTACCCCATAATAGCATAAATCTCAAGCTTAGTCATAAATATAACCAATATTATGTGTGTCCACTATAACCATCCATAAATAGTCAAATAATTTGCTTAGCAAAAAATCATGATGTAACAAGATTCTTTTAGTGTCAAAAGTTCATGGATTTATCTAAATCTTAGGATAATATTTTGTAACCCTAGAATGTTGGAACCCTAAGGGAAACTTATAGTTGGACAATGTTCAATCCATAAATGGGTTCACCAATAAATGTGTATGACTAACTCAGGTTCACCAATATGTTTTACATAAATCTGAATTAATATGACAATTAACTTTAATTGAGATAAATGTAATGAAATATAACAAAATATTGGAAATGTACTTTTGACAAGCAGAATGAAGGTAAAATATTGAATTAAGCAATGTGAAAATGATTCAAAGAAAAAAATATATGTAAAAAAATGATAAAATTAGTTGTTTCCATCTAATTTTTTACTATGTTGACCGGTAGACGATTGAAACAAGAAATTAAGTACTATACCTGTAAATGCCTAGAAGTAGAAATTAAGCCTAAATAAGAACATGATCGATAAAATGAGGAAAATATTGACTCCCACTAATGTCCTACTTGGTCATTCATGTATTTTGATGAAAAACATGAAATTAAGACATGATTACTTGTGGTAGTTTAAGTTGGGTCTGTACGCACATATTTGACCTTTAGAAATGTGTGGAAGACTTGCAAATAACTTTTAAAAATGATGAAACCCTAATAGGACTAACAATGATTGAAAACCTAAAAATAGAAAAAGGTAGAGTGTAATTAGGTTAAGTTAACCGCAATCACCCCCATAATTATGGAACCCTACCTATGTATCCATTACTCCAAGGAGGGAATCAAGCCCACATAGTTCTCCCACTTATAGTGTTTTGTGCAATTTTGATCATTTCACTATATGAATGCATATATAACTATATTCAATACTTGATCATGCTTTATTTAGGGATAGATAGAAAATATTTGTGACTTAATTGAGGATTGCTTGAAATAATTAAAATCAAAATTGAGAAGAATAAATAACTTTTGCTCAATGTGCAACAGTGTAAATATGCCTTTGTATTGAAATTGACAAGTAAACTAATAAGTGACTTGATGTGCCTTTATAACAATCCAAAAGGGGAAACAACACTCTATGAGGCCTAAAAACATGGAAAACATGGTAAGGGATGGTTTAATTTTAAATAAATGGTTGTTAGAAGGTAAAATACACAAACGTTTCATAGGGATAGGAACACCTCTTGGTAATCTCCGTATTGGACGTTTCTCTCCCTTAGGTAAACATGTGGAATTTTGGATTTGGTATTTTCCATATAAATGTTTGAGGTTATTTTTAGTAATAAGAACACTCATGTAGCTGACATGTGATAGTTTGGAATAAAAATAAGTCCTCCTAAGTGCGTAGGATAGGGTAAAGTGGTACCAACTAGGTGCACAAATTAATTAAAGTGGAAAAGGGAAAAAACTAACATGATCAAGTATTCATAACCATATTTAGGATATTAAAATTCTAAATCCACATCATTACTTAAGTTTTAAATATTATGTATAGGATCATTCATATTACACGAGATTTTTAAACAAGAGATTTTATCATTTTGAATGCCATGAAGATTTGTATGTAAAAAATGACTATTTGGAAGGACATAAAGAAATATTATGTTCATGTGTATCTAATTATGTTTTTAAAAAAAGGTAAGGAATGCCACTTGTTGCTTCTATAGAGAAAATATGATAATTATATTTCTCTTTTGTAACATTTCATCATCTATAGAAAGAGAAAGAGGAGCACTTTCAATTTTTATAACATTGGCATCATCTAATAAATAAGAAATGCATCCAAGTTTTGTAACATTAACGTCGTCTAGTAAAGAATAAGTACATTCAAGTTTTGTAACATTTTCGTCATCTAGTAAAGAATAAGTACATTCAAGTTTTGTAATGTTTGCATTATCTAGTAAAGAATAAGAACATTCTAATTTTATCACATTTGCCTCAATTATATTATGAGAAACATCTATACATGTAAGAGTAGTAACATCAAGACTTTGCTTCATACATTAATTTTTGTGCTTATACATGTTTGTTTTATAATATTGAATGTGATGAAGTGCATTATCAAATTATAAAGACAAACTAGGTATATTTTCAAATAAAGCATATTTAGATTATAATTAATATAACATGGGAGAAGTAGGAATATGTACACTTGCATTATGTTCCTCTTATTCTAAAGTATGGTTAAGAGAGGTTTCTAAATAAAGATTAGGGGAGCTAGGCTCTTCTATTTTGGAAGTGGTATAGTCTTCCTATTCCTCCCTATATGCTTCTTCATAATTAAAATTATAATCATTGCCTTCATAATCATATTCTTCGTATGCATCATTAGCATTATTGATCGTATAATAATCATCATTAGTCCATTCATTATAGTAATCATAGGGTATAGAATTGATAGATAATATTGAATCTAATGGATGGGGACTATTACATTTTGGAATAGAGGTGGACATTTTAGTACCTTCATTAGAAAAATCATACGACATGAAGATTATAGAAAATAAAAAATCCAAGAAATGAGGACTATTAGGAGTTTGGATAGAGGTAGACATTTTAGCTCTTCTAAACCCTAAAATGGAAAGAAAGAAAGGAATACAAACTACTCCAACAACACTCTTCCATAATAAACCCTAAGGTAGAAGGGTATAATCAAATTTTGAATAAGATGTGGGTTCACCAATATGTTTAACCTAAAATTGGATTAATTTGACACTAACCCTTTAATTAGATAAAATTAATATAATATGATCTGGCAATGAATTAGTAGAAACAAGCATGAAATATGATTTTAAAACTATGTTTTCAACAAGTATGTTTGACAAGAACAATGATAAATTCAAGAGGATAAAGAGAGACAACTTATTCATTGAACTTCCTTGATCTGTGTAGATTAATTGGTTGACTTGAAGCTATGTATATTGATTGTAATTTGTTCTTTTCTAAATCTGATGACTATTTTTGGTCTGAGATAGTATTGTGAGAAGAGGGATAATAATGGTAGTCAATATTAACCCCTATGGGTTGATCATGTCCTTACAAAAAACTAATTATTGGCAATGAATATGTGATTTTTAGCTTTGAATAAGATCAACAGACTCAAGATAGGAATGTCAGTCAATTTTAACCCTTATGGGTCAATCTTATCCTTGTGGAAAACTAATTTTAAAATAATTTATTTATAATTTGGACTGGGACAAGATCAATAAAATCATGATAGGAATGAAAAATGATATTGACCCTTATGGGTTGATCTCGTCCTATGATAGTGAGACTCTAAAAAAAATTTAAATGTTATGGTTGTTTTAGTAATATCTTTTTCTCCCTTTATAGACACTTTTCCATGCACACAAGTACTTGAAATATTAAACCCTAGTTTCTTTCAGAAACACTTATAATAACAAATATTGAGGAATCGAGTTGGACTAACCTTGGTCAATCCCCATTGAAAGAATAAGTATTGCACTACATTGCCAATACTTTGAAGAAGGCTCAAAATCAAATGTAGTTGTCTCACTTATATGTGTGTGTGTGTGTGTGAAATGGTTATATGCATTTCTATATGATCTTTATGTTATCTTATCCTTGGCACAAGTATGTAAATGTCACAATACATCAGATATAACTCTAGTAATTCAATACAAGTAATTCATAACTCTATATACCTCTTGAAAGGTGAGAACTGTGCTTTAAATGCCTTTTAACAACTATGTATATACATAAACATCTTATAGTTTGAATTAAATACTTAGTGGTGTGCACAATGGACCTAGAAGACCTTAAAAGGGACTCAAAATCAATGGTTAGAAAGAGAAAACACACTAAAAGAGAAATTAAAATATAAAAGTATAAGATATTTGGTAAGGGGATAAGATATAGGATGAGATATAGGATTTTTCTTATATCTTGTCTTGGGCTCAAAATAACCTTGAAACAACAAAAGGGTTTAGATATCTCTATTTTTAAATGTGTTTTGAGAAATGTGGGTGGGAAAAAGGGTCACAAAGTCATAGAAAATCACAAATTAAAAAGGGGAGACTTAAAATACATGTGTCATTAAGTTTTTGATTCTTAGCTAAGATTTATACAAGCAAAGTGGCTAAAAGACATTATCAAATAATTGTTGTGCCAAACTTGGGTGTCTACAAAATGTAGAACATAAAATCCCTAACATGAATTTATCCCACCAAAAAAATTAAATTCCATGAGGAATGCATGGGTAAAACCAAATTATGTAGATATTCCTCTCACATGATATTTTTATCTGTTGGAAAGTGTTTTCATTGATGTCATGTGTGCATTGATGTCAAAGGTAATGACAAAGTGGTAATGTCATGTTGATGATGAGTTTGAGCCTGATGTTGTGTAAGGTAGGATTTGGATGCATATGAGCTAAGGTAAGTATTGTCATAGGCTTATCATATTGTATATGGCATGTTGATGTGGTTTCAAGTCAAGGAGAGAAGATAAGCATGTGAACAATTTGTTGGCATAGGCTTGGTAGCCTAGTATGTAAGCATGAATCTTCAGTATATGCTTGGATAGGATGTTATTGAATGTTATAGGTATTTATCATGTGTGAGGGGTCCTATCAAAGGTCAATTATGATTGAAAATCTTGTGAAATTTCATGGTATTCATCTGATTCTTCATTAGGTTCACCTTGGCGTAGATGTTTCTATAAAAGAAAATTTTAAGTAGGTAGTTTGTTGACATCACCATTACCACATGTGGATGAGTCAAGGGGAGTTGGTCATATGGGTATGATCACATTAGTCCCAAGTTTATATGTTCCAAGTTCTAGGTCATGCAAGTAAGCATAGCTAAAGATATGTGGGTTCAAAGATGGCTTTCCAAGTAGATTGCAGAGATTCCCATACTTAGTCAGACCATCATTGCACGTCATGCAAATATGTATGAACTAGTACGTTTATGCATTTATTTTAGGTATGCATAAAGTCATTTTTTATCAAAGGAGTTCATGGAGATGTTGTTTATAGTTCCAATAAGCCACCCTAAAAATTTGGAGACTTAAAGTGTTGTCTAGCTCAAGTTCTAAAGCTTTAATGTTGCTTTAGCAGACTATGATGGGTCAGAGACTGTCAAGTTTAATCATGTCAAAGACTAATGTCATTAGTTATAAGATTTAATAGTGCACAATAATTCTCAATATTTATCCAATGGTATGCATGAGATTCAACATGTCAAAGGTTGCATGCACAGGTGACAAGTGTCTCAAGCTCGCTAAGTCTGGCAGAAGATCAATTGTGAGTGGCGATTTGTACTGACAAAGATTGACTGTGTGAGTTGAAGTAAAAGGTTAAAATGTGTAGAAGGCATGTGAGGGTGCCAAGTTTTTTAATTTTTGGATTTATAAGTAATATCTAATGGTGAGTTCTGCAAGGTAAGGACCAGGTTGATCCACAAAGATTGACGGTGCACATTTAGTCAATACTGTAAGATTACATGAGATAAGGTCAACATGTTTGTTATTTAATAGTTTAGCCAAGTTAAAGTTTAAATAATATTGATGGTACATGTTTATTATAATGTGTTAGGATATGAGATGATGGCATAGTGTTTAAATTTTAACCATTACTTAGTGACCATTAGAATTCAAATATTTGAATTAGTGAGGGAAGACTAGTCTATGGTTTTTGAGCCATGACATTCGATTTATGCAAAATTTGACCATGTAGTAAAATGAAAAGTTTTATAGGAATTTAAGGTGCATCTATAAATATGAATTTTAAGGTCTAATTATTTATACAGTCTTATTTATTGAGCTACAAATTTTAATGTGTGTTTGTTCATGCTCTACAAGTAACCCAAGAAGGGTAATTGAGTTATTCATGATGGTATTTCGATGTTTCAAGATGAGCCAGCTATTGAAGAGTGTTTTATAATCTATGAAGATGATATATATGGATTTTTTAGGTTTGAATAATCCATATTTAGAATGAATAAAGGATTAAAAGGTGACTATGTGTTCATGCATGGTGTTCTTATGTACAAAATGTTGTTTGAGCAAATTGTGCTTTAGCAGAAGAATGTTTTGGAAACTATGATCATTTGAGGATATCAAAGGGGTCATGTGGAGTGGACCTATGAATTTTTAAATGGTTTTATCTTCTTATTTTTCTTGAAGAAGTGTCAAAGAGGTGAATGGGTCTTCATAGGACCTAAAAGGTGACTTAGGCCTATTTGAAAAGAGGGTACTGCTTAAAGGTGACCCATGTAGATGCCTTAAGGGTGAAGGCATGTGTTGTGGATGAAAAGTAAGGTTGTTAACATGATTATAATCATGAAATCTATATAAAATCTAAAATCAAATGTGGTGATTTCTATACTTGGAAAAAGAGTGAGAAGAGATGTGTATAAGTTGTGGAGTGAAGGAAAGGATGGGTGCCCAGTGGATGGATTGAAGACTAGAGCATCTTGATGACTCTATGTATGACCTATAGGCCATATTTCTAATGTCAAGGATCATGTTATTGTACGTTTGAATATTGAAGGTGGTCAAAAGTACTTGATCATCTTAGGGGTAGGTGCTCCTTGTGGAACAGGGGTTTCACTAAAGCTAGTCAGAAGGACTTGACTAATAGGTGGTCAGAAGGACTTGATCATCTTAGGGGTAGGTGATCCTTGTGGAATAGGTGTTTAAATAAAGCTACTTATAAATACTTGATCATCTTAGGGGTAGGTGTTCCTTGTGAAATTGGTATTTCACTAAATTCTAGTTAGACGGACTTGATCAGTCTCATGTTTGTGATCATCTTATAGGACATGTAGTCCATGTGTTTGCAGGGTTGAAAGTGGGTTTTATTCCCCAAGGGGTTTTATCATGTATATCTTGTGTTTTTTTATTGATCTTGCATTATCTATTGTTTAGTGTTATGATGAGCTTCTCTTATTCATGCTTTGATGATAATCTAGTTGCATATGCTTATTGTATTGATTCCTAAATATCAATGAATGAATGATAAGTGGTCTAAAAGTGAAAGAATTGGATGGTTGATTCACACCACCCCCTCTCAATCATCTTATACCTCCAATAATTGGTATCAAATTAGGTCCTTTAGAGGAAGCTTAATAGCTTAAAGGATATCCTAAGTAGCGCAAGATGGTTAAGTAGTTAAAGAAAGATAATCAATAGTGGAAGGTTGTGATTAAGGCACTTAAAGAACATATATATGTACTTTGAATTAAGATGCCAAAGAGGATAATAAAGTTATCAATGATCTCAATGTTCAGCTAGAAGATGCCAAGGCAAGTTTAAGTTCAAAAGAGGAAAGTTGTTCAAAAGAAAAGGACATCATGTATGATGAAGAACTCTGCCATGACAGTGGAGAAGAAGAAGTGTTCTATGACAATAAGGAAGAAGTAACAGTTCTAGGAGCTAAGATCATAAAGAGGAATCAAAAGATGAGGTATGTGATCAAAGGTATTGAAGCACAATTCAGTTCTCTTAAGGTAAGTTTATTAAGCAATACCATGAGAGATGATAAGAAGTATCAAGAACTAATCAAGTCTATTGAAAAGAAAACATGTAAATCGAAAGATGACATGGATAAAGAAGCCAAGGAGGATAAGGAGAACATCAACGATCTTAAATTTCAATTAGAGGCTGCAAGTTATAGTTTGAGAACTAAAGGTGATGAGTTTACATAGTTGAAGTTGAAATATTGTCATTAAAGAGTGAGCATGAGCTTGTTATAGTCAAGTTGGACAAGCTAGAGAAGGAACATGTAAAGCTTGAGCAAGCTAAGAAGAATTCAAGCTGTGAAATCAATGCAAGAAGGTATGTTAGACAACCAAATTCTTCAATGTATGGTACTTTATTCTATGGTCATTATTATACATGTAATCAATTTGAGCATAAAGCTACAAAATGCAAGAGACCTGTTAGAAATGAGTTTGCATGGAACTATGATGGGAGTCACTAGTCAAAAGGTGTGAACAAAGTTAAGTGTTTCAACTCTCTTGATGAGAGACATTTTGCTAAGCATTTTCCAATCAAGGTAAGGAAGGATAAGCTTCTTAAAATAGGTATAGTGTGCTTCAATTATCAATAGAGAGGTCACATTGATAGATTCTACAAACAAAGGTCTACAAGATAGAATATGTTTAATCAGGCTCCTAGAGTGAAATAAAGAAGGCAAGTTAACTCATGGAAACTAAAGGTGGTAAGTGTGAGTCATGATGAATCTACAGGTCCAAGTAATCTATTTGCTATGGTAGAGAATGCTACAGAAGTTGGAGAGTGCCAAGAGTTCTCATTATCTACTCATGTTGTGAATAAAGAAAAGACCAAGGTTCTAGTTGAGGCTAGTTATAAGGAGTGTTTAGATGCTAATGAGCAACCTGTTATGTGTGAGCAAGTTTCAAGCTTGGTTCCTATGTCTTTAAGGTCTGAAGGTAACGCTATACAATGCAAAGAAGTTACTTCAGTGATCAAAGTATGTCAAGATTCCATAGTTGCTCCAAATGTTGTATATCCTATCATAGAAGATAAAGTGAGTGATGTAGAAAAGGAACAAGTTTCAAAATTTAGACAAAGGAAGACAAGAGAAAGAATACTTATAGATATAAAAGGATTCTAGTGGTTACTGAGGAGATGTGGGCCACTCCTAGCTTCACTTTGTTTTAAGAACATTGTGATGTAGAGGAAGTCTCTATCTATGTTTCTTAAGAGACTCCTTATAGTGGAGAAGAAAGTGCTGCCATGGTGTTCTTTAGAAGGTCCTAAAAGGCAAGAGATGAGTGTTTCCAGTTGGTGTTGGTATGTCAAGATGGGAGAAGTGTTTTGATGATGTCAGATTGATGTCATAAGATGCTTTTTCTGAGTATGCAGTGTCTACAGGATCAGAATGGGTGTTTTTAGGTGGCATAATGAGATTGATGGAATGTCAAGAATATTTTGGTGCTTAAAAAGGCTTGTGCACTTATTTGTGATGTGTTCTAGGTGGTTTTATGTTTTGATGATCTTGTTTGTGCCTATTGGAGGTTTTTGTGTCCTCTCAAGTTTATCTTTCTTATTGCAGATCAAAGCCATGGTATAGGAAGTCAAGGTTACCAAAGATTTGAAGGCTCAATTCTTGGTATAAAATTGTGTGATGGTTGTCTCTAGATGTGCAAGAAGTTTCAGAGATGTTTGTTGACTAGAAGGAGGTTTGTTGACCTCATTTGTTTTGAGATTCTAGAGTTTTGGGCTATGCTATAAAAATGGTTTTCCTTATGAGTTGAGGTCTAAGGATTCTTAATATGTTGAATGGGACAAATGGGTTGTCAAAACAAGCTTCACAGAGATCTAAAGGTTTATGGTTTTCAAATTATTCATGATTTTGTCAAGATGGAGGCCTAATTAGCTAGTAGGTTTGTGAATTAAGTATGGTTCATAATATGAGATAGGTGATGAAAATTGGTGTGCTTAAGGTAGTATATGAGAGTGCTCTAGATATGAAGTTTCAGGTCTTGAAGATGTGTCTAATGAAAGTTATGGCCTCTACAAGTCCCTGGTAGAGCTACAAGGAATCTAAATAGGCCTAATATGAAGAAGAGTGCTTTTTTATCAATTTATCCAAAAGAGAATGGTATGAGTGTTTCAATTTAAGTTATATGGTTGATTTAAAACATATTTCCTATTTAGTGTGTGGATTGACGATCTGTTGGTATTTCTAGAGGTGGCTTGCATGTAAGAGTATGAAAGTAGAGTGGTGTTGTGTGAAGAACCAAAGTAGTATAGTGTTCTAAGTTTGATATTTTCATGTTGTTGAGGCAATGAAGGTGTTCTCAGAAGTTATTTAGGTGAGTTTGGGTTATGATGATCAAAGGGGGAGCTAGATTATTTAGTTTGTTAGGTCTAAGGATCAAGAAGGCCTAAAGTGGAGGTGTTTGTTGTAGGCTCAGTGGCATAAAGTTCTATTGGTGGCCCTTAAGGTGGCTTAAGAGATAAGGCTAGTAAGACTGAGTGGTGATTATTCATGGTGTATGGATATCTAAAGATGCTCAAGAGATGTAATAGCTCAAATATATTAGGGGGAGTCCCTCTCAGTGTTCTCAAGGTGAGTTCAATCAGTTTTTGGTATTCATGTGTGTTTAGTCCTCATTGATAGTACTGCATGATCAAATAAGAGTGTTGTCATGGTACATGGTTGAGAATTACAAGGTGGTATGCATAGATTTAGGGGGAGATAACTCATATAGTTTGAGTGACTTGTGGATCCATGCATGATGTAAGGAGAAGCTTTTGTGAGATGTTCCAGACATTGAGAAAATATGTTGAATCTTCATGCATAAGCAAAATGAGCTTGTGAGCTTTGTAGGTTAACAAGTCCAAGGATCAAAAAATCAAAAGTTCAGATTGGTGTATGTCTGATCCAAAATTTAGAAGCTTTGGTTGAAATATAATTCAAGAAACAAGAACAACACGATTGAAATAATGTTATCTTTGAGAAGAGATGTTTTATTGATCAAATTTGTAGACCCAAACATATGCCTATCTCTGAGAAGAGATGTATGATTTCTATTTCAAGTTACATCTTCATTTATACACATTTTTAAGGTAGGAGGAGGATGTGGAAGCTCACCAATCTTGAGGGAGATTAAGTGGTTTTGACTTCCATGATTTACAACAATACAAAATGTGAGGAATTACCATTTTTAAAAACTTACTATTTTTAGACTACACTACTAAAATTGAAATTTAGGGCACTTCCATTTAATTTTTAGGGTTCAAAACCCACCAATCAGAGCTTATTTCCATCTCAGGGTGTTCCCCTCATTCTTATCTTTCCAACGGTTCAAATGAGGAGTCAAATAGAGCTATGGTGCAAAAGTTATGGCTCCCAGAAGTTCTACCACCAATTGGGGTAGAACTGTTGCCTAAATTATCACCATAAATATTGCTTAGATCATTCCTCCCTCCTTGAGAATAAATGGCCCCCATTGCATCAAGATTTGTCATCATGTGTGGCAGTTGTATTTTGATTTGATTCCTAATGCATACTTGGAATGGATTGTGTTTTATGGAGCTATGCTTTGTGGAGCTATGTAGGGCCTGATTGTTCACCATTTATATTTGACCATTAGTCTATGGATGGAAGGTCATGAACTTCTTCAACTTGGTATCTATTTACTTCTATTATTATGTTGTTTATGTAGTAAGGGCTACAACATTAGCCTTTTTGGATTCATGTGGCTTAACCACCATGAGAATGAATTTCTTGGCATTAATCAGGGAGACAGATGTAGAAGGTGGTACCTCTGGTACCCTATAACACCATGTTCCAAGAGTGAGGGTGATCCTTTGAGTTCTTGATTCATAGATTCCATGTCGATCATACATGAATAGTTGACCAAAGAGTACATCACAAACATCCAGATTGACCACATCACATAAGACCTCGTCTTGGAAAGGTTTTATTGCATATGAGAGAAGACATTAGTGGGTGACATGAAGGTTTCTCCCTAGACTCAACCATCTAATACTGTATGGCTTTAGGTGAGGCTTCATGGACAAATTTAGACTTTTCAAAACATTAGCAGATATTATATTATTGTGGTTCCCACTATCAAGAATGAAATTCAGAGGCTTACCTTTCACCTATAACTTAGAGTGAAATAACCTTTCCTTGTCATCTTGCCTTCCTCATGGGTTCGTGATGAATCAATGATGGCATCGAGCTCAGCATCTACAATCTCTTCTTCATCCTCTTCGACTACAGGGTGTGTATGAGGCAGAGCAGTAGATGTTGAGGATTGTGACTCAAAAAGCAGGGACTTGATAGCTCGACATTCTTCTTTGGAGTGCATTATAGATTTGTGGTAATCACACCATTTCCCAGTTTTCCCCTTCCTTTTGCTTCTAATTTTGGCCTTTTGTTTGACCTTCTTTATCACTTTTCCATTTTACAGGCTGACTCTTCATATTCATTCTTCCATGCTTCTACTCAATCTTCACCATGAACTTGTACGCCTCACCGAGGGTTTCTAGATTGAAGAGTTCCATCTCCCCCCATATATACCATTATAGTCCACCATGATATTTGAGAACCTTGTGTTTCTCACTTTCCTAGATGCCCAATCTTACAGATAGAGAATGAAAAATGTCAGTGTAATCTTAAACAGATTGTTCCTTACCTTGGCGAAGTTGTTGCCACTCTATATATAGATCATCATATGCTCCAAGGGGGTAGTATTCTTCCTTTATAGCTTCTATGAAATCATCCCATGTAGGTTCCACTTCAAGGCCAATATCATCCATACTAAATCTCTTCTTGTATACTTCCCACCAATTTTTGATAGGCAATGATGTTTTCAAAAGAGCAAAAGTGATCTTCTCTTTATCGATGAATTTATTTATATAAAAATAGGAAGATAATTGATCCAACTAATTTTCTACTGCATCAGCATTGATTTTTCCTTCAAATGTCAGGATATCAATATTTACCTAAACCTTGAAGGGTGTTGGGGAACTGAAAGGATGTGGAGGTGCAGATGAGGAGCTAGAATTTTCCATCAAGATTTGTTGGAGAATTTGGGTGAATTGTTATAGCATATGTGCTTACTACTATTGGAGGGCTTCATTCACCATTTCATTGAAAGGATCGGATGTCTCAGTGTTGTCCACCATTTGAGGTCATTTGGAGTGAATAGGTGGATAGTTTGGAAGCTCTATTATTTTCCACTCACCCAAGCTTCTTGTTTCCTAACCTCATCCTTAGGATCATACACTCTCAAGACAAACCACTCTGATACCACTAATCTAAAACTCAGAAGCTTTGGTTGAAAGATAATTCAAGAAACAAGAACAACACAATTGAAATAATGTTATCTCTAAAAAGAGATGTTTTAATCAAATTTATAGACCCAAACATATGCCTATCTTTGAGAAGAGATGTCTGATTTCCATTTTAGGTTACTTTTTCATTTATACACATTTTGAAGGTAGGAGGAGGATGTGGAGGTCACCAATCTCGAGGGAGATTAAGTGGTTCAACTTTCACAATTTACAACAATACAGAATTCAATGAATTACTATTTTTAGAAACTATTTTTAGACTGCACTACTAAAATTTAAATTTAGGGCACTTTCATTTGGTTTTTAGGGTTTAAAACCCACCGAGTGAAGCTTCATGCCATCTCATTGTGTTTTTGTCATTCTTAGCTTTCCAATGGTTCAAATGGAGAGTCAAACAGAGCTATGGTACAAAAGTTATGGCTCCCAAAATTTCTACCACCAATTGGGGTAGAACCGTCACATAATTATCACCTGAAATATTACTCAGATCAATGTCAAAAGGGTAGAAATTATTTCATATGAGGTATTTAAGTATCCTGAGTGCCTATAAATTTATTTGAACACATTAATGATGTTAAGAGGAGCTTAGTGGCTATTAATTCCACTTTGTCATTAATGGTAAAGGGGGAGAAGGGAAAATGAGGTTTCCATCAATGACAAAGGGGGAGATTGTTGGCAATTTTTGTCATTTATGTCATGTGTGCATTGATGTCAAAAGTAATGACAAAGTGGTAATGTCATGTTGATGATGAGTTTGAGCTTGATGTTGTGCAAGGTAGGATTTGGATGCATATGAGATAATTTAAGTATTATTAGAGGCTTATCATATTATATCTAGCATTTTTATGTGGTTTCAAGTCAAGGAGAGAAGACAAGCATGTGAACTGTGTATTGGCATAAGCTTAGTAGCCTAGTAAGTAAGCATGGATCTTCAGTATATACTTGGATATGATGTTGATTGTTATGGGTATTGATCATGTGTGAGGGGTCCTATCAGAGGTCAAGGATGATTGAAGAGCTTGTGAAAGTGCATGGTATTCATCTAGTTCTTCATTAGATTCATCTTAGCATAGTTGGTTCTATTGCAGAAAAATTTGAGTAGGTAGTTTACTGACATCACCATTACCATATGTGGATGAGTTAGGGTGAGTTAGTCATATGGGTGTGATCACATTAGTCCCAAGTTACTATGGTCCAAATTTTAGGTCATGTGAATAAGTGAAGCTAAAGATATCCAGGTTCAAAGTTAGCTTTCCAAGTAGATTACAGAGGTTCCCATACTTAGCCAGATCGTCACTACACATCATGCAGATATGTATGAACCAATATGTTTGTGAATTTATTTTAGGTATGAAGAAAGTCATTTTAAATCAAAGGAGTTCATGGAGATGTTATTTATAGTTCCAAGAAGATAACTTTAAAATTTAGAGACTTGAAGTGTTATCTAGCTCAAGATATAAAGCTTCAATGTTGCTCTAGCAGACTATTATGGGTCAGAGACCATCAAGTTTAATCATGTCAAAAATGGAGGTCATTAGTTAGAAGATATAATGGTGTGTATTAATTCATGATCTTGATCTAATAGTGTGTGTAATATTCAACATGTCAAAGGTTGCATGTATAGGTGACAAGTGTCATAAGCTCGCTAAGTCTGGTAGAAGAACAATAGTGAGCAATGGTTCATATTGACAAAGATCGATGGTTTGATTTGAAGTTAAAGGGTCAAATGTGTAGAAGGCACATATGCATTCCAATTTTCATAATCATGGGAGTTATGAGAAATATCTAACGGTGAACACTGTAAGGTAAGGACCAAGCTGATCCACAGAGATCAATGGTGCACGTTTAGTCAATATTGCAAGATTGCACGAGATAAGCTCAACACGTTCATTGTTTAATAGTTTAGCTAAGTTAAAGTTTGAATAAGATTGAAGGTACATGTTTAATCTAATATGAGAGGACATGAGATGATGGCATAGTGTTTGAAGTTTAACCATTGCTCAATGATTGTTGGAATTCAAATATTTGAATTAGCGAGGGAAGACCAGTATGTGGTTTTTGAGCCATAAGTTTTGATTTATGCAAAATTTGACCATGAAATAAAAATAAAAGCTATATAGGACTTCAAGTTAGATCTGTAAATATGAATTTTAAGGTCTAATTGTTTATACAGTCAAAGTTATTGATCTCCAAAGTTGATTATGTGTTCATCATGCTCTACAAGTAATTGAGAAGGGTAATTGAGTTGTTCATGATGGCATTTCAATGTTTTGAGATGAGCTAGATATTAGAGAGTGTTGTAGACTCCATGAGGATGATCTATATATATTTTAGAGGTTTGAGCAATCCATATTCAGTATGAACAAAGGCTTAAAAGGTGACTATGTGTTTGTCCATGGTGTTCTTCTATACAGAATGTTGTTTGAGCAAATTGTGCTTTAGCAAAAGAATGTGTTAATGATTGTGATCATTTGAGGATATCAAAGGGATCATGTGGAGTGGACCTATGCATTTGTAAATGATTTTATGTTTTTGTTTTGTTTAGAGAAGAGTCAAAGAGGTGAATGGGTCTTCATAGGACCTAAAAGGTGACTTAGGCCTATTTGAAAAGAGAGTATTGCTTAAAGGTGACCCATGTAAATGCCTTAAGGGTGAAGGCATGTGTTGTGGCTAACAAGGAATTTTGTGAACATGATGATAATCATGAAATCTCTATAAAATCTAAAATCAAATGTGGTGATTTCTAGACTTGGAAAAAGAGTGAGAAGAGGTGTGTATAAATTGTGGAGTGAAGGAAAGGGTGGGTGCCCAGTGGATGGATTGAAGTCAGAGCGTGTTGATGGCTATGTGTATGACCTATAGGTAATATTTATAATGTTAAGGACAATGTTATTATAGGTTTAAATATTGAAGGTGGTCAGAAGGGCTTGATCATCTTAGGGCCAGGTGCTCTTTGTGGAATAGGTGTTTTACTAAATCTAATCAGAAGGACTTGACCAATAGGTGGTCAGAAGGACTTTGCCAATAGGTGGTTAGAAGGACTTGATAATCTTAGGGGTAGGTGCTCCTTTTGGAATAGGTGTTTCACTAAAGCCGATCAAAAGGACTTGATCATTTTAGGGGCAGGTGTTGCTTGTGAACTTGGTGTTTCACTAAATTTTGGTCAAAAGGACTTGATCAGTCTCATGTTTGTGATCATTTTATAGGACATGTAGTCCATGTGTTTGCAGGCTTAATAGTGGGTTTTATTCCCCAAGAGGGTTTCCCACATAGATCTTGTGTTGTGTGATTGATCTTACATTATCTATTTTTCAGTGTTATGATGAGCTTCTCTTATTCATGCTTTGATGATAATATAGTTGCATATGCTTATTGTGTTGATTCATGAATATCAATGAATGAATGATAAGTGATCTAAAAGTGAAAGAATTGGATGACTGATTCACCCCCTCCTCTCAATCATCTTATACCCACAACATTATCTTCATGTGTAGAATGTCTAAAAATATCTTTAAACATAGCTAGGAAGGTCATATTTGAAAATTTATTTGCAATAACCCTTTTGAACATCAATTTTAGTCATCTTATTTTTATTATCACAACATACAGCATAAGTGGACTTCTAAATCTATTTTTTTTAACCACAACTCCCTGCCATGTTGAGGGGTGCTTTGAGGCCATCAATTTCACAAATTAAAGGTTGTTTATCTTGACATATCTTACTTTTTAGTTCTTCAAGCTCCTTCCTAAGATGATTGATAAGATTATCTTGCTCAATAATCACCTGAAGAGTCGGATTAGTATGGTGATAAGAAATTAAAAAGAATATGCATGCAGATAAACAACCTTATTTGGAAGAGTCAGACCACAACAATGGCAAGATAACTAGAGCATAATACAACTAGGATTTTATTAGGACTTAATCATCTTAGGGCCAGGTGCTCTTTGTGGAACAGGTGTTTTACTAAATCTAATCAGAAGGACTTGACCAATAGGTGGTCAGAAGGACTTGATCATCTCAGGAGTAGGTGCTCCTTGTGGAATAGGTGTTTCACTAAAGCCGATCAAAAGGACTTGACCAAAAGGTGGTCAAAAGGACTTGATCATTTTAGGGGCAGGTGCTCCTTGTGAAATTGGTGTTTTACTAAATTTTGGTCAAAAAGACTTGATCAGTCTCATGTTTGTGATCATTTTATAGGACATGTAGTCCATGTGTTTTCAGGCTTGATAGTGGGTTTTATTCCCCAAGAGGGTTTCCCACATAGATCTTGTGTTGTGTGATTGATCTTACATTATCTATTGTTCAGTGTTATGATGAGCTTCTCTTATTCATGCTTTGATGATAATCTATTTGCATATGCTTATTGTGTTGATTCATGAATGTCAATAAATGAATGATAAGTGATCTAAAAGTGAAAGAATTGAATGACTGATTCACCCCCCTCCTCTCAATCATCTTATACCTCCAACATTATCTTCATGTGTAGAATGTCTAAGAACATCTTTAAACATAGCTGGGAAGGTCATATTTGAAATTTTATTTGCAATAACCCTTTTGAACATCAATTTTAGCCATCTTATTTTTATTATCACAACATACACCATAAGTGGACTTCTACATCTATTTTTTTTAACCAAAACTCCCTGCCATGTTGAGGGATGTTTTGAGGCCATCAATTTCACAAATTAAAGGTTGTTTATCTTGACATACCTTACTTTTTAGTTCTTCAAGCTCCTTCCTAAGATGATTGATAAGATTATATTGCTCAATAATCACCTGAAGAGTTGGATTAGTATGGTGATAGGAAATTAAAAAGAATATGCATGCAGATAAACAACCTTATTTGGAAGAGTCAGACCACAACAATGGCAAGATAACTAGAGCATAATGCAACTAGGATTTTATTAGTTCTCATGGTAGGCATGATGAGTCTAGACTAACACAAGCACAAAGATTCTTCATTTTTTACACTAAAATTTTATAAAGACAAGTGATGCAAACATAAGGAATGGGGGGCTAATTCAAGCTTGCCTTTATCCCCTATGTTGCAGGGGTTCACACTTCACCATGGACGTCTATAAACAGCTACACATTATGTCAAATAATGATGGGGAATCCAGAACAACAACAGCTCTGATACCACTTTGTCAGGATCTAGGAAGCACAATTGATTACCAAGCAACTAAACATGCATAAATAACTAGAAGCAATAAGTAACTAGAATCAAAAACAACACAGAATATGAGAGACAATACCCAATTGTATTAATACTCTTCCAGAAGGAAATACAACAAAGAAGATGCCACAGTCTTCTTCCTTACATCTTTAGAGCTCACACACATCTAGAGCATAAACAGTAAATCTCTTCAAGAGCTCACTCTCTCTCTTACGGTCCCAACACACAACTCAAACACAGAGTTGGTGTTCACCTCCACCAACCAGTAACAACACCGCCAATCAACCAGTCAGTAACAATACTGCCAGTACACCGAGTATACACACATACTCAACCGAGTACACGACGCACTCCAAGCAGATCTCCCATGAACTTGCAACACCCTGCAACTCAAATGATCTTACTTTGAAAGGATCTACCTTGCCTTCCTCTTTGCTCTCTAAATGAGTACACACTGTACTCCAAGTAGATCTCCCTTGATATTGCTCCCTGTTATGTTGCTGACCTCCCTGATCTTGCACACCTGCAAATCAATCTGGTTCTGCACACCTGCAAACCTAGATCTTGCACACATACACTTGCAAATCAATGATCTTACTTACCATGTAGATCTCCAAATGTGGCCTTGCACACCTGCTGACCAAGATCTTACATACATGAATCCTTCTGATTCTCCAAACCAGCACCCATACTTGGCACTGTGGCACTAGGAGGAACACACCTTGCTCTCTTCCCTCTGAAGGAGCTAATTTTTGCTCTCTTACTCTCTGGCAAAAATTACAATATAGCCCATGAGTCTATTATATAGATCTCATGCAAACAATAATTAGACATCTAATTACAATAATTAGATCTGCAGCTTCAAGTCTATAATTGGCCTTCTACATGTAGACAACTGGTTTGTTAACTAACTGTTCGTGAACAAGTAGTTCTGAAACTACACAAAAGACCGACGTCGATCCTTGTCTGCCTGGAGGTGACTGATGCTGATCAATTCCTGACCGACATCAGTTGCTCTTCTCACTGTATATGACCGACATCGGCTGATCAGACCGACGTCAGTTGCTCTGCAACTCAGCAACCTCCTCCATGTCTTCATTAGTGAAACTTTTAGCTCCACAACCTAACAATCTCCCACTTGGAGATAAACAACTGCACTATACCTGTACATGTACCCCGTCTAATTTGTTTCTAGGCTTGTATCCCTCTTCAAGCTCAACCTTGAAGACCAACCACCACAAATCCTGTGGTGCACCTCCTGTCATCCAAGTAACCTGCCGCATCCGCATCTACAAACCCATGTAGAAAAGAAATTGACCCTGAATAGCATGTCGACCTGCTGCTGGTCCCTCTCAAATACCTGAGAATCCACTGAACTGCCCTCCAGTGCTTCTTTCCTGAATCGGTTTCAAACTTTCTGACAGCACCCACTGCTTGGGCAAACTCAGGGAGTACACATGTACTCAACCTCATCATGTGATTGGGGACCCTGTTCTGTGACCTATCCATCCATAGGTGTGCTACCCGATTTTGCATCCTGCACTACCTTCACACAATCATCCTATGACAACATCAGCTTGTGATCTCCCTGTCTCTAAGATACTCATGCCAAAAAAATTTGTTGCTCCCAAATCCTTCATGGTAAACCACTGAACTAACCTTACCTTTAGCTCAGCAAAACCCTGTATGTACAAACCTGCTAGCTAGCATACCACCCACATATAGTAACAGGATAATGTTGCAATCATTATCCACTCTGGTAAGACAAACACAATGGTTACACTGACATTGACTAAAGCCCTTCTTTGTCATCCACCTGTCAAACCTGTACCACTATCCTGTAGCTTCCTCAAGACCATATGACCTGGCCTTCCATCTCACATGTCCATTCTCTCTATTCTTTAACTAAGGTATCCATTCATCTTTCAGTGCTTTCATATTGACTGGCAACACTACCAAATCTCCCATTTGGTTCTGCATCCTAATCATGCCATGTTCCCACTGTTTCCTGGATCCTTCCTGCTCTGCAGTGAGTAACGAGTATAAAGAAGAGGAACAACAAATTTGAAGCTTACATACCCTTTCAGTCCTCCACATGGGCATTTGAGACTCCTTGACAGCTTGTTGTCCACCCAAAATCCGTTACAGTGACCGACCTCGGTCACCACACAATCTGCATCCGACCGATGTCGATTCCCATGCAACTATCCTTTCTACCGATGTCGGTTCTCTAACCGACGTTAGTCTTACCTAGTCACCGACGTCAGTTCCCTGACCGATGCTGGCAGCCACCCTGCCTGACACCACTGGCTCTGGTCTACACATGATCGACATCGGCACCTGTCTGTTCGATGCCAATTCCCCCTGACCGACGCCGGTAACTGTGTTCGCTTGTGAGTGATGACTTTTTACCCACAAACTCTCTTTGGATCAAAACCCTGTCCAAACTGCTCTGCTCAAAGTTACTCAGCCTTCTCCACTGATCTCTGTCCATCATCTCCTCCAAAAACACCAAGGCTTTCCAGTTCTTAACTCTATCAAACACATATGTCTTCCGCTTAAGAACATGCATCTCCTTCTTGCTCATGTGACCAAGCCTACAAAGCCACGTCTTCGCAACAGAAGAAGAATCAGTAATACAAGCAAGTAGATAAAGAGTACCTACTTTCTTACCACATGCTAATTCAAGTGCATCCTTGGTAACATTCCAAGAATCCACTGTGAGAGTTCCTGTGCATCTCTCATCACCCAAATTTCTTGAAGAAATTAGCCACATCTCCAAGACTGGGACCTGCATGACCTTCTTCAACACCCATGTGTTGGCCACCTGCAATTCAAGCAACACTTCCCCTTTGCCAATACTATGACAACCCCTCTATTTGGGGCTGCATGGAAAGAGGCAACAGAATCTATGAACCAAGATTATACTTTATCCAAGGAACATCTCAGAGCATCCTTTGCAACAACACCTGCAACATCTACTTCTTCAGTTCCTTCATGCTGATTTACTACCAACCAACAATATTTCTTTACCTGTTCTTTCTTTCCATAACACCGTAATTGAGCATTCATGCCTTTGAATTCCTCCATTCGTAGCTTACTTTCTTCTGCCATTGCTATACTCCCACTCAATTAGAAACCCCTGAGAGTGACCTGTAATCAAACACAAACCTGCTCCCTGCAACCTTAGCTCTGATACCAGTTGATGGGGAATCCAGAACAATAACAACTCTGATACCACTTTGTTAGGATCTAAGAAGCACAATTGATTACCAAGCAACTAAACATGCAGAAATAACTAGAAGTAATAAGTAACTAGAATCAGAAACAACACAGAATATGAGAGACAATACCCAATTGTATTAATACTCTTCCAGAAGGAAATACAACAAAGAAGATGCCACAGTCTTCTTCCTTACATCTCTAGAGCTCACACACATCTAGAGCATAAACAGTAAATCTCTTCAAGAGCTCACTCTCTCTCTCTTACAGTCCCAACACACAACTCAAACACAGAGTTGGTGTTCACCTCCACCAGCCAATAACAACACCACCAGTCAACCAGTCAGTAACAATACTGCCAGTACACTGAGTATACACACATACTCAATCAAGTACACAACGCACTCCAAGTAGATCTCCCATGAACTTGCAACACCCTGCAACTCAAATGATCTTACTTTAGAAAGATCTACCTTGCCTTCCTCTTTGCTCTCTAACTGAGTACACACTGTACTCCAAGTAGATCTTCCCTGATATTGCTCCTTGTTGTGTTGCTGACCTTCCTGATCTTGCACACCTGCAAATCAATCTGGTTCTGCACACTTGCAAATCTAGATCTCGCACACATACACCTGCAAATCAATGATCTTACTTACCATGTAGATCTCCAAACGTGGCCTTGCACACCTGTTGACCAAGATCCTACATACATGAAGAATCCTTCTGATTCTCCAAACCAGCACCCATACTTGGCACTGTGGCACTAGGAGGAACACACCTTGCTCTCTTCCCTCTGAAGGAGCTAATTTTTGCTCTCTTACTCTCTAACACAAATTACAATACAGCCCATGAGTCTAATATATAGATCTCATGCAAACAATAATTAGACATCTAATTACAATAATTAGATCCATAGCTTCAAGTCTATAATTGGCCTTCTACATGCAAACAACCGGTTCGTTAACTAACTGTTTGTGAACAAGCAATTCTAGAACCGCACAGGAGACCGACGTCGGTCCCTATCTGCCTGGAGGTGACCGACGCCAGTCGATTCCTGACTGACGTTGGTTGCTCTTCTCATTGTATATGACCAACGTCGGCTGATTAGACTGACGTCGATTGCTCTGCAACTCAGCAACCTCCTCCATGTCTGTATCAGTGAAGCTTTTAGCTCCACAACCTAACAATCTCCCACTTAGAGATAAACAGTTGCACTATACCTATACCTGTACCTGTACCCTATCTAATCTATTTTCTGGCTTGTATCCCTCTTCAAGCTCAACCTTGAAGACCAACCACCACAAATCATGTGGTGCACCTCCTTTCATCCAAGTAACCTACCGCATCGCATCTACAAACCCATGTAGAAAAGAAATTGACCCTGCATAACATGTCGACCTGCTACTGGTCCCTCTCAGATACTTGAGAATCCACTAAACTAGCCTCCAGTGCTTCTTTTTCGAATTGGCTCCAAACTTTCTGACAGCACCCACTACTTGGGCAAACTCAGGCAGTACACATGTACTCAACCTCATCATGTGATTGGGGACCCTGTTCTGTGACCTGTCCATCCATAGGTGTGCTGCCCGATTCTGCATCCTGCACTACTTTCACATAATCATCTTGTGACAACATTAGCTTGTGATCTCTCTCTCTCTAGGATACTCATGCCAAAGAATTTTTCTGCTCCCAAATCCTTCATGACAAACCACTGAACTAACCTTACCTTTAGCTCAGCAAAACCCTGTATGTATGAACCTGCTAGCTAGCATACCACCCACATACAGTAACAGGATAATGTTGCAATCATTATCCACCCTGGTAAGACAAACACAATGGTTACACTAACATTGACTAAAGCCCTTCTTTGTCATCCACCTGTCAAACCTGTACCACTGTCCTGCAGCTTCCTCAAGATCATATGACCTGGCCCTCCGTCTCACGTGTCCATTCTCTCTATTCTTTAACTAAGGTATCCATTCATCTTTCAATGCTTTCATACCGGCTGGCAACCCTACCAAATCTCTCATTTGGTTCTGCATCCTAATCATGCCATGCTCCCACTATTTCCTGGATCCTTCCTGCTCTGCAGTGAGCAATGAATATAAAGAAGAGGAACAATGAATTTGAGGCTTACTTACCCTTTCAGTCCTCCACATGGGCATTTGAGACTCCTTGACAGCTTGCTATCTGCCCAAAATCTGTTACAGTGACCGACCTCGATCACCACACAATCTGCATCCGATCGATGTCGATTCCTTGACCGATGTCAGCAGCCACCTTGCCCGACACCACCGACTCTGGTCTGCACATGACCGACATCGGTACCTGTCTGTTCGACGCCGATTCCCCTTGACCGATGCCAGTAACTGTGTTCGCCTATGAGTGATGACTTTTTACTCGTGAACTCTCTTTAGATCAAAACCCTGTCCAAATTGCTCTGCTCAGAGTTACTCAGCCTTCTCCACTGATCTATGTCCATCATTTCCTCCAAAAACACCAAGGCTTTCCAGTTCTTAAGTCTATTAAACACATCTATCTTTCACTTAAGAACATGCATCTCCTTCTTGCTCATGTGACCAATCCTACAAAGCCACGTCTTCGCAACAGAAGAAGAATCAGTAATACAAGCAAGTAGATAAAGAGTACCTGCTTTCTTACCACATGCTAATTCAAGTGCATCCTTGGTAACATTCCAAGAATCCGCTATGAGAGTTTCTATGCATCTCTCATCACCCAAATTTCCTAAATAAATTAGCTGCATCTCCAAGACTGGGACCTGCATGACCTTCTTCAACACCCATGTGTTGGCCACCTGCAATTTCAGCAACACTTCCCCTTTGCCAATACTATGACAAGGCTCACCAACCCCTCTATTTGGGGTTGCATGGAAAGAGGCAACAAAATCTATGAACCAAGATTCTACTTTATCCAAGGAACATCCCAGAGCATCCTGTGCAACAACACCTGCAACATCTGCTTCTTCAGTTCTTTCATGTTGATCTGCTACCAACCAATAATATTTCTTTACCTGCTCTTTCTTTTCATAACACCGTAATTGACTATTCGTGCCTTTGAATTCCTCCATTCTTAGCTTACTTTCTTCTGCCATTGCTATACTCCCACTCAATCAAAAACCCCTGAGAGTGACCTGTAATCAAACACAAACTTGCTCCCTGCAACCTTAGCTCTGATACCAGTTGATGGAGAATCCAAAACAACAACAGCTCTGATACCACTTTGTCAGGATCTAGGAAGCACAATTGATTACCAAGCAACTAAACATGCATAAATAACCAGAAGCAATAAGTAACTAGAATTAGAAACAACACAGAATATGAGAGACAATACCCAATTGTATTAATACTCTTCCAGAAGGAAATACAACAAAGAAGATGCCACAAGCTTCTTCCTTACATCTCTAGAACTCACACACATCTAGAGCATAAACAGTAAATCTCTTCAAGAGCTCACTCTCTCTCTTACGGTCCCAACACACAACTCAAACACAGAGTTGGTGTTCACTTCCACCAGCCAGTAACAACACCGCCAGTCAACCAGTCAGTAACAATACTGCCAGTACACCGAGTATACACACATACTCAACCAAGTACACAACGCACTCCAAGTAGATCTCCCATGAACTTGCAACACCCTGCAACTCAAATGATCTTACTTTGGAAGGATCTACCTTGCCTTCCTCTTTGCTCTCTAACCGAGTACACACTGTACTCCAAGTAGATCTCCCCTGATATTGCTCCCTATTGTGTTGCTGACCTCCTTGATCTTGCACACCTGCAAATCAATCTGGTTCTGCACACCTGCAAACCTAGATCTCGCACACATACACCTGCAAATCAATGATCTTACTTACCATGTAGATCTCCAAACGTGGCCTTGCACACCTGCTGACCAAGATCCTACATACATGAAGAATCCTTCTGATTCTCCAAACCAGCACCCATACTTGGCACTGTGGCACTAGGAGGAACACACCTTGCTCTCTTTCCTCTGAAGGAGATAATTTTTGCTCTCTTACTCTCTAGCACAAATTACAATATAGCCCATGAGTCTATTATATAGATCTCATGCAAACAATAATTAGACATCTAATTGCAATAATTAGATCCACAGCTTCAAGTCTATAATTGGCCTTCTACATGCAAACAATCAGTTCGTTAACTAACTATTCGTGAACAAGCAGTTCTAGAACTGCACAGGAGACCGACGTCGGTCCCTGTCTGCCTGGAGGTGATCGACGCCGGCCGATCCCTGACCGACGTCAGTTGCTCTTCTCACTGTATATGACCGACGTCGGCTGATTAGACCGACGTCGGTTGATCTGCAACTCAGCAACCTCCTCCATGTCTGCATCAGTGAAGCTTTTAGCTCCACAACCTAACAAATAATTCAAAAGCATGTCACATAAATTATTTATTCAATTGAGTTCCAATAGGTTGTAGGTTAATTCATGCTAATATTGAGTTATTGGAAATACACAACATGGAAGAAAGCATTAACACTACTCCCCTAGTTCTTCATAGACTTATGCCTTCTATTTTGGTAGTGTAATATCTCCCTTTTTATTAAGAACATGAAAAACCAACATTTCTGGTCTGTTACACCAATTTCCTAGAGTCAACATACCCCCAAAACATTCAACCTCCCTTCTCATTTAGAATGGGCTCCTCCACGATTTTACCAAAAGACCTTTTGTCTTCCTTCCCCATAGGTGTTACTTCCAAAACGGTTACAATAAAATTTTAAAAAAAAAAAGATAAAAGAAATGGAAGCCCACCTACAGGTAGATTTGGGCAATGCCCATTGGTAAAGCCAATACATAATATAATGCACCTATCATTTACTAAATTGTCTAGTCTAACTTTTACAAGCATAGAATAGTGTAAAGTCAAATGAGACCCAATTCAAGTTCTCCTCTAACATACAACACCAGGTCAGTCTTTAGAAACCAAAGACTAAATGAATTGGGAAAGAATGTCATTGGAATCACCAACGAGTAAGACATGAACTACCTGAAGACCATATTAGAGAAGGAGATAGTTGATAAACAAAGTCAGAACTCTTCATTGTCTCGAAAGCCCTGTTCAGACTTCAAAAGGTCTGATTACAACTATAAAAGCACTCATAATTCTTCAAGACCAAATTGGCCAGTTAAAACCAAGGCATAATTGACAATAGAAGTTGGTTTATAATTGTTGGGTACCAATGAAGCATTCTAATACCAATTCGATGATGAAGTAGCCATAAGCAAAGACAAATCTCTCCGTTTATTGGAATACCAAATCAAACAACTAAGATAGTCAGATTCAACTATGGGATCAATCTTTTGAAACCCAATAGCAACAACACGAACAAGCCACATGCAAGAGTGGCACAACACGAAAACAATAACAACCTAAAACACACAACCAAACCTAAAATCAAAGCAAAATAACAAATAATCAAACCACTCTATTTTTGTGTGATACAAGATAGCCTATTTTTCATGGATGCTCATGCATCAGACACCCATAGTAGATGAAAAGGACCATGAGCTCCCACTCATGAACTTGCAGTGAGTTGATCTAATGATTTTCCATGCTTAGAAACCTCAGAGGCATTCATCCAAGTTGTATCTTTAGTTGATCTACGCTTCCACTTGACCAAGTACTCATGATACTTATGGCCTCATGTCTTCTTGCAAACTCGAATATGCAAAAATAATTTCATTTTTTCTTTAGCTATTGGTGGTAGCTACTCTTTCAATATATAACTAAAAATTTCACGTTATCATTAATTTCCCCTTCAACATACCGGTACAAATCAACCACATTAAAGATATACAAGATGCCTACTCCATATGGCAACTATATCTTATATGTATTAGGTGATAACTTCCTCAAAATCCTCCAAGGTCCTTTTGTTTCCATTTTAACTTGTTATATTCACTTTTCGGAGACCTCTCCTTATGTAAATGTGCCAAAAACAAGTCCCCAACTTTAAAATGCACTTCTTTCTTATGCAAATTAGCATGTTCCTTGTATTTTCTAGTACGCTCTTGGCCTCTTTATTAACTTCTTGTGTTTACCCTGAGCATTATATTCAGACCAACCTTGCAGATCTACAGATTCTGTTAGGGCTCAAATTTCATCTGTCCTGTTTTTGAAATATGTTGTCACCTGTCTCGGACCTCGGTGACTGCTTTGCAGTCCTCAGATTCCGGAGTTTATTTGACAGATCTTGGATCCCAAAGACTGCTTAGACAGGTCTCGAATCTCGATACCTGATAACCCCAAATTTGCCTCGGATAGTTTCTCGGGACCTGGCTACTGCTTGGACAGGTCTTTACTCCTGATGATGTTCTAAAAGGCCTCGGACCCCGGTGACTATGTGGCAGCTCGTGGATCCTGTTGATTGTGATGTCAAATCTTTAAAGTAAGTTTGTTTTCGTTTGAGTGGGTTTAAGGTGTGTTGCAGCTCTCATAGGCATCATAGTTCTTCTGGCTAACTTGTAGTCCAGAGCATCTCAGATCCGCTGCCATTGATAGATTAGTCATGTTTGCAGCATCTCTTTTCGTGAGATGAGGGATTTGGGATTTTGAAGCCATTGGTTTTACATGTCGGCCGAGTGTCCCGGGCTTTCTAGTGTGATGTTCAAGAATTATTTGATGGCCTGGTTTTCAAGTTTGCGGGTCCTTGGCGTCGAGGTTGAGAGGGTATTCTTTGGACCTTCACGCTGTGTCGAGTTTGGTTCTCTCTCTTACGAGTTGAGCTAGGCCCAATTACACGGATCCACAATTTTGTGTACTTGGAGTAGGATTCCTGGTTTTAATTTCGTCAGTTTATCCAAAAGCCCGAGTATTCTTTATTTTTCGCCATATTGATGCTCATTCTTAATTTCCAATCTTTATTGCAAATCTTTTTGAGGAGTTAGATTGTGTGATCTAGACATCATACAATGGTTGGTGATTAATATTGATGGAATTGGAATTTGATAGCTTCTTCACATTAGTAGTTATAGGGCTTGCTTGACGAGGTTGGTGATTATTATTGATGGAATTGAAATTTGATATCTTCTCAGCGTTAGTAGTTATAGGGCTTGCTTGACGATAGTGATTTTTGGTACTAGTATATGGTTTTTCTTGTTTTAATCCATCCCATGTAGTTTAATAGCTTTTTGGAGATCTTAGCTCTTCTCTAGGTTGGCGCTTTGTGTTTTTGTTAGGATTTGATGGATGAAGTAGTGGTTCGAAGTCACTGTTTATTTGATCTTGTACATCTCGATAAAGATGAAGATTTTTTTTATTATTCTAAAGACCCCTATGAATGAATGCCTATCTTCTCCAAGGATATTTGGGGAAAATATTTAATTCTCATGGACAACCCAGCTTTCCCCACTCCAAAGTTGGTGGGGAACCACTCACTCTTTTAGGGTTCTCCCCTCTTCTCACTGATTCTGGAGGTGGTTTTAGAGGTACTAGAAGCGTTGATAGGGAAGCTAAATTGGTAAATCCTACTTATGTTGGTGTAATAGGGGGCATGAAACTATCACAGAATTTCACTCCTATCCATTTTTTCAAGGATCCTGTGGATCCTTGGGCGTAGGGTCCTTTAGTGGTCCCTTCCAACTGTTTGCTTTTTTAGGGGTTTTTGAACAACGCAGATGTGACATCTCAGGAAATTGAGCAGATTGGGATCCCTAATAACAACAATGGTTGCTTTGGAGTGTCTGACAAAGTCTTGAGGCAATAAACTTATGTTAAGTCCAATTATGGGCTTTCTAAAAAACCCCACTAATGGATAAGTTCTTCGATATCCCAAAGGTGGCTTTGGGGAGGAAAGGTAGAAGATGTACTAAGATTTGGGGAAATAGAGATAGACTTGTGCTTGGTGAGGATGTTAAGATGAAACATGTTATGGAGTTGGCAAATACTACTCTATGGGCTATTTTTTTAGGAGAAGAGTCTCTATTCCAAACTTAGATAAATGGATGTCTTAATTATGGTGACCTCTCCTTGGATATATTCCTATCTCTCATATTAGTTATGGATTGGCTCACCTTTGTCTTCAAATTCTCAAAAGATGTGAATCTTATTTTGGCTAATAGATGGTTTTGGGGGTCATCACCACTTACACTTAAGAGGTGGGTGTCAGGTTTTGATCCTCGGGTGGAGAAATCCTTGATTCAACCTATGTGGGTCAAACTTCTGGCCCTGCCACTGGAAGTTTAGATTAAGGATGTATGTCAGATAATTGAGAACAATATAGGGACTTTTCTCGAGGTGGATGATATTTATCTAAAGGATCCTTCTAGGATGGTGGCCAAAAGCTTAGTTGATTTAAACCTACAGGAGGGATTGGAAGAAGATATAGTCCTGGAAAATGGCCCTTGGATTCACACTTAAACCTTAGACTATGTATGGGTTCCTTTCAGGTGTGCTAGATGTCATACCTATGGACACTTGGTCAATGATTGCTCAATTCACTTCTCACACCAAGTCTGGAGGAGGAATTTGACTTCTACTTCGCAGTCCGAAAGGGAGATTAGAGCTTCTAGGGCTATGATAAATGATCATTTTCTGAAATTTGACAGTAGGGGAAATTCTCTGATGAATTTGGAGGTTGAAAATATTATGAAGACCTCAACTGCGTTTAGAGAGATGTCTACTTTAAATAGGAATGGATGAACAAGATTCCATATTAATATAAATTGTATCCCAGTTTTGGATGTTTCTACGACTGAAGATCATAGGGATGTGATGTTATTGGATTCCATTACTATTCAACACACTTCCCTCAGGGCATTTTTACAAGCTCTATAGGATTGTCTATGATATATGTGGTTGCCTCGTTTCCATAGAACATGGAAGAGAGACCAAAGTTTTTGATACAAAAGGATGGGATAGCGAGAGAGCTAGGACAAAAGGAGAAAGGTTTTGAGCACCCTAAGGGAGAGCATGTGAGTTCTCTTGTCATTTATGAAGATAATATAATTCAAGGTGTGATTGGTCCCGTGATTGCCTTAACTAAGTCAGCTCAAAATAAGTTAAGTTCTATAGAATTGATCTTTGATGAATCTTTATCTACATCCATCCAAATATGATATACCTTAAGATCACATCTACTAATTGATGCCTCAAAAAAAGGAGACATCTAAGGAGGCTTGGGTGGTATATTGGGTTTGAAATGTTCTTCCTTAAGGAGAGGCTAATGTTAGAGGTACAATCACTGAGAGGGCGGGGGGGGGGGGGGGGAGGGCGGGGGCAGGTGAATCAGTGAATCAAGATATTTCAAAACCTCAAACTAAATCCTTAAAACCCTTAGTCATACACCATAAGCAATCAAGAAGCAAATAACCCACTCATAGTAATGAGCATGAAAGATAAGCAAGATAACACAAGATCTATGTGGGAAACCCTCTTGGGGGAAAAAACCCACTCTCAAGCTTGCAAACACATGAACTACTTGTCCTATAAGATGATTACAAACATGAGACTTTAGTGAAGCACCCACTTCACAAGGAGCACCAACCTCTAAAGATGACAAGCACCAACTTGCCTAAGATGTTGAGCACCAACACAACATCTATGAAATGAACAACTTCAAAAATCTGATTGCTTCTCAATCTGATGGAGAAACTCTATAAAACAATCTTCTTCAATCATCTTTACTCATTCAAACCTTCACACACAAGCAAGGTATCCAAAACCACCTTTTGGATCAAACTACACACCTTCACTTGTTCTCATGCATCAAACCTACAAATTCAACATTAGAATTATGACCACAAGGTCATACATGCAATACACACTCTGATCTATCTCTCAAGACATCCACATAGCTCTCAAAACCTTCACAAATTTATTTCTCCTCATACACAACTCACACAATTAGTCCAATTATGCCTTGTATATATACCACTCTCTTCTTTTAACCCATCTTGGTTGGCCAAGATGCTTAACATATTTGAACCACCTTTAACATAGGTCCATACACATGTTACATGTGAGAATCACAATCTTCATAGGTCAGTCATTACCTCATTAGCCCCAAACCACCTTTAGGTCTTGGTGAGACCTAGAATAATTAAGCTTTCATACTCACACGTTACATGCGAGACTACTTGGACCACCTACATCCTTTACCAATGCTTTGAACACATCAAACCTATTTCCAATAGTTCCTTGCTTACTCCCACATGGGTTCATGTCACCTAGAATACCAACTCACACCTTGAACCTACCAATTAGGTCTCCTTGCTCTTTAGGCTTTCATACATAGGAAACATAGTCTCAAACTTTTGAAGCAACTACTCAAATATTTCACAAAGCCATATGATTAGATCACATGGGTGAACCCTTCAGGACTTCAGCTACATTGCCATGTGTTTTAGACACTTTAACATAGGCTCTAAGCACTCAAATCGACTCTCTCAAAGTGACCACTCAAACATGTCACACACAGTCAAAATACAATAATACTATTTTGACTCACCTTATTTGATTAGTGGCATACTATGACATCCAATACCTTCTCATCAATCTTTGAGACTTCCTTGACATCTTTATATTCATTTGTTTCCTTCAACTTGCCTCTGCAAGATGGTCACTCAATTTGCCAATGCATTTAACAAAAATAGTCAACTTCTAAGCAAATTTTCACACTAAAGATGGATCGGTCAAACCTCAAAAATCCACACAAATAGTCTTCATGGAGTCTAGAACACTCTCCAATAGTTAGATTATCTTGAAACGTCAAGACACTATCAAGAACAACTCAAATATCTTTCTCGAGTCACTTGTAGAACATTATCAAACACACCGTAAACTTTGGACTTCAATATATTTGACTATACAAACATTCAAACCTTCTAACTAGTGTTTATGGATGTGTCTTGGATTCCTTTACAACTTTGTCTTTTACACCATGATCAAATTTTGCATATATCAAAAGTTATAGCTCAAACACTACAAATCAGTTTTCCCTCGTTAATTTGAATATTCAAATTCCAACAATCACTGTGTAAATGTTAAACATCGGTCACTTTGACTTCATCTCATGCTTCCTAGCAACTTTGAACAAATACACACAGTCAATCTCCTCAGAAGTATCTTGATATTTATCTTGCAACGCTCACCATTGATGTTTGATCCAACCTCCCACAATTGTGCCACTTGGTAGCGTTGTGTGCCTTCTGCACATTTGACTCTTTGACTCGACCCACACCATCAATATCTATCTGTATGAACACCCGTGAACCATTGATTTTCTATCAACTCAACAAGATTGAGACACATGTCACAAGTGCATTTAATCTCAAGAAGCTTTGACAATTTGACTTCACTTGCACCGTTGATCTCTATTTGACAAGATCATGTGCTCTGTTGGATCCTTATCTGATCAGATAAATTGCTCACCATTAGATCTTTGATCCAATTCAATGCTGACTGTAGATATTCAATGTCACAAATTTGGCTAAGTATGGGAACATAGTAAACTCTACCCAAGGAGCTAACTTTGCACCTTAATAACTTTTGCTACGCTCAATGTCCAGACCTAAAATTTGAACCATATGATCTCCTTACATAGGGGAATCCATCCATGTATCAAACTACTCATGAAACCTTCACACATGTGAAATATGATGTCATCAAACTGCTTACTCAACTTTATCTGTCAAGATGACTACTTGAGCTTAAACATTCATATGACTGTTCTGATGAGTTTCATTCACTTTCATAAGCATTCTAAGCACTCATAACACCCCATAGGGTCTCTTCAACATGACCATACCATCAATATCATCCATTATTTACCTTACTAATTCAACCACTAAATAACCATGCAAGAACATTGAAGCATATTGAAACACAGTTTGTCATTATCATTCTAGCATACATGACACCTCATCAACATCCTTGATCACCTTGGAGACCTCCTTGACAAACCTCCAACAATTTCCCTCTTTGTCATTGATGTCAAACACTAATGCAAAGCTTATGCTCAGACTCTGTCTCTCTCTTCAAGTACTTTCTCCCCCTTTGACACAATGACAAAGTGGGCTCAACTGCTGATCCTACAGACCTGAAAAGACTTCAAAGACCAATAATAAGAAAGGACCACCTCTGAGAGATGATACAGACTCCACCCAACATTGTGCATACCTCTCCTTACCTTGAACTTCTCAAGCATGCTCCATGACTACACTCTTCTTTGATCATACTATGCTCTATGAAGACAAAACACACATGAACACCATAAACTACTTGAACTCACCTTAAAAAACATTAAGAGGGACTCCCCCTAAGTCATCTGAGCTTGGGCATCCTTTGATCACTTTCAGACCATCTCCAACCATGATGAAATAACATGCTTGCCTTCATACCTTCTTACTTTAGGTTACCTCCATGATTACTAGCAAATGAATAAGCTAATCTTCAAATAGGAAAGATGCACAAAAACAACTAAAAAACTCATTCGGGAATGACCATACCTTTGTAATTTGGAGAAAATGACCAAAGACCATTCTTCTCTTCACTAGACTTGCCTAGAGGCCTAATAGCCCTACCTGAACCTTGAAACACCCATATCTTTCTATGTACACACCTTCAAGACTTGAAATTGCATAACTGAAGTACACTCATGTGCCCCCTCATTCATGCTAAAAATCATCTTCCAACTCTGCTTCTGCACCATATCTCCTTTACAAGCCTACTAGCCAATTAGCCCTCCAATTGCACAAATCCTCATCCATGGAAGACACCACACACTTTTAGATGAATGTGAAACATCTTTTGACAACCCATTTGGCCATTTCATTATATCAAGTAACCTTAGACCTTAATTCCCTTAAGAAACAAACTAACCAGCATGGGCAAAAATACTAGATTTTCAAATGAAACTCTGTCAACTCACCATCTTTCGGTAAACATCAGCACTTGAAACTTCTCTCACACCTGGAGGTTAATAAAACACACTTTTGGACCAATTATTGAGGTCATGCACCTTGGAGAACCCATAGACCCTTCAGCTAGGTTTTGACCTTCTTACCCTTAAAGCAAAACTAGGAAAACCTGAGAGCACTCAAAAAGCTTCATCTTGCACACAAAAGATCTTCAAAGCATAAAATCACCTATAACGCACCTGAATGGATTCAACACACCTTTCTATGCAATAAAATCATCTTGACAATTCGTTTTTCTTATTTTGACACCTAGAGATCTTCATTTCCTTCCTACATATCTTGCACACATAACTTCATTCTTCACCACTTTCACCAACTAGACAATCCTTTAAAGATTTAACCAAAACTTTGACTTTAGGACCACTATCCTTAATATATCTTCTGAATCATTCCATCACAACACTTTGGAGCAATTATATAAAACTCATTGCTCCCCCTTAACCAAGCATATCTTCTCATGACCTTTCTTGTCTTGCAATATCAGCTAAAACTCAACTAGCATCCATTATGCTTCCTTTTGCTGACAAGTGTCTCCTTAAAGCCTAGAGAGAGACACCCCCAACCCACAATGTCCTAGAATAATGTGAAACTAGGAGTTTCCCACAACTCCTCATATTCTTTCTCCTTCTTGGACAATTTGAGCTGACGATTCTTCTTCTTCTTCTTTGGCTTGACTAAATCAACTTGTTTATCTTCTTTATCTCTTTCCTTTTCTTTTAGGATGGTATTGACAATACATGGAGAGATTAAAGATTCTCGGCATACCTTTTCACTTGAAGTATCAGTCTCACACTTCAAATCATTAACACTTGGCATTGTCAATTGATATTCTTCATAGGAAACTTGCTCAATAGTTTCAGGATGGTCACTTGCATCTTCTTCATTCCCAAAATGAGCAGATAATGAGATCTCTTGATTCTCTTCAACCTCTATAGCATTCTCTACCATGGCAAATAGTTCACTTACACCTATAAACTGATTATGGCACATACTTTCCACTTTCAGTTTCCATATTTTAACTTGCCTTCTTCCTTGCACTCTAGGAGTCTAATTGAACTTATTTTGACTTGATGGCCTTTGCTTGCAGAATCTAGCAATGTGACCAATCTTCTCACAATTGTAGCAAACCACTATTCTTGAAGTGAACTCATCTTGTCTTACCTTATTAGGACTAAATCTTGCAGTGTGTCCTATGTCATGACAACTATAACACTCACTTTGACTCACAACATTTGATTGATGATTTCATCCATAGTTCCAAGCAAATTCATTCCTAGAAGGTCTTCTACACTCTTTATCCTTATGTCTAAATGGATTACAAGTGTAGCAATAACCATTTAAATTTGAATACCTCATGGCATTTGGTTGTCTAATCTGATTTGTCCTCATTATCCCAACACCTTCATTCCTTGACTGATGATTGATCTTCAAGGTCTGATTGTCCTTGTTCACATTGGTCTTTATCTTGTCTTGGGTTACATTCTTTTATTCTTATTTTTAACCAAGTCCAGTTCTATCACTAGTATGCTTTTGACTATTCAAAATGTTGTCTAGATCATTTGAGCTCTTTTCAAACATCACCTATGACTTCATCTTATTAGATGTCTTTTCTAACTCAATTTTCAATTACTCATTTTCAATCACATACCTTGAACACTCATCTTCTTTAGCTTTCAGGCTTGTAAATAGGATTTCTAATTGACAATTGAGATGCTTGACTATATCTCCATGCTCTTTGGTGTCTTCATTTATTCTTGCCTCAAACACACTGAATTGCTCTTCATAGTTTTTTTTATAAGACTTCAACTTCTTGGTTTTCTTCTTCTCAATCTTCAAATCTTAAAGGGCATTCAACAACTCAGTCTCACAGTTTACCTCATCTTCTTCATCATCTATATCACATAAACCATCTCCAAACTATGTAGATTCTTCTTTATATGAGCAACTACCTTCTTCAGCCACGAAGAGAGCTTCATCTTCAGTAGGACCATTATCTTCATGATCATACTTAGAATCATTACCATCATTCTCATTAGATAAGCTGCAATATCCCTTGGTGTAGAGACTCCTCTTGTCTTTGTAAAAATTATTTTGGCTATCATACCTTTTGAAATTGTTTTTGCTCTTATAAGACCTGAATTTCTTCTTGTCATTATCATGATCTTCTTCATGTTCTTCATTATCATTTCCCTTGTGCTTATGCAGACACTTGTTGGTGAAGTGACCTGTCTATCCACAATTGAAATATTTGAAGGGAAGTTTACCCTTAAACTTGCCTGAACCTATTTTTAGTTTTATGTTAACAGAGCTATTAGTTCATCATCATCAATATTGGAAATCTCATCATCCTTGACCTTCTTACCTTGGAACTTCTTCTTTGACTTCTTTTTTACATTGAAATTTGCTTCTTTCTTTGGTGGGTTATCCTCATTAACTCTCATCTCATAGGCAAAAAGAGTGCCATGCAATTCATCCATCTTCATTTTGGTGAGATCATGACTTTCTTCTATAGTAGAGACTTTTGAATCAAATTTTAAAGTGAGAGATCTTAATTCCTTTTGCACTATAGTGCCTTCTTCAATAACCTCTCCCATGCCTTTGATCATATTCACTACCTCATCAACTCTTAAAAGATAGGAAGCCACAATATCCTCTTCCTTCATTTTGAGACTTTCAAATTGCCTTCAGTGGATTTGTAGTTTGGCCAACTTAACTTTTGAATCTCCTTCATAAATGAGCTGTAATTTGTCTCAAATCTCCTTGGCAAACTTGCAATGCATTACCTTAGTGAACTCAACCTCAGAAAGACCACAAATGATAGCATTCATAGCTTTGGAATTGTTCTCACTAAACTTCTTGTCTACAACACTAGTTGGAGGAGTAGGTGTCATGGAATAACCATCCAAAACATATTGCCAAGTGTCAAACCCCAAGGACATGATGTAGATCTTCATTCTTGCACTCCAGAAATCATAATTGGATCCATTGAACAATGGAGCTTACTTAACAAAGAAACATAGATAACTTGTGATTGTACTTAAGATTACCTTCAAGTGGTTAAACTTGTACAGAAGGTCCTGCTCTAATACCAATTGTTAGAGGTACAATCACTGAGAGAAGGGAGGTGAGTCTCAAACTTCTGAAGCAAATACTAAATATTTAACAAATTTATATGATTAGATCACATGGGTGAACCCTTCAAGACCACATATACATATCCATGTGCTTTAGACACTTCAACATAGGATCTAAGCACTCAAATCAACTCTCTCAAAGTGACCACTTAGACTGGTCACACACAGTCAAAATATAGTCATACTATTTTGACTCACCTTATCTAATCAGGGGCATACTATGACATCCAATACCTTATCATCAATCTTTGAGACTTCTTTGACATCTTTATATTCTTTTATTTCCTCAACTCTGCTCATAACACCTTCAACTTGCCTATGCAAGATGGTCACTCAATCTATCAGTGCATTCAACAAACATAGTCAACTTATAAGCAATTATTCACACTAAAGATGGATTGGTCAAACCTATAAAATCCACACAAAAAGTCTTCATGGAGTCTACAACACTCTCTAATAATTAAATCATCTTGAAACATCAATACACTGTCAAGAACAACTCAAATTTCCTTCTTGGGTCACTTGCAGAACATGGTCAAACACATAGTCAACTTTAGAGTTCAATATCTTTGACTGTACAAACATTCAAACCTTCAAATTCTGCATATATCAAAAGTTATAACTCAAACATTGTAGATTGATTTTACCTCATTAATTTGAATATTCAAATTCCAATAGTCACTATGCAAATGTTAAACATCGGTCACATTGACTCCATCTCATTCTTCTTGGAAAATTTGAACAAATACACACCATCAATCTCCTTGAAATTAGCTTGATATTTATATTGCAACACTTACCATTGATCTTTGATATGAACTCCCATGATTATGCCATTTGGCAGCACTACATGCCTTTCTACACATTTGAATCTTTGACTTGACCCATACCATCGATCTCTATCTATACGAACACCCATGAACTATTGATCTTTTGTCAACTCAACAAGATTGAGACACATGTTAAAGTGTGTTTAATCTCAGGAGCCTTTGAAATTTTGACTTCACTCACACCATTGATCTCTATCTAATAAAATCACATGCTCCATTGGATCCTTATCCAATCAGATAAATTGCTCACCATTAGATATTTGATTTGATTCAATGTTGATCGTAGATCTTTGATGTCATGAATTTGGCTAAGTATGGGAACATAGTAAACTCTATTCGAGGAGCCAACTTTGCACCATAATAACTATTGATAATTTTTCCCACAAGTCAAAATTACCATTCAAAACTTTGCAGTTCATCTTGTGAATCAGATTTAGGTCTTGGATAGTTTGAAGGGTTTGTTCAAGTCTACATGGTCATTGGTTCAACAAAAATCCAAAGTGTTCAAATCCTTTAGACAATTTGTTTGAAGGGAAGCAAAGGATACAATTGGAAATGTGATGGAGGCACTTTGGAAAATCCCAAAGGGCATTTCAAGAAACCTGAAGGATTTGTTTGAAATTATGAAGGAAAGGAAAGACATGAGCTTCGAGAAAGTTCACATCACAAGCCTGTAGGGGCACTTTACAAAACACTCGAAGGGTATCTACCCTTCAAGAAGGTCCATTCCAAAAATCTCGAAGGGTATGTACCCTTCAAGAAATTTCACATCATGATTTTGAAGGTACATTTTGTAGAAGTCCGAAGGGATAAATTCAAGGAAAGCCTATCAACTTTTTTGAAAGGAAGGCCAAGTAGAAAATATGAGGGGCTTCTTTTCAAAGGAACAATTCATTGGATTTTACTGAAGGGTATGTGCCCTTCATAAAAGTACATTCGTGGAATCCCAAAGGGCTTTTTCAAAGGCAAGTGTACCATTCATTCTTCCAAAGGGTCACTTGGACAAAAGCCCGAAGGGCATCTTCAAAATTGTCGAAGGACATTTTCAAAAAAAAGAACTTTACAAGAAACCCAAAGGGTGCGTGCCCTTTGGGAAGGATCATTGCAAAAATCTTGAAGGGTATGTATCCTTTGAGAAAACTCAAAGAAAAAATTTTAAGGCACAGTTTCAAGCGAGGAACTTTTTCGAAGGAGACCTTTTACATTTTCTTGAAGGGTATGTGCCCTTCGAGAAAGTCCCCTGACCATAAGGCTGAAGGGTAAGTGTACCAAGACAAAGTCCAAAGGGCTATTTTTGGAAGGCCAAAGGACATTTCCTTTGGTCTTTTTGTTCGAGGGAATGTCTGAGAGGAAGATTCAAATGAAGGTCTCTAGCAAAGAAAAGAGAAGAATTATCACGAACTTTTTGTCCATGGGGAAATGACAAAGGAATATACAAAAAGTTTGCAGAAATTCCTTCACAGGGTTTAGGAATTTTGAAAAAAGAAAGTTAAAAAGAATGTACATGAGGGAAGAAATCTTATGGGAAAGAACATAAGCACAAGATAAGCCATAGTCAATTCTCGCAAACATTTTGTCCACTAGAAAGTGGAAAGAACAAAAAATCCAAGGCAAACAATTGACATAACATAACCAAGGAAAAGACAAAAGTGAAGTCCAAAGAAATGTAATTCCTATAGGAAATAGCTAATCCAAAGACCAAGTCAAGCCTGAAAGAATAAACTCGTGGATTTCATGCCAGGGAAAACAAAGGGAAAAGATATAGGCAAGCGACCAATGAATATGCACAACCAAATAAAGAGCTAGATAAAGCGCATATTTATACAGCTAATAAAGAGATTAACAATCATGCAAGGTAGCCATGAACAAGAATAAACACATCTAAGACATTACCTTTAGTTCTAAAGATAGAGGCTCGCTTTACATGAAGACTTGAGTTGTTTAAATGTTGGGGAGCTTAACATAATTTCCATGCATGCACTCAAGTTGTTTGATGCCTTTAAAATTTTCAATCAGTTCAAATAGAATTCTAAATTCAATGTTGGTGTAGATTTCATGCAAATATAATTGTCCTCTTGTTTCAAGCAGCTCAAGGAGAGTTCCATTTTTGACGTAGCATTATGCATGTTGAAAGAGCAGCCCAAGATGAGCCCACCATCCATTTTCAACGCCAAAGGGTTTTTCATGCAAGGAAAGACAAGAAAAGACAAATTTAGAAGGCTTTGTTATCTTGGCATAACAAAAATTGGACTTGTTTAATGTAAAAGTTGATCTTCCTTTTCTATTGTCAATGCTGACCTTTTGGCTATTGTGTTTTTTCTATATAAGTTGGCTTTTCAACCTTGAATTGTATCCCTTTTTTAGCAAGACAATTTTTTGCTAAAGACTGAGTTGTAACCTTTTTTCAGATTAATAGAGGGATTGTTGTTTTCAATTTCCAGCAAGCTGGTATAGTGTATCTTGTCATTGATTTGCATAAGTGATAAAGTTTTCTTCCTTGCCAAGTCTTGATTCTTACCTAGTTGTTAGCTGGTCAAATTATGCAGGTCATGCTTTGTATTTAAGTGTCTTTTAGCTAGAATTTTAGTGGATACAAGTGGTTGATTAGTGCCTTCAATTAGGCCTATTCTTTCATTTCCCTCGAGTTTTAGTTATTAGATCAAACCTTTTCGTTAAATACTTATGCATATTAGTCAATTGGAGTTGAAAGTTTAGCTTTCTTCTTGTCTAAATTAGTGTTTTAGGAACTCTTTTGAGTGGATCAACCAATCATTTAGGTGTATCACCGTCATTAGATAGGATTTTTATTCAAGTTTCTTTCTCCCTTTTTCCAGGCAGTTCATAGTGTAGAGTAGTAAGATCCTAATTGATACACTAAAGGGAGCTAGCCTTAGAATCTAGAGATTCAATCCACTGTTTCGATCACCCACAACCTAGGATTGTTTCCATGTTTCAGTAAACTATGAAGGCCTAAAACTACCTTCACAAGGGTGCAGGTCTAATTGACAATAATAAATTTTGTTATGCTTAATGTCCAGACCTGAAATTTGAACCATGTGATCTCCTCACATAGGGGAATCCATCTATGTATCAAATTGCTCCTAAAACCTTCACACATGTGAAATATGACATCATCAAACTACTTACTTAGCTTTGTCTATCAAGATGCTTACTTGAGCTTAAACCTTCATGTGATTGTTCTGATGAGTTTCATTCACTTTCATAAGCATTATAAGCACTCATAACACCCCATAGGGTCTCTGTAACATAACTATAACATCAATATCATCCATCAATTGCCTTATTAACTCAACCACTAAAGAACCATGTAAGAACATTGAAGCATATTGAATCACACTTTGTCATTGTCATTTTAGCATACATGACACCTCATCAACATCCTTGATCACCTTGGAGACATCATTGACAAACCTCCAATATCCAAACCTCCCATCACACTCATGCTAAATCCATTGTTATTAAAGAAATCCATCAAGGTAAGCAAAAAATAATTATTGGGGCCATCAAAGCACGACATGCCTTGGTAAATTATTAGATATGCTCATTATATCCCTTAATATTAGAGGGTTGAACAATCCCTACAAAAACTTCTTTAAAGTGATTGATTGATCTACACAAGTTGGACATGATTTTATTACATGAGACTAAAGGAGTTGGTAATAAGGTCATCAAGGGATTACCAAAGTTTCTGAGGGGCTAGGCTTTTTTGGATACTAACTCTATTGTCAACTCTAGTTATTTGGTTTTGAGATGGAAAAACATCTCTTTGAGGATGATCATCTGCATTTTTTTCCCTCTGATATTGGGGTGGAACTTCACTCTTTGGAGTTTGGAAAATCATTTTTTATGACTAATATTTATGGGCTATATGAGGAGAGATTGGATTTTTGGGACAAATTATTTGCCCAAAATTTCTTGAGAGCTGATAATTCTATTCTTGGGGGTGACCTTAAGTTCACCACCAAAAGTGTTGAAGTGTTAAGGGAATCAACAAGAGTTGATCCACTATTTGATCATTTCTTAAAAAAAATTGAGGATACTAAAGTTATGGACTTGAAACCTATCAAGTTGGTTCCTACTTGGCAGAACATGAGAACTAGGTTAGATAGTGTGGCCAAGAGGCTTGATAGGTTTCTAATCTTGCATTCCCTTTTGAATGACACTAAAAAAATTAGATCATGGGTGTCTTTAGGAGATGACTCTGACCATCTTCACATTTTATTGCAGATTGATAGAGGGGACAAAAAGTCTTCGATCCCATTTAAATTTAATTCATCATGGTTGAAATACTAAAACTTCATTTATCTAGTCCAGGAGAAGTGGGTAGCATTTGATGTCATCTCTTTGGAATCGACTAGTCTCCAATCTACCAATAATCTTAAAAGAGTGAAATATGTTGTTAGTTGGGTAGCCATCAAATGTCAAGATGTTGATAAGAATATTTTATCCCTACAAAATCATATTGTTGAAATCTATTGTCATGCTTTTGAACATGATTTTGATGAGGATACTAAACTTAGGCTTAAAGCTCTAGATCTAAAGAAGTGAGAACTACTTACAGATTTATAAGCCTAGTGGTGACTAAAAAGTAGAGCTCTTTGGCTGGAAAATGGTGATGAAAACACATTTTTTTCAAAATTTTGCCAATCATCATAAAAAAATAACACTATTTGGGAAATGCAAAAAGTTAATGGCTCCACTATGTGGACCTTCCAAGAGATTGTCAATTTGGGTGTTTTTCACTTTCAATTGTAGTACAAGGATCTAGATAAAGTTAACATTGCAGAGATTATCAAAATTTCTTCTTTCTTCACTAGTTTAGCTAAGGAGGATGAAAATGAGAGGTTGCAAGTGAGTTATTGTCTGCTTTGGCTACTTTTCAAATGGATAAGAGTCTAGAGATTGATGGTTGGATGGTTGATTTCTTTTGTGGATTTATTGATTTTCTTGGTGAGGACCTACTTAGAGTTGTTGAGAAGTCTAGGTAGATGGGGAAGATCATAGGGGATTTTAACTCCACATTCATTACTTTAATTCCCAACAAGGACATCACGTTCTCTTTTGATGATTTTTGACCTATCTCCTTATGTAATTGTATCTATAAAATCATTGTAAAAATAATTTTCATCCAGATTAGAAGAATTCTTTCCAAATCCATCTCCAATGAGTAGTTTGAATTTTTACATGGGTGATAAATTCATGATGTTATTAGGGTGGTTAAAGAAGGTCTTCATACTATCAAAATGAATAGGTTGTCGGTGGTTGTTTTGAAGTTGGAACTGCCCATGGTATTTGATAAAATAAACTAGTTTTACTTGAGATTAATCATGATCAATATTAGTTTTCACCTCTATATGGTGAACTAGATTATGGGTTGCCTATCTTTTGTTTCCTTTGCTTTACTTATAAATCGTTCAGCCTTTGATTTTTTTGATCTGCACATGGTTTAAGATAGGATTGCCCTTTTCCCCCCCTATGCTTTCTTATGATTGTTGAAGGACTTACTCAGATCATTCTTGAGGCCAAGAGATTAGGTTCTATCAGATGTGTTAATTTTGGCAACATAATCTTCCTCACACACCTCCTTTTTGTGGACAATGTGTTACTATTTTGTGATGGCACTCAAAGGGACATTACTTTGCTAAAGGAGGCTCTGGATCTCTTTTGTGTGGTCATGGACATGTAATTAAACATGCAAAATTCTAACATTTCTTTCAATTATATGGACAATCAACATATTAGTTGGGTTCTAGGGGTCTTCCCCTTTTAAAAAGTTGATTTTTGTGGAGGCTTCAAGTATTTGGGATTCTTCTTGAATCCAAATGACTACAAAAAGAATGATTAGAAATGATTGATTGAAAAGGTGGAAAATAATATATGTTATTGGTGTAATTTTTAGCTCTCTTAGAGGCAAAATTACTCTTTTGAAGTTGGTTTTGGAGGTTATTCTTGTCTTTCTTTAGCCCATATCCATATAGTTATTGATAATAACTATAAAAAAATTCAAATTCCTTTGGTTTGGTAGGAAGGAGAAGGATGGTATACCTTTAGTCAAATGGTAGACCCTTGCTAAACATAAGGTTTTTAAGGGATGGGGCTTAAAATATATTCACCTTTTTGGTGAGGCTTTAATTTCAAAAAGTCTCTAAAGGCTTATCTCTAAGGATGGATTTTGGAATCAAATAATCGTTAAAAAATACATTAAACCACTTAGTGTTGAAGAGTGGATCAAAAATCTAGTCAAAAATTTCCACAATGCTTCGATCACGTGGAAAACCTCTATTTTTTCCTTCCTAATTATCAATAATTGGCTTATTTGGAACGTGGGATTTGGCTCTAAAATCAAAGTGGGAATTGATCCTTGGGTCAATTACGGTGTTGATTACAAACTAATTAAGGATTTGATAGACACTTTAAAGAATTTGGGCATCTCCTTTTCAGATCAGGCTGCTAATCAAAACCTCACAAACCCTCAACGTCAAGGTTGGAAAAGTGATCTCTCATTAGGATTGGTTGGGGAGGCTAGAATTAGGTGGGACACTTATGCCAAGAGATTGAAATGGAGTCATATTAGACTCATTATAGAGGATGATGTTCTATTTTGGTCCTTGAACCCAAAGCTAGGGGAATATAATGTGTGTCTTGGTTACCATACTAAATTCCTCAATGTGGGCCTTGATGAGAGATTGTGGTGGTGGAAAAAAATTGTAGCAGATTAAAACTCTTCACAAAACTAAAATATTTATGTGGTTGGCATTAAGAAATAAAATCCTTAATTGGGAGGCTCTTCAAAAAAGATGTTGGCAAGGTCCAGGGCACTACAATATATGTTCTCAAGACTTGGAGACTATGAATCATCTTCTCATCACTTGTCCATATACTAGAAAAAATTGGGTTGAGATGGACGCTTATACGGGGGTGAGAGACTATTGGTGGGGTATTACTGTGAATGATTGCCTTGAGATTTGGTTTAAGAGGCCAAATCTAAAACTATTTGAGGCTTTACCTCTGATTGTGCGTTGGGGAATTTGGCTTGCAAGGAATGCTTTCATATTTCAAGATAAAATCATTCCTAATTTTTGATGTCTTTCCCAAATCTGGATCATCTTTGGGCATTTCAAAATTATTCCAAAACTCCTAAAACAACGCTTGTTGATACATCCTCCCATTGATCAATCTAATGCTTAGGAATACTTTGATGGTGTTTGTTAAGGCACCCCTATGGTTTGTGGTGCTAGTGGTACTCTCTTTTTAAATTCCAATAATTTCTTTCATTTTAAGGCTGGTCTAGGAAGTGGTACTAATAACTTTGTTGAACTCATGGCTCTGAAGCTTTTCCTTAGACTTGCTGTTAAGTGAAGACTGGGACAGTTTCAGATCTTTGGGGACTCTTTGAATGTCATCAATTGGTTAATGAGGGTCTAAAAAATTGAAAATTTATGCCTTCTTCCTTTTCTCTCTCAAATAAACAACATTTTGATCTCCTTCGATACTATCTCCTTTTTGCATGTTTATAGGGAGTTAAAATTTGTTTTTGGCTCCCTTTCCAAGGAGGGGTTGCACTTGAATTCTGATCTATGGGTCATTAATGAATTTTGTAAAAATGCCTTCACTCAACATTACATTTTCTTAGTGTTAGACGCTTAATGCTCTTTTTCATATTTTCTTGTTTTCTCATCCTGGTAGCTTTGCTCCTCACTATGTGGCTTGGTCATTTGGTATTCTTTGTCTTTTGTGTTGTTTCTTCCCCTGTGGTCATGAGGCTCTTGCTTCTTCTTCTCCCTAGGAGTTCTTTCTATTGGGGTGGTCTCACCCCTTTTTCATGTCCTCTTTTTCCTCTGGAATGTTGTTGCATCTACCTAATGTAATTTATTATTTTATCTAGTATGAAGTTACAATTTGTTTCTAGGAAAAAACTCACCTAAAGAGCCTCCTCAAAAGATAAATATGAAAATTTAAACTTTTGCAGCCTCTTTCCCAAGGAATTGAACTCACCCAAATTCAAATCCTATTCTTATAACATAAAAGGATGTTTTACTTGTAAGTCATTAGCATATTTCATCTTACTCATTATTATCCAACAATTTATGTTTGGGCATTTTTATTCTCCCCTCTTTTAATCCAGAATAAATTTGTTTAGGTTCGCTCACAAAAATGGATTAATGAATCAAACTCCATTTTCAATAAATATTCCTAAAACTAGATGTTGTTTTGTGTAGTTGAAAATTTAAAAAAATAGATCTATTTTTCTACATGATTTTATTTTCAAATCTATGGTAGAAAAGTGTAAAAAAATAAATCAATTTTGAAACCCTGGGTTTTATGAATTGTTGATCATGGGGCTTTGAATTTTTTTTGAAGACAATGATATTGATGCTAGAGAATGGTGGTTCCATTTTAAGGAGATTAATTCTTGTTCAAAATTATGGCAAAATTGTTTGTTCAATGATCTCAAGCGTCTTGCATTGAGATGGTTAGTTTGGATGAAAAATGAACAAAGTGAATTTTCGTTGGAAGAAATGGAACAAGCTTTCCCAGATTAATGGGACACGAAGAAGGAAAAAAATGATAAGGACATGGATACATAAAAGGCATGCATGGATGGTTTTTTGCGTAGATTCAGAGACGGAGTAATAGATGTTTTTGATAGATTTATTTTTCACTACAATATAGTAGCAAACTATGGGGAGGAAATAGATTCATGGATCAATTTAGAGGATAATTATAGAGAATTGTATGAGGAAATTTCCATTCCTTTATATATGGAAAACTAACCTGGAATTGAAATAGATTCATGGATCAATTTGGTGGATATTTTTAGATAGTGGTGTGAAGATTTCTTTCACTTGGATGAGAGTGATTTATTTGGTCTTCTCTTCAAAGAGTTATTTATGCATGAAGTAGAAAATTATTTTCTTCTTATCTTGGATGATTTAAAGCTATCCAAAGAGGTTCTTCCAATTATTATCAAAGATTCTCTATAAGTGTTAAACTTTTAATTGGATAATTTTGATCTCGAATTTACAGTTGATGTTATTTTATTGGTCAATCCATACATAGATATAAATGCTATAGTTGAGAATCAACCTAAGATTAGAGTGATTAAGTTTGTTATGTTCATCACAATGTTGTTGTACATGATCATATCCAAACATATAAAGAAGTAGCAAAAGATGAAGAGGATGTATGGACAAGCCTCCACTTGGTCCTCAAGCTTTGAGAAAAACATATTTTCCAAGCAAAGGAAGAATAGGCGAAATAAGAAGCAGATGCACAAACAAACCTTCATTTGGTCCTCAAACTTTGAGGAAAACATATTTTTTTATATACTATAATTAATTAAAAAAAAACATATTTTATTTTTCTCATGTTTTGAGGGCAAAACATGTTAAGGGGAATGGAATGTAATGTACCTAGAGGGATAATATTATGATGCATGTTGATGAGTGTAGATGTCGACATATGACACACATCCTCTTAGTCATATGGGTAACCCCTGGAATTTATTATATTAGGCAATAAGTGGGCCTACAATAGAATTAGTGATATACCTATCCATATGAGTAACTTGTGGTAATTATTAGATTAGGCAATGGGTGGGTCTATGTTGGGATCAATGATATACCCGTCCATATGAGTAGCTTGTAGTAATTATTAGATTATGTAATGAGTGGGCTTACATTGGAATTAGTGACCTACCTATCTATTATTGTAAGAGGGTCTATATAAGGAGGGGCATATCATTATGTAAGATCATCAAGGATAAATATTGTAATTGGAGTGTATGCTTTAGTAAGTAGGAAGCCCCATCAAAGAGGCATGCGATAATGAAGTGATTCCTTCCCCATAAGGAATATTGTATGGTGTTTCTCTACCTCAAGGGTTTATTTATGAATATATTCCATATTTTGGCAGATTGGTCCACTAAATATATTTTGTGTTAATCTTCTACATATTATTTAGATGGTTTAAATTATTATATGTGAGATTCTTAACATTGTATATTTAATAGTGACATTTCCATTGTGACTTGTTCTAACCATTTTTGATGGTCTTATCCTTGGATGAACCATTACCACTATACTATATTCCTATGCCTGTGAACTTTTGTGTGCTAAATGCACTCTCCATGGAGTCTAACATTATTGCTTTTGACTTATCTTGCTTTCTATCTTTTTTCATGAGAAGTGTAGTCAAATTCTCAAAGTCAAGAGTTTATGTCTATGTAATTATGTGTAGTGACTCAAAAAATGAGTCAAATGATGGTGGTATGTTTTACAACACCAAAGCAATCAAATCTTGTTCATCTACATGTTTTTCAATTGCTTTTAGTTGATCACAAAGGTCCATCTGCAACAAAACTCATAAATAGAATCACCCTCTTACATCTTAATGTAAAACAACAAAATTTTCAAGTATAATACCATTCTAGCTTCTGAAGCTTGGTATTTCATTGTTAAATGTTTCCACAAATTTGAAGCTATAGTTGTATTTTTAACTTTTGGAATTAGATTATCAACTATAAAAAAATTGGCAACATTAACTTCGGTTGAGATCGATACTGATTGGCCCTCTCGTTTATCATAGTCCTCAAGGTGCTTTGCAGGTTTCATTTAGTTTGCAAGCACAATTTGGTTAATGTTCTTATACTTACATACCATAAGTATTTTTTAACTCCACAAATTGAAGTTTTTATTAGTCAATTTTTGAGATTTAGGTAGTAACATATGTTGCAAACAAGCCATTTTCCCCTAGTTTTTCACTAAAACAATTAATATGGGAAAAATATAAAAGATTTTTTTTTTTTGCATGCAGATTCTATACTAAAACTAGATAATGTTGCTAGTTTTCAGCTTAATTTTTTTTTACCATTTATGAGTTACTAAATTAACAATGTACCACTAAATTGCTTAAAAAATTATGAAAAAAATTATATCTCAAGATTAACAAGCATTTCAACCAAAATGTTTTTACACATGGTTTTGGTCTCCTAACCGGATAATGTGGCACATTTTCAGGGACAAACTCCCTTTCCTTCACTAAATACCTGGAATTACATTGACTTTTTCAAGACATTATAAGCAATAATTTTGAAATTAACTATAGTTTCAAAGCCATAACTTATATTTGCCTTAATACTTTATGATCTACAAAAACCATGGCTTAAATAATAATGAACCCTGAGTTGCCAATCATATTGCAGTTGCTCAGGAGCTTCCAATGGCATCCTCCAAAAGAGAATAATGGAGTTTATCCTTCCGACACCTCTAAAAATCAGAAAATATTTTTTAATCGATGTTCTCATACTTTGTTTTTTCTATTTTGATTTCCCAGAATGCCATAAAATTGCTTTAACAATGACTTTTCAATCTCTTGGGTTGCGCCCTCTTCCAAAACACCACTCTTCTTTGGTTTTGCTTAGTTTTTTTGTATTCTTCTAGTCTTTTTGCCATGCTCCTCCTCCCTCTTGCTCTGAACAATAGTAATTAATAAAATGGATTACAAATAACCACCAATTAACAATTGAATTATTATTAGCAAATAACAAAGATAATAAGACAATAATTAACAAAGGAGTAGCGTTTCAATCCTTTTAGGATGGCATTTCACTCCTTATGATGGTGTTTTGATAGGCTATATTCAACTTTCAATGGAGTCGCACAACATACAACAAAATTATTCGTGATAGGTACACCACACAAAAGAAAATAACAACTAAGACAAAAAAAACAAACAAACCACCATGTCCTCAAAACAACCTCAACTAGGACACCATGCATTCAAAACAACACTCAAGCACTCATAAGGAGCACCTCATTCTAACCAAAATGCCACCTCTAATCACAACACCACCTCTAACCAAAACGCCTCCTCTCTAGTCTTCCATGATATAAAATTTTATGTGCATTGATTTCCTCAGGGGGCTTGCTCTCCACACGCTCCCTCCCTCAGAAGGTTTTTTCCTAAGCTAAGAAAATGTAAGTTCTATACCATATAAAATTTAATTGATAGCCTCAAGCCATTATTTTATTTTAAGATACATGAGCCATTAAATAGCTCAGGGGAATGCTACAATCAAGGAAGACAATCTTAGCTTATATAACTAAACAATAACCTTAAGCTTAATAAATCTTTACAAAATATACAAGGAGACACGTGAAAGATAACAAATTAGAAACAAGCTTCATATAACATATTGTTATATTTATTTTAGCAAACTAGTTTAACCTTAGGGAGAAAACCTAGATAGTCTGTTGCCTCCTCCCCCCTATTTTTACGACACTGGGTTTCCCAGTGGCTTAACATCTTGTTTCTTACTTTTTATGATTATTATTGATGTCAACTAATGTCACCTATCATGTAATTTTGTAGTGAGTTTTGTAGGCCTAACACTGTAACTCTATTTTTTTCTTAAGTTTAATCATGTTGTATTTTATACTTGAAGTGTGATCTCATACCCCCTGTATTTTTAATAAAGGGTATAATATATTTTTAATCTATAAAAATATTATGCATGCTTTCAATATTATATTTATACGTGTGTGTGTGTGTGTTACAAATGGAAAATGAATTCTAATTATACCATTGAATTTAAAATATATTTTTATAATTAAATATGAAAAATGAACTTATAAATTAAATTGTAATTGACAATATAAACTAATATATAAATGGAATAACTCTTTAACGAAAAATTCCTTAAAACATATTTCCAACTTTATCTCTTTTTAATATATATTGTAAAATAATACCCAAAACAAATGGAACCCTAATGGACAATGACGAGTTTAAACTTTGGATTAGGGTGGATTTTTATCCAATAAGAGAGAGTTCACCGTTAATTAATGCCGACCCCTCCCAGGGTTTATGGTTGACCAGTGCTGACTCCTCAACGTTCCCTCGGGTCGATTTCCGGAATATTTCGTATATAAAAAATAAGTTAATGACTTAGCTTAAAGCTTCGGCAAACCTCAATGCATTAAAATATTAAAAGCATATGATATGAATTATTGCATAAATTATTTGTAGTATTAAGGAGATCTCTCCATCAAAATACCAATATTATGATCTTCATTGATTTGGGAACTGTTGGTCTGCGTTTGTTTGGTCCTGCAAAACCGCTTTGAATGGGGATCAAAATATAGTCAAAATCATGTTTTTTTTTGGGACCTCGTATTCCGTTTGAAACCCGAAGTTTGAAATTTCCGATGGCTTGGGATTTGATTTTTTCCCAAATACAGTAGATCTGAAAAGAAAGAAAAAAAACAAAAGAAAAGAAGGAAAAGCAAATGTTATTTTGGTATTTAAAATGGTTAAATTTGGTATCGGAATTTGATCAGTAGGCATTTATCTTATATACAATATTAGGCAGACTAGTTTTGGAGGGATTTTTTAAGCCTCCATAGGATTTGCGGGTGCAATCTGATAAGGGCTTTTTTGATTTTTTTTTGAGATCACCCAATAGGGGTTTAAGGGCCTTTTTATTGTTTCGAGATTACCCAGTAGATTTTTAAGTGGTTTTTGTGCTCAATTTGGAGAAATAATGTCTGGAGAAGAATATTTGGAGCTCAAGTTTAGACTACACGATGGTACTGATATAGGCCCCAGGAGATATTTGTCTGCTACCACTGTTGCCACTTTGAAGGAAAGTATTCTTGCACAATGGCCCAAAGGTAAGATTTCTGAATTCTAACTATAAAATTTTATATACATAATTAAATTTATGTTTAAAGGGTTGCAATATGAATCTGTAGTAAATCGAGGGCTTTTTGAATGTAGATCGGCGTTTATTTGTTCACAGTTTTTTTGTTTGGCATATTTTGAAAATTCATTAAAGAAATATACCACAGATCTAAGATTGTTGAAATAAACCAATCTCTCTGGGCCCAATAGAGTTGATGATTGAATGGATGCTTAATATACATATATAAATTATGAACAGTAGCATATTTTGTTGGACACAGTTGTGTTTTTTGATATTATGGATCTGGGGGTATGTTGAGGATTATGCTTTTGTTTCCAATGCCTTTAAGGCTGTGGAAATAGTTTAATTTCTTTTTGGTTTTTTATTGGGTCCGTTAGGAATAAGGATTGAATGGGTGTCGAACATCCAGGCATAAATGATGGAAAGTAGCATTGCTTGGTTGCCCAAATTATTTTTTGGTGATATAGATCTGCTGACAAGGGGAGAGTTATGCATTTTATACCAATGCCTGCAACGTTGTGCAAATATATTAATATCAACCTTTTTTGGTTGAGGTCCAATAGAACTAAGGGTTGAATGGCTGCTGAACAGATACAGATATATAAAAATTAGTATTGCTTGTTGGCCCCAATGGTTTTTTGGATGTTATGGATCTGGTAGCATGTGGGAAAATATGCATTTCTTTCTGATACCTGTAAGGGTTCTGTAAGTACATTATTCTCATTTTCCTGTTTTTTTGTCTGGTGTCAATGCAGCTAAGGATTGCCTAGGTGCTGACAGATTCAGAGATAAATTATAAAATTTCGCTTGGCTTGTTAGACCAAATTGTTTTTTTGATGTGATGGATCTTATGGTAAATGGATAATTCAGCTATTGTAATCAGTGATTTCTGGATAATTGCTTGTTGGGCCAAATTGTTTTTTTGATGTTACATATCTTGTGGGCCAGTCATTGCGATCTACAATGCAACAAAGAACAGGGTTTTTATTGTCTTGGATTTGGTTCTGGTTCAGTGCTTTTTTGTCTTTTTGAGCTCTAGTGTACGAGCCATGAAAAGTGCATTACATCCAGAATTGTTAGATCTGCATATTTTGTTGAACTTTTAGCATTCACTTTGGTGATTATTTGTTAGATTCTGGCAGTTCTTTCACAAATGGATAGAGAGGATTATCCTAGAACATTTCTTATCTGGGGGAAAACGTTAGCATGGTAAATAAATGTTGGCGATTTGGATTTTTTTAACAAACTCTTTTCTTGACTGAACAATCAAGAAACACACTGTGATGTGTTGCACTGCATAAAATAGACTTTATTTGCCATAGATGCCAACTCTGAAGGAAATATGTTCTATCAAGTCTATGTTTCCTGGGACTTGTACCCTGCCTTCGCCCTCGTTGTTCTTGTTCCCTTTGGCTGTTGTAGACCACAGCTTGAAAGAAACCCTTGTGGACAGCTTTATTGAAAAACCCTGGTGGAGGTGCTTTGAACTTTTTACATTTGCTTACCATAATTTTTCAAAACATTACAAGAGAAAGTGCAAAGCAGATATTATATGAATAATATACAGTGGAATGATTGTCAAGAGCACTGTGGCATGAGAGGGTGCACCCTGTTTCCACACTGTTTGCCACCCTGTTTCCCACACCGTTTCCATCCTCATTCTCCACAAATTGTTCATCACCAGTCATGCATGCATTACTGGCAACTTTCCCTGGCCCTTTAGGAAGCAAGACTTCACATATTTAGTTATTAACCCTGTTTTGGGAGTAGTGCAATGATTGATATTGGCCATTTGGATAAGCATTGAAATATGATTGTGATCAGCTGACTTTTCCAAATTTATGACTAATTTTTTAGTAGCTGAGGGCTTCTCATTTTATCTGTGATGGGTCAAGATCAACAAACTAGAGGTCAAATTAGTGCAAGTTTTTTCAAATGTTGGTCTTATGCTCTTGCAGAATGTCTTGAAATTGTTTGTTTGATAAAGTGGAAACGCTCAATTTTGTTCAACGAAAATAGGAAATGTTAGTGTAAGTTGTAGAAAACAACTCAAGTGGATTGCATAAAACTTTAAAAGTATGTGAAATTATTGTTGGAATGCTACACTTCTAGGCTTGTCGTGTAGATTTCGAGCAAATTTATTTTCTTGAAGTCACTCTTCTGAGATTGGTCATATTTCCTCTACAAATTGAATTTGTTTTCAAATGTGTTTGACAGGGATTTTGACATGCCTCCTGCATAAGCTAGAGTTGAGTCTTGACTATGTTCATTGAAATGAAAAGAAGTTTGAATTATTTTTATGGACTTGTGGTTTGTTGTCTTAATGAATTTTAGTAAAGCAATTTCTTTTCATTGGAGACATTTGTTTTATCCAATTTTCGTTCACTTTTCCAGTGTTAACCTATTGCTGGGTTCTAATATAAATGCCCCCCATAAATATTAAATTTGTGGGATTCACCGTTTCGGTGTTAACCTATTGTAGAGCTTCTAATATAAAACCCCTCCATAAATACTAATTTTGTGGGAAATTTTAGCTTTCTGCCTGATTATAGCCATGGAGACAAGAGATCCTTTCTCTGAACTTAAATTTAAAAACTATCTCTTTTGGGCCTATTATAGGATTTTTGATTTTTGATATTTTTAAAAAATTAAGGTTATTGGTGCATGGATTGAGGTGCCATCTTGGGGAGCAAGGCCATGGCCGGAACTTGTGTCCACCATGGTAAACTCCCTAGGATTTTGGAAATCGTTACATTGTAGTATCTTTTGATATACACAATGCCCATGTTAATTAGATGGTAAAGAACATCATACAAGTTCTGCTCATTAGTAATAGGGTTTGGCATTTTGGAAGTTGAAGCTAATCGGAACTTATAAAACTGAGCTATGTAGGAAGGATTCACACAGATTTCCAGAGAGTTGTTAAGTTCGAAGGCCCTTGTGATATTCATCATTGCTTTTTTAACATGAAAAATAAAGTTTATTATCTGATTTTGGATGTAATTAAATTGGCTAGTGAAAATCACCTTTCCATGGGCTTTGGCACATATTTAAAATCAATTGTAGAATTTTGGCTGGCTAATTGAAGGTGTTAAACAATAGTTGTCATGCCCTGAACATATAGTGTGTCCAGGGATATGTGTGGCCAATGTGTGGCCTATATAACCTTTTACCTTATCTTTTCACATTTCTCTATGTTCTCATATTGTTAGTAGCATCAGCCTATGGAGTAACGTCAGTCTATGGAGTAACGTCAGTCTATGGAGTAACCATTGTCTAAGTAGGGTATATATAGGAGGTAGTGGATAGTACTTTAGGATCATATTACGAATCTTGTTCTTATCGCATGGTTGTGGAAGTTGCCTCCTCGAAGTGGCTCAGGTTATTAATCAAGTATTTTGCTCTGCTGTCAACTATTGGTGTGGATCTATTTATTTTACTCTTTTTTTTTTAGCTAGATAAAGGGTTATATGGTCCCTTACCCATTTTTATTAAACGAAAAAATCAAGATAACAAAGCTTGTATCAACAGGGAGACCAAAAGCAGCCACAAGGGCCTAATAGAGCCTACAACAAAAAACTTTAACAGACCTACATACTGACTAAACATAAAATAACAACAAAAAGATCAAGGAGTAGACAACCACTCATGCTGACCACCACCTGCAAACCACCAACACCACGCCATCCGTGCCAAAACTACCAAACTGCCACCCACCAACTACAGGCTTGCCCCAACATCAGCCACCCTACCATCTCCTTCCTGGACCCCCAGCTCCAATCGTCACCAAATCCTCCATTCCCAAGGAGCCAACTGCTGCATTAATTTCATTATCCACCTCAAGACCCTTCACCCGAGAGACTTTTTCCCTGTGCTTTGCCCTACCACCTTGGTTTAAGATAAACTGCCCGCCAAGGCTTGAGGCTGCTCGAATGCTTGCCAATCTAGCTTGCACGTGAGCCAAGTCCGCTCTACGCTTGTTAATAGGCCCCCTCACCCCTAAAAGTCGAAACAAAGACGACATTGGTGTTGCAACATCAAATAGCCGCGAGAGCATTTTCATTGCCGACGACAGACTGAGAAAAATTCGACCCTGGAAGGCCATCACCACAGAGGCCGGAGGAGAGCACAAAGCTCCAATGGCCAATAATGGCACCTTATACCCAGAGGGTCTTGGATTTTGCAAGCGACTTTGCAACTCCTCAATGTGAGCGAGAAGATCGTCACAACAGTTGTCCAAATCACTAAAAGCTTTGAAAGGGATCAATCCAAAGCTTGAGGCTGCTTGCTTGCTTGCCAATCTAGCTTGCATGTGAGCCGAGACCGCTCTACACCTATTAAGTTGTTAACAGGGCCCTCACCCCTAAAAGACAAAACCAAAGACGGCATTGGTGTTGCAACACCAAATAGTTGTGAGAGCATTTTCATTGCCGATGACAGAGCGAGAAAAATTCTACCTTGGAACGCTGACCACAAATGCCAAAGGAGAGTGCAAAGCTCCAATGTCCAATAATGGCACCTTATACCCAGAGGGACTTGGATTTTGCAACTCAATGTGAGCGAGAAGATTGTCACAACGGTCGTCCAAATCACGAAAAGCTTTGAAAGGGATCAATCTAGAAAAAGCCAAACTCGGAAAGGCCCTAAGACTCTACCCCTCAAGCTCGAAATTCTCCACAACAGCTTCTAGACCCACTCGAAAACCTTTCTGAATCAATCTTCATGAGACATCCATAGTTAAAATTTTATCCTTAGATGACACAAGGAAATTCTTCACAAAGGTCGAAGCAACTAAGGAATTTACCTTCACCCGGCACGAAGTTTCTAGAAAAATAAAGCCCATTACCTCCTTAATTGCATGCATAACATTCCCAGCTTGGATAATAAAGATATGCTTTAGCTTGGCATCAGAGATGCAGCCCTCAAAGGCCATCTCCCTCTTATCTTCCAAAACACGCAATAGGGGCTCACTCAAAGCAATTTGTAGCATTCGGTCCATGTTAGTAATCCAACTACCACCTTTCAGTAGAGTTTGGTACACTTGGCAATGGGTCCCTGCCAGGGTCAAATAGCTGACAACTCGCTGCAATGATTTCCTTGACGTTAGGTTGGAAAGGGACATATATCATACAAACACCTCTCCAATTGTCATTAATAACAGTTAAGCCAAAAAGTCACATGCTTGTCATTAAAAGGTGGCCATCACATCCCAAGCCTCCCGATAATTGTTGCTAATGAGAGCCTCCATTTGATCAATGCCTTTGTTAGCTAATTCATCTGCCACTTGGTTAGCGTTGAGAAAGCAATGTATAGTCTCCCACTTCGAGAATGTGGCAAGACATTCCCAAGCTCTACACAGGGTATTCTCCAAATTACAGGATCCCGCTTTCTCGTTCCGTAATGCCTGGATGATTACCATGGAGTCACCTTCAATTACAATTCAATCAATCTCGCATTGACAAGCAAACTCAAGCCTTAAAACCAGAGCTTGAGCCTCTGCTTCATTGTTTGAAACATCCACCAGTTTCTTAAATGCCGTTCGAATAAGCGAACCAACACAATCCTTGATGACACAACCAACACTCAACACACCAAGGTTCCCTCTGGCAGACTCATCAAAATTATGTTTGAATTTGCCCGTGGGATGTGGATTCCATTTAGTCTTCCTAGCCCTCTTACTAGCTTTTGACAACATGTCTGATCCATTAACAGGATTTATTCTACTCTTATTATTGTGATATATTGTTTCTGATTTGCTCTTTGATATTTACATTTACATCCATTGTGGTCAATTAGCTTGATCTATTTGAGTAATTTCATTACAAATGGCATTAGAGCTTCAATTTGGCAAGGTTTTGATGTGCAGTTTTTTTAGATCTAGCATGGCGATTGTTCTGCAAGTTGAAGAATCGAAAAAACATAACTTGCGATCTAGGAGGAATTTTTTTTTTTCGTTAGTGCAATATTGCTTGAGGTTTTTTACTTGAAAAAACTTGGGAATTTTTTTTGCACCTTTGTGTCAAATAACAGTCATTGGATTCATCTTCGCGAGACAATCACAATGGTATAAGCCTCTCGTACTTTTTTTTTGGACCCCCAAACCCTAAACTTAGAAACCTAACCCTAAATTCCAGAACCCTAATCCCTCGAGTTCATGCATGGCTGGTCCAAACACTAGAGGTTGTGGAAATGGCAAGCCACTCCAGGGAAAATGCCAACAAGGACGCTATCATCTGATAATTCTCTCCTAGCCTGAAAAATCCAAGTTCAACTACAATTTCCTAGAACATGCTACCAAAATTGGAAGGGCACAAGTTTGATGGTAAGGATCCGGTCACTTGAATCAATCAAAAGGAAAATTTATTTGACTTACATAAGACTCCATGTGCACTGGTGGTGGTCATGGCATATTTGGAACTAGAGTAGTTCATTTGGTATAGATGGTTATGTGCGTAAAATTAAAAAAAGACCCTTACTATGACTTGGTTAGTGTTTACTGATGAGCTATAGATGCACTATCACAATAGTGTAATAGAAAACTACTTCAGCCAATTAGCAAAATTGCAACAAACAATGACTGTCAAGGATTATATTTCAACAATTCTAGAACTTGTCCTTGTGCATGGATGACATCATAGAAGACAACCTGAATGACTTGTTCTTGGGTGGGCTCAAGGATTTCATCCAACTCAATGTTTGCATGTTTAATCCAAGTTTAGCATAAGAGTCCATGGTCTTCGTATGGCAGATGAAAGAGATCTGGTCAAACAACGGGCATTCACAACTGGCAGAGAGTGCATTCTTCCAACACAATCGTTCCCTTAGACTACTAGGTTGACTTCACTTTTCAACAAATTGAAGAGAAACGAGCCAAAGGGTTATGTTTCAAATGTGATAACAATTACAACAAAGTACATAAATGTGTTGAGAAGAAATTGTTATACATTGAAGGTGCCAGTGAAGAAGACAAGGATGAGGAAGTAGTAGGTGAGCTTGAGGATGCACTAGAGGAAGATCAAAAGACACCCAACCAGCTATCTCGTGCCATGCATTTTTCAGGTATTAGCACTCCACAAACCCTTAAGGTAGTGGTTTCCTAAAGAAACAGATGGTTACAGTGCTGATCGACTCAAAAAGTACACAAACACCCAACCAGCTATCTCATGCCATGCATTTTTCACGTATTAGCACTCCACAACCCCTTAAGGTAGTGCTTTCCTAAAGAAACAGATGGTTACAGTGCTGATCGACTCAGAAAGTACACAAACGATAAGTTGGCATTTGTTCAGTATCTGGAACCATGCTTTCCTTCAAAGTGCAATTCAGAAATATTCTTTACTGTAATGGAATTACCCAATGCTAATTACTTACCAGTTCATTTCAGTTAAATACTTTTGAAAGATATCGAGTGGAGAATAAATGATAAAAATGGGAGACTTCTTAAGATATTAAGTATTGTATTTTCTTGGTTGTCACCAAATCAATCTGTAATTAGGTAAATATCTGAATCACCGTTGATTGGGTACTATTTATTTTCTTTTGGTCGACATGAATTTCCTGGGGTCATATGGAGAGATCTTCAGTTTTTTAATGACTTGTTTAGGTTGGGTAGCATATGATTACTTAAAGATTTGATTGGTTACTGTATGTTGTGTCTTACACAAAAATACTTGCTGGGATGGCAAGTGACGGACCCTTCTATTCCTTAATTTATGTTTTGTATTCTATATATGTTAGGAAGTGATTTTCCTGGGATTTTTTAGTACACAAAATAGACATTAACTTCTTTAATGAAAAAAACACTTTAGCATAAAGGGTTGGCTTTCGAAACATTTGTATTACTTGGCTTGCCATTGTTCGTGCTGGTGACGTGGGGAACAGGAAAAGAAAGATCCATCAATGAGAACTTCAAAGAAAAGATGCAACAGAGAAGTGTAGGATGGGAAATGAGAGATTTAGGAAGCAGCAGCAGATGGGAGGGTAGAGGGATTCGATAAAGGACTGAAGGTGACTGTAAAGTGGAAAAAATCTGAAATTTGTAAAGATGGGAAATAATTATGGCATTTGCACGATGAATGAAATGTGTATGTTTATTATCTAGGGACATCTTAGGCATTCAGTTATATCATTTAGAGTCGATGAATCTAATGATAATTTTATACTACTGATGTTCATTTCTTCTGAACAATGCTGTTGGAGCGACTGAAATCTTCACAGCCCGTCTCAGTGTCTAGAGGGAGAAATGCCTGTACATCATATGTCTGCATGAGTGAACCAAAGATGGACAACCTCCTTGAATTTCTGTGCTGCAGATCCAAGTAGAAATGCAAAATGGAAAATGCATATTTCTGTGACGATTCCTTTCAAATTTTTTAGCTGGCTGTTTGTTAGAGCACTGAACCTAAGCTCTTTATGATGCAGTAAATGGTCTAATTGCAGACTGCAAGAAAACAGTCCATTAGCTTTCTTGGTCTACTAAAATATTGTCCTCAGATTTCTTGATTGACTTACTGAAATGCATATTGTTTGGTCCTTGTATCTTTGTGATGTGTAAGAGCCAGGGTATGGACAGTATAATAGAAATTTTGAGACAAAATTTATTAATTTGCATTCTGCCACTCTTTGAACTTTGAATGCACGGTTTTTTTGAAGAAACATGCTTCTAGGATTTATGTCTGCACTTAGGTTGAGATTTTAAAATTAACGACCTCTCTATCTAACATTTCTGAGAGGTACTTGTGCTTTTTGTGGTTAAGATTAATATTTCGTTCTTTCATTGTTTCAGAGAGAAAATGGCCCAAAGACCATCAATGATGTGAAATAATTGAAATTTAAATGCATGCATGAAGAAACACACTTCTTCTAGGATTTATTTCTGCACTTAGGTTGAGTTTTTTTCAATTAATGATCTCTCTGTCTAACATTTTTGAGAATTACTTGTGCTTTTTGTATTTAAGCCTAATATTTCATCCTTTCATTGTTTCAGAAAAAGAAAATGGCCCAAAGACCATCAATGATGTGAAATTGATCAATTCTGGAAAAATACTAGAAAACAACAAAACTCTAGGGGAGTGTAGGGGCCCCATTTGTGATCTGCCTGGTGGAGTTATAACCATGCATGTTGTTCTACGACCACCATCAGCTGAAAAGGGAAATGGTACTAAATATTTTCTGATCGGTTCCTGGGTCTAAGGGCAGCTGAAATTTATTAAGCCCATTTTCCGTTTTTAATTTTTGAAGTGTTTGGAAGAGACTGTTTTTCTTTATAGCTCTTTTCTCCCTAAAATCTGATGTTAAGTTTGTCTGTGCTGGACAGAAAAGCAGCCTTCAGACATGCCAAAAGACAACAAATGCTCATGCACGATTCTATAGAATGACTTCATTCATGGGGGAACTTGACGTTTCAAGTTGATATGATCTCCCTATTTGATTTCACTCATTGTGGTCAGAAGTGAGGTGTTTGTGAGATATATATGTATGTAGGATGTCAGCTCAAGCAACTGATTTTTTCAGCACCCAAAGGTGACTCAATGTTCTGTAGAAGATAAAATTTATCAGAAGATAGCATTCATTGGCAATGTAAGCTGTTAAGGTCATTGTCAATCAAGGCTTCCTCTGGTAAAGCTCATTAAAATATATTTTTTTGTAGTCAACGGAACACAAATGTGAAAAATGCATTTTCCATATACGTTTCTGCTGCTTTCCTGAGTATGCGAGGGTGTTGAGGAAGGCTACACTTTGGGATTATGATAGTAGTAGTTAATGTCAACTGCATATTGGTCTATGCAAAGATGTACAAACTTCGTAGGCGATTAAAAATTGACTGATGAAACTGAGGTTTATTGCGATTATAATATATAAAGGTGCAATAAAAGTGAGATTGTTCGTATACTACCAACAGCAATTATAAAATTATTTCACTATATATTATATGTTCTGAAGTTATGCATATGATAACTTCTTGCCGTCTTCCATTTATTGACTGGAAAAACTCCCTTTTCATCAGCGAAGATGGTACTTAAACTCCACACACATTATTGAACTTCTGCATTAGCAGTGGGAAGCAACTACATTCTTGTTGTGGCTATGAGCCTAGCAATATTTGAACCCAAGCAATCTCATAGGTAAGTGAATTTATCGGAAGGCCACACCTTTAGAGGATATGAGATTGTATTGCTTTGAGTAGAAATATTCATTGAACCCAAACAATCTCATTGGTAAGTGAATTTATCAGCAGGCCACACCTTAGAGGATATGAGATTGTATTGCTTTGAGGCAAATGGTGTTTCATCGTCTTTTTCTTGTTATGTGTTGAGGTTGGTGCTCTATAGTTTGTTTAACTAGGTCTCGGTGATGTTCCTCGGCTTGTATTATCAGTTATTGACATTTAAGCCCCATAGTTTATTTTACTGGGTATTGAGGTCTTGATGCTAGTTGTGTCAGAATGTGCATCTGAGCATTGGACGAGGTTATTGGTTTAATGGCCAACTTGAATAGATATTCTAATACAATTTAATATGTAGTTTAATCATGGTCATTATATAGTGGTTTTGCTTCCAAAATATATTTCAATTAACGACTTTAAAATCCCCTTTTTACAGTAATCAAAAGCCTTATTTTAAAAAAAAAATCTGGACATAAGTCCTCCGAACCTAAAATATTTCTTCCAAGGTAAGAGAGGCTTCAATTCCATATTTATATTTCTCTATAACATTAGGTAAGGTCACGCTATAAGGACTATTACAAGATCTCTAGTAACAAATATGGGCAAGCCTACTTTCAAACATATAAGTATGGCCGCCTATAGACGTAGTAGTCATTATGATTCGCTAGACATTATATGCTGCACATTTCAACCAAGTTGAAACTGGTTGGATTCATTGACATTCAAGTCGTTAAAGCCTAGGGGATCTTAGCAACCGATTTGTTGCATGGGTTTCAAAACATTCATAGTGATCGATACTATGACAGCCACTTTTAGATTCTTAGTAGGGTTATAGGTTGCAGAACCCAGGGCACCACAGGGGGTTTGTGCAATTTAAGTCTTTTGGGGTTTATGAGTTTTGTGGTTGATGAAAGCGTACAAGTTAAAATGGGTTATGGGTGGTTGATATTGTGCTTGTCTGCTTGAGACATTTCATTTGCTTTGACACTTTGTGGTTCAGAGGAATGCATGGGAATGATATATGCATTCACCCTTGCTTTGCTTGGTTGCAATACTTGTGACGACAACAGGTTGGGTAGGGAATTTCTCCACCATTTTGCTTTCAGCCAGTGTTTATGGTGTGCTGTTAAAGGTTTTCCTCGTGAACTTTTTACCGTGTTTGTCTAGTTTGCAAGTGATATTATTTCTTATTGGCACCATTGAATGTGGCATACATGATTTACACATCTTGACAAGTGGAATTTATATGCTGACTAATGGGTTTTTTCTTCATGGGATTATAATGCCACTATCAATTTGTATTGTGCCTGCTCACAGATGATGAGGTTATCTCAACAGGAAAGAAGGTAATAGTGAATAGAAATGCCAAGTCCATTATGCATCTACACTAGTTTAAGGCCTAGTTTAAATACCCAGGTTTTCAAAATACATTGATTCAAGTCAAATATGGGAAATGATCGGCAACATGACAATTAACTTGAAATTTATCTTCATATATGTTTACAACCATGTTCTACATATGCAGACATGCCACTGCAAGACACTTAACGAATCTGGTAATTGACTATAACAAACATGGATAAGAGGTACTCTTTTTGAATTGCAAAAGCATAAGTGCTCTAGGAAAATTATGTTCCAACTATTTCATCCAATGATTCCGTTGAATACTAGTCTGGTAATTGACTATAACAAACATGGATAAGAGGTACTCTTTTTGAATTGCAAAAGCATAAGTGCTCTAGGAAAATCATGTTCCAACTATTTCATCCAATGATTCCTTTGAATACCATGAGAATTGCAAAAGCATAAGTGCTCTAGGAAAATCATGTTCCAACTATTTCATCCAATGATTCCTTTGAATACCAGTCATGGTATTCAAAGGAATCATTGGATGAAATAGTTGGAACATGATTTTCCTAGAGCACTTATGCTTTTGCAATTCTCATGGTATTCAAAGGAATCATTGGATGAAATAGTTGGAACATAATTTTTCTAGAGCACTTATGCTTTTGCAATTCAAAAAGAGTACCTCTTATCCATGTTTGTTATAGTCAATTACCAGATTCGTTAAGTGTCTTGCAGTGGCATGTCTGCATATGTAGAACATGCTTGTAAACATATATGAAGACATATCTCAAGTTAATTGTCATGTTGCTGGCATTAATCTTTCTTGAAATTTTGCAAGGGGATACAAGGAATGGTAATGGTAATGGTTGTGGTGATACGACTCGACATTGCATGGTGATATGCCTCTAAGGCCCTTTTGGTGCTAAAAACTAACATTCAATGGTCGAAAATTTGAAAAAGATAGAACAAGGGTTATATGGGCAAGAGCATGAAGTGACTAGACCAACGGGCCCAAGAGTGTCCCTATGTTTCATACAATATACAATGTGTTGGGGATGCTTTGGACAAAGAGCCCAAGGAAGGGGAAAAAGGGGTAGGAGAGAGAAGGGGACATCTAGAGGGCGTTAGGGCCATCAAAAGTCGTTAAATGTGTTAATAATGACTAACTTGGACCAATAATTGATAAGTGCACAAACATCCTAAGGGTCACACCAACGGGCCCAAGAGTGTCCTAATGCTCCATATAATGTACATGTCATAGGGGATGCTTTGGACATAGAGCTTCAGGGGAAAAGGGGTAGGTGAGGGTCATTTGAAGGGTGTCGTGGCCATCAAAAGCTGACAAATGCATTGATGATGCCTAATTTGGATCAATAATTTACAAGTGCACAAACATTCTAAAATCATTCAATTTAATAACTAATAAATGTACAGGGGCCATTGGTAACTGTCTACATGTTCCTCCACTTGATGTATGTGTGTGTGCATGCATATATATCTAAGTAGAAAATAAGACACAATATAGATACAACATTTTGTACTTGGAACTCCGGAGCAAAGTCCAATGTACTTGGATATGTGCAAAAACATTCTTTCTCTATGCTTTTACACACATAAGTTTGAATACTAAATAATAGTAATATGCTGAAATTTCGAAAAATTAAAAATAAGATAATGATTCTAGTGGGAAATGGCATGGAGTTTGGCACCCATGTCGACTTTGGGTCTCCATGCCTATTTAAAGGCTTGAGTAGAATTTTGAGTAATTCTTAGTACCATTTCATCAAATTAGATAAAATTTTGAGTACGATCTAAAATACATTGAATGATATCTCGAGCACATGACCTTATGGTGGTAGCTAAAGTAATTAATAATGTCTCTATGATTGGCTTTACTTATCATGTGGACATTTCTTGTGTTATTTGTTTGGTTGGAATTGGAAAGGGTTGGTAAAAATATGCAATTGTTGTTTAGGTGAAGCTATTGATTCATTCAAATTGTATTGATTGTTCCCTCCACTTGAATTTGATTGTTGGCAATATGCTTCAAAGTAACGTATTTTTTAGAAGAATTCCATGGAATTCTATGATATTCATAAAATACATTTTCATCAAAATTCTTAGGCAATAGTTTTGAGTGATCAAATTCTCTCACTAGAGGTAAATTAATGACGGGACACTCAAGCAATCTCTTCAAAACCTTATGTGGATGTTCACTAAGTTTAGTGAGTCACCTATGCTTCCTTTGTTGAGGTAATAAAAGTTGTCTAGATGGTTTTCCTACACCATTGACGACATTATTCTTATTTTTAGGTTGAAGTCCATTCTCATTACCTCTTGCCTTGAAATGTTTCTTATTTGGACACTTTGTAACATTGCAAGGTGGCGCATTGGATCCATACTTAACCATGTTGGCTTCTAATAGCTTGACTTCAAAATCTCTAACAACATGACAAAGCTCATCAAAAGAGTGATAAATGTTGAATACGACTCTGTCATTAATAATTGAAAGCAAACTATTGGAAAATATATTTTGAAGTTCACTATTTGGTAGTTTAAAAGTCATCTTGGGAACCATAATCTTGAAACGAAGCAAATAAATTAACTAATGGTCTCATTTGGTCCTTATTTGATTTGAGCTGATTTTGTAAATGTGACTTTCATACCAATATTGATTTGAAAATGGGCCAAGAAGTCACCAACCAAGGTTGTAAAAGAATGTATGGATTCACATGGTGAAACATAGAACCAATCAAGTGTATAATCCTTCAAACTCCTTGTGAATAATTTAGTCAACCGTTTATCATTATGAGCAAAGTCTAGAAAAGAGGAATAAAGGCCCCCATTTGACGAGAAGGATCTCCCTTTCCATAAACAATTCAAATTTTGGAGCAACAAATCTTGTTGGAAATGGGTATGTAAGTACTTCATATGCTTAGAGGTTTAAAAGAATATCATTAGAAGTGACCTTACCATTTGGATTTTGAGAACCTTGGGAAAGAGTTTGGATTTGATTTTGCAAGGCACAAAATGTAATATGCATCATAGTGGTCATTTTGGGATTTGAAATAGAAGTAGAAGGTCAGGAAGCAACATAAGTTGAAATTTAGGAATTTTACAACATAAAAGCAACATTATAAGCAAGAGACGGTTGAAAAATAAGAGGAACCCTAATAATATAAACATTTGAGAAATTGGAGAAACTAGAGAAGCAATATAATCATGTTTTGAAATAATAACATTTTGAGAAGTAGGAGGAGCATGGAGAACAATAGAAGCAATATTAGAAGTAATAGAAATTTGAGCATTGGTACGTTTAGAATAAATTTGAGAAATGACTATATGATGAGGCATAGGATGTAACTCTTGAATACCATCACTTAGAATAGGAAATTGATCAAGATGTTTTAAAAGGAAGTTTCTAAACTTAAGAGCATAATTATTATTATGACCACCCATATATCTATTATCTATCTTATATGGTACATCTTCAATTATTCATATATTTATTATCTACTTTATAGGGTACTTCTTCAATTCTAAACCTATTTGAAGCCCCTAGATCAAAATCTATGTTTTGACTTGCAACTTCTTTCAGCACGTTTGTTAATCCAACTATTTCATTAGGGTTTTCCAAGACATGTTTTATAAAATGTACAAAATTTTCAGCCTTATCTTGTTCATCTAAGCAAACTTCTTAATCATGATACTTCACATGAATTATTAATTTGAGATCCATTAACAACATTCTCATTCAAAGACAAATCATTTCCATCATCTGCAACAAAAATAAAACAATTTTTGGAGCAACACTAGTTATCTTTTTAGATTCCATTTTATTTTTCTTGCTAGATCTAGAATTAACCAAACAAATTTCAATAAATTAATATATTCTCGATTAATCCTATAACTCTTTTGAACTAGATCATTAGGTCTATATCACTATAGTGGTGGTCTATGTTATTTCACTTGATTCTATCCTATAGGTATTTTATCCTGCATGCCTTCTTTCTTTAGTTGTTGCTTTGTTTCCTCTATCAGTCATCGTTTTCATATATATGTTGTTGGTTTTGTAGAGTCACACCAATGTTAGACTATAAAAAAATGTGGTTGATAGCATGGTTATGGGGGAGTTAATAACCTTGAGAGGAGAGTTGGGTTATCATGGCACTTTTGGTATATAACTTGAGATTTTCCCTCCTATGGATTTATGAGTATTGATTGTTAATGTGTTAACCCTCCTCTAGGTTCATAAGTGTTGATTGTTAATGTGTTAACCTTGCTATGGGTGCACGAGTGTTGATTATTAATCTATTAAACCTCCTATGAGTTCATGGGTGATGTTTAGTCAGATTTATAGAATATTCAATGGTTTATGGGTATGTTTTTCAAAATGAGCAATTCATTTATATGATGTGCACCATAGGGCCTAGAACGCTGGTGTGGGGACAACTTAGTAACCTAACATGTAGATCATATGAGTTGTAGAATATGCCATGGAAAACTTAAGATAGAAAATCACAATAAATTCAAATGTTGAAAACTAGTACACATTTGAATGTTGAATATTTGTAGAATAATGCAACTTATATTCAATGAGGAAAGAATAGGGCACGATACATATGTATACAACGTGCAACAAGGACGATAATGAAGATTCCTTAGATAAGAAAATAGGAAACACTTCCTAACTGATTTTTCTAAATTGGAATCTAAATACAAGTTACCATTAAATACTATATGCTCAAAGCATGAAGGTATTCATGATTAATCCCTTAGGGTCAAACAAATTACAAAATATATCATTTCAATAAAGTAGTTACAAATATATGGTTACAAAATGATTCAAATTTTGTAAAATTTGGTAGTTCACCTTCCTAAAAGTGTGGCATTTTGGATTTAGAGCTTGTAATATATTAATAGGTTATCTCACACGGCGTAAAGTCGAGAAATGCTCCCTGACATGCTGTGAAGTGGCACAGGGCCTCCACAATATGGTTGTGGCATCATGCCCAAAAGTATAGTTGTGTGGTAACACATTGACATTACACAATAGCGAAAATGTGTGAAAGTGTTTTGTGGGTTCTGTGAGATGCCACTATGGTGTAAGAGATGCACAAAATGTAGAGGGATGCATAGAGCACAAAATTATCTTAGGAAAAGAGCGTAAACTAGTGCAAAAATGCTCAAAATATTCACCATTTCTTGAGGAGCAATGGCTCCCATCACTTTTTTGGTTAGCTATAGGAAATGAAAGTAAAGTTACTAAAGGTTGTACCACTTAGCCTCATCAACATATTTCCCTTCCTTGACCACTCTAAACAAATGATGTGTGCCTTGGTGGAAGCTGTTGTTGTGATTTCAATAATTTGATATTTCAGAATTGTTTGCAAGTTTTTAGGATCTAAATCAAATGGATGTTGAGTTTTTGTTGGCTCAAGTATAGGTAGATAGTAGGTCTTAAGGAGTTCAAAATTGAACACTATATGAAGGCCCAAGTATAATGGCATACCAAGAACAAATTTTCTCTCTCTAACTGCACGCATTATGGTGTAAGGACCATAACACAAAGGATTGATCTTCCTATGTGGACACTTAAAGTGTTCCTTTTGAAGATGCAACCGAATGTTTTCATTGACCTTGAACTCATGAGGTGTGTGATGTGTGTCATGAAACTCTTTGTTATTTTGTTGTTGGTGCAAGCGTATCTATTAAACCCGATGGTGAACATGATGAATGTGTTGCATACACTTCTTTTCCTTGTTCTATTTATTTTCATGTGTACATGAATTATTGTTGGATGGCACTTAATAAGATATATATAGGTGTTGATGGTTGAAACCCAAGACATGTTTGTAAAGGACTTTGTCCTGTATAATTGTGAAGTGATCTACTGTAGGCATGTTGAATATAGATAAAGTTATCATCCCAAGTTCATGAGTGTGCACTATTTTACATGCATAAAAAATGGACAAGTTTGTAATTGAAAAATTTCAATTGTCATTCTGTCTAAGGATGGAATGTTGTAAACCAGTCCAATTTTATATCCATAATCTCCCACAAAGCATGCAAAAATAATCAACAACCTATGGGTCACTTTCAGATACAATGGATGTTGGTAGTCCAAAGTGAACCCAAACATGATTGAAGAATGAGCGTGCACTATCTTGCACATTGATGCCATTATTTCAAGCAAATATGATAACCATATTAAAAAATCTATCCACTTCAACTGATACAGAGTCATTTTAATGTTTCATCATAAGTAATCTAGTCATGAAATATACAATAATATACCTCCAAAGCCTGGATAAAACTTATATAGGTGTATACAATCCTAAATTCCTATGCATGGGCATGATGATGCAATAAGGAATGCAAGAATTGTTGTGGCGTTCAATGTTTGTGCATAAATGAGGCCAATAGAAGCTTTTTTTATTGCACTCCGAATATCTTGGTAACACTAAGATGTCATTTTGTCTTAGTGTAGTGCTCCTCCTAGATGAGTATTTGGTGAGATGTGCCATCATAAATAATAAGATGCTCAATCTTATAGAGAAGCTTTTTAGACATGTTGAAATTGTGATTGTATTCACCCCACATAATGGAAAATATAGGATTTTATGAAGTTTGGATCTACTGAGTAGAGAGTTACCCAATAAAAGAAGTTACGGTCATGCATATCAAGTAACATGATGAGTGCATGAACTAGAGGGCGATTGAGGAAATATGCTTCCTTCTTGTATTTTCCATTGGTTTTCTTGATTAAAAGATGGAAATGTTATAGATAAATTATCCACTTCATGTGGTGTGCATTCTCTAGCTTGCTCTGTGTATGCAATAACTAAAGTGGCTTATGATTGACTGAATGATTGTCTCCTTACCCAAGATGTAGTGGTGTCAATGTTTGACTACTTGAACTATGGCATACAACTAATTTTCATAGGTGGAGTAGCTTTGAACTATGTTGCTAATTTTTTTTGAATGATAGGTGAACAAATGTCCATGTTGTGTGAGTATTAAAATGAGGCATAGTTATATGTATCTATCTCAATCTAAAAAGGGTGGAAAATTTAGGGATTTTTAGAACTAACATGACACAAAGGTGTTTCTTGAGATCCTCAAACACACATTGTTGTTCAGGTATCTATTGAAATACAACTTTGGTGCACATGATTTGTTTGAGAGGCCATGATATATGTGAAAAACTAAGGATGAACCTGTAATAGAAGTTAGTTAGTCCAAGAAAACTCCTCAACTCAATAATATTGTACAAAATTCACCAATATTGGATCAATTTGATCTTCTCCAAATCTACATGGATTCCTATGCGAGGCTGAATGTACACTTGGCTAGGTAAACTTACAACTTGTGTTTGTACATGTGTCTAACATGTATGATATGTGCTCCACACACTCCTTCTGGATATTGTAGAGGATGAAGATTTCATATAAGTATATGATGACAAAGGATTTGGTGAAGGTCCTAAGTATGTCATCCATTAGTTACATGAATGTTGTTGGTGCATTGGTCATGACAAAAGGCATAAAAGACTATTCATACAATCCTTTATTTTTTTGAATGCTTTATTCCAAATGTCCTCAGGATGGATTGGTACCTAACGGTAACCTAACTTCAAGTTGATCTTGATTAAATATTTTGTACCTCAGAGCTGGTCCAAAAGGTCCTTAATGCGCAATAATGGATACTATATTTATCATTATCTTGTTGAGTGTGTGATCGTTGATGCACAATTTCCATGTGTAATATTTTTGTGGTGAGATGACCATCGAGCTATCACAAAGAGAAGATCTTGGCCTGATCTTGTCTTGATCAATACACTCTTCGATTTGGCACCATAATTCATCATTATGTTTTGAGGAAAAAACATGATAAGTCATTGGTATATAGGATTATTTAGAAGAGGGGATTTCAGAACCAAGTCAATCAAAGTCTTTATGACATAATGTGTGAGAGTCCTTCTGATTCTTTGAAGACATGTTTATATTGATACTATAACTTGTTAATACTTTGTTGATGAAACAATTTTATGGCATGACATGCTGACAATGTACACTTTCTTGGCTACACATGTGCTTCTAGACAAACAATGCATAACATAAAATTTTACATATGCAAAATGAGCTTATGACATTGTTTAGTAGAAATCAAAGTGAGTTTGGTCTTTGAAGGTGACTATAGAATGTTGAAGCTATGGTGTTTGACATGGATGGTTCATTATTGTGTCTTAGCATGATAAGTACCATCGCAGTCATACACATACAATCTTCCAAGAAATATGTCACAAACCTCTAGTCGCATGACATCATAAATGACTGTGTCCTCCATAGGTTTTACTCCATACTTGAAATTTAAATATTACTGAACCTATATATCCTTCCCTTGTTGTACCCATCCTAGAGACTATGGTAGAAGATATGCTTTAGTGGTCAGATGTACGTGACATATTGCATCTTATGCAATTATATTCTTTTGGATGCCACTGCCAATGATGATCATTTACAAAACACTTAATTTAGGATATGCATTCTCTTTCAGACTATAAGGTGTTTATGGTAGTTGTGATGGTGTGAAAATAGGGTTCCTTTGGATCAATATATTCTACTTACACGAGAATTGATGTATACTTCATAATCAAATATTATTGTGCGAGGCATTTAGAATCGTTGTGTGAGCTTGTGCAATGTTGATGACACCACTTTTTACCTTGTTTCTTAATTCCTTTGTCTGAAGTTGAAGGTGTTTAAGCCTTTGAACATTGTGTGACTTGTTTATAATATTATCCTTTATGTGGCATGTTCTTATTATGTGTAAGACATTTGCATGTTGTTTTTGGATTAGGCTAGCTCTTGCACATGACACTAGATGAAGAGGAAAATTATACTTCATGTTTTCCTCACCCTCGATCTTGAGTACGTTGCAATATCCCTTCCCTAATGTGTTAGAGGTTAATAAATGCATCTTGGGGCGTATATATTGTAAAGTTTTGGTGATATACTTCAACACCTTATGTTGATTTATTGTGTCCTCATGCATACATGCAATGTAGTTATGGAACTCGTTGGTGGAGTCTTCAACCCATTGCTCCTCATGCTGGCGCAATTGTTGGAAATTCATGTAGTCATATTCATAACACTTAAGGGGGTAATATTCCTTTTGGACAGGGATAAAATTGAACTCTAAGTTTCAGTGGAATCAAAGTCTTTCTCATGTTCCATGTTGTAGGTTTCCCACCCATGGGACACTAAAATGGACATCTTCAATGGTGTGAAGGTGATCTTAATTGAGTCACTAAAGCAATTGAGTGAGAATAAGCCTATAATAATTGAATCCAAACTTATTCAATTTTGTGGATGTAGATACTAAAATATGATTTATATAGTACCTTAGTCTTGTACACTTGGCAAATACCTATCATGGCTGTAGCTTTCAATTATAGACCTTCCCATTGCCAAAAGGCTTGAGTTCATTATCTCTTTGTGCCTAATTAATATCTCTTAGTCTAACCACTTTTATTTTGATGACCTAGGCCTTCTATGCCATAAAAAATTATCTAAACCTGATATTTATCCTTCACCTCTAGTTTTGGACATGTACCTATTTTTTAGCTCCCTAGACACTTGTATCCCAAACAAACATATGTTTTGACACATCTGTCCAATTTCATACAAAGTGTCAAGTGCCCAAAAGTAATCCAATTTACAAAATAAATGTATCCAAAATATGGGCCTAAGCTATCTAATGTGAGATATTTCCAAAAGGGATTTATATATATACAATATCAACCCTCATTCATTCCTCACCAGTAATCATGTACAACTCACAAGGCAATATACCAAGAAGCACTCAATTAAGAATTCAAGTGAGAAAATATACCCTATTTATCTATAATTCCATATCAATTATAGGAGAATTCATACTACAGGTCTGAAGCATTCAAAGATCAACCCATGATCCATATTTTCCAAGTTACAAGCTAGGTCATTGCATATATTTGTTTATCATGCATTGTATCATTGTGCACACACAAGCCAAAATGTAAGGCATAACTACATATATCTAAGGCCCTCTTTGGAGTATTAGCTATGTAAATAACACCCATTGAAAAAGGGGTCTTCAGGGTCAGTTTGACACTGTGAGTCAACTAACCCATTTTTTCCATAGTCACTCCAAGGGTGAAGAGTTAGGGTTTGATCGCTTGAAAAATAAAAATAGCTTGTGCACATGATCTGAAGACATCAAAATAAAGGTGACAAAAAATTCAAAAGCCTCTAGTTGGTCACATCTAGATCTAGTCTATATTTCATACAAGACACTTAAAGAAGAGTTAGACACCTGCATCGACACAACAGTCTAGATATTACGCAAGCATCTGAGGCCGCATAAAGGATATTTATAAAATATGATAACTATTGAAAGATCCTCATCAAGTACACTTCTAAAATGTTCCTAATCATACTTGCATGCGCATAGTAAAATAGATAAGTATCATTGTTTCTAATTTATTATAATATCTAATAATAATTGTACTTTACTATTTTTATCAATCTTAGTTGTATAAATTCAAAATATTGTATATATGAGTTTTATATTAATTAGAATGCTATAGAGGTAGTTTATCACCCTTGTTCCTAGACTACTCTATCTTCTTAACCCTAAATCCTCTTAATATAGATTTTTAGGGTTAAACTTTTGGTGAACATGATCATTGATCTCCAAACCCTATTTGACCTAAGTACTCCTGATTTCTTACTTTCCCACATTCTATTTTTTTTAATTAAAATATTAGAAGTATAAAAATTAAAATTACTTTTTCTAAAATTATGCTAAATATAGATAGAAATGTTGAGCACTTTTCTTTCCAGTATTTCATTGTATTCATTGCTTGTTGTCTTATCTACATTTTTAGATATTTCAAACCAATCAAATTAGAGAATGATCCTAATCAATATAAAAATCAAAATTCTCTTTACCAATATTATTGCAATAATATTAATTCTCTTCCTCCTAACCCTAAGGAGGGTGATAACTAACATCTCTCTAACCAGGTCCATGCTATCACTCCTTCAAGGGGTAAGGTAGATGGTGTATGTATGCATATTCAATATGAGGTACCTAAGGTTTATACTCGTGAAACCCTAAAAGATCAAATAATCCTTATGAACAAGTTAATAGAGTTATTGTAAAATAATTTTAGTTCCAATTTCACATCATTAGAAAATCAGATTACATATCTACAACATCCAAAATATGATAGGGTTAACCATGTGTTTGCATCTTCCTCTAGCAATGTTATACCCAACACAATTTCATATCCAAATGAAAAGCTACCACATAATACATCCAAAAAAAGTGATGAAAATATTATACCAAAGGATACTTAGAATCCAAGTGAAATTATCTAAGGAACGCTTTGAAACAAATTGATCAACCTACCACCTCCACATCCTATCAGGAGATCCAAATACTATTGTGCATATCATAGAATGCAAGGGCATCATACATATTGTTGTTTGGATTTGAAGCACAAATTACAAAGTAAAATTAATAGTGGTGATACTATAATAGATATTTCACTCAAGCAACCCCCTGACATTATGAGTACCTCTCCTACAACACAGGTGCCAAAACATTAAATATGGGTACCAAATGATAATTTAGAGAAAACAAAGTTGAAAATAAATAAATTAGAACAAGAAAAGATATAAATATACCTCTCCATAATGATACTAAGCTTTCAAAATATTATGGTTTTGGACAACAATATCTACAACACTTTGGTTGTCATCGTCAAGGACTGGAAAACATATCCAAGGCATCATTAATCTTATCTCTACATTTGATCATATCGATAATCAAATCTTGCGAGATATATTGGAAATAATAATGAAAATCATTCAAAGATGCATATTCATTTTAATAAGTTCAAAATAACAAGAACATAATATGTAAGCAAGTGCAAGGAAAATGAAAAAACGAAGCAAAATATATTGTAAAGGAATTAATTGGAAATGAGGAACAAAATAGGATACAAAAGGAGTAATTACAAAAAGAGCAAGAAATGCATCAAGAGGATCATGTTATATGTTTGCCTTCATATGACACAATTACAAATCATTCCTCAAAGCATCAAATCATTGGACCTTGCATAGATGACAAGCAAGGTCAAAATATTATAGTTGTCCCAACTTGTGAATTCAATATATGTACCTAGAAATTCTTTACATCTCTAGGATATGGCATGGAACACATGAATAAAGATACTGCATCTGATTTTTGTGTTGGATCTATTCAATGGAATATCACACATGAATCATAATCATGCTCTACTATGTTGCATATTCATCCATTTTTTACTAAATATAATGCCAAACCTGGAAAACCATGGTTACTAGAAATGAAGGAAACTATATCTGAAGAAAAGATACCAAGTACAAACTTACCAAAATAACATGATGCACTTCCTAATTCTACCATGTACACATATGGTACATTTTGTTTAGGAAATGTTATTAATTTACCACTCCTCATAGATAATGGTCCTCCTCTTGAGATCATTGGATAACTTGTGTGTTTTCAAACTCTCTAAGTGAAACTAAACATGTTCTTATTACTGCTACTTCAAATAAACTACATATCACAAAATAATGGGTTCCACGAACCCCTAATTTTTGTATTACCTCTTTGAGACCACAAATTCCTTTGATACATGTGTAGAGCATCACAAAGACTACAGTGCTAGATATTACACCTATACATGATCCTTGGCAATACCACTAGCTTTATATACCATATTACGAGTTCAGAGCTACCTACGAACATCCCTTAGATATGATCATAGTGTAACCTTTTTTTCCAAATATTTCAAACATTAAAAAAATTCAAAAATACCAAAAATATTTAACATATTCCTAGTTGTACTATTTATTATACTTATGTTCTTTACTCCATGTTAGTAAATAACATCCCATTCCTTTCCATATACATATATGTTTCACACATCATTTGAGTGTGATACAAACATACCCAAATACATGATATATGAACATATAGATGTTGGGCCTTCCCTCTACTCATGTCATAAGTATGTTGGGGACATTTGCTTATTTAATCATGATACACCTAGTTTATATAATTTTATGATCACTTTTCATTACTATGTTTGAGCTCATACACTTACACATGCTTATATCCATGCTCATGTCTTTTCAAAGTGTACTTGATATGTTATGTACTTAACATTTTTTTCTAACACACACACACACACACATATAAGAACTAGTATGGTATGTTCATGTTTGTTAATTTTATCCCATGCTTTCCTTAATGCACTCCCTTGAGTATTTGCCTTTGCTTGCTATTGTATTGCATTGTCTTCCCTATTTGAGCATTTGAATATGCTTCTTTTATTATGGCCCCTATGCCTTTGTTTGCTTATTTAGACATTTAAATATGTCATTTTTTGTTGTATGGACATTTGAATATGTCATTCTATTCTTTCTAGATATTTGACTAAGTCATGTCCCTTTGATTATGTGACATTTGAGCATGCCCATTATATGAGGTCTTCTTGGACCATTTCTTTTTGCTTTGATTTTGAGTGCTCTTGTGTGCATGATTGATTGATTACTGAGCTTATATTTTTACTCTCTAGATGTTGTCATGATCTATATCATGCATCTTAGGATTTGATGTGATCACATACTATGTGCTTCAACACTATATCTACTTAATCATGTTAATCCTATATGTTACATGATCCATACATAGCTTATACAATTATCTTATCATTTTTAGGTAAGGTAACTACTAGATTATATTTTCCCTCACCTCAAAAGACGGGGGCATATCAGTGGGGGCATGTGATAGAGGCATGACTTCCACATTTTCACAGTTTCATATTATAATGGGTGCATGTTATAGGAACATGTTCTCCACATTTTCACTTGTTCTTAGATTCTTTAGATTCAGTGGGGGCATGCCAAAAAGGCATGACCTCCACACTTGCACCAATTTTACAATTTACCATATTTCATAGTTATATGATTCATATACATATTTTTGGCAACATTCTATACATTAGTACTATTATTATATCTATTTTTAACCTTGAGACACATAAAAGGTGCACATGCCATGCAAATGGCACCTAAAATTATAAAATCAAATAAATTTCTAGATTTCAAATACTATTATGGATTGCTATGGACTATTATCGAGCCAATATGCTATATTAGTTGGTTCACCTTTGGAAGGTTGAGTTGATTAAATATCTCAATCTTACCAAACTTACAAGTTATATTTGATTAAATCATATAACTTCACTAGACTTATAGGTTGAAATTGATTAAATCATCCAACCTCACCAAATATATAATGTGAGTTGATTAAATCACTCACACTCACCAGGGTATGCATATGTTTAGGTTTCATGATTGAGATGAAACAAGCTCAATGGAAGTATTATAACTCTCCTTTATACCAAGATTGTGGGCACATTCTCCTCCAATATCTATACATACATGCACTTGTAGGTTTAGAATTGTCATAATATCATTTTTAAATCTTCATAATGAGGTATATTTTCATATCAAATTTTTGAAAGGCAATATGGTTGCATCGACACACAGGTGTAATCCTAACCTTGCTCTTTCTACTTTCAAGCATTTCAACTTCTTTTAATTTCAGAATTCATACAATAATTATATACTGTAACATGCTTTTAGTTATAGGTCAGTCACTAACACAACACTCAAGGTGGGTGTTATCAATAAAAGTTTTACCATTGAGGAGGTTGTTCAAGCATCCTCACTTATGTGATATCATAGAGACACCTTTAGGTTGTGGGTGGCCTAATCAGTGAAGTGAATCTCTAGATAGGGCTAGCTCCCTTGATGCTATCACCTTGAACTACTACTAGACCTAAAGCTTGCAAGGGAACGGGTTAGAGATAACTAAAAAATAACCTAATTTAGGGATTTGATGCACTAAATTAACACTATCCACTTGAATGTCATGCACTAAAAACATGAACTAGACCTGAATCTATTCACACTACTCAATAAGGGCCTTTAAACATGAGTGTTTGAACATGGAGGTCATAGATAATGCATTGAATGAGAGAGATAGTGAAGAGGTATACGAAGGACACTAATTAATGGAATACACTTTAAAATCATGTAAATATAACTCAAACTCACCACATAAACTGAAAGAAGACAATCCATTTGCAAATAGGTAGGAGAGGACAAATGAGAGAGAGTAAAAACACTACTACTAGCATTCATCAACAATCACACAAGTACACTAGTTGCATATGATAAGTAAAGAATAAAAATTCATCCATCATTAAAAGGCATAGTATAAGGGTTTAGTTGAGTAGGTTTTCAGCATACTCAACAAAAAATCCATAACAAGCCATTCAAGGCAGCATATATAAGAGAATGTGAGAAGGAGAGAGAAAGAGATGTGTAGGGGATGCATAGACAAGTGTTATCCACCTCAAGTCTGTTAAAATTACAAATAGAAGAGAGTATAATAGTAGTTTCATCCATATCCTTGGCATATATTGGCTCAACTTGATTAGGAACTTCACCAAGTGGCATAGGAGCTCTTGTTTGAAGAGTTATAAACACTTATTGAAGGAGCAGTTACAAATTTGAAAACTTGACACATGTCATCTTGGATTCATGAAAAAACATACACACCATCCTAGGCATATAAATTATTATTATCAATTTTGTGGAGCTGAGATTCAGGTTTCAAGATCATTCAAATTGATAAGGACCTACAAATTTGGTTCAGAAACCCGTTTGGTTGAAACGAGGGTCACAAAATAAGACCATATTGCCATCTTAGGCATAATTCCTTATTTTAATATTAATATAACAAATTGAGTACTCATTATACGCAATTGAGGATATCATTACATCCTTTGTTCATGCTCAAAACATATTCAAGATTGAAGTACATGTGTATTAGGTCTAGTAAGAGCCTTTACTAGCATGTTTACTTCTATTAAATGTCTTGAGACCTTCAAATGGTGTTATAGTCATTGTATAATTATTCATGAAGAATTAGGATAATTATAACCTATATTATTCATATCACATATGGTTCCAAGATACTTCATTAGGTCTGTTTTTAGTCAAATTCGATGAAAATCCTCCAAAACTGCCCTTTTAAACCTCAACAGTCACCTTTTAGGATAAATTTTGTACAACATTCCTTCACACGTGATATACAAGTAAATTTTTTAGGTTAATATAGGTGTTTAATGGTAATAAAATAAGTTTCCATTCCATTTTAGTTTATTTTAATTATTTAGGGATTACATCTCCTCCATCGGATCTATTTGGAGGGTTTATGCATGGTTCTAGGCAGTCTAGTTTATTTACGATTGTTAATAGCTCATATGGATTCAATTCACAAAATAATTCCAAGAAATATAAGTAAAAAAACAAATTCAAAATTACAAATGAGATAATAACACCATGGATCTTCTTAGGTGAGTTCTCATGTGAGCAAGGTTGACTTTCATGGCTGTTTAGGCTTGTTAAGAAGCTTGATAGAGTTGATTATGCATAACAAGGGGATAAAATGATTGGTTTTGGGATATAAACCCATAATTGGGGTATGATAAACATATTATGAGTATTTATAATTGTTTTATCCATGAATTAACCCTTCAGACTCAGTGCCACCTATGTTAGCTCATCGCTAGGGTTTAATGGCAATTTAGTGCAAATAACCCTAGTAACCTGTGTTTGAATTTTTTATCACCATTGAAGGAGTCAAAAACTACATAAAATATTTAATTGGATTAATTATAATCCTCATAAAGTCTTTATTCTTCCAATTCAACCTCATAAACAAACTTTCCTCACTCCTTTACCCACATGCTTGTGTGTACATATTTAGGCTTGTCCTGACTATGGATGAGTGTTATCTTCTTCATTGATACTTCAATGCTATTGAATGCTTTTGAAATTATTTGAATATAAATTTTGACCCAATGAATACATTATATACCTTATTTCACTTCATACATGATTCATTTTGGTTACTTTTCTTCCATTTTGTCATGGTAGACCTGTACACAATGTTTTAAATTTTTTGAATGCAAACATGAAGGTGTACCTTTTCATATTGGTTTCTTGATGATTTTAATTTATGTTAAGATATATATCATTATTATATTATATTTTAAAAATATTCTAGTCCTTTTTATCACACCATACATGGAAATTCTTTTCTTATTTTGACTTGACAGGCTTTTAGGTCAACATTTGGCCTTTATGACTACAATTTGAGGTTTGCCTTCACCTTCTTGAAGCCTTGGAACTTTGGGATCTTTGAATAGTTTTGGAGAGTCAATTAGTGTTCTCTATTACTACTCACAAACCTCTTAACCTTTTGTGCTCACTCAAACTTGGTATTTTCCTTCAAGTCTGCCTATAGCAGACCTGTATGTGACCATTCATGTCTTTTGGCTGTAGGTAGTCAATTAAGTTATATAGGGATAATAAAAATTATTGAACTGACATATATCATTTTGAGTATCTTGATATTTTTTTTTGGCTTATATTGTCTCCTCAAACCTTCAACCAACCAACATAAATAAGTTTTCACATGTTCTCTATTTGCTAACAAACCTATGGGCAGATAGCTAGACCAAAACCATTTTTCATTGTGTTTTATCCTTTCTTAAGCCTAGTTAAATGATGATGACCTATTTTATTAGGGTATCATAATTTTGAGATCCTTATCTTTCACTACAATAGGCTTAGACAATCTGGAGCATTCTCTTAAGACTCTCATAGTCATATTTTGGATTCACACAATCTTCTTCTTGGTCTTCAATAGGCTTAGATCTCTCTTATCTCAAAGAAGTTGATGACCCATGATTTCTTATCAGAGCAAGGATTTTTCAACAATTTTATGACCTATCCATGCTGTTTACACCTCTTTGAACCTTCACAACTCATCCTTCATATAAAATTATGCCCTTGAAGCTCACTTTCTTGACGGTGACCTGTAGGTGTGCATTTAGATTTTTGACTGTTAGGGTTTTTATCTGATACTCAAACATTTAAATTTTGCCAAATTTTTTTCATGAGGTCTTACACACCAAACTCTCCCTTGTAAACCCTGTCAGGTTCATCCTAACTTTCATGTTTGTAAGTTCTCATTAGGATTCATGTTTCAATAATTATATGACCTATCCATGCTGTCCACACCTCTTTCAACCTTCATAACTCATCCCTCATATACAAATCTGCCCTTGAAGCTCACTTTTTTGACAGTGACTTGTAGGTGTGCATTTAGGTTTTTGATTGTTAGGGTTTCTCTCTAATACTCATAACATTTAAATTTTGCCAAAAAATTCTCATGAGATCTTACACACCAAACTCTCCCTTGTAAAACCTATCTGGTTCATCCTAACTTTTATGTTTGTAAGTGCTCACTAGGCTTCATACTTCCCTCTTCAACTTATGACTAATTTATTTCTTTGAATGATGAGAGAAAGTTTTAAGATGACACAAGAGTATTTATAAACTTAATTAAGACCAAATTAGAGCCTAAATTACATTAAAAACCTTGGTTTCACCAATTTATGACTTCAATAATATTTGTCTTGTCTTGGAGCTTCTCATACATGTCTGTAATTCAAGCAAACTTAAAGTTTTGCTTCATTCAGACTTTCATGTGCCAAGAAAATGTTGGAGGATGGTGAGATAGGTTAAATAGGGTCTCTCAAAACCTTAAATCATCTCCATGCACTCATTGAGCTTCAGAACTCTGAAATTGGATAAAACTGACCTTGATGGGGTTTGAAGCTTCTTTTTTGCCCCTTAACTTCTTAGTGATTGTTCATAGAGTTAAGGGGATTAACTAGATAGACAATGCCATAAAGTGGAATGGAATTAGGGTACCATCCTATGATTAATATATTATACTCCAACTCTCTCTCTCCTAAAAGTACCAAATGAAAACTTGTGGCTTGTCTTAAGCTGCCAAGAAAGCCATGGAGAAATGGGATGAGTTTTTGTACTATTTGGCTCTATAGCTCTACTTCCTACATGGATTTGTGCTTTATAAGACCATGGGAACTTATATTAGATTTTTCACCTTGTCAACCATCATAAAATCTATATAAAAGAGCACCAAAAACATGATTTTATCAATATTTTGACTATTCTAAAACTTGAAGCTACTAGAGAAGATGAAATCAGTGACTTTTCACCTTTTTATGACCTATAAGGACATGTAAAAGGTTACCAAGATATTTCATACCCTTCATTCCCTGTATTTCTCTCAAAAACTCTTCACTTGTGCATTGTAGAATGATAAATGACAATTATAATTAAATTCTAACATTGAAAGTCAGTTATAAAAGAATTTTAGGGAAAGAGTACATTCAGGTATAATCATAATGTTAGCACCAAGGTGTTAGATGACTTAAAACATCCCTTTTTCGAAAGACAAAACTTTTATATTTACTTTTACTAGTGTCATCTTTATCATTGAAAATAAAAATAAGACTAACGTAACAAGATACTTAATCTTATCAAAATTACCTTAAATTATCCAAATAACCTCAGAAATAATGTGATCCACTTACTAGTTCTACTTCTTTGACCATTTTGACCATCTTTAGGCCATGGTTGCTCCTTGCAGGGTTACCACCTTGTCTTCTTGCACATGCCTCCACATTAACTTGATTTCCTACTTACCTTACTTTGAAAAATTTAACTTAAACCATGATAATCAAAACATGAAGACCATAAATAATGACTCCTTGATGACAAGACAACATGACTTGACCCTGCCAACTAGACCATCCTAAGTGACCTTGTAAGGTGCTAAGGGAGAAACATTAACTATCAAATTAGATAATTAATGACCAATACAAATCCTTCATAATGGCTATCAAAAAATTTAAGATCAAGTAAGTCAAAGTTTTGAATGATCCTCATTCAAGGTATCCAAATTCTAGTTAAAAATGAGCTCATGCAAAGGCAAGTTATGTTATACACACCAAGGTACACATTTATTTCCTTTAAAATTTTAATGTCATTTATAGATTATAGAGGGGGTAAATGTAGCTACCAAAATATTATTTATATATTACCTTAGTATTATACACTTAGAAAATACCTATCATGGCCGTACCTTCAGTTTTAGACCTTCCCCCCACCAAAAGGCTCTTGTTCGCTATTTCTTTATACCTAATTGCTTATCTCTTAGTTTAACCCTTGTTATTGCGATGATCAAGACTTCTATGATATGATTTTTTTAAACATGATATTTATCTTTCACTACTAGTTTTGGACTTGTACCTATGTTATCACTCCTTGGACACTTGCATCTAAGATAAACATATGCATTGATGCAACTATTTGGTTTTCTACGAAGTGTCAAGTGCCCAAATGTCATCTAATTCATAAAATAAACATTAATATAATGTCACCCTAAGTTATTTAATTAGAGATATTTCAAAAAGGGATTGTATATATATAATATCAACCCTCATTCATTCCTCACCTAAAAATCACATACAATTCACAAGGCAATATACCAAGAAGCACTCAATCAAGCATTCAAGTGAGAAAATTTACCCTATTTCCATTTCAGTCATATGAGAAGTCATAATATAGGTTTGAAGCATTTAAAGAGTATCCCATGAGCCATATTTACTAAGTTATAAGTTATGTCATTGCATGTCTTTAGTTATCACACATTGCACCCTCGTGCACACACAAGATAACATGTAGGGGATAACTACATATGTATGAGGCCCTCTTTGAAGTATTGGATATGTGGTAGAATCCAATGACAGAGGGGTCTTTAGGTTCAGTTCAACACCATGTCCTGCTAACTCATTTTTCTTATAGTCACTCCAAGGGTGGAGAGTTAGGGTTTGATCATTTGACAAAGAGTGACAACCTGTGTGCATGATCTGAAGACATCAAAATAGAGTTAACAAAAACTAGAAGGACCAATTTTTTGCATCTAGATATAATCAATATTACGTACATGAAACCTATAATAAATTTAGACACCTAGATCGATATAATGGTTCAGATATGATACGAGCATCTAAGGCCATAAAAAGGATATTTCCAGAATCTGATGATTATTTCAGGATCCTCATCTAGTCCACTTCTAGCCTGTTCTTAATTAGACCTGCATGTGTACATTAAACCAGATAAGTATAATTATTTCCAGTTAATATTATAATATCTATCAATAGAATACTTTACTATTTTTAGCAATTTCAATTGTATAAATCTAAAATACTATTTGTCTAACTTTTCTATTAATTGGACTACTATAGAGGTAATTTATCACTCTTGTGCCCTAGACTACTCTATCTTATTAATCGTAGGATTACTTAATCTATATTTTTTGGGTTAGACAATGGCATCTATTTTACCTTTGAACATTGGAATCTCAAGACTAACTTGAGTTGTAAAATGCATATTATACTCAAAAGATGAATGGATAGGGTGAGCCAAAACACAAGGCTTTGTTAGACCAAGTTGTATCATGAGTTCATGTAATTATCCAAATATTTTTATGCAAGGCTCCTTGAGGGTTTTTCAAATGAGTTTTTGGACTTCTAGGGATGCCTCAAAGAATTGTTTCTAGGTGTTGGCCATATTTATCTTGCCATGATTTTATTATAATTACTATGAAAGAGAATGAAGCAAAAATACTTATCTTGTTGTGATTGTGAATTTGCATGAATAATAAATCTCTTGCTCTAATAATAATGATCTACACCATAGGGCCCAAGATGGAAGTGTAGAGGACAACCTAGTAACCTAGCTTATAGATCATATGAATATGAAATGGAAAAAACAAGACATAAAAACACAACACATTCAAATGTCAATATATGTGTAGAATAATGCAAATTTTGTTCAATGAGAAAGAGTACGGTATGATACATATGCATACGATGTGTAATAAGGATAAGAATGGAGACTCCTGTGATTATAATGGGGGATTTATTTTTAACTAATTTTCCTATACTTGAATGAGAATATAGATGACCATTCAATACTAGATGCTTGAAGCATGTAGGTATTCATGATTATCCCCTTAGGGTCAAATGGATTACAATATATATCATTATGAAAAAAGGTTACAAAAGAGGATGGTTATGAAACAATTCAACTTTTATAATGGTTGATGGCTCACATTCCTACAAGTGTGATGGTTGGACTTCTGATCGTAGTATGTTGATGGGTTATCTAACATGGTGCAGAGTTGGGATGTTCCCCCTAGCATTTTATGAATTGGTGTGAATCTTCCATGTGGTTTTGGCTTCATGCACAAAATTAGAGTCATATGTGTTATTCCATTGGTGATGCACATAAGCATAATGGTGTGAAGGTGTTGTGTAATATCCATGAGATGGGTTGTTGTGGTGTACAAGCTACACAAAGTGCTAAATGATCTTATGAGGATTGAATAATGGTGCAACTATGATTATATCATTATATGTAGTGTATTTAATAATGGAGAATAAAATATTTTGATTGATGTAATATAAGAAATAACTCATTTCAAATGTCAGATCATTTAACAATGATTCCTTTTATATCAAGTTTTTGTTTGTTTGTGTGTTACTATTAAAAGATGTTTTATTATGTCATTAAAATTTACATCCTCCCATTTCTCCATAAATACTCAAAATGCACAACTAGTTTCCAATTTTTCTGTGAAGTGGGCATAAATTAACTTAACATTAAAAGTGTTGATTGATGAAAAACTATGTTAATGGTAATTCTAAACATTGGGCCATGAATACAAACCTACTACTTTTTTATCATAACCATATTTGTAATACTATTTTTTTATGAATAATAGATATATCAATGAGTTTTGATTAAAAAATTAAGTCTAACTATTTACCCTAATTCTAGTCATAAGAAAAATAAGGAATAAACAAGCTTAAATTAAATAAATCTAAGTGTGCATAACTCAAATAAAAATATAGATCTATATAAAAATCTAAAAAATGAAAAAAACCCTAACTATCACAAATGTAAGGTAAAGTAAAGTAATGAATTGACAAAGAGGTTAAGAAAGGATCACATCCTGACTTTTTTGTAATTTTGAATTTGTATCTAATTGTGTTTATTTTGTTTGACATGCTCTTTAATTTATGGACTTGTGCATTGTTTTCAGATATACTTAATTTACATCCTCCCATTTCTCCATAAATACTCAAAATGCACAACTAGTTTCCAATTTTTCTGTGAAGTGGGCATAAATTAACTTAACATTAAAAGTGTCGACTGATGAAAAACTATGTTAATGGTAATTCTAAACATTGGGCCATGAATACAAACCTACTAATTTTTTATCATAACCATATTTGTAATACTATTTTTTTTGTGAATAATAGATATATCAATGAGTTTTGATTAAAAAATTAAGTCTAACTATTTACCCTAATTCTAGTTATAAGAAAAATAAGGAATAAACAAGCTTAAATTAAATAAATCTAAGTGTGCATAACTCAAATAAAAATATAGATCTATATAAAAATATAAAAAATGAAAAAAACCCTAACTATCACAAATGTAAGGTAAAGTAAAGTAATGAATTGACAAAGAGGTTAAGAAAGGATCACATCCTGACTTTTTTGTAATTTTGAATTTGTATCTAATTGTGTTTATTTTGTTTGACATGCTCTTTCATTTAAGGACTTGTGCATTGTTTTCAGATATACTTGTCTCTATATAGGCTTGTTCTAGACAAGCTCAACTTCATTGGTTTTGTCCATGTATCACCTGGTTTGTCTCTATCTAGTTGATGCCTCTTTGTAGGGTTTCACAGTCTAGATTTTTTGGTGCTTGTGTGTTACATATTCTTGGTTTTGACTGTACCTTCACTTCATGGATATGTAACACAAAATATGATGTGTGGCTTAATCTTCACTTTGACCTAACTTGTGTACTAAAAAACAAAATAAAAGTAATGAAGTCGGGAAACTATCATAACATTTTTTCTACCTACGTATCATACTTGCTCAGAATCAAGCCTCCACATAGTTCTTGTGGTGTTTGAATGGAATAACTAGATTAATTATTTAAATCTCCTCTTCCCTAGAAGTGATCAATGCAATTATTAAATTCTAATTACCCTCATTGGTATAAGGATAAATGTTGTAAGTGTGTAGGGTTCAATTCAATGAAGCATGACTTAAATGGAGAAGCATGGCTATGTGGTTGGCCTTTGTTGTGGTGGGGTGTGAAATGTTTTCCTCTTTATCTCTAGTTCTGTGTCTCTAATCTTTCTTCTGTCTAGTTAATAGTTTGGCAAGGCCTTGCATTTATAGGATGATCTAGGATGACTAAAATATATGGGTTAAATTGTAAAAATATAAATATAAAGGGTTAAGGATCATGACCAATGATAAAAAAGAGATGGATCTACAAATATAAAAGAGATAAAAAAGGTGAGTACAAGTTTGTCCAAGATGGGCCTATACAAGTACAAATTTGCCCAAAAAATAAGTCAAGATTTGCTTTTGAGGTAATGCTAGCTAATGGATAAAATGTAGTCCAAATGCATAAACATATACTTTTTGGATAAATGTTAAAATGCTCTTAAGTTATCTAAACCAAAAACAAACTTATATGACGTTGAGCCTATCTTAAAAATAGGTTAAAATATATATATTCACCAAATAAATTGAAAAATAAAACACAAAAATAAAATTTCGTTCTAAATTTAAGCATCTACACTAATATGTCTAATACTTCATACTATATTTATTTTGTGTACTGATTTATTTGTCAAAAACCCAAAGCTTTAAATAATTCTTTTGACACTTTTTCTCTCTTTTGAAAAAAAGTGTCTACTGAAACACAACTTTTTCTATTTTCTTGTCATTGCCAATAATATATAAAATTTAATATTATTAATAAATTTAAATATAAGATTAAAATATGAAATAAAATATAAAATGCCTCGATGTGTGAAACGCCGTTGTGTAATAATTTAATTATTTTCATGCAACTGATTATTTCTATGTAACATATTCCAAAAGATTAAATAATATTAAATAAAATAAGATAATTTTTACAAGACTCTAAAAATGTTGAATATGCCCAAAGATTTAAAAAAAAATAATACACATTCTAATTTTAATAACTTACAAAGGACTTGACATCTAGATAAACCTCACCAACTTCATCTATCATGCTCCCAAACTATTTGGACTATGAATTTTTCTTGATCAAAAGGAATCCCAAACGAGATAATTTTATATATATTATGGATGGAAAAATCAAGTTCATATAAATAGAAAATGCTACCGAGCAACATACTCGAGGGGTACAACTAATACATCAAAATGATAATTTAAAAGATAACATTTGATTTCCATGTTATTTTCAATTACTTCATGTAGAATTTTAGTGAATTATCTTGCATTGTCTTTGATTAATTTTATAAAAGTCATTACCCAATTGAGATCTTCAATCTTTTTAGTTAAGATTACTTGATTTTTAGCTAGGCACGATATTTGTAGTTTTATTTATTTCAATATTTGTCAAAGTTCTCATTGGTTTGAAGGGAGTTTTACATTTCCTATTGCATATAAGAAATTTAAAGTAAAAAGTCAAAAGTAAAGTCATCTAAAGAGTTATACCCTGAGAAATAATTCTCTTAAAGAAACAAGAATGACATCTATTTTTACAAATATACTTGATTATTCACTTGTGAAGAGGATTTATAAATAATATTGAACTTGATTTAGATTGTTTCTTTGATTTGCATGTCAAAAATACATGTTTAATAGTTTATTTATTATAGTAGAGGGGACAAATAACTTAATCTCTTAAATAAACCCAAATCTATCAGTAACATGAAACTTGTATTGAATCACTCTTTAAATGAGAGTGTTGGGCACTAGGCCAAATTTCATATACACCTATAATTTATCTCTTACAAGCCAAACACAATGACTATATAACTAGACATATAAGTCCTAAATCTCCTCTACCACAACCCAAAGGCATAAATGACTAGCTAAGAATGATATAACTAACTAGAAATGACTCATATTGTGAATAAATGACACATGGTCATTCTCAATCGAGTGATTATATGACCTCTCCCTTCCCTTTTAATTGAGGGATCCCCTCAATTAATCTATACATTCAAGTTCATAAATACCATTTCAAAATGTAAAAAGGTATGAAATCCAATTTTCACACCATAGATTCTTATTGACCCCACATATTTGGCAATCTATTTATACTACTTAGATTTCTTAGGAGATTAGTCTTACTTACATAAGCTATGGGATCTTTCTATTTTTGATATGATATAAAAAAATTACATCAAAATGTAATACACTAAACATATAATTTGTAATCAGATCTAATTAGATTTACCCTAGTAAAATAGATAAATCATACCCAATTATAAGAATGAATATTTTAGAATAAGTTATAAGTGTGTAGACATCGAAATTTGGCATAACACTTATTTTACAATATATTTTAACTACTTTGCTTATATAGATATTAGCTAAGAATTAAGCACTTAATGGTGCATTTATTTTAAATCTTACCTTTTTAATTTATGATTTTCTATGAGCTTATTACCCTCTTTTCCCCTTCTCTTTACTTAAAATACATTTAAAAATAGAGATCTCTAAATGCTTTTGTTGTATTGAGGTTATTTGGAGTCTAGGTTAGGATATAATAAACATTATACATCCTGACCCCTTTCCAATGATCTTGACCTTTGATATTTTAATTTATATTTCAATATATTTTCATTTTTTAGCCATTGCTTTTGAGTCCCCTTTGAGGTCTTTTAGGTCCATTATGTGTGCCACTAAGTTTTTAATTCAAATTATAAGAGATTCATATATAATTTTTTTTCTAGAAGGCATTTAGGACAAGCCTTCTCACATTTCAAAGAGCTATAAAAATCTATACATTTATTTCACTAAATTACTAGAGCTATATCTAAAGTATTGTTACATTTTCGTGCTTATGCCAAGGGTAAGTTAGGAGAAAGAACATATAAATATGCATATCAACATTTCATGTACATATGTAAGAGAGAACTAAATTTGAATTTGATCTCTCTTCAGGGTATTGATAATGTAGTGCAACACGTGGTCTTTCAATGAGGATTGATAGTCCAACTCAATCCTACTACCCAATTCCCCCTATTTTATATTGTAAGTATTTGTGTAGGAAACTAGGGTTTGATTTTTGAGGTGCATGCACATGTGAAAAGTGTTTGTGAAGGTATAAAAATACATTACTTAAGCATATACAACACTTAATGAAAATTTTAAAGTCTTATTGTGAAAGGTCAGGATTGACCCATAAGGGTTAAAATTGTTTGCCATTCTTGACCTATTTCTACTGTTTTTGTCCTAGACCAAAATTTATAGAATAGTTATCAAAAGTAAGTTTCCCATAAGGTTAGGATCAATGCATAGGGGCTAGGATCAACCCATAAGGGTCAAGGTCAACTAATTTTTTTGACCTAAGTTTGTTGATATTAATTGAGGCCAAATCACATACCAGTTTCTAGAATTTAGTTTGCTACAAGGACATAATCAATCCATAGGGGTCAAGATCAACTACTACTATTGTCTCTCTTATGAGGATACTGGCCCATATCAGAAATAATCACCAAATATAATAATAAACAATCCACAATCACTAAACACAACTATCAATCAATCAATCAATGAATCAACTTGAACAAATTAGGGGAGTGCAATAAATAAGCTATCTCTCTTTATCTTCTGGCATTTGTTTACTATACTTGTCTAAATTTATTATCAAAATCATAATTGTAAAATCATATTGTGTTATTATTTCTATCAATTCATGGTCAACATTATATTCTATTAATTATATCTAATTAAAGGGTTGGTTTTGCATTAATCCAAATTTTAGATAAAACAAATTGGTGAACCTGAGATAATCATGCACCTTTGTTGGTAAACCTGTATAGTTTATTTTAATTTCACTTTTATAATTTTTCCTTAGGGTTTGTATGTTGGAGTGTCTTGTTGGAATATTCCTCATTAATTTTATTTCCATCTTAGGGGTTAAAAGTATTAAAATGTCTACCTTTATCTAAAACCAGAATAGTTCTCATCCCTAGGATTTTCTATTTCCTACCAACTCTAGGCCCTATAATTATAATATACTAACATTTCTACATCTATTTAAAAACCTGATAGTCTTCATCCCTTGTATTTTATATTTTATAACAACTCTAGGTCCTATGATTACTCTAATGTATTTACTAACATGTCTAATTTTATTTCAAAACTTAATAGTCAACATCCTTAGATTCAACTAAAATTTTTATACCCTATGATTACTCTAATGACTGGATTAATGATGATTATTAAATGATCAATAGTTATAATGATGTATATGAGGAATATGATTGTGAAGGTAATGATTATAATTTTGATTATGAAGAGGCATATAGTGAATAAGAGTAAGGCTATACCACCATCGAAATAGAAGAGCTTAGCTACCCTATACCTTCTTTAGAACTCTCTCTTAGCCATTATTTAGAATAAGAATAATATAATGCTAATGTAATACTCATATTCCTCCAATGATTTATTTTAAAATACACCTCATTTTCACTTACAATTACTATTGAATTTCATCGCATATAAAGTTATAAATCAAACATGCATAAAGACAAAAAACAATGAATAAATCAAAGTCTTGATAACACTACTCTTACTTGCATAGATTTTTCTCATGATATAGATAATGAAAATGTGACAACATTTGAATGTAATTATTATTCACTAGATGATACAAATGTGATAAAATTTAAATGTACTTATTTACTAGAAGACGTAAATGTGACAAAATTTGAATGTCCTTCTTCTTTACTAGATGTTGCAAATGTGACAAAAATTGAATGTACTTATTCTTTACTAGATGATGTAAATGTGACAAATGTTGAATGTATTTATCCTTTACTAGATGATGAAAAAGTCACAAAACTTGAATGTACTTCTTTACTAGATGATGAAAATGTTAAAAAAATTTAAAGTGCTCTTCTTTATCTTTCTATTGATGATGTTACAAAAGTAGAGTGCACTTCTTCTTTTCTCTCTATAGAAACAGCAAATGTTACCCCTAATCTCTCTTTAGAAACACAACTAGATGCATATGAGCATAATATTTATTTTGTAAATTCATGCAATAATCAACATACATACAAATCTTTGTGACATTCAAAATGATATAATTTATTCTTTACAAACATCATGTGATATGAATGATCCTATATGCAATGATCCTAGTTTTTGAAATGATGTGGTATTAGAATGCAATGATACTCATGATGATTGTATTATACATATATTTCAAGTAGATGGTAAATTACAACTTATGAGTGAACCTTTCAAAACTGAAACAATTCCTATAAGCCATATTATGTACACAATGAATGCTATAGAATATCTCCAACAATGACAATCACATCTTAATTTAAAATTATTATTATGTCACACTCATATTAAAGATAGTATATTACATGATCATCCTCTTATGCAAAATGTATTTGAGTATCCTTATCCAATGGAATTTTTCATGACTCCGCTTCCTTTGTTTGATGGTCATGTAGACCCTACCAATCATTTAACATAATACATGTGTTATTTTGGTCATTGGGCTAAAGATGGATGCATATTGTTAAAAGCATTTATATAAGTCTAACACAAGATTCTTGTGACTAGTTTTATAGTCTTCCTAATTTTTATTTACCTACCTTCAAGAAGGTAGAAGATATATCCTTATCATATTATCATAAGCATGAAATGCTGAAATTAACATTGGAACATTTACAAAGTTTAAATCAACATAATAATGAGTTTATTCGAGATTATGTTATACGACTTAAGAATGCCTTACAATCATTGACATATACCCTCATATTTATAAATATAATTCATATTCAGTAAGGGCCTTCTTTCTCTACTTAAAAAATGAACATTGCACAATCCTTACATTTCTTTCAATAACTTATATATGGATGTGCATATATACATATGTGAACTAGTAAGCAATAACACAAAATTAAATGTAACTTTTTTATAAGTATTTTTTTTATTAAAGATGATTACAAATGAAAATAATTGACAAAAGAGGTTCATAAACCATATTTTATACCTTCTTATAAACCACCAATTCATAAGAAAGATTAATCAGTAAAGGTCTTATAAAAAGAAAAGAATAAACATATAGAATAGCTCTTACATAAAAAACATCTACTTATACTAAGAGAAAACCACTTTAGTTTGATCACCTAGAGATCGATGGCATGATATATTACATACATTACTGGATAAGTAGTTGATTACTCTTCCTCCAAATTATCATCATATACCATACATATTTTAGAAGATAAAAGGGCATCCATTTTACAGTTACCATGGTATTAATGGGTATTGCAATAATGATTGTTATGCTCTGTGATAAAAACTTACACAAATTGCTAATAAATGAGTTATTACATTTGAGAACAAGACAACAAGGTAATTTTCCCCCACTTCTTCTAGTAGTTATTCTAAAAATACTGAGACATCCCATTACATTCCTAAAAAGGAATGAATGGTCTATTAGCCTTTTAAAAATAAATCACTATGAGAAGTCCTTATTCTGGTTCATAGTTTACCATGTATGAGTCATCTCAATATGTTCTCATTCTATAAGCATTGGTCATTCAATCTCCCAATAGAGGTGATACTAAAATAAGTCTAATCATCAATACTCTAAAATTATATTTTACAAGTACATCTGTATCTTCATCAAAATAACTATGGAAGTAAAAATTGAATCATATATCTATGAAACAACCAAAATCAAAATTAAACGTAGTAAAAAAAAATCAGAAGTTGAACCATTTTTAATTGTTCAACAATAGATCCATCAATTAGATTACAGTAACTTTCTTTTTCAAAATAACTTTAGAAACTAGTTTTGAGCAACAATATTATATACATGATAGTAACAAATATTAATCTACAATGATTATTATAAACACATTATGAATCATACATTCATGCTTTTGAGATATTCATTTTAAAAATAATAAGATTACAAAACACATAAATGTAAAACTTTCAAAACATATAACATACACATATAAACAACACTAAAATAGATGAAATGATCACACACACACAAACACCAAAAATAAAGTTTACAATACAAATGTCAATCAATTATGGGGGCATCCCCATCATCCAAACTATCAATACTAATTAGCTCTGTAGCTTGTGAAGTTGAGGCCCCATATTATCTTGTGATTCCACATGATTATGATTGTGACTTGTATCACCTAATCCAGATCTCAAGTATCCCAATCTGAACCATAGAATATATATACTTAGATTACAAATCATGAAATCAATAGAGAAAACATATATAAATATTTGAATCATGAATCAGTGTAGGTTGTCTATCAAGCTCTACCTACAAGTCATCATGTTTGTCAAACACTATAATATATGTTGTAGCTATGAACATATAGATATCAAATAAATATGCATGCTCACCTACAATATGATCATCTCTCTCAATTAAATTGATACCTACTACATCATAAGGCACATTTGGCATCAAAGTACAGATGGTTGCATATACCATCATAGACCAATATACATCATCTAAAATAACACATTATGAGAATACATTAGTAATAAACTCTAAATGAATATCAAATAAAAATAGGTTGTATTTTAGGTTGTGTTTCAGGTGGTGTTCCCACTCCATATCCACCTACTCCATCTCTATCTCCATTTCCATCCCCTCCACTTGGTGATAGGGTCACATCAATCGGATCATCTGCTAAAACTAGATATAATGCAACCCATTGGGTTTTAACCCACCATTGTGTATAGACCACCATACATCCTATATCACATCCACCACCATACATCCTACATCATCTCCATCTTCCAATGGAACAATAAGATCTTGCTTTATCACCAAATGAGGATCCAAATCAACACTTATAGGCCCTAGCCTCTAAACCACTCTAATAGTATCTCTAGTGCTCCATGCCCATGGTGGGAAATTAGAGGCACATCCTAAATCAGTCCAATTTTTTGAGTCACTCGCTCATACTAAAATCTCTCATATACACTAGGGAACCAATCCTATATCCACATAGTAACTCGTATGCATTAAAATTATTGAACATCATCAAAATATCCCCTATATCCCACATACATCTACCACCAAATCATAGAAGGTGTCAGCCTATCCAAAAGCACTCTATATTCCATGATATATAGCCCCCTCCACTATGGTATCACCCATTGAGATGCAAAGATATTAAGATGAGTCCAATCCTGATGCAAGATCCTAAATGGATGTACCATAATGATGTTTTCATAGACCCACATGTGCAATAAAGTAATAGTTCCAATACCACTTGTGTGTAACTCCCATGTAAATATGCACAACTATCGATATAATTTGCCTAACATGTTATGCCCCCAAGAATATCAATAATATGAGGAAGAACAAGAGCATCCAAAATTAAATAAATAAAGGATGGTTAGGGTGTTATAAGGAAGGAATGAAATAATAAAGGTAAAAGTTTTAGAATATGGGGGAATTCTAAAACAAGAGGAGTTGATAGACTAATCTAATAATTCTGACAAGATTTTTGAATGGAAAAGTATGGTAAAGGATAAGAATGTAAAATTTGAAGGGTCATGTAATGATATGATGGGATCACTTTCATATAGAAAGACAAATGAAGGATAAGGATAGGATCAAGTTGAGATAAAAATTTATTCCTGTGGATTATGCACAAACCCTCTACAAAATATTTTAGAACCTAAGGTAAATGGAACACATTTTAGAAGACTACATAAGTAATTTTTCAATTTTCCATTTGAGTGGAGCATGATGAAATAGATTAATATATGGTTTCAAGGTATGTAAATGGTTTAAATTTTTCTATTCAAGATGAATTAAACACGTATAAAATTAATATCATGGAAGATGCCTATCAACTAGTTTTGAAGACAAAAGAGAAGCAAAATAGACATGATTTTTAAAGATCACATGGTTTGAAGAGAGGACAATAATCTATAGTAATGGGATGGCAAGGGTTTAATACCACTAGAGAATAATCATCCCATGGGGTGGAGAAACAATAAGATAATAGATAAGTTTTTAAAAATCAGCAAAGGGGAAGAGAATTTTAGAGAGGTAGGGGCTATGGTGGTGGTAGAAGATGGAACTTCCCATGAATATGTTTGTTAAAAATGTGGTGGAGAAGGGCAAAAAAAATTTGAGTGTTTAAAATATCTTACACAAGAAGGGATGTAAGAGGATCGACCAAAAGTGATTTTTTTGAGGCTGATGCAAAAGAACATAATCCAAAAATTGCAGTAGATGTAGGAAATAATCTTGTGATTAGAAGAATAATGATTGCTTCAAGGAAAGAGTAGCCACATAATAAATATAGTGCTGACACATGGTTTCATATAACTATTTTATGAACCATGTACACTTTAGGCGTTAACATATGTAAAGTTATTATTAATAATAGAAGTTGTGAAAATATGATTTCTAAAAAAAAGGTAGAGAAACCATGTTTGTAATGTTAAAATCATCCTTATCCTTATGTATTGCATGGTTTAAAAAATGAAATGAAATTAATATTGATAAGAGGTATTTAATTAAAATTTCCATAGGAAATACTTATTGGGATGAAATATGGTGTGATGTTATCCCATTGGATGCATGCCATGTGTCACTGGGAAGACCTTAGAAATATGACAAGAAAACAATCCATGATGGAGAGAAGAACACAATTTTTTTTGAAAGGATGGATCAAAGGTAGTTCTATTACCTCTTAAGGAAGAAGGGAAGGTAGAAAACATGTTATATATAAAATAATTTATCAATAAAATGAAGATATCATGATTATTTTATGCATTATTGGCAAAGAAAGAAGAAGCATAGGCTGTAAAAAAACCAACAGAAGCAATGAAAGTGTTATAAGAATATGTTGATGTTATACCTAATGATTTTCTAGATAGTTTACCACTAAAGAGAGATAATCAACATCTTATTGATTTGATTCTAGGATCAACTCTATCTATTCAATCAACTTACAGGATGAGCCCAAGAGAACATGTTTAATTGAATAGGTAAGTGACTAAATCAGTGAGAAAGGATGTAGTGAGGGTGAGCATAAGTCCATATGCAACTCATGTGGTGATGAATCTATAAGGATGGAACATGGAAGATGTGTGCAGATATAAAATAAATCAAAAAATCACCATCAAATACATATTTCCTATACCTTGCCAAGATGATATGATGGATGTGCTTGTAAGAGCTACATACTTTACAAAGATTGATCTACGGAGTAATTAATATCAAATTCAGATTTGATAAGGAGATGAATGGAAAACATCATTCAAGCCTCAAAATGGCTTATATGAGTGGTTGGTGATTCTATTTAGATTATTCAATGCACCCAACACATTTATGAGGATGATGAATACAATGCTATGCGATTATATTATAATGTTTGTAGTGGTCTATTTTGATGATATTTTGATATTCAATAAGAGTAAAGAAGAGCACTTAAGGAATTTTATATCAATATAGGACATGTTAATATATAAAAAACCATATGAAAATTTGATAAAGTGCATGTATATGTAGAAGATTTTGGTATTTTTTGGATTTGTCATTTCAAAAAATGGTGAATAATGGATGAAGAAAAAATAAAGGCAATTGTTGAGTGGCCTACTCTAAGAAGTATATCAAAGGTAAGAATTTTCCATGGTTTAGTGACCTTTTAAAAAATGTTCACTAAGAGTTTTATTAGTATTATTACATAAATAAAAAATTTCATAAGGAGAAAATAATTTGTGTGGACAAGGCAACAACCAAAAGTTTCCAATTGTTGAAAAAGAAGGTGACAAAGGACCCTATTTTAGAAATACTAGATTGTAATAAGGTGTTTGAGTTAGATTGTGATGCTTCACATATAGGTGTTGTTGCAGTATTGAGTTAGGAAAAAATACCAATAACATATTAAAGTGAGAAGTTGAATGAGGTAAGGAATACCTATTCTACATATGATGTTGATTCTATACCATTATACAAGCACTGAGACATTGGAGGCATTATTTAGTCCTTAAGGAGTTTATTCTATTTAAATACCACAAGGCCTTAAGATATGTGAATCTCAAATTTTTTTAAATAGAAGACATGTAAAGTAGGTCTATTTATTATTTTTAATCATAAATTAGGTAAGATGAATTAGATAGCAAATGTTTTGAGGTGTGTAGGATTGTTAACTATTGTGGTGAGTCAAGTAGTTAGATTTGAGAGTATCAATGACTTGTATGATTATAATCTAGATATTGGAAAGATTTTTGAATAATACAAGAATTCATTAGCTGGTGAGATATGTACTATTCATGGTGATTATATTATGCAAGATGGTTATCTCTCTAAGGGAAATCAACTATGTATTCCAATTAGGTCTATGAGAGATGATATTGTGAGATAACTTCATAATGGAGGTTGAGGTGGAGGCTTTGGTAAAAATAAAAAATAGATTTGGTGTAAGAGAAATATTTTGGCTAAATATGAAAAGAGAAATAGAAAGGTATGTGTCGAGATATAGGATATATCAAGTGATTTATGGCCATGCACAAAACACATGACTATACAAGCAATTGCTAGTGCCAAAAGGACCATGGAAAAATTTGATAGGGATATAAAATTTGATTGCATGGTGTTAAAAACACCATTAATTTATAAAGGTATATAAAATTTGTAAGTCATTTTTGAAGGACTCTATGGAATAAGTTGGGAAATTAAATGCAATTTAATAGTGCATACCATCCTCAAATAGATGGACAAACATAGGTATTAAATAAGAGTTTGGGAAATTATTTGAGATACATTGTTGGAGAGAAGCCCAAGAATAGACTTGGCATTACAAAAAACTAAATTTAAATGCAATAGTTTAGTTAAAATGTCATCAATAAAGTCACCATTCCAAAATTTTGATGGCATAAATCCTAAGAGTGTTTTAGAGTTTGTGCAATTAACAATTGTATAGCAAGTTAGTGATGATGTCGAGGCATTTGTAGAAGACATTATATAGTTTCAAGATGAAGTAAGAAGAAAACTATAGAAAATTAATGAAAAATATAAGGTAAAAATTGATGTAACAAGAAGGCCAAAGGTATTTGAAGACGAAGAGTTAGTGATGGTATATATGAGAAAGGAAATAGTTATCCAAAGAATGTACAAGAAGATAAAGTATAAGAAGATTGGTCTATGCAAAATTATGAAGAAAATAAATGATAATGCTTATGATATAAGTTTGCCACATAATTTTGATATTTATCTATTATTTAATGATTTTTATTTACATGCATTTCACGGAGAGGATAATGAAGGTTATGAAGATGAATAAGTGGATTGGAAGCAATAGGTACCAAGGAAAAACAAAGAAAAAATAACACATGTTTTGGACAAGAAGACAATGAATACTAGGCAAGACATCAATAACAAGAATTTGGTATATTGGGAAGGATTACAAAATGAAGACAAAACTTTAATTTTATAATGGGAATTGAATAATCTTGACAAAGATGAATGTCACAAGTTTAATAAAAAAAAACTCATAGGATTGAGTTCTTTTCAACCAGAGGAGAGTGATGTGGGAGCCTATTTTATGGAGGCCATAGTTTTTTATCTGATAAATTTATTAAGCCCCATCCTTTTTCAAAACAAATATCTAAAATATTTCCATACATCCATAACCTTATTTATCCAATTAGTGTCCATTTTGATAATTTTTGGGACCAAAATCGACCATTTAAGGGCCAAAATTGCATTTTAATTTTATTTTTTTGGTATTTTAAAAATTTAAAAATTTAATATTTTTGTATCTGAGTGTGAAATTGAGTTGAAATTCACCATATAAATTTATTTATATATGTATATAATAAGGGATAGTTAGTAGGTCTATTCAAACTTTAACATTTGCTAAAAATAGCAAGTTCAATTAACTCAAGGTAGATTTTTTTGAGTTAATAGTGTTTTTAGCTGTGTAAGACAACTCAATATTTGAGTTGTGACTTATATAGACTATTATGGATTGATTTTGGATAATAATTAAATTTTGGAATAGAATATGCTCTTCTTATTAAGAATTGTCTATGTAATAGTGTGTTTTAGAATTTTTGCATGCTTTTGGATTCATCATGTTGTGATAATATTTACCTAATGTTTTAGAGGTAAATAAATCCATCTTGGGGTGTATATATTATGAAATTATGATGATGTACCTCAAAACCTTATGTTACTCTTGTTGTTGCCTCATACATACACACAATGTAGTTGTGGAACTTGTAAGTGCAGTCTTCAACCCATTGCTCCTCATGCTAGTGCAACCATTATAATTTTATGTACTCATATTCATAATGCTTAAGGGATTAATATTAATTTTATATAATTTTAAAAATTAAACTCTAAGTGTTAATGGGTTTGAATTATCTATCACATTGCATTTTGTAGGTTCTTCACTAGTGGGACACCAAAATGGACATTTTCAATGGTGTGAAGGTGATCTTATTTAAGTCAATTAATTAATTGTCTAAGAAGAATGCCTACAATCATCGAATCCACATATTCAAATATTTGGTATCAATTTTATCTTTGAACATTGAAATGTCAATATTGACTTGATATTTGAAATAAATTTTCCTATTAAAACAATGAATGAATAGGGTTAGCAAAAAATAGGGCATTGTTGAACCAAGTTGTATCACAAGTTCAAGAAATTAGAAAAATATTTTTGTGCAGTGTTTCTTGAAGGTGTTTCAAATGCATTTTTGGATGTCTGGGGATGTCTCAGATAATTGTTTTTGGGTGTTAGCCATATTACTCTTCTTGTGATGTTCTGAGTATTATTACAGAGATCGAAGTGAAACTCATTCTTTCTCTTGTTATGCTTTTTAAGTTTACATGAATATGAAATCTCTTGATCTAATACCAATGATCTACACCATAGGGCTCAAGATTGTAATTTAGGGGACAACCAATAACCTAGCTTGTAGATCATATAAGTTATAGACTATGAAATGAAAAAAATAAGAAATTAATACACAACACATTCGAATGTGGAATATTTTTATAATAATGAAACTTCTATTCAATGAGAGAGCATATGGTATGGTATATATGAATAAAATGTGTATAAAGGATAAAAATGTAGATTTCTGTGTTTAGAAAGGGGATTTTTTTAAAACTGATTTCATAGACTTGAATGTGAATACATATGACCATTCAATACTAGATAATTGAAATATGTAGGTATTCATGATTATTGAATTAGAATTAAACTGATTACAATATATCTCATTACAAAAAATAGTTACAAAAGAGGACAATTATGAACTAGTTTAATTAAATAATGGTTGATGGTTCACATTCCTAAAAGTGCGATGTTGGAATTTTGAGCATATAGTATGTTGATAGGTTATTTAACATGAATTGAAGTTGGTAATTTAGCCATAGCATGCCATGAAGTGGTGAAAATCACCCATATGGTTACGGCATTGTGTGTAGAAGCAGAGTCATATGTGTTATTCTATTGGTGATGCACATACACATAAACATGTGTAGGTGTTGTGTGGGTGCTGTAAATTGGGTTGATATGTTTTATAAGATGCAAAAAACACCAAATGATCATAAGAGAATAGAAAAAACTAGTGCAGTTGTGCTCAAATCATTATATGTAGCAAATTTAATAATGGAAAATAAAATATTTGGTTTGATGTAATCTAGGAAACTACTTATTTCAAAGTTTAGGCCATATAAAAATGATTCCTTTTATATCAAGTTTATTTTGGTTTGTTTGTATGTATGTATCAAAAAATATTTTATCAATCCACTAAACTTTACATCCTCTTGTAAACCCTAAAATCTAGAATTAAGTACTTGACAATGACATGCTTGGCATACATTTACCACACATGACTTGTGTGCACAAGTATGGTCTTAACTTGCCATCTCACACTATCCTAGTAATTTATATGGGTAAAAACCTTTTTTTATATTGATACACACCTACAATAACCTTATTTTATATTTAAACCTCCATTTAATATACATGAGCTAGGAAGACCTACAACTATCCTCTTTCTCTCAATAGATTAGGACTCAAATAAGGTCAATCAAATAGAGCCTATGATACTTGGAAGATTAGGTAATGACCAATGAATTACATAGATATAGTAGAGGGTAACCTATAATGAAAATTTCAAGAAGAAAAGGTTCCAAAGCTTAAGCCTATGACACAAGATCATAGCTCTCACTAGACCTCAATTAAAGTAAATGATTATAAATTATGGTTGTAAGCATGCAAGTAAACTAAACTAAATGATGGGTTAGAATGATTGTAAATGGGTAAGGTGAAATGGTCAATGCAATGGGGGTCTATGCAACCTAAAATGATTTATGAAAATTATAATAAATATTATATCTATACCAACTTATTCAACATAGAAAATGCCTAAACAAGGATACACACACATTCATTCATTAAGTAACAAGTAACATCTAATCTAATAAGTAACAAGTAACATCTATTACAAAGAACCATCAGCCTTTCCCACCCCATTCCCCATGCACCCTTTAAGGTATGCACTCAAGGAGATTGATGCATTGAAAATATGCTATAAAAGAAAGTGTTAGTAAATGATAAAATGAATAATATTATGCGTATACATATCCATCACCAAAATATCATCATGTGTTGTAATAGTGTAATGTAAGGTGGTGATTTGGGAAAGAAATACAACATAAAAATGAACATAACTGCAATAAAAATTTGATTAGAATGAAATTAAAAGAAAATAAATAAAATGAAAATATGTACCTTCACTTACCTTGTTGATTTTATATGTGGCTATGTGTGTCCTAGGTAATGGAAGGAAGTCAACAAGAAAACTAAGAGGTGGACCTGAAAAATAAGATAAGATTCCAAAATTTGGCAAATTTTTCTATTAGCACCTAAAAATTATCTATCTCACCAGGATTCTAAGGTTTCTTTTAGTCAATGAAAATGACCTATAGAAACAAGGATATGGGTGATAAATGGAATATCACAGTAAATAATTGAAATATATGAAATTTGTAATTTTACTATAAATAGGTGAAAATTATTTATTTGCACATTTACTATTTTTGGAAAACTAGATCCCAATGTATGCAAAATTAGCATTCTGAGAAACCATGTCTTACAAATAAGGAGGTGGATGTGTTGGGAGATGTATCATAGATGTGATTGGATTATTATAGGTATGAAAAGCATTTATTGTCCATTTTTTTTATTTTGGAATAAAATTAACTAGATTAAGAAATTTGGGAGTTAGGGAAAATCTATGTAATAAAATTTACTCCAACAAGTGCCAAATGAAGCTAAAAATAATATGGGGGATGAGTACTTGATAAAAATTCAAAAATAGGGCCAAAGAAAGAAATATCCACCCTAAAAAAATGTATCAACTTGGTCAATGCAATTTGTAAGGAGTGTGAAAACTTCCTAGTTAATATTATAGGGTATGGTTGATGGAGTTAGGTGAAGTGTTGACCAGTACTATATGGTATGGCTGATGTAGTAGGAGAATAAGAAACTAACCAATACCATATGGTATATATGGTGGCATTAGGGTTTAAAGATGTCCTATATAGTATAAAACTTGGTTGATATAGTAGAAAGGCATGGATGGCCAATACCATATGGTATGGTCGATGTAATAGGATAAAAGGATAACTGATACCATAGTATATGTCCAATACAGTAGACTAAATTAGTGGCTGATACTATATGTTATGGTTGGTGTAGCAAAAAAATAAACATGGGTAGTGCAGTTATGTGCTTGGCTAATGTAGTAGAAAAGTGAGAAAAAAATTAACTTTTCCTATTTTATATTAAATGTATAATTTTTCTTATATATTTTTGGATCAAAATCTAATTGGGATTTAGTTTTTGATATTTTTTAGAGGTGATGAAGACTATGGCAGTGCATCAACATTAAATGGGTGTCAAATATTTTAAAGAGTTTGTTGATGGGGGATTGAACATAGATGACTACACTAGGCCTCAAAGGAATTATGCAAATGTATTAGGTGCCTCTAAGCATGATTTGATCATCATGTTTCTAGGGTGATGTGAGAGGTTCATTAATACATTTAGGTGGGTGGTGGTTGGGGATACCATTAAGGTGGATATCACCCTGGAGGACGTACATGTGATCCTAGGGTTGTTTATTATAAGCATGTCAATGGTGTGTGATACACCAGATACCATGGATGAGAGGTGAGTGTTAGCTTCATATGTCTATTCGAGGTGTACATATTAGGCATTCTATAAATCTAGAAGTATTTGATCAAAAACTTGACATTACATGTGTTATATCAAAATTTAGATGGGGCTATTCTATTGTATATCATAGCCATGTACCACTCGATGCTGGAGTAAGGCACTTTAATCGACATGGGGTCAGTTATATAGGTGAAATTGGTACATGATTTTTATGGTATTCTGAGTAGGGGCCAGTAGAATATGGACTCAATCATACTATTTACAAGCTATATTTATGAGAGGTTCCTAATATATATACATATGAGACTTCATTATGCTATAGGTTATCGCCTCCCTTGAGTGAGAAAGTGGGATTAGGACCATGTTGTATAAGTGATCTTGCATGTACTAACACTAGATGCCATATAATGGGATCATATCACATGAAATCTTTATAGAGGTACTATGGATGCATGGCCATCATGGCCAATTATAGTATAGGCATGTGGGTAGAGTTAGATTCTTGGCCACTATATGTAGTGGGTAGAGCCACACCCATATAACCATGTCCCAAGTTATTTTGGCCTTAAACATATATCGACACCTCTATTAGTCCTAGGATTTTGGGTTGGACATGTGAGAGAGCCATGGGGAGTAGGGGATGATGGGTGTTAGCTAAAATGTCAATCATGAGACCTCACCAACAAATGGTGACAAGATGATGATGGAGGAGATAACAAGAAACAAAAAGTGAGGGAGAAATTAAGTAGACATTAGTTATACCTTAGATACAACAAGGGGATCTGTATGCTACTCCAATATATATTTGGATTTGGACCATATAGCAATAAGTGCACAAAGGCACTCAAAAGGTTATTATGGTCCCATGAGCGAGATGGAGAAGATTCACACCAAGGTGGAGCCATGATAACACTCATATCTTGGGTGGCCATAATGATGTCATTACTATGGGTAAGTAAAATGTGTTTGATTTTATGCTATAATTTTAATTACTTGAGGTAGAGATATAAATGCTAGGTACCACTGATAAATATACTACAAATTTTTATATATTTGAGATCTGATTTTTATTTTGGTTTAGTTTTGTAGATGTGATGGTGAAGGAGACACAATGGAGGAATATGGTGGAGGCTACCCACCATGGTATTTTAGACCTTGTTATTCTTTAGTACGACACCATAGGGATGACTAATCCTATTGCACTAGTGGTCATAGCACACACTATTTGGTTTTGATTAGTATGGGAGGTTTCCAGGGAACTCTAATAGTGAGAGTAGGTTGATGCTTAGGTGGTGGTGCTGAAATAGATGGGAGAAGGAGATGTGGAAGCATGGAAAGAGTTAACCATAGAAAGACTTGCATACATGGTGACTACTAGGTAGATAATAAGTTTACAAGTACATGTTGCTTGACTACAAGGGTAGGTCTAGGGATTATAGTCATAAACATAGAAAATACAACATATTATACATGGTGAATACTATGGAGAATTTATGGTGAATGTGGCACCTTGCCCTGTGGGGAGTGAAAGAGGATCCCAGGCCTAACACCTAGTTTTTTACTTAGTTTTATTTTGGATATATATGTGCTGTATCGATATGTAATTACATAGAAAATTGAGCCATTTATATATAGATATATATTTTTATGACTCATGAGTGTTATCTACATGTTTGACTTTGATGTATGGGTTTATTTTCTTTCTAGCACTCTATTTAATGTTTAAATATCATTCTATGGGAAAATGTTATGTATTATGATGTATGTTTTATTATTTTCTATCAAATGTGAGTAAATTCATGGTCAAAAAGAACATAAACCAAATGATAAAAAATGACATATCAAGTAATAAGATAGAAAATTGATAGAGAAAAGATGTGAAAATGATAAAGGAAATGTTAAAGTGAATATAAAACACACTACAAGAATATGAGATATGTAAAACATTGTAAGTAAAAATAAAATATCCAATGTGATAAAATGCAAAAGCTAATCCAACAAGGATATGTATAAAAATATGTCATCTCATGTAAGACAATTTGATTCAACTTATATCAAACATGAATAAAACATAAATGATTGTGAAGAAATGTAATTCAAAATGTAAGACAAGCCAAGTCAACTAATTCAAACATAAAGAAAAACACAAATGATTGTATGCAAAATGTCCTATGTAAGATAAGTGAAGTCCATAAAAATCAAACATGAACATGATGGAAAAAATAAGCAAAAATCTCTAATGAGTGAAAACTGAAACTTAGTGCTTGATTTAAAATGTGATTTAAGAAAACACAATTACTTAGAGACATGAAAAATATGACTAAAAATGTTGTGGTTGAAAATGATGATGGGAATTTATAAAGAAGGCTTGGTTGTATTCATTAAGTTCTTAAAATATAATTCATAAATTGAAAATCTAAGTGGCATCATAATGGTGATAAATGATATAGATGATAAAGGATATGGTCAACTAAAAAAGATATCCATCAAGGGGTTATTGGGGAGGATATGATGTAAATAAGGATGTAAGATGCCACATAGGTGATTCATAAATATTTAGTGGAAATGAGACACTCTAAACACATGCGAAAGGCTAATAACTATCAACATCAAGGACCTATGAGTCTCTAAATAGTACACACAAACTTGGGATAACAAGTAAAGCATATAGATCATCCCATGAAGGATAGATGCATGAAAATTAAAATGGTATTACATTCCCACAACATGCTCTTCACTCATTAGGACCCATTATAGAGTTGTCAGTCTATTATGAAGATTGGGTACTTGTGTGAGAAAGTAGGTGGCATTAAAATTTAGGAAGATAGAATGATATAAGACCTCTTACCCCAATATACTGGCCTACCACACCCCATGGACATTAGCTCTATCATGAGGTCAGTTATGGAGTTTGAGATTTGAATAGAATATGAGATGTGCCAAATAAATATCATGTATTTTGGTGTGACCTGACTCTTATTATTTTATTATGCCTTTTGATGTAATTTTAATTGTAATTATTTTGAATTTTTCTATTCCTCCTCCATACAAATTAAAAAAAACCAAAATGGGTGATGTAAATAACCAATACAAGAGATCTTACACCTTACTGCTAGAAAATATAACCTAAAGACCATGGTGCCTAAAATACTCATAGACTTGCCCCACATGTAAGTATGCAATCTCAAATCTAATCTATGTGTGCCTCAAGTGAAAAGAAAGAAAAGGAAAAATGGAGATTGTGAAAGATCCATGTATGTGATAAAGGTGATAAAATGATATATATGCTTATAGTTGACAACAAGAAGGGATAAAGGTGATTTAGAAGCAACTAGGTTATGCTATGATAGTCATGTCACTAGGGAAGTTATACTAACCTACATGGGATCTAAAACAAACATTAATGTTAAGAAGTCATCAAAAAATAAGGGAAACATAAAAATAGGATGAAGAATCATGAGGACACTAAGGAAAATTAAAAAATGGTAAAAAAGTGATAAAAATAAAACTGGAAGGTGATACCTAAGATCTAAAAGAGAAGTAAAGGCTTACTATAAAGTAATGTAAAATATTGAAAACAAGAACATTTTATGAAAAGTAAAGAGATAAAAATGAAAAAGAACCATGATATATCTCAGGGATACACAACAAGGATCACAAATTCTAATAATAATAATAAAAATAAATCCATTCATATGACAATGAGAAAAATATGATATGACTAAATTATTTTCTCATAATTGTCTTGAAATATCTTGACATACATCATCTATAATATTTGATAGATCCTATTGTAGTTGATATCTAGCTGTAATCATAGTCTCTTCTACTCTCTTCGAGAGTCATGCTAGGACTGATTGATGCACATGCTTTATGGAAAAAGTAGGCATGTTAGAAGGATGAGATCGTGGGACCTCCTAATGAGAAAAATAAAGGTAAGGAATATGTGGTATCATATCACATACATCCTATGATCTATTAAAAATATTTGGTTGTTTCTCTGTCCTAGAATGACAATGTGAGTGCTTCTAGGAGATTTGAGGCATGGGCCTTGAAACTTAACAAAAATGCTACTAGATATCTCTACACTTGTCTATATGATGTGAGTGCACTGATGCCAAAGATAATATACTTATCCTTATTTTGGGATATAATTTAGTGATATATTTGAAGGTGACATGTTTGGGACACTAGAAAGTTGGGTTGATTCGAGATGAAGTACATCTAGCTACTACTGAAGGGCTTGACAATTGGTTGAAAAATGTACATTCATACCATGGAAGAAAAAAGTGTGCCTAGGAGTAATAGACTAAGGCAATTGACTATTAGTAGTTGGAATTTGTCCTTATGGATTTTTTTGTGCTATAAATCTCTAGCATGCTTGACAATCTTTGGCTAAATGCCCTGATACCTTGTGAAAATAACAATATGGTTCATATTCTTGTGTGGGTAGGTGTGGTGCCAAACCTGATCTGGGTGGATAATTGTATTTGGGTTTGTTTAGAATCTCTTTAAATAAGTCATCATTATCAAAGTAAAGAGTGATATATTAAAAAACTTGATTTTGCTTCAAATTTCTTTAATATGATCGACATTGGTGCTGGGAGTGACCATAGACTATGTGGAAGGAATAAAATGGTGTTGCTACTTATTTTGGAGTCAAACTTGATACGAGATGTATTAATGTGTCCAACATCTTTGGAGGAAGCGTGCTTGAAGGATCAAAGAATCTAGAAAACCTATAGGGTCTTTGAACATGATCTAAAGAGGTTCAAAAGTAAATAAAGTGTTACGTATATTAGAAGCTAGAATGTGATCCATCTCAAACTTGTGAACATCAATTGAAGGAGGATTAATTCCAAGTAAAGTATAAAGAGGGAAAATAATGTCAATTAAGTTAATGCTATAAGAATAGGTAAATTGTTTGTAAGAGTGTTAAAGAGAGGATCGATAATAGAGAACTTTCACATATTCATATTGAGGATAGCCAATTACATATGGGTTATCGAGAGTATAAATATAATCATAATATAATATAGTAAAATTGATGTTAAGGGATTCAAACACTATGTCACTAGTGGAAGAGTGGGAAGTGGGCTTGTTAGGGATAACTAGAGAAGTAGGGAACTCATTAGTCAAATTATTATAAGAATAAGATCACAAAGAATGAGGAAATTGAGTGATGATACTAGAGGGGAGATATGATGTTTTGATCTTAAGGCTAATCTCATTGATATGATCATCATCAAAATCTAAAAGGTTGGGTGGGATATTGCCCATAATTTTAGGGTGACCACTATAACCTCAGTTATACTTAATATTATAGTTAAAACATTGGTAAATTCTAGGCAAGGGTTCAAGGGTAGGTTTTTTAAAGACACCACACTATAATAATTATTAAAAATTCTAAGGATTAGTGTCACTTTGAATATTGTATATATCACCCTTGTGAGGAAATTTGACACACTGGCATGTAGAAGAGGCCACTAACCTCATGCGATGAGTCTATGGATGACCAAGAAAATGTTGTATGATAATATAAATTTAAAGATCATAACCTTAAATATAACCATGATGGGTATGACCATGATAGGAATCCAAACACATCCTAATGTAGGTATTTTCATTTTATTATAACCTTAACACATGCTTTGGGTAGACTTAAGATTCTATTTAGCATATCGAAGTGTTTTGATGAATTACAGAGACATGATATAGGTGTATGAACCTTCATCTAACAAAGAATTATTGATTCAAATATCACCAAATTGAACACTAAATAATACAGGAGGATCATCCAAATGAAGTAGGATTTTATTGAGGATCATAGAGGCTATAAGGAAAGCATCTGTAGTTTTATCATCTTGGATGGACATCTCTTCACATTATTGTAAGATAATATCCTTAGACTCAAGCAAGGTAGCTTCTTTCCCCATAGGTGGTGATCAAGGAATGTTTATGTCAAATAATATTTGTATCAATCAGTCTCAATGATGCATAAATGTCCTCATGAGCTCAAGAAATGGCATTTGAGAGGGGAAATTTTAAAGTTATTCTATGGGATCCCATTCATCAAATTTGAGGTGAGATAGACAAGACTGAGAAAAAGGTATGGAATTCTAAAGTGGATTAACTATAAGAGAAGTGGGTCTAGGTTGAAATTGATTAGGGTTTGAATTGTATAGTGTTGACTCTACTAATATATTTGAAGTAGGTTGAATAAATGGTATCAACTTGGCTGATGTAATTTATTGCACATAAATAATAGAATCAAACTTTATCGGTCTAATTGATATAGTAAGATCAAAATTAAATATATTAATTATCTATACCAGGATGGTTGGTGTAGTAGAAATAGTATTGGCTAAGGAAATAGACTATATCAAGCTATTTAATATAGTTGGGTCTAATATGGTCATAGAAGATTGTATCAGGTTGGATGATGTAGTTTGGACATACGATGATGGACTAACATATTACATATTACTAGTCAATGTAGTTAGGAACATAGGGAACTACATCATATTAGCTATTAAAGTTGTAAATGAAGAGAAAAAATCAAGTTGGGTGATGTAGTTTGACTATCTAAAGTGATAAAGGTTATAATTTCCTCAAGTTTGATATCTATAAAATGATGTAAAAGGTTACCCTAAACTATTTTATAAGTAGGATAATGGATACAAGTTTTTTAAGGATAATGATCCATAAATGATACTACACACTTCATTTTTTTCATATTAACCAAGTTTTATTTATCATTAAAATAGTGGGGATTAACCATAGTTTTAACAACATTGATAATTGGATGTTGAGTTGGATTGTTTGGTTGTTATTTTTGACTATGATCAAGAAGTGGATTAGAGTCTATATCAAGGTGAACATTAGCTTGGTGAATTACATCACACTTGAATTTGGAGTTATGGGATTTTTTTTACCTTGTCATAATCTTGATGTCATTCTCAGTTCATAGCTTAATGATTGAAGTTTGAACCAAGGAATTCTTCAAAAGTAAGGTTTTTAAGTTGTTTGCATGTCTCATGAGAATGCCCCAAATTTGTGTGGAACCAACCAATTTTTTGTGATCATACTAATGAGAAGTAGGTTAGGAAGTATCAAACTCTCTAGGTCAGGGTTTAGGAAGACATTTCTTAATCTCAACAGTATAAAGAGGCTACTAAATTTCACAATGATTGACTTGAAGAAAAGGAGGCTGTAAGGGACTTCCCTTGATAGGTTGGAAGGGTCAATTCATCAGAGCTTCCTCTTAAAATAACATTGATTTTTGTTTTTGATTTATATGTGTCTGAGACACCATCATTGGTAGAATTTTTTATTCTTAGACTTCATAATCACACGAGCTTCAGACTTAGGTTTAGAAGGCTCAAATTTTATTATGGGAAAGTCTTAGAATTTAGCTTGATCAAGGCCTTGTTCCAATGATTTTGGAGAGAGAGTCCTAACTATGTATTATGGTTTGGGATTAAAAACATTGGTCAATAAGTGGAAAAGGTTTTATTCTGACATATTATGCTCAACTTTGCTAGCTAAGGCTTTCCAACGCTTGATGAAAGCTTGGGTAGCCTCATTATCTACTTGCTTACAATTAATGAAGTGGGCTAAGCTATTTTTAGGAAGATAATTAGATTTAAAATGCAAAACTAATGCATTAATGAAGCATTATAAATTAGAGATGGAGTTTTATTTGATTTGGCTATACCAATATAAATCATCACTAGAGAAGGTTTTGGCTAGTATCTTAGTAGACACAAAGGTGTTTAGTTTAATCTAGTATTTATAAAGGTTTCCAAAAGCTTTCAAATGAAAAGTGAGATCGGTAGATCCATTATAGGTGATCAAAAAGGTAATAACACCTATGTCTATGTTTTAAATTTGAGGATCTAATGATTTATTTTGAAGATGTTTAATGGATTTATAACAAAGTTTAGGTTACATACAAAGATTACCATGAAAATCTCTAAGGCAGGGTGGAAGGACATTTGGACTTGGCACTCTCCACTAGATTTTTGGAGGACTATTTTAAATTTTAACAAAATTTGATTTTTAATTTACATCATCTAGACATTAGTATTGGCTTAAAATTTATCCCTTTGACTCATGGCTTGGAACATGATTTGTTGAGGATCAAGAACATGTTGACTAGAGGTGGAAGTTTGAGTAGCTTGTTAGGATGCACTAGTTATAATGTTAATGTTGGTATTAGCATGGGTAATTGGAGTAGACTCACTAATGGAAAGAACTACCATGTTAGTAGTGATATTAGGCATGGTGGATGAAGAAGGAATGGGGGAATTCACATGGTTGCTTGCCCCAAGTCCAGTGGAAAAACTAGGAGCAAGGGAAAGAGGAGTTTCCACATGAGGTGTCATCATAAGATGATATATCACCACAAAGTCCTTGCCCTTGCGCTCATGATGTTCATGAAGATAAATGATCATTTCATTCATATATCAGAGATCACATTCATCCTTATTAAGAATTAGTTTTTAATTATATGGGAGAATTAATAATTTGTTTATGTCTAAATAATGAGTTGTTGTAACTCATATAGATAAGAGATTATGCAAGAATATATTTGTGAGATTATATAGTATTATTGATTTTTATGTGAGATATTGATACATTTTAAGGGTTTTTTGTTGGGATTTGATAATGCATAACTCCTTGTTTATAGGAGATCTCATTACCTATATAATTTTAATCAGTTATATTTAATAATTAATCAACATTTTCTTGTGTTATATTGACCCAAAGTCTTCATTTGGAATTAAAGAAACTTTTGATCCTATGTCAAATGGAAATAAATTATAGTTTTAATGATTTCATAAGGGTTGTTTATCTTATTTTTCCTCCAGCTATAATAGATCAAACTATTTAATTAATAAGTTTGTGAAGTCTTTATTAAATTATAAGGTTTTCATAGATATTATGGTAACGTGTTAAAACCATGCTACCAAAAGGAGTTTGAATGTCAAATATGCAGGCATGTGTATTGACTAGAATTTATTTTTGAGAGTGGCATTTAGTTTAAACACGTCCAAGCCTACATTCTATCCAAACAAATCAACATTCAGATAAAATTGCATGTTAATCTATGAGACTTGTCATAAATATGATGTTGTAAAGTTTAGTTTATCAATTTTATAAAGTTGGGTATAAATGTTTTAGACTTTTATTTCTCACATATATATTAGGTGGTAAGTTTTAAGTTTATATTTTTTAATATTTATTTGTAATTAACTTGTCTTAAATTGTTAGACTTAGAAATGTAAAAATGTCAAATTGTCTAAGTTTTTTTTTTAAAATGTAGTTGTTTAATCCTTTTTATAAATAAGTATTAAAGAAAAGAGAGTATACTAATAATATAATGAGCAAGCTACTCTAAAAAATAGGCCTATTAAATAATTCATATTCATAATATATTTATATAATGTTAAATTATACAAATTTGTTAAATATAGAAAGTAGAATATCTAAACTAAATTTGCATGCTTAAACACAAAGAATAAATAATTATTAGCTTGTTTAATAATATGTAGATAGTTTTTATTAATAAATGTATGAAATAATACAGGTTGATACTCCATAGGGATTCATTATATTATAGAAATTAGCTCTCTAGTAGTCTGGACTCTACCGTCAAAATAAGGACACTAGGATTGATGCTTCTATCCTAAAAATAACACTTATGTCCATAGTGAAGCATAAGTATTTTTATGGAAATTACACTTGTACATGTTAGGGTTATATTTCACCTTGAATATTGTCTATTTAGATCACCTACATAGGTTCTAGATAGCAATCTTTTAATCAAAACCCTAAATCTTCTAATTAGGGCATGCTACCTTGTAAAAATGAGCATTAGTGGGTTCAAGTGAAGTCTAGCTAACCTCCAATACCCCTATATAAATTATCACTACCTACATAGCCATATACTTTGAATATGGGTTTAGAATGATGTAATTCTCCCCATTATGTGGGCTTGTGTGTGAATAATGGTGTAATATGCTATATACGAGTGCATGAATGATCTAGCTTGAAACTTGAAAAATACTGCTCATAGGATGTTTTTTGAGTGCTTCATAGGGAAGAATATGAAAATATAACTTGTATGAATGATTTAGTGAACTTGAATAGGTGTTTTTCTGGTAATTTCTAGATGAATAATTAGTAGGTTTTGTTTTGTATTTATACATCTTTTGAAACTAATATTATGGAATATTAACGAAGATAAATAGGCTGAATTTCACATATTGAAATATTTAAAAATTTGAGCCTTTGTAAGTTAAAAAAACTAGCATTGGATTAGGGACACTAGTGTCAACATTAGTATCCTAGTTTGAACGGTAATGTCCTAGAGAATAGATAAAATCTAAAATGCTATAACTGATAGTGAATGATATATACTAGGTTTTAAACATACTATGGGTTATAAGTGATTTTGATCCGTAAACACCACTAAAAAAATCAAAGTGAAATTTAAAATTACGGATTCTAAATTTCTCAAACTTAACAAATTCTTGAAAATACTCAAAAGAACTTGCAAATTGTTTGGCAAAAGTATTATCAGTTATTGAATTGGGTTGGAATTGTCAAAAGACTAATATCTTCCATTCACCAGTAAAATTGGATTTTGTTTTTAAATCAAATGTCATAAATTATCAATTCTTTAAATATTACATGAGTTCTTGATTAATTAAAAATTAGAATACTGAAAATAAGACATGCAATAAATGACAAATTACCACATGAAATTGATAATGGAGTTCGGCATATTTTGTCTACATCTCCAAGTCTGCCCAATAGTGAGGACCATTTCTATTAAATTTGTACAAAAAATGGCTTACAAATTTCTTGAAATGTTACACAACTTCCCTCAGGCCTGATCTCTATCCAAGAATTCCACTTTCGCTGATAAACTCAAGCTCGGTCACACGGAATCCTTCTTCAGTCTTCAATCCCCTTATGAAATGTGCTTAAGTCCCTTCAATCAAACTATTGGTATATCCAAATAATAATAATAAACTCTCTTTTTTATTACAAAACATAATTATAAAGGCTTAATTACTGTGTACCAGGTCGGATAATGGATTAAAATCCATTTGCTAGCTTTCTCCAAGCTTCCATCAAGCTCTCAGCCTCTTAAAAATAATTACACAGTCCTGTGAAACTTACATTTAAATAGAAGTTCATGGCTTATATAACAATTACAAGTCCACATCTTGGTCAGTCAAGGCTTATCCATTTTACTGGGTAGGTCACAGGTTCAAATCTCTAGCCTTCTATTTAGGCGCTTTGCTTATCTATTATCCCATATTGGGTAGTGGAATGGTTCCCAAGTCTTTTAAAAAGAGTGGCAGCTCCTTTTGAATCTACCAATGCCCCCTTTTGGTGGGCTCAAGGCACCAAACATATCATACATGTTGGAAGGTGTGCCAAACATAACTTGGGTTGTTGGGTGTTGCGCTAATCTTAGTCCTCTTCTCACGTTTCACGAGGTAGATGGATGTGGCGTGCATTTCTCACATTCTAATGTGTGGCATATATCTCGAGCTATAACTCAAAAATATGACTTGGCATGTATTTCTCACATTCCACGTGGCAATGTGTGTGTTCTCCCATGTGGCATGTGGGGAATATTACAAAGCTTTAAAAACACTTAATTTAAATACAATGCATTGTCCAATCCGTATACGCTGTCAAAGAAAAAAATCACTCAAATTTTTGGACTTCCATTGATTGCCACATGTCATCACCTGATTGGTCCACTTGGCGTGTCCATATTGCACCATGTCATCTTTCAACACCACATTTTCCCTGTCGCATCAAAACTTCAACGACCTATAACTTTTGCATACGATGTCCATTTTGCAAACCGCAAAAAGCGTCGAAAAGCTCTCGATGAGCTATATGCTGTGAAGTCATTTTCATTACAAGTTGGAAACTTTTTCCAAATTGAACTCTAGATCACACCTCCCTATAAAAGAGGCTTTTGGTCTCCAAAAGTCTATGATCTCCTGAAAATTGATAACTGGTCTACTGCATCCATGAAAACAGAACCCAATCATAGCAAGAGATATAAACAATTACATTAAAGTGATTCATAATCAAACTAAAAAAATGCCTAATCCAAAAGGCATGAGTAAGTGAATCTACAACTGCCAAAGGGATTACAACATATCAAACTTCCTGCCCATGTCACATCTTGTAAAGCGGTGAACTGTCAATAAACTGAAACAATTTCCAATGTAACTGCAAAACAAGTTTGTTAATGTCGACAACATATAATTAATATTGTGGACATGTTGCAATACAATGCCCTAGTATGGGACTTATATGCTAAGCAAATGCAAACAACACAAAGTGTATATTGCCTAACATCTCAAACATGCCCATAGGGTCTTACAATGCATCTATACATCCATGTGCCAAAAATAGATACATTTTAAAAATAGCAGTTAAATATGAGAAAGTGTTGTAAGGAAACAACTCACAACATCACTCTGCTATATCCCCAACTGTTTCAAATGAGTTAATGTCTTATCCATTATTAGACTACCCATACAGTATATTCTGGAGATCAAAAACTTAGAGTTATCAAAAAGTGAGAATTGAAAAACTTCATATAGTAAACCTGTCTTGAAGTGTTCCCACCAACTCTAATCTACATCTATCAAATCTTGTTCATTCCCTTAAATGAAATCTTAACCATGATTTACAAAAAGAATGTAGTGATAATCCACTTAACCAATTCTTTCTTTCTAGTGAGATTGATTGTCTATGTGGATTCATTATCAATTGCATATTTTATCAATTTGGGCTTTGCCATATGTAATTGAAAAAATTGTTGACTTAACCTCTTAAATGGATTTTCACTTGTAGGTTTTACCTTATCCTGAGTTGTATTGTCAACTACATTATGGATTGAATTAGCTTCATTAACCTTAGTGAGAGGTTTGTAAGTCATCTAAGTTTTAACATTACTTGAATGTGAAGATGAATGAAGCTTAAAACATCTATCAATCCTATGTCCACTCACTTTACAATGAGTGCAAACATCCTTCTTAGGTGAGGGTCCCCTTTTGCCAATTCCCATTTTAACATGAGAGTGGTCTTTCAAACATGCAATCTGCTTAAACAAAGCTTTTCATTTCCAACAAGTCTTAGCACTATGGTTATTCATCCCACAAAAAGTGCATGGAAATGATTGCATTATCTTCTATACATTATATCCAAACTTCTTAGAAGTATTAATTGGATCAGAAGATTTAGTGTAAGAATCAGGGGGTGGAATCTCAATACCTCTTTTACCTTTACACTTTTGAACTAGTGGCCTAGAACCTTCGCTATTGGAAGCTTGTCTTCCTTTAGCCATGGAAGAAACTTCTCCATCATCCACCCGCACACTAATATAAACCAAACTTGCATGAAGAGATCTATGCTCAACCTAAATTGGGTTAGTTATACCTTGGCTATCTCTACCAAGTCCTCCTCCATTATAACCCATTTTAAACAACAATTTAGATCCTATGCCCTTAGTATATCCTTCGAAATCACCAAAAACAATATTACTAGAATATGAATATGAAATGGTAGAAGAAGATGAAGATTCTTGTGGTGAAAAACTTACAGTGCTCTCAATCATAGTTTCTACATCTAAAGTAGAAGGCTTTACCTTTTCACACTCACCACATTGTAATCTAATCAAGAGCTCATCCTTGGATTCGAGCTCCAGTTTTAACTTTGCCACTTGCAATTCAAGTGCAAATTTTTGGCATCTCAAGATTGCATTTTCATCTTTGATGGCCTCAATTTTTGACAACTTGCCCATGGTTTCCTGTAAACACCTGATTCCACACTGCACACTACAATATAATCAATCTGCAAACCAATAATCCAACTATTTTGGAAGCAACTGTCAACACACAACTAGAAGCAAACTCTGCATTCTAACTACTCTGATACCAACTTGATCCGTAAACACCACTGAAAAACTCATAGTGAAATTTTAAAAGTACGGATTCTAAATTTCTCAAACTTAACAAATTCTCAAAAATACTCAAAAAAACTTGCAAATTGTTTGGCAAAAGTATTCTCAGTTATTGAATTGGGTTGGAATTGTCAAAAGCCTAATATCTTCCATTCACCAGTAAAACCAGATTTTGTTTTTGAATCAAATATCATAAATTGTCAATTCTTTAGATATTGCATGAGTTCTTGATTAATTAAAAATTAGAATACTGAAAATAAGACATGCAATAAATGACAAATTACCACATGAAATTGATAACGGAGTTCGGCATATTTTGCCTACATCTCTGGGTCCGCCCAATAGTGAGGACCATTTTTATTAAATTTGTGCAAAAAATGGCTTACAAATTTCTTGAAATGTTACACAACTTCCCTTAGGTCTGATCTCTGTCCAAGAATTCCACCTTTGCTGATAAACTCAAGCTCGGTCACACGAAATCCTTCCTCAGTCTTCAATCCCCTTCCAAAATGTGCTTAAGTCCCTTCAATAAAACTATTGGTATATCTAAATAATAATAATAAACTCTCTTTTTAATTACAAAACATAATTAGAAAGGCTTACTTATTGTGTACCAGGTCGGATAATGGATTAAAATCCATTTGCTAGATTTCTCCAAGCTTCCATCAAGCTCTCAACCTCTTAAAAATAATTACACAGTCCTGCAAAACTTACATTCAAATAAAAGTTCATGGCTTATATAACACTTCCAAGTCTACAGCTTGGTCGGTCAAGGATTATTCCTTTTACTGGGCAGGGCACGGGTTCAAATCTCTAGCCTTCTATTTAAGCACTTTGCTGATCTATTATCCCACATTGGGTAGTGGAACGGTTCTCAAGTCCTTTAAAAATAATGGTGGCTCCTTTTGAATCTACCAACGCCCCCTTTTGGAGGGCTCAAGGTGCCAAACATAGCATACATGTTGGAAGGTTTGCCAAACATGAATTGGGTTGTTGGGTGTTGCGCCAATCTTAGCCCTCTTCTCACATTCCACTAGGTAGATGGATGTGGCGTGCATTTCTCACATTCCAATGCATGGCATATATCTCGAGCTATAACTTAGCAACACAACTTGGCATGTATTTCTCATGTTCCATGTGGCAATGTGTGTGTTCTCCCATGTGGCGTATGGGGAATATTACAAAGCTTTAAAAACACTTAATTTAAATACAATGCATTGTCCAATCCATACACACTGTCAAAGAAAAAAATCACTCAAAATTTTGGATTTCCATTGACTACCACATGTCATCACCTGATTGATCCACTTGGTGTGTCCATATTTCACCACGTCATCTTGTGACACCACATTTTACCTGTCACATCAGAACTTCAATGGCTTATAACTTTTGCATACGGTGTCCGTTTTGAAAATCATGAAAAGTGCCAGAAAGCTCTCGACGAGCTCTACACTGTGAAGTTATTTTCATTACAAGTTGGAAATATTTTTTTGAATTGAACTCCAGATCAGATTTGGGTAATTAAACTATTAGGGTCAAATAATAAGATAAACATTTAGGCACATTGAGATGAATATTGTGAGCCTTTAGACAATGGGAAAGTTAAGAAATGAAGGGTAGAGCCTTGAGTGATATTTGTCAAGTGTGGAAGACTAGTTTATCATGAAAAATATAGATTTGAGAATATACATTCACCCTCTTTAATCTAGTAATTTATAAGCATAAAATTACTAGGTTAAAGACAATAAATGTGTACCATGGTGTGTACAACACACCTTGATTTGAATTGATCCCTATTTTATTTTTTTGTATGTGTATGACCTAAAACCAAGAGCATGTTACAGGTGTAATTAGTTCATACAATCTAAAAATGAATAATTAAAATTACTTGAAAGAAAGAGAACAAGGAAAGAATACACTTGTGTGTCGATGCAATCTTGTTTCCCCTTGGTAGTTTGCTTTTGTAATGATGCTTCCTAGCTAAAAGATTGGGGAAAGGTTCAAAACTAAATCTTAGAGATGTGAAGAGGGGAATTGGAGGGTGATCATGCCCCTAATTTGATGGTAGTGTGAGTTATACCAGGTCTATCAATATCATTGAATATCAATTTCATGACCCAGATACAAACATAATCTGGCCAATCTAGCCAATATCACATGAGTTTAATGGTATAACCATAACAAGCGAAATTATAAAATTAGTACTAAGTCCATCGAGGGTGCTGAATATAGATTACACTGCTCAAGGGAGCCCAATACTATAGTAGATAAAAGCTTAATCAGTGCTTTTTGGTAAGGTTAGTGCATGAATATTGGTATACTTTGAATATGTATATGCAATTTGGTGCATTTATATGGCATATGCACATCCAATATGTCTCAAGCAAAAGTATTTATCAAAATGTAACCTCTGCTCTATAAACTTTGTATAATATGAATAAAAATGTAAAAAACTCTGTCGTAAATCTATGAAAATTAGTGATAAATGTATAAGATTATATCAAAAGTGTATATCTGAATCATGTAAATTCTATCAAATTTTACCAATTATGCCAATTGAATGCATATGGACTCATGTCTCTATGACATTCCCCCACTAATATTCACCCCCTTTTTAGGTGAGGGGAATGAAATATGATAGTCACCTTATCTGAAAAAAATAAGATAACCATGTTATATCTGTATGAATCATGTAGTAGAGAAGCATATAGTAATATCATGTATAATTAGATGTATCAACTAAACTCATAATATCTAACATAACAAGCCCTAAAATTCATGATGTGAATCATGGAAAAGTACAGAAGTAACAAGCTAGAAAAATAATTAATTACACACATAAGATTACTCAATGTCATACAAAGAGGGGTCTAAAGAGACCACAAATAAGGAACTTGTTTAAATGCCACACACTTGAAGGGGAGCACATGTTCAAATATCCAGACACCAAATACATAATTAACACTTAAGGCACCAAGACCAAAAAACAAGGAACATGTTCAAATGTTCCAAAATCAAGACCAGAAAGAAAACAAGAAGTACACTCAGGTAAGCCATGTGATAAGATGAATAAATGAAATATAAACAACTAGCATAAGCATGTCATATTAGCCCTTGCATTTATGTATTATCAAAATTTCATGTAGAATAACATATAAATTACACTATGTAAGACAATATCATGGGTATATGAATGTGTAAGCATTAGTATATAATATCAACATGATAATGTAAAGTGATCATAAAAATGGAACCTCTATCAATCAGGATCAAATAAAATCAAGACACCGCCAACATAGTATGCCACGTGGGTAGAGTAAAGGTCTAACATTTGCATGCTCATGTATCATTGACCTAGGCTATACCTACATCAGACTCAAGTACTTATGAAACATATGTGTGTATAGAAACAATATGCTATCTACTAACATAGAGTAAAAAACACATGTAAAAGCTAGTAAACATGTGAAATGCTAAATATTTTTGTATTTTTTATTTAATTGAATGTTTTTGTATTTTATTGATTATTTGATTTTTTTTTTAAGTTTTGAATATATTTTTAAAAGATATAATCTAATAAGTATCACAATTAGAAGGTATAGGACTAGCTAGTGGCCTTATCACCTTATTTTATTATCACCATTGTTTATAGTGAATCATTACCACTTCTTCAAAGTAATCTTCTAGTTGCATACCAAATTCCATTGGTATTTTTTTATCATGATATACATCATGATATATGTAAACATACTTACCCTCAAAATGAAAAGTGAGGCACATATTTTTGGTATCCACTATTGCATTCATATCAACCAACCAATGCTACCCAAAATAAAATGTCAAATATGGTTCCTAATTTAATACCCTTGTGAATCTAGGGACCACTTTTGGTCCACATTAAATGGGTAACATAATTTATGTGAGATATTCTAGAAAGAGTGTAAAATGTTGTAACTCCTTTATAGTATGTCCTAATTATCACAAACATGGAACACTACAAACTATGTCCCAATTATTGATATCAACCTTGAGATGATCATAATAGTCCCCATTTATATTTGAAATAATGATTATATCTTCTTTTTATGGTAATTTTAAAGTATGACCCCTTATGATTTGTGTGTTTGAATTGTTCGAGATCAAGGTATTTGTTGTTATTTTTGCACAATTTGTAGACACCCTATTTTTAGTATTTTTTAAATTTGATTTTGAAATGCTTCACAATGACCTATATCATGGCCTTTAATTTATGATAATTAAAATATTTTGATCCTTATGTACATGAAAAACTTCTTTATGATGCCTATTAGGAGGTAAATATATCATCTTATTCTCAAGTAGCATATAAAGTATTATGTACAAAGCATCTTGTGCTATTGTGATTTGTAAAATTTGTTGTGGTGACCTATGTGAGGATTCCAAATTATTAACATGATGTATCTGCATTTATCCCTTATAAGGTTTAATTAAATATTTTAACCAAGAGGGATTAATTATATAGCAAGAATTCACATGTTCACCAATTATTTTTGCCTTGCCTTTATCTGAGTTTGATTTTACATCCTCTAGTGATGGATTTAACTTATATGTACCAAGGCCTGTAGGTGTGAATAGATTATGTGATTGATGATCAAGTGGATCAAAACTAATTTTGTATAGCTATTCAACTATCATATCATGAGGAAGGTCATCATCATTAGCATAATAATCAGAAACCTTGCCATCTTGCTACTCAAAATTTACCAATGAAGGAAGCTCAAATGTTTTATTTTCTTATTATTGTGATATCATTGGTTATTTTTGAAATGGAGGTTTCTATACCTCCTTATCCTTATGTTTATTTGTGTGTACCTTGGATGTTAGTGTCATGAGATAAATGGTTTACCTTACTTGATTCACTCGTCTCATAAGTTGATATATTATTGATTAGAATAAATTAATTAGGTGGTACCATTTAAGGAACCTCTTTTGTGTTAGAATGTAACATTTTAAAAAATTTAAAGGGTTCATCATCTGTAGGCATTTCCCATAATGTCCCATCATGTATGAATTTTACACATCAATGTAATTTAGATGTACAACTTCCATAATGTGTATCAAATGTCTACCCAAGAGTAAGTTATAATGAAATGATTAAGAAATTACTTGGAATGCCAAGTACTATTTTGATCCCTAATGTCACACCTAATATGATTTGTCCAATTAGTGGGCTACATGAATTATCAAATCCTTTAATATGCGTGTATAATTTTTGAATGAGATTACTGGTAATACCCATTATTTTTAAGAACTTTGTGCTGTAAATGTTTAGAATCGATCCATTATCAAATAACACTATATTGATTACCTTATTGTAAATATTATCTTATATGAATAAATGAAAATAATGATTAATGATGTCCTTTGAGTGTATATCTTTACGATCAAAAGTGATGAGATTTTCATTATTTTTGAGAGATTGCATAATATCCATATAATATGTTAGATCTATGTCACTTGGTATTGGATTTTCATGCAAAGCTTCATATAAGATATCCTTATAGATATTTGACTCTTTTAAAAGCTCAAAGATTGATATCTTAGTATGGGTATTATGTAATTGTTTAATCATATCATACCTTTTAGATTTTATTACTACCTTAGGCTTAGGAGGAACCTATTGTATATTAATAGGTGGTTAAATAGGTTAAGCACCCTTTCCTTTTTGTCTAGTGATAACGTGGACCATGACATCCAATATAAGCCATGAATGAATAATGAGAACAGGATGATAGCTGAACTTGAATAAGATCTAGGTGGGAAAAAAGGTTGAAAACATGCATATTGTCAGCTAGTGAATCTAGACAAGGGTTCAATGGTATTAAAATAAGAATTATAAAGAGAGATTATAATTTTATCTTGTATTAAATCACTCTCCTTTTTTGTATAAATTTTTGAATCCATTTGATTATATCATTGATTGATTTATCAATGTATGGAAGATGACAAACAATAACTATCATCATGTATTGTGAAATAAAATAATTACTAGATGTATCCATATTAAACATGATGAATTTATTTGGACCTAAAGAAAATATGCTTTTTAATATTTTAACAATTTAAAAAATAAAAAAAAATTAGAAAACCTTAGGGCAAGCTAGGATTTTCATGAAAAGACTTAGAGGTTGGGTTCACCAAATGTTTAACCCTTTTTAGAAATAATAATTAAATAAGAGAGTGTAATATAATAAACTAATGAGTAAGCTAACCTAAAAATTAGGCTGATTAAATAATTTAGATTCAAAATATACTACTACAGTGTTGAATTATGCAAATTTGTTAAATATAGAAAGTATAATGCCAAAAAATAATTTGCATGATTAAACACAAAGAAGAGATAACACTTAGCTTATTTATTGATGTTTGATAGGACTAATTGATATATGTATCAAATAAGCCATGATGATGTTCCATAGGGATTTCTCAGATTATGTAAATTAGTTCTTTATCATCCTGGAAAGTACCATTGAAATAGGTACACTAGCATTAATGTTCATATCCTAAAATTGATGCTTCTATTTGAAGTAAAGTACAAGTCCTTTTATATAAATTCCACCTACATCTATTAGGGTTATCTATCTCCTTATGAATTTTCTATTTGAATCATGCACATAGGTTCCAAATATTAGTATTTTGATCAAAACCCTTGATCCTCCAATTAGAGAATGCCACCTTGAAAAAATGAGGGTTAATGGGATCAAGTGAAGTTGAGTTGACCTCAAAGATCCATTTGTTAATGATCATTACCTACATAGCCATAAAATTTGAAGAGGGCCTCAGACCCATGTAGTTCTCCCTATTATGTGGGATTGTTTATGAACAATGGTGTATATGCTATATGTGAATACATGTAGTGATCTAAATTGAAACTTAAAAAATACTGCTCATGGGCTATTATTTTTATGCTTCAGACTTGTAAGAATACTACTCCTATGACTAATTTGGAAATAGGGAAAAATAGGGAAGTATAACTTAATTATGCGAATGATTTAGTGAGCTTGAATAGATGATTTCTTGGTAATTTATAGATGAATAATGTGTAGGGTTTGTTTTATATTCATATCACACCTTTTAAAAACAATCTCATAGAGGGTTAACTAAAATAAATAGGCTAACTCATACATATCAAAATATTTTTAGATTTGAGCCTTTGTAAGGTACATACACTCAGATTGGATCAAGGAGTGTCTTGGTATGAATGATAGTGTCATAGAGAATAAATAAATGTTGAAGCTTTGTAACTGATAGTGAAGAACATATACCAATTTTTAAGCATATTATGGGATACAAGTGTTATGGGTAATTAGAATATTAGAGTTAGACCATAAGATAAGGACTTAGGCACAATGAGATGAATACCATGAGTATTTAAATAATGGGAAAATAAATAACTGAAGGGTAGAGCTTTGAGTGATATTTGTTAAGTGTGCAAGACAAGTTCATCATGTAAAATCTAGTTGTGAATATTTACAATAGTGTAGTTGTGAAAGTGAATAAATGTAATTGTTTATGTTTAAAGAGTCCAACCAATTATGTATAAGTAATTATTATAAAGGACACGTTTTTGAGTAGAAATAGACATACTATGTCCTTGTTTAGTTCATCTATTAAAATGGAAATTCCATTATAAAATATTGTGGCCTCAATTTCCATACCTAGAAAGTAAAAATCTAGATGTAAATGATGGACAAGAACTTACAAGGAATAGTAAATAGAAAGGAGACAATACCAACATATCAAAATAAGTTAATAGCATGAAAGAGTACAAATGATAAATCTAAAGCCATTATTGGCCTTGATTTCTTCGATTCTAAATTACATTATGTAGACTTTTAAAATCCATCCTCAGTAATGTGGGAAAATATGAACAAACTATTTGGAGCTAAAGCAATTAACATAAAGTTTTATATGAAACTCCATCTCTCTAGACTGAAAATGTCTAAAGGAGTCACTTTGTCTAGCAACATAAAAAATATGAGATATCTCTTTAGACAACTCATAGAAGTCAAATCCCTAGTAAATGTTGATGATTCCAAAGCCATTTTGTTAAATAGTTTTCCTTATAAGTACAACAATGTTTTTTTTACTCTCAGTTAGATGCCTTCTCAATCTCTGGAAGATATGATCTCAACTCTATTAGCTGAGGAAAAGAGAAAAACTACAAAAGATATAGAAGAGGAGAGTGTATTATACTCAATAAAAAATCACAAAAAATAAAATAAAAGTATAGATGAAATTAAAATGTTTTTACTACAATAAAAAAAGAAACACATCCTAAAATTGTAAATTTTGAGCTAATGATGTTCTCAATGGCAAGTTCATATAAATTTCAAATGAAGGTTCTATAATCACTAGGAAAGATTATGATGATATAATCATTTGAAGAAGATTCAATGGGTATTGACAATGGTGATGAATAATACTTATATTAAATCATCATTCCAATGGATTTTGGAGGTAACAAAGGTAGGAGGCCTAATAGGACCTCTCATCAACCATCAACAATGGGGTTGCACTATGTTATAGTGTCAATAATTTCCATTTCATTGTGTGGTGTGTTTTAAAAAATAAGTCCTTATAGTGGTGAAATTAATGAAAAAATAATATTTTCACAAGCCCATTCTTTGTGGATAGGAATATATGTGAGGTAAAATCAACATGGATGGTTTCCCAGATAGTTCAGAAGTCTATAAATTCAAGATTTTGGGGAAGTGGAATCTAGGAACTAGGCAATTTAACTTAGGAGCTACACCTTTATAAGGGTTATGAGATAACTTTATGGATTTGTACCTAATCCAATAATTATTTTAGAAGATAATATTTGTAAGAATGTGTGATTATTTTCTCCCATGTTCACACTAAAGGGGGAATGTTAAGAATTAGTGTTTTATTATATATGAGGATCAATGCTTTGCTTATTTGCAAATAATGAGTTTTTATAACTCACATATATAAGAGATTATGTGAGAATATATTTATGAGATTAGATAGTATTATTGAGTGTATATGAGCTATTGATAGATATAGTTGAGATATTATAAAGGTTTGGTTTGTTGTTGGGATTTGATAAGGCATGACTCCTTGCTTAAAGGATATCTCATTACCTATATAATTGTAATCAAATATTGAATAATTAATCAACATTTTCCTATGTTGGACTAATCCAAAGTCTTTAATCATCCACTTTTATAATGCATTGAGGTGGGTAATCTTGGCCAATGGCCATAGGATTGTTAATTGGCTCATAGTTTGTAGTTTTAGTGGCCACATGATAGTTGCTTGGATTGTGGTCAGTAGTCATGGAAAAGTTATAAGGCATGTAGGATTTAGAGATCATATATGGATTTGTTAGGTCCATGTATTCTTGATGGGTTTTATTTTTAGAGTGATCAAATATGTATTCCATAGTGGAAGAGAAAATAGTAACAATATTGGGATGGTCAGTATGATTAATGTAGAGGAAACAAATTGTATTAGCCTATATGATATAGTTAAAAACATAAATAGGAAAAACCAAGATATCCAATACAATATGATGATAAGAACAAACTATATCAGGTTGGTCAATAGAGTTGGCTGGAAGATGATAAAATTAGACTATATCGAATTGGTTGATGCAATTGGGGAGATAAACATAGAGAATTGTATTGGGTTAGTCAATGTAGTTTACTAGCACATAGAATTGCATAAGGTTGGTTGATGTAGTTTATAAACATATATAGTTATATTTGGCTAGACAATGCAATTCAAAGCACAACACAAAATGGAATCAGGCTAGCTGATACAATAAGTGAGATGAGAAATCAACAAATTGAATCTAACTATTTTTAAAAATTAAGATAGGGAGATTTACTAAGAAGGATTTGATTAATTTATAGGCTCTTAGATATACTGATCCTAGTTTTAAAAAGTAAACACACTACGAAGGATTCCATATCCATAATTACACTACCTTATCTCTGAGGTAAATTGAGAGAAATTTTGTAGGGCTAAATAATTATTGATACATTACAAAATCAAATGGATGGCTAGTTTTTTATAGTTTAAGATAGGAACCTTAGATGTTTTTGATATACCGTGAGGTACGTGGAAACTAAAATTTATGCATAATATTATCTAATGACTTGAGTATTATGGAATTCAAAAAATTATAATCTTAGAATTAACCACATAAAAATACATCAAGCTAGTTGATACAATTATAAACATAAATAGAATTATATTAGGTTATTTTATAAAGTCTACACAAACACATAATAGTACCACATTGGTCGATATAGTTTGTAGATAAGAAACAAATATTTTGGGCTAGTTGATATAGTTAGGCTGATGGTTTGGATGATTTTTGCTAAGAATCTAGAAGGAAAACATGAAGCTCATACACCCAAAGGAGGGATAAGATTCATGTTAGGTTAAACAAAATGTATGTATAGGCTAGGATAATATGTAACTATGTTCTTTCTTTCAATAGCCTAGGATTCAAATAATTTCAATCGAATAGTGCTTGGGATACTTGGATGATCAAGTAATGACCAATGAAATTTGTAAATATAAAAAATGGTTACCTACAACATAAATTTCAAGAGGGAAGGGTTTCAAATCCTAAGCTTATTACACAAGGATGTAGCTCTCACTAAAACTCAATGAAAGTAAATGATTGTAAACTATGGTTGTAAATATGTAATTAAAGTAAACTAAATTAAATGATGGGTTAGAATGATTGAAAATGTGTAAGGTGCAATGGTCAACCAAATGGGGTATATGTAACCTAAAGTGATTTATGAAAATTCTAAAAAATCTTATATCTATAACAGCTTATTAGGTATAGATAAATCCTAAATAATGATACATATAAACAACATGTCAGCTACTAAGTAAATAAAAGAAAGAGTGTAGGGATATAAATACTTACCTTGGGTTGGAAATGTCAATGCTTCAATCCCCCCTTAGATCAAGCAGAGATTTGAAAGATAATATTATAGCTTGAAGACCTCAAAGGATTGGATCAAAACCTAATATATCCTCAGCTAGGAACTCCTAATGACTCTTCTTATTGAGCTTCAAAGACACCACAATACAAGACTCATCAAGATAAGGTTCTAAACCACTAAACCTCCCAAATGGCACTTTGGGAAAAATTAAAAATGAAAATAGAGTGAATGAGTGATATATGATATGTTTGAAATAAAATATGACCCCTATATATACTGATCTAATACCTAAAATCAACCCTAAACTATAAGCTGATGGTATCATCTTGGTTGATAGAGTTGGAAGATGTTGACTGACATAATGCAATATCAACCATGTTGATATAGTAAAAATTATAGAAAAACCCACTCAAAATTGTACTAGTCTAGCTAATGCAATACAAGAAGGGTAAAAGGTACTAAAAAGATGGTATCAACTTAGCTGATGTCATAACATATAGGGAAGCTAGCAAATCTAGATAAGAACTAGATGAAAAGGATATATGGATATAACTATGAAGAGGTTAGATAAATATTAGTAATGGTGTAATCTAAATATAAAAGTAATCTCTCTAAAAAATCACCATAAGCCTTTCCCACCCCATTATTGTGCACGCTTTAAGGCATGCTCTCAGGGATATTGATATGTCAATAAAAAATTAAAAGAGAAAGCATTAGTAAATGATAAAGTGAAAAATATTATGTGTATACACATATCATCTTTCAAAAACATGCTTAAATGTTCAGTTTAGTTCTCCTATGCACATGTCATTACTATTAGATTGGGTGAGACTCATTGGTCGATACTGACCTGATCCTAATAGTACCAAACCTCTACCAACAATGATCAAATTTAAAATATAAAACATTTTTATTGGTTAGATCATAAGTTTTAGATAATTTAATGTGATAAATTACCAAATTGGTCTCATATATATATATATATATATATAGGCCTCACTTGATAGGGGACTTACACTTATCTTGTACACATTTATACACTATTACACATTGAGAAAAACTACCCTATTTATCCTAAAATAACAAAAATTACTAAGAGCAGTCACAATCCAATTCTAAAGCATACCAAAGATAATTTAAAGAAAAAATCATCTAGTATTAAATTAAAGTCATTAGTTACATTCATATAATGAAGGAACACAATTGCATAATCACACTAGTTTGGAGAACTATATGTGGATTGATTTCCATACTTGGAGTATCAGATATGTATACACTGGTCAATAATCAATAGAGATGATTGGGGCTAGATCAAACCATTACACTTTCCCAAATTTTTTAGGTTTATATCCCTCATAATTACACCTAGGGTTTCTAGGTGAAGGAGATTAATTTATAGGGGTATGTGCATCATAATGGTTTGGCATTATACATACACAACCTTTAGAGATAGGTGAAGTTGACTGCATAGTCATAAACACATTTTTACACATAGGTCACTAATAACCAAAATAGGTCAATATCAATAATAGATATTGACTCGTATATGACAAAATTGATCTTGCACAAATAGAAACATAGTTCTAGAACCTGACAAATCACAAGCCTATTTTAGTCTATTTTCCATTTTAAAAATTCAGTCATAGTTAGATAGATAGTAAGAAAATCTTAGTACTTATCAATTTTTTTGTAATTAATATATTTAACATATGACACTTATAAAATCATTACAATAAGGTTTAATATTTTACATTCAAATGTATGCTTGAAGGCTATATCTTATTATCTAAATTCATAAACTAGTTTCTATCTTAATTAGATTAAGCAATTCATCTTAATCTAAATTAGATTAAAACATATTGATGAAACTAACATGATATATATAATTTTATCTTGATGAGGATGAACTACTCATTGATTTATTATCACTAATTTCAAATATTTCAAAAATACAAAAAAATGAAATATCTCAAGAAATTTAAAAACATTCAAAAACTTCAAAATAATCAGAATTAGGAGCTGAACATGACATTATTGTTACATTATACTATTTACATATGTTATTTATCTCATTTTTGGTATATGACATATTATTTTCATACACACATGCATTTCATGGTACATGAGTGCAATACAAGACATACAAGTTACATATGGACATATATAAGTTGAAATTTCCTCTACCTAGTGGACATGTCAATATCAGGGGCATCTTATTCCATAGGTTTTATTAACATAGATTGTATCTTTATATGACATATTTACCATGTTAATCTATTTTTACTACTTACACATGTCTTGCTAGTTACTCATATCTTACATAGTGTTACATGAATATGTTATTTTACTAAGATGTGACATGATAGATATATATGGTGTAGACTAGTATTTACTTGTTCTATGTTTCATTTATATTGTTAATCTCTTGCATGATAGGATATTTCATGATTTTTAATGGTGTGTGGCACCTTGTTCTTGTTTAAAACATCTTTATGTCCCTTGCATGTGACTATTGGCCTTGTTTGATGCGGCATATTAATGTCCCTTATTTATGAAATTTTCATGTTCCTCATATGTGGAACTTAATATTGTTTTTTGTGAAATATTCTTGTCCATTGTATGAAAACCTTGGCCTCATGGATGACACTAACTCTTGAGCTTATTAAGCTTGTTACACTTGTTGAGCTTTTTGAGATTAAGTGGTGCCATGATCAATATCATGCACTTTTATTCTGTAGACTTATTCAATTATATTTTAATGATGGTTATTGCTACAATTTTCATTGATACATATATATAAATATGAAACTTATATTCCTTGCATTACATATGTCACATACATGCCTTGATTAACATATACATTACTATGATGACATACTCTCCACATATTCACATTATTATACATGATGCTATCCTTATACATGACATGATACAATTAATTTTCATTTTTAGATGATGAAATTATAGGATACATAATACATTTAAAAAGAGGGGAATTACATTAGGATTTTCATATAGATACAAACCTCAATAAATAGAAAAATTAGATTTTGGATACAAAATTCAGATTTTGGAGATTCAGATTGGTTCAATCATATGACTGATAGTATACACATCAGTATAAATTATTGGGGTATATGCCCTCTATATGTAATTAATTTATAGATAATTAAGTATAGATTCATACACACTTGAGTGCATATTCATGGGCATATTTACATAATCTATATGAACATGAATTACAAGTTTTCACATATACATATATTTGAGATATAGGTTCTCAGGTTCAACATATAGACACATAACATTCTATATCAGTTGGTAAAAATTCACGAGGTATAATACGAGTTCATACACATACATAATATGATAATTTATAGTTGGCATAACTATAAAATGGCATGAAATTGATTAGTGTAAATTAGACATTTTGCATTGAACACTATTATAGTTGTTTATTTGTAAAGTAATTTTCAATCTAAACTGAGTACTGAGAAAAATTGAATCTAAAATCTATTTGTATCAGTTTGATTCATGTTTTTATAGTTAATATGTGTTGAGGTTCAAATACACTCAATGACCATGACATTACTTCTAGTGAACCCATCATGTGGTTCCCATTATTTTTATATATGAGTAGTTATTTGGATTAATACATTGCATACTTCTCTCCACATTTATGAGGGTTGGGGTATGATGTATTCCTAACCCAAGGGCTTGTACAGTTTCAATAAATCAGGGTTTGATTACCCTCAATTTATCTATTGTTAAATAACATAAACTAATATCCAAGTGCTTTAATGAAAAACACCTTTCTTTAATGCTTCAACAAAGAAACATCATATATCACAAGTTGTAAGGGTAACATGGTTTTCACCAATGCACATGTGCACTACTTCCTTGATATTTAATTTTAAAATTACAAATTCATATTTAAAATTTCATTCTATGGGAATTGACTATCATATTTTTGTTTTAATTATTCCTTGGAGTGACCTACACAATTGAAGCTTCTTATAAAAGATAAAGTATGTTATACACACTCATGTCTCTTTTATTTTTGCTGTATAAATTCCATTACTAGAATAAAGGAGGTATTTTTAGTCACTAAAATATGGTATTAAGTACTTGAAAATTATAATCTTGACATACATTTACCACACATGATTTGTGTGCACAAATATGGCCCTAACTTGTCATCTCACCCTATCCTAATGCTTTATATGGGTCAAACCCTTTTGTTATGTTGTTACACACCTAAAATAACCTCACTATCCATTTAAAACCTTCATACTATCCTAAATAAACATGCCCAAATGCTCAATTTAGTTATTCTATATATGGGTCACTACTTGAGCGTAACAGTAATGACCCTTTGCCAACAACAATCACTTTTAAAATACAAGACATTCTTATGAGTCAACTTATATGTTCTGGATAAATTAACATGATAACTTACCCAAGATAGACTCATATATATATAAAAATTAGGGCCTCAATTGATAGGGTACTTGAACTTATCTTGTACACATCTATACACTATTGCACATTGAGAAAAAATACCCAATTCCTTTCAAATTCAAAACCAGTCACTAGGAGTAGTCACAAGCCAAGTTTGAAATACACCAAATCCAAGTCAAAGCGAACATTATCAAGTATTAAATTTAAATCATTATTTAAATTCATATAATGGACTAAAATTCAAAAATCACACTATTTAGGAGAATTATGTGTGGCTTGATTTCTCTCCTTGGCATATCATATATGTAGGAAATGGTCAATCATCAATAAGGGTGATTGGGGTTAGAGCAACTCATTACACTTTCCTAGTTTTTTGTAGGTTTTTATCCCTCACAAGCATGCCTAGGGTTTGAGGGTGAAGGAGGCTAATTTATGGAATTGTGCACAACATCATATTTTGACATTGCACATACAAAGCATTAAGAGACACATGATCATATCCATACAATCACAACCACCTATTTTTACACAAGTCACTACTAGATAGTACATGTAAGTATTGATAGTTGATACTTACCTATTCAAGATGGAGTTGATATTATATATATAGAAACAAAGTTATAGAACTTGACAAATCACATGCCCATTTTAGTTTTTTTCCACTATCATAATCCAATCACAGTGAAATAGTTAGTAGGAAAAAATAAGTGCTTATCTCTTTGTTTTAATTATTATATTTAGCATATGCCACCTATCAAATAAATGTAATTAGTTATAATATTTTACATTCAGATGTATGATTGAATGCCATATCTTAGTATCTACATTTATATATTAGTTTCTATCTTAATTAGATCAAGTAATTCATCTTAATCCTAGTCAGGATAAAACACCTCCCATTTTTACATAAATATTCCAAATGCATAAGTGATTTACAACATTTTTATTTTGTGAAATGGGTGTGACTTAGCTTAATATTACAAGTGTTATCTGATGAAAAAATAATTCCAATGGTAATGCTAACTAATTGGAAATGAATACTAACTAGATACCCTTTTGTTGTAACTATATATGTAATAATATTTTGCCTTGACTAATTTATATATCAACAATCTCCAATAAAAATTAATTCTAATAATTTACCCTAATTTTGGTTTTACTAAAAATAAGTAATAAATAATTTTCAATTAAATTAATATAAGTTTATACAAACAAAATGCAAAATTAATATCTATCTAAGATGCTAAATAATGAAAACAAATCCAAGTGTCACAAATGTAAGCTAAATCAGAGCATTGAATTGACAAAGAGATTAATAAAGGATCACACCTTGACTATTATATAATTTTGAATATGTATTTTGATTGTGTTGACTACATTTGCCATGTTCCTAAATTTTTGAACCTACGTAATGCTATGAGATAAACTTGTAATTTTATGGGCTTATTATAGACAAGCTCATCTACTTTGTTTACTCTCTTGTATCACCATGTTCATATTTATACCAATGAGTGTGTCTCTATAGGGTTTCATAGTCTTGGTTTTCTTGTGCTTGTGCATTGCATCTTCCTAATTGTGAATGTACCTTTGCTTTGTGGATATGCAGGGTAGAATATACTGTGGTGAAATATTCATTTTGACCTATCTTCATGATAAAAGAAAAATAATAAATTTAGGCACCTTTTGTAGTATCATTGAAAAATACGTATCCTAAATTCTCAAAATTAATCCTCCACAAAGTATTTTTGTGATTGAATAGAATAACTCGAGTAAGGGTTTTAACCTCCTCTTCCCTATAAGTGATAATTGGAACAACTGAAGTGTAATTAAATTCCTTTAACATAAAGGATGTTGTAGAGAAATCAAGATGGATGAATGTCATAAATGTGTAGGATTTAATTCAATGAAACATAACTTAAATGGAGAAGCATGGATCTATAGTTGGTCCTTGGGTGTCAAATATTTTCCTCCTCTCTAGTTCTCTGTCTCTAATTTGTTTTATATCTAATAAATAGTTTGGAAGGGCCTTACATTGATATGATTATTTATGATGATTAAATTATGTTACCCAACTTTTAAAAATACAAATGGGAAGGGTCAAGGCTCATTACCAATGGTAACAAAGAGACACACCCATAAAGTTAAAAGAGATATAATCACATGGGCAAAAAATTATCCAACATGGGCTTGTAAAGGTTTGGGTTTGCCCAGGGGATAAGTCAAATCTATTTTTGAGATAGGGATGGTTAATAGATAAAATACAATCCAGATGTATAAATGGATACTTTTTAGATAAACATTATTTTAAGATCTATAGACCAAATATAAGGTTATGTATGGTTAGGGTCATCCCAAAAATGGTTTAAAATGTATAAATTTACCAAATAAATTGAGTTATGAATAAAACACATAAATTACATTTTTATACTAAATTTATGTGTCTACACTTACATATCTATTGTTCATATTATATTTTTTGTGTACTAATTTATTTGTAAAAAACCCAAAGCATCAAATAACTTTATTCAGGGTTAGTTTGAGGTTAGATTCAAGGACACACACACACACACACACACACACACACACACACACACACACACACACACACACACACATCTATGTATATATGTATAACTTGGTGAAATTATTTTTTCAAAATTACAAGCTTGAGTAGATTGAAATATATTTTCTTTTAACATTTTTCTCTCTTTTACTCAATTAACATAGCTTTTTATATTTACTTATTGTTGTCAATAACAAGCTCAAAAATTCAATACCATTAATAAACATAAATAGATGATTGAAATAAAAAATGTCTTGGCATGTTGAAGGATGTTGTTTAATAATATATCTTAATTTTATTATAATATTATAGTCTAATGTATTGAAAATGGAGCCAACACTACACAAGAATATTTGGTTATTTGAATATGTATTTCTCATGAAATTAAAAATATTAATATCTCTATATACTTATTGACATTTTTTATTTGTAAGATTTTTTATTTCTTAGGCTTAAGTGAAAAAAGTATCCAAGCTCAGTCAAATTCCAAATCTACACAAAAATAATTTATATAGAAGAACTCCAAAAAGTTTGGGTCAGGTGAACAGGCTTGGGTTGTTATCATTGAGTGAAAACATGCTTTCAGGGAAATTTGTAGATAGTCTTGGTGATCTTCAATAATTATGATATATTATTATTCATCATAATCAACTGTCAGGGAAAATACCCATAGGTTTAGGGATATGCATAACATTAGAACATATGGGCTTGTCTTACAACAAGCTAAGAGGAAATATATCTCCAAATTTTGTAGGCATTCAGAATCTCCATTTCTATTTAAATATTTACATCAATTTATTACAAGGTTATCTTTTATAAATGAGAAAAATGATAATGGTCCAAGCTATATATGTGTCTCTCAACCACTCCTCAGGTGAAATTCTAGGCACACTATCTAGATGCATAGGATTGAAATATTTGAATATTTCTTGGAATGCATTTGAGGGCCAATAAAATCATCACTCAAAAATATGAAAAATATTCCATGACATTGATCTTTCTATAAATAATTTGTCAGGTGAAATCTTAATTGATTTCAAATAAATGAAAATGCTTCAACATATCAATTTATCTTCAAACAAATTAACAGGAGAGGTTCCAAAGGGAGGAGTTTTTGTAACATGTGAGGAGTCAACAATTATGGAAAATCTTGGCTTTTGTGGCACATGGATAAATTTTCATCCATACTCTTACTCCAAATAAAATTAAATTTCAGTCTCCAAAAAGGTAATAGTCCCAATTGTGATTGGCATTGCAATCTTCCTCATGTCTTTCTTATTGTCAGTATTATCCTATAGAAGGAGACATATAAGTGAGAATACCCTTGCTCTCAATGAAAGACTCAATATATATTCATATGAATAATTTATAGATGAAATTGGTGGGTTTAGCTAGAATAATCTATTAGAGTTACCAATTTGGATCTATTTATAGAGGCATTCTGAACAATGACATAAATATTATTATTAAAATTCTCAATTTGCAAGTTGAAAATGCTCACCAAAGTTTTATCAGATAATTTAATGTGATAAAAAGGGTTAGGCACTAAAATTTGATCAAAATAATTTCAACATGTTCCAACCTTGACTTTAAAGCATTAATTCTTTCAATCATGTCAAATGGAAGTTTGGAGAGATGGCTATATCCTTAGGGAACAAATGAGTACACACTAAATTTGAGCAATCAAATAATATTAGCAATGGAGATAACACAAGGAAAAGCATATCAAAATCATCATTGCTTTGTGAAGGTGATACAATCATAAAGAATGTCATATCTACATCATCAATGTTTTGTGTAGGTGATACACTATGATTTAAAATGGAATAATGTGCTATTAGGGGATGATATGATTGAATATATAGTAAAAATTGTCATTAGTAAATTATTATTTAGTAATTCAATGGATTCATAGACTTAAAAAAATTCAATCAAAGGATCTACTTGCTAAATTGAACTGGGTATATATTTTGCATTATTACAATAAAAATTATCATTGGTTTATTTTTTATTTTTTGTATCAATCATTAAAATGGATTAGCAATTACTAATTATTCTATTGTATTGCAAAGTACGAAATGGGAGTTGAATTTATTAGTACTTATAGATATTTTCAATAACATATAGATATCTCACCTTTGTTTGAGAACACAAATCTTCTAAGAAATATTATGTTAGGGATCCATGAAATTAGTTTACATCTATATCCTAGCTCTTTACCTAATAATATGGATTTTTAATCATTGTGGATTTGATTTTAGGTATCTTCTCTTAGATTGGGTAATAGTATTTTAAGTTTGATATATGTGTTAGTATATTTTGAATTTATGTAAAGATTACATGTACTATTAGGCCATCACATGTGTAATATTAGGCCAAATTGGGGAGATGTAAGGGTGATAAGTATTTTTTGGCCAAATTGATAATATAAAAGATAACCATGGTTATTGATTAAATATACATTAATTAAAAAAAAAAAACAAAACTCACTCAAAAGGATTGTTATTTTTTGGTGAATGTTTCTTCATTGTTTTTATTCTAAGTTACAATAGTCCCCATATTTTTTTGAGATGAAAATTTTCAAAATAGTGAATTATAAAGGCCATTTTTTAGAGAAGGGCAAAATTTTCAAATAGAAAAACTATTTTTACTTTAACCTAGAGTGAAATACTCCACTTTTTAGAGTTGTGTGAATTTTTTGAATAAGGTCACTATTTAAACTTTAATCTAAAGTGAGCTTACAATATAAAAATGTCAAACATTTTAGTCAAATAACATTTTATGCATATTGTACAATTTTTTGTTCTTTTTTTTTAATGCTTTCATAACTTTATATTTGTAAATTTTCATCTTGAGTAGTAAAAATTTACTTTAAGTAGCTTAACTTTTTGACACTTTAGATTTCATGGATAATATTCCCTAATCTTTCTACCTTTTTAATTTGGTTTTTACGTGAGACTTCTAAGGTTCACAATGTGTAGACTTGTTCTAATCCTATAATTAAAGTAAATTTATTAGTCATTGAAAATCATCATCAATTAACAAGAATTAGATTGGGCATTTCCTATAATTACACTATGGAAGTAAAACTTTTTGTAATCCAGAGTCACATAAAATTTTGTTAATCTATGGTCTAAATGATATTGAATGATATTGTTTAGTTGTGACGAAGAATGAATATTTATTTTATAATAATGTGGTTAAAATAACTTATTGAAATGAAAAATTGAAGTTTCATAGAAACTAAACCAACAAAAAAGAAAGATGTTTCCGAAAATAGATTCAATATAAATGATCTAAGTCACCACCTTTGTTTATACATGAAGATCACTACTGCATTTATCTCCACTATTACAAAAACTCATGTTTTGATAATATTTGGAAGGTTAGATATCATTATAAATAGTGGAAAATATTCTTAAATAGTGGTATAAGTTTCCAATGCATAATATATTTAGACAAAGTTGTAGTAGTAGACATCAAGTACTGCGACCTTGTACACCTCCTACGACCTTGTACCAATATATAGTGGATCTTTATTTTCTAATGCATTTGTGTTTGTAGGTTATTTAAATTAGTCACATGTCTCAAAAAATTAAACACAGTCCAAATTAATCTATTTTCAAGGATAATTCTCTAACCCTAGCCCTAGTTCCTATTTTTAGCAATTTACAAGTTCTATAAATTCTATAGATCTTTGTATTTACTATATGTTGTCTTATTTAACTTATTATATTGGATTTAAATATTTTAAATTTTAAATTATAACTATTTATAATTCATAATTAATTATAGTTTAAATATTTTGATAAACCTGCATTTTATTGCAAACACTACTTGTTGCTCATTATTTTTTGGCTTGGGATTTCAATTTAATTATATAAATTACTAACATTAAAATAATACAATACTTAACTTTTGATATTATCCGTAACATAAAAATTCATTTTTTTTGACCTTGGAGTAATCTAATACTAAAAACGTTTATCTTACCACCTTAGATAAATATTGACATGGAGGCTCTTTCTTTTAACTTTGGCTTGAATTTTGCTATTTTACTATTCAAAAATATTTCACCTTTATTTTTTTATTTTCTTTTTCTTTTTTTAGAAACTGTGTTTTGATAATTTTAAAACTACTTAGCTACTATCATGAAGGTCTACGTGGTGTTATGTTTACAAACATTATGGTGTGAGGGGTTTACCCCAATATTCATAGTCATAGTAAATAACTAAACATAGAATTTAGTTTCCACTTGCCTCATAATATATAAAAAACACATATGATCCCCTTGTTTACATTAATAGGAATCCTTTACCATTTCTATGATTTTTTAGTGCATTGGTAAACGGTTAGCCCTAGGAAGTTACTCTAAACTTACCCTCAAAACTAAGTTTAGTGGGATATGAGCATGATTTTACCTTTGTTTTTAGTGCTCTAAAATAACTAACACTATCTAATAGATGAGAAAGTATCTTTGACATCCTAAAAATCATTCAACCCTTGCCTAGATCACCTTTAATCCTTGATTTTTGTTTGGATTATCTTCTTACATAGTAGATAGATACTCATAATTTTATTGGTTCATTATATAACCTTGATCATGTATTCACTTTCTATTTTACATTGAAATAAGTTTTACAATTGAATCTCTTTGTCATATGTTACATTAGATTATAGACTTTGTTGTTACCTATTATATCCCATTTCAGTATTTTAGTCATTATGTACAAACTTTATTAATAAATAAATTAAATAAAAAAAGTGTCTCTTCCATTATTTTTTCCTATTATTCTCTTATTTCTTCTTCTCCTTTTCATAAACCCCTCCCTTATTATGAGTTAGGTATATGTATGAATATATTTATTTTAGGACAATAAATCTCAGCCAATATTGGAAATAGAAGCCTTGGTGATAATAAAGAGTCCACCCCTTGTGGATAAAGTCATGATAAGCTAGCTCATGAGATCATACCCTTTGCTTCCACTACATGTTTTCATATTTAATCTGAGTTGATGCCTATCACAACTAGACATCAAAGACCATGTGCCAATCCTTTTATGATTCTTTCTACTCACCCTCAATATATCCATATGAAAATTTATTCCATACCCCTTATTCATCCATAACTTATCTCAGGCCCTTAGGTTCATGTTGTTTAAACTAGATGAGGACCAGCTCCATTAGTTACCCAATCCCAATCACCTATTATCAATTTTTCATCCTCCACATCCTCGACAAACCTCATAACAAACCACCCAGCCTAAATGGTATTATCTCATTAAGAAATTGCATAATACATCGACCAAGATTTATATTTTATAATTATTACAAAAGTCCCATGATTATAAGGATATATTATATGCAATGTTGCAAGATACTACTATTCCTATAGACACACAACCAACTTAATTTGATTATATTATGAACACTATCAAATATATAAATAATACTATTTCTTTTGATATAAAAGATTTGTCTCCACAACACATTATTGAGCAGAATCTCTAACTACTCATTCAAGTTAAAATTCATGGAAAATTGATTAAGAGAGCGATCATTGACACTAGTTATGGAATCAATATTTATAGTTATAACTTCATTTAAAAAGTGGGATTCAATAAGAATAATCTTCAAAATTTTGATCAATCCATATGTAGTTTTGATACTATTCCAACATTAGTAATGGAAATTATCATATTGGATATATTGGTGGGTCCTAAATTAGTCTCTATTATCTTCCAAGTTGTTGAGGATCAATTAAAATATAATTCAATATTAGGGAAACCTTAGATTCATGCTATGGGTGTGGTACCATATAAATTTCATAGGTGCCTCAAGTTTTTACTTGATTCAAATGAGTATATAATTCTTACAGATGATACACATTTTTAAAAATTGTCAAATCTTGTAATAAGATAAGGGTTCCTTAATCACACTTGAATAACCAATTCTAATTACTTGAATGCATACTTATGAGATGGGTGAAACAAGTAATGTGGTTGATAGTAAACAAACTTATCCAAGTTTAAATTCATAGAGGAACCTATTAAAGAATTTTTTCCATAGGATCACATTTACACATAGCTTGAAGATCATGTCATAAATGAGTACAAGAAAGAGGTGACTCTTATGTACCCCACAAAATCTATTAAAAGATTACCGCTACTAGTCAATACAGAAGACTCTTATTACAAAATAAAAGAACACTACAATAGTTATGATGAAAGTAACATAAATTAAAAGATGAAAAAATGTGAAAATTATCTTTCAATCCTACTGATGAAGATGAAAATTTATCTCATTCATTATTTAAGTCAATTGGAGTAGGTGAATACAGGGGTATATCTCCTCTATAGAATAAAAGGAAATAAATAATTTCTAAACATCAAATTACTTGCAATACCATTTCTCAAAGAATTTTGTATTATATTTATTCAATTAATTCATAAGAGATCCCAAAACACTACTTCCAAAGTCAATAATACAAACATCATAATAGGATTGTGGTATTTTTAAACATGTATTTCTTAACAAAAGTATTTCAAATAAAGAACTAAAAAATATCCTTACAAAAGTGGTCACAAAAGAGATCCCAAAGAAACTTTTTTCTTATCTAGATCCTCTTAATATAAAACCTTTTATGAATGGAAAATAATGTACTTCTATTATGATAACATGCCTTCAAGAGGCTAACATATGTAGACTTTCTCTTCTCTAATATCTTAATATGACACACAACATATCCATCAAGCTACATGACCCATGCACTACATTGGATCTCTTACATTAAAAATAATGTTAGGCTCAAATTCATGTTCTTTATTTCATATTGATCCTAATTTATAGAAATATAATGCCATTCTTTTGAGGTCATGGATAAAATTAATAGAAACCACCCTCAATACTAATTATGATGTACTCACATGTCAACATGAAATTATAATGGTTATAATTTCTAGTGAGAGCATAATTATAATCAAACAACTCATCTTAAACATGTCTCATCAAAAGGATATAAGATAAATATGGTGTAGGTGATACACTATAATGGATCAAAAATTTCTACACATAGAAAGCCTCTTCAAATAGGCAGGTTTTCAGAAAGTAAGGTAGGTACATACACTCTTTATTTAGGTACTTTATGGGAGATTTAATCAAACCAAATAATTGGTTATCATACTTTCCTAGTAACTACTTGTATATATATTCTTTACTCCTTTAATTTTGTTATTTATTCTTCTTCACCTACTCCATTCCTTCTTCTAGGCCATGTATCTATTTTCATTATGGGTGAATTTCCCCTGCCTTCATCCTTGCCTTGATTTGATTTTGCATTTTGTTGAGGGTTGTTTTAATATCTCCCTCCTTCCATTTAAAAAATTTGTTGATTCCTGTCTCTTTCTAAATATTATCAAATTTCACTTATGCATGCTTTAATTTGAAAATATTGCAAAAATACACAAACATTCATATATTCTAAAAAAGTATAAAAAATTAAAATATTTTTAGAAAAAAGAAAACCAAGACATGTAGACATAATTTCATGTTATTGGATTACATATTTACATATGTCACCCATTGTAATGTTTAATCTACAACATATTTCATCACATTATCAATACATAGTGCTTCTCATGATGTGTCTGAGTGTGCAACATGACACATTTTTGTAGAAATAAAAACTATTCATACACATAAGAATTTGTCACAATAATTTTTTTTTTATATAGTCAATTAGGACATTACCGCACTAGTCGGACAACAATGCACATTGACCTTGTCCTCTACCATAGTCTTTCCTTTGTGCATTTTACACCTCTGATGTCAACTGCAACATAGTCACATGAACTTATTTTATAGTTTTTCATCATAGAACATAAAAAAACCCATATAACATTTATATTTCAAGATTAAAGCATACTTTTACATAGTTTTGATGCTAGGCTAGCCTCCTACCCAACATCCATGCTTAGTTGGGGGCATATCTTTGTTCTATACAAACACACTTATAGGTTTTATTCATCCAAAAAATTCTTTTCCATGTTGAGATATAATGAAAAATATGTCTCTTTTTATTCAAAACCTACATTTAATGTGATGAATTTGTTATTATCTACCATTATACATATACACATATGATCAAAAGATGACCAATTTAGTTTTCTATGGTTCTTTCCAATGCTTGCTTCATTACATAACATGCTTCAACTTGTTTGCTTATTGTATGTGGTCCTTGGCCTTGTGTATGCTAAATCTACACCATATTGATTATATAACATCATCATATCTTGTATGTATGGCCCTTAGCCTTCTATGTTTGTGCAACATTCACATGTCCCTTATATTCAGCCTTTGGACCTTATGTGTGACATTTATGCCAATTTTATAACTCTATGGGACATCTTACATGTCCCTTATATGTGGCATTTGTGCCTTCTTGTGTAATATTTTGTGACTTTGATTACATGTTTGTTACTTGTTAATACAGTGCCATGATGCCTATCATGCACTATTAAGAATCTATAACATATATCTATGGTTTCATGATACATATCATGAATATACCACATATGTGCTTCAAATCCCTAATATATTCAAATACAATGCTTACAATACATATACAAGTCTTGAAAGTTATTTACATGTTTCATAAAATAATTCAATGCTATATTCATTAAAATTATGGAATTAAATATCCAAACTTTTCATGTGCTTCAAAGTTATATCTTTTAGACTCTAATACAATTCAAATATTCACATGATATTAATTGATTACATCTTTCAAAAATACTCTCACTTTTTATTTTGAGACAAATTATTTTCAATAAATTTAACTCATCTCAAAAGGGGGCCATCATAATGGGATTTTCCCCAATCTTTCAAAAGTAATACAATTCAAATTTGATAGTTTACAATATGAAAAAATTGAATTTTCAAAATTTGGGGGCATTCAGCTTGTTTATGTAATCCACTCTTACAGCTACTTGAACACACATATATTTGTGAAAAGATGGTTACATTATTTCAAACAATTTTTAAAAATAAAATCAACACTGTATACATTATAGGGGGCATGATATGCATTCATGTCCAAGTTAATACTTTGTAAAATTTAGATTTATCTTTTTCAAACAATCAAAGTTTCAAGATTTTACAGTTTGAAGCTAGATCTATCTACAATAGTGTGATTCATATTTTGAAAGTGGACCACATTTGAGATTAATGACAATCTACATCTTGGTTAAAATTTAATGATCCATGTAATGGTTCCCACCTCTTATTTTTATTCAAAAAGTGGACCATGTTTGATCTTAGTAATGCTCCATGTCTTGGTTACACTTTTAATGAATTACTATGTTGGTTCCCACCTCTTTGAAATCATTATAGAGTACTCTATGAATATTGGAGCATATAATATCTCCAACTCAAACATCTTCACTGATTATTCAAAGTGAGACTTGATCACTCTTAATTCACCACATGTTCAACACTTATCTAAATGCTTCAATAAGGGGTTATGCACATCTCCATGACAAAGACAAAGTGTGTATACACACTCAGGTATTACATTTAATTTACTCTAGTAATCTATGCATCACTATAATAAAGGGGGGGGGAATGTAAACACTTGAATTTAATCAATAAATGATTGGAAATGCTTGTCCTTAACAAGTGTACCTTTTTTGGTCAATTCGCCATTTTGATAACCCATAATATCTAACAGAGCCTTCAAAGTCTCATAATTACTATGCATATCTCTTAGACTCCCATATTTTATCTCTATTCATCCCTATTTGGCATATTATTCATTGCCACTTTTTTTTTATAAGCTTATGTTCCTATGGGACAACATCACACTAGGCAAACAAGGATGCACTATGACCTTATCCAATAGTGTGACCTTGTCTACAGTGCTCGAATGGTTATTTTTTACAAAGACAAGCTTCATAAAAATTATCTTGCATAAATGAATAAGTCAGTTATCAAAAATATTTTAAATATTATCCTATAAAATCACATCAAGGCTCACACTTAAAACCCCTAGCTCTCTTACTAGCTCTCATTGACAAAAAACATTTATCTTTTGAGTAAAGACTACTATTGAAATTATGTTGCAATATCATAGTCCCTAGCCAAGTTTAGCATTGTTTTATTATAGATTAAAGACACATTTTTTCAAGCATTATAATATTGATTATTATATTCACATGAGATTCCCTAAATGGATAACTACATCAACATGATGCCTTTAGGATATACATGCAACACTAAATCAACAAGGGATTTTTTTGAGAATAACTCGACCATTCCCACATCTCCCTTTTTTCCCCTTTTGCATTTGATCTCTATTATGCTATTGTATAGGACTAGGGAATATAATTTATAGGTATTCTACATGTCAAATAAAACTCCACATAGAAACAAGTTGCCTATAAACAAAGGTGAACAAACTCATATTTTTAGATCCAATGCATAGTTTGTTTGGACAAAGCCATTGTAGCAGACATCAATGGATTGTGACCTTATCTGCATCCTACCGCCTTGCCACAATATAAAATGGATCTTTATTTTTATATGCATCTACATTTGTAAGTTATTTAAAATAGTCACAACTCATAAAAATTTAAACATAGTTTGAATTAATATGTTTTCAAGGATAATTCTTCAACCCTAGCCCAAGTTTCTATTTTTAGTAATTTACAAGTTTTGTAAATTTAGTAAATCTCTTTATTTAATATATTCTACCTTATTTAACTTCCATAATAATAATTAAACAAATATACATTTCTAATTAGAGCTAATTATAATTCATAATTAATTCTAGTGTAGACATAAACCATTAGTCCTTCACTACTTACTCTTTGACGAATCGAAATAAAACTAAAAAAATATGGTAGAATGATGTAATTGAAGAGATTGCTACTGGCCCTCAAAGGTAAAATTATACCACATAATCCTCTCATGATTTTGGAAAATCATATATGCATACATTCACCTGTACCTTACTTAAATTCATTGACATTATTATTAAGGATAACACCATATGTGATCCTTCTAATATAATATGCACTAAGGTTATATTAAAAGGATAGAGAAAAATCGATAGGCATTCTAATCCTAGTTTTCTCAGTCTCTTATCTCTTTATCAATATGATTTATAATTTACAAATTGAATAATGAATAAATTATAGGAAAGGATCAAAACACTAGTCAAGACCACTCTTCACATCTTCTCTTGACTTGGGATTTTGTGCACAAGTAAAAAATATGAAATGAAAATTCATTCATACTCTCTCTCACTCTTCAAAGGATCAAAACACTAGTCAAGAGCACACTTCATATCTTATATTGAATCGATATTTTTCACATGTTTCTTAAAAAATATTATATAAAAGATCATTCATACCCTCTCTCACTCTTTAATCATTCACACTATCCATAACACCCACACATTTTAAATACAAATAATCAAGATAATAGTGCATGAAGGATGGTCAAATTAAAATTAAAAAAAAAAAATCAAAATTATAGTGTGGTGAAAGCATATAGAGGGTAACCAATTAAGGTTAGGCTTTAACTCCATGTTTTTTTGATAATCACTATCTCATGAACACACTTGAGCACACCACTGGCCTTGACATATTTCAACACATCATATTTATTGAACTCAACAACATGTTAAAATAATTAAATAGACACTCTCACTCACACTATCATACATGCCTATACATGTTTATTACAATAAATGAAGAAGATTTAGGCTCTCATAGAGTCCTTACTAAACTTGAAACATCCCTTTGTTTTTTTCTTGGAGAGGTTTACTTCTCTCAAATTCTCTCTCGTTCCCATTTCTTCTTCGCTCTCTTGGAGCTTATTTATTTTTCTCTTTTGTGAATCTACTTAGATCTTTCCCTTTCCATTTTTAATCTTCACTAACATTAAATAACCTATTATATTGTCTCTTCCTATTACTTGACCCCATAAAAATTAATAAGATTTGATAGTTTATCATTCTAGGCTGTTATTTTTATTTTCCTCTAGATGTCATTGACAACTGTCTAAGATTCAATAGTTTTTATTTTCCTTCTTTTCCTCTTGATGTCATTGAAAAATATGTCCAATATATTCATAGAAAAACATCATGTATAGTTTTGGAAATACTATGTATATATAGCTTTACAAAGCTATTCCAAAAATAGCTTTTCAATCTTCTCAAGATCTCCCTGTATGCATACTCTGGAGGTGACTGTGCGTAAATACTCTAGAGTTGGGGCACTCTAACACCACTTTTAAATGGTATTTAAGATCTATAAGACTCTGATGCCATTTATGTGTGGGAATTCAACACTATAAGTTTTTAAATCTACTTGACTTATGATTCATCTCCTATCAAATTCTCCATGTCAAAAACCAACCAAAATGAACAAAACTATGAAAAACACACGACTACTATTTTTGGTTGATAGAAGATTGCCTATACACCTTGGATGGTTCTACATTATAAACTTAAGGTATTTAAAATGTGATCTATTACTCACATGGATGGGATAAATGGTAAAACCACTCTTTTGACTATGAAGTTTAATGGCCATGATGTTCCCTTATAACACACTAAATAATTCAACTGATCATCACTCTTTTTATTCCATTTCCAACTTCCTCTTGTTGGATTTAAATCAATCTTCTTCTTATTATCTCTACTTACTCTTTCCTATTTTATGGGGTTGGACCCACCATAGTCCATCCTCCTCTGCCAAAGGTTTATATTTTTTTCTCTCCATATTCTTGTGGTATAAAATCCACCTTCATATGAATACCTCACCAAGATGCTTCTTCTTGAATATTAATTTATCTTATGGGCTTGTACCCATTACCTTGATTCATCCATATCCACCAAGAGTGTTCTTGGATTTGTTCATTCATTCTCCTATCCAATGTTGGATCCTTACACATTCCACTCTTCTCTATTTATAACTCATCTTCTCTCATGGCTTCCATCTCTACTCTTTTCACCATCATCTTGCTTGTTAATTATTAATTTATAGGAGTCTTAAAAGACACTTATTTTTCCTCCACTTATTTAAAACATGTGAGCTCAAGTGGATCACTCTCTTTACCTTGGAAGGCCTCTTTGTTTGCCTCCTTTATCTCCATATCTATACCTACAACATCATACTCTTCATCACATGTTTAGGATGATAATAAACTCAAATTCTCTATCTCATCTTTGTATTATTTCATTTTCATCCGCTTTATATTATCTCTAGGCTGATTATACTCTTTTTCATTCATCACTTCCATGCCATGTGAAAATAACCTTGCATTCTCCTTGTCAATATGAGAACAACACATACCTTGAATCATAAAATTATCTTATCAATACCATTGTGGACTAATCCCATATGTGCAACACCACTTTCATCCTTCATTCTTCTTGGTAGAGACATGTCCAACATATTATCTCTTTGCTTGAATTATCAACACAACTTGTGCTCACATGATGGAATACTAAAGGCCAATTCTTAACAACCTCAATGGCTCCCCTCTCCCATTATTATTTATTATTTATTCTTTTTCACATGGTTTATCTTCAACCATACTCTCTTCGTGTGCATTATCTTATATGTCCACCACCTTTATTATCTCCTTCATGGAAACTTGTAAATCCTCATAGATGCCTTATTCATTCATATTTATTATTTCCTTCAAGGAAACATGTAACTTTCCTTTCTTTTACTCAACCCTTATTCCCTCAAAAAGAGAAAAAACAAATGTATTACCTTCATTCACCAAGGATGATTCTACATCTTCCCACTTATGGGATACCACAAACTCCTTACCATCATAAAAAAATGGGTCTCTTTATTCTATTTCAAAAACTATCACATCCATATCCTCTTCCATGAGGATTAAATCCTCTATGGGTTGATCATAACTTTACTCCTCCTTGCTAATTTTGAAATCAAAATTAGGATTCTAGCATAGAAACCTCACTCTTTTGTTGTATTTCAAGACAACCTTCTTATCCTCACTCATATCCATATCCTTTCTAATTCTAAAAATATACTTGAGATGATCACATGGAAAATTCCTCTCTCATATTGCCTTTTATGACAATCTTCTTCTTCTCTTTTCTCTCAAGCCTCAAGACATGAAGCTTCTTCATCCAATATGCTTGTATTCTTGGGTGCACAACATGACCCATCAACTTGGAAACCATATGTTCCCAACTCCTTACCTTATTATTTCATTTTTATTATCTCCGCTCTAATACTCATCTACAACTACACATAATCTCTTACTGGCATTATTTACACTCATGGGGTATTCAATAAAATCATCTTCAAAATAAATTTCTAACTCCACTATCCATTTCATGAGCTTATCTAGGCTCTCTTTACCACCAAACAACATAATATTTCTACTGGGCTTACCTCTTTCCTTCACTTTGACCTTTTCTAGCCTCTTTTATTTTCTAACTTTTCCTCTCTCCAAGACGTCCAAATTTTCTTATAGGGATATCAACATCTCCAATGTTTATTCATCATCATCTTTTATTAGAACTATAACATATTCACTTTGTGCATCCTCCATCATATCCAATCTCACTTGGACTTCCTTCGACATCTTTGTCACATATTTTACCTCTAGTGATATTTATCCTTTGTGTGCCATATTCAATAAACAAGTAGGATTATCTTCATAAATTGTATTATAATCAAACAAGAGCCTATTACACTTCCTCTACACTAGAAATACTTGTATCACACCTAAAAAAACTTATTCTCTCTCTTATGCAAGCTTATTTTTCATAACTTTCAATCAAATCAAGCATACTTTCATTTCACAACCTGCAATTAACTCATACAAGAGCCTCACACACTCAAGATAACAAGGAAATACCCTCATCTAATACAAATCAGATAAATAAAATATAGGGTAATTAATTAAGGTTAGCCTTTAAATTCATGTTGCTTGCATAACCACTCTCTCATGGACACACTTGAACACACTACTGGACTTGACATATTTCAACACATCATCTTTATTAAACTTAACACCATGTTACAAAGAACTAAATGCAAACTTTCACTCACACTCTCACACATGCCTATATAGGATAATTCCAATAGATGAATAATATTCAGTATCTCATATAGTCTCTCCTAGACTTTAAACATTTATATGTTTTATTCTTAGAGAGATCCACACCTTTCAAACTCTCTCTAATTCCCATTTATTCTTCCCTCTCTTGGAGCTTCTTTATTTTTATAATTTATGAATCTCCTTGGCCATTTCCTTGTCATTTATATTTTTATTTGACATTATCTAACCTCTTAGAGTGTCTCTTCATCTTCTATGACCCCTTAAAAATGTATAATATTTGATAATTTATCATTTTGGGCCATTACTTTTTATTCCTCTAGATGTCATTATTAACTGTATCCAAGATATGATAGTTTTCAGTTTTCTTATTTTCCTATTGATGTCATTAAAAATTGTGTCCAAGATATTCATAAAAAAACATCTTGTAAATTTTTGGAAGTATTATTTATATGCCACTTTAAATGGCTATTCCAAAATGAGATTTGCAATCTTCTCTAGAGCTCACTGTATGCAAACTCTAAAGCTATCTGTGCATGAATACTTCAAATTTGGGGATCTCCAGTGTTAATTTTATATGGGAATTTGGAGATATAATAATATGACACCAATTTTAAATAGGAATTTGGATTTTTAAGACCTTTAGGCTACTTGTGTCCTTATCAATCTCCCATCAATTTCTCCATGTCAAAAACCAACAAAAACATACAAACTATAAAAACACATGACTACTATTTTTGGTTCATGCAAGATTTCATACATGACTTGGGTGATCCTACATCATAGTGCATGAAGTATGGATCAAATTAAAAAAATTGATGGTGGTGTAATTTAAATTACCTTGATGTTTGTGTAAGAAACCATGTCTACTACTTTATTGCCTTTAAGAATAAAAGTGCATACAATAAGTAATCTCACCATGAATAGCCAATTACAAAAGTTACTGTTATTGATTCTTGTAGTAATTAAGAGAGGTTTCCTCCACTAAATTTTCATTCTAATGTTATCCATAGGTGAGCCAACACCATTTCTACATTCTTTTCTTAGTAGTTGTATGTAATATGTTTTGATTCTACTGCCTTCTCATCTTAATGATAGCCATAGGCACATAAGTGATATTGTTACTTTATTTTATTAATATCCATATGTGGGTAAAAACTATTGATACCTTAATTTATTAGTATCCATAGGTAGGTAAGTATGAATAATATCATGTTTTATTGCATGCCATAAGATTATTATTTTTATTACTAATTGGGTTATCATAGACATGTACCATTTATCTCTTACAGGCCAAGAGCAATGTTTATCTAGCTAGACCTATAGGTCATAAATCTCCTCTACCTCAATGTAAAGGCATAAATGACCAACTAAGAATGATACAACTAGATATAAATGACTCACATCATGAATAAAAGACCTACTATTTGTCCCAATTGAGTGGTTATAGTACCTCTCCCTTTCATTTTTGTTTAGGGATCTCCACAATCAATCTATACATTCAAGTGTATAAATATGCTTTCAAAAAATAAAAAAGGTATGAAACTTGAATTTACATACCATAGATTCCCATTGACCCACAAGATTGGGCTACCTATTTGTACCACTTGGAATTCTCACAATATTGGGCTTCCTTACATAAACTAGGCTCTTTATATGTTCGATATGGGAAAATCAATTTTACATCAAAATGCAATACATCAACCCATACAATTTGTAATTAGATCTAACTAGAATTAACCTAATAAATTAGTGAAATCATAGCTTAATACATTAATCAATATTATAGAATAAGTAATAAGTGTAAATATAAGGTTCTATAATAATACCCATTTTTTTTGTGATTTTGGGGATAGTTGGTAGAAACAAACAACAAAAAATAGGTCCAAGAGGTGAGACGAACAAACCCTAGAAAAATCAAAGGCAACTGAGATAGTTTTTTTAGAAACCAAGATTATTGCGAATAATTATGGGCCTACTAAAAATGTTGGGAATACTTTTGGGAATTATGGTATTCTTGAAATATGACTGCACAACCATGTTCACCTACTCTAGAGACTTGAAAATCTCACTCGCTTTTCCTAAAATTCATGCAAATCATTAAGAAAATGATCTCATTCTCCACAAATCTAAAAACTCATTACAAACCAATAAAAAATGAGGAATAAATGAGGATCATGTGTTATCTCTCCATTATTATTAGGTTCCTATTTCGAGAACAATATATAAAATAAGACTTATTGTACTTGACCAAGAAATTCATATATAGGATTCCTAATCCTACATGATTTGTTGTGCTAGCATGAACAAGTGGCAAGATGCAATAAATAATTTAAGTATTGAATTCAAATTATGCTCTAAAATTTTAAATTCTTCTCTAATACATCTATTCAATAAATTCTTGACACTCACTTTGAATTTTTGGATCACACCATATCATTTCATATCCTATATTCACTAATGCACCTATGTATTTATAGGCTTATCAAATTCAAATAAGTACCAAATTGATGTGAGAGAAAACAAAAATGAATGAAAAAGGACAAAAAATGTGGGGCACATGGAATAGGGGACCCAAAAAAGGTCACAAGGGCCCACACAATAAATGTAAACTAATAATTTTGGCCCCCAAAACTGTAAAATTACTATTTTATACAACATGCCCAAAACAATATAAAAATAGGTAGGAAGAAAGAGAAATAGGATAAAGATAGAGGGAATGAAAAATATAAGGTGTAGCATGGCCAAAAATGAGGGAAAGAATGTTCTAATAAGAGACTAATATGAATAAATAATTACTAAACATACAAATACCTTGAAATAATGCAATTTAATAGCTAAAACTACCCTTGACTAAAATTAGATGTCTAAATAATGTCTCAATTTGATGTGTAGACTATACCCTATAAACCATGCCTATAATAAAGGAGGGAAAATATCAAGTTATAGACTAAAAGTTCCATGGTAAACAAAATATCCTCTTGAGGTTATCATATCCTCTAGAACCACACACATCAACCAATGTTTTTTACAAAATAACATCATTGCAATGCTATAACACTAAAAACGTATATATGATAATGATGTCTACTAGAGGGGCCAAAGAAACAAATGAATGAGGAAGGCCTATAGGATAAGATACCTATAGGATAAAATTGATTGAAACAACATAGACCACCACTACATAAATATACACTCCCAACATTACTTTCATAGCCAACAAAGAATCTAAACTAGGGCATATATATATATATATATATGTATATGTATGTATGTATGTATGTATATATGTATGTATGTATGTATAAGATAGATATGAGGTTTTATTAGGCCACCAACAAAAATTAAAAAGAAGATTACAGAAAGGGCCAAGTGAAATGCCATGGCCATACACGAACCAAATACAAGTAACGACCAAAAAACCACAAGTAGATTAACTTACATTTTTCAAACATCTGAATACTGATAGTAGCCACAGAGCCTTCAATTAGTAGGAAACAAATCTAAAAGTTTAATTATATTTCTCATTTCCCCCTTTTTCTTTTTTGCCTCTTGCCAAATGCCTTGATCAGAGTTCACCACCACCAATTACAAATCCTAATTCTGAAATTCTACATTTTTATTTGCAAGCAACTCTTTGTCTGAATCTAAATTTTTAGATTCATGGCTTCTTTTAACTCCCCCTATTATATTTTTTGAGGGAAGGTTCTAAGATTTTTATATTATCCACATAATTGGCTCATCTTCTTTATCATAACCTACTACTTCTTCTTTCTCTCTATCTCTAGATTCTATGTTTTCCAAAAGTTTTGTGTCTTAGAAACACTCTTTAATGACTAATACTAGATCTGGAGTGCTCCATTTGTTCTAGGTTGATTCTCTCTCTCCCCCCCCCCCACCCTTTATTTTTGTATACTTCAAACTGCCCCAATGGATAAAAAGCATATAGATGACAAGGTAATTTCTAGTTACGACATCTAAATGCTGTATTCTCATAGTCTAAAGCTTGAACATGAAGAACTTCACCATATTTCAATAGTTTTTTTTGTGAAACTCCTTTACACAAATCAATCTCTACATAGATTCTAGCATAAGTGTATAGACCTGTAGTAGCCCTCTCATGATCATTATTTAATAAATACCCCAAAGCATTACCTATTTCCTTATATGCATGTTGAAAATGTAAGGTTAGGTTAGGAAGTTGAATCCATACTAAAATTTTTGTTAATAAAAGAGTGTTTGGATCAAACTCTGGAAACCAAGGAGTGATAAAAAACCTTGCATTGCCCCAAAAGTAGGTGCCCTCCAAGATGTATTTCTAAAAATCCTTCTCATTACTAAAATGAATAATAAAAAAATATTTAGAGAATAAAGAAATATCACATTGGGTTGACCAAGTTGCATAGACCCATTGATATAGGGCATTTGAAGAGGGCCACATGCCATTAAATTTTTAGATAACTACATCTTTAATCAAAGTTTGATAATACTCATCCACTCCCTTATTTAAAATCTCCACAGAAGGTACCTTTTTTGCTTTCTCTACAATATAGGATTGGGGTGAAGAATAAAATTTCATAGGATTTGGCTTGGAGGTGGTATTTTTGACAACTTCTTTGAAATTTATAGGTTTGGAAGACGAGGCTTGATTTAATCCTACCACACCTCCCTTCAATCTTGAAGCGATGAAAATGAGTGAATCTTTACCCAAATGGTAGGATGATAATGGAAAAACATCCTACAATTCTTTACCCTGTTGCACTAGACATTAACACTTCATCAAGACACTTGAGGAAACTACCAGACTTAGTTTTAAATATTTCACCAAATCTAAACCATTTTCCCTACTATAAAATATTTTTCCTAAAAGACATTTGACCAAGATTTGAAACTTAGGGTTTTCCACCTTTGCCTCCTGTTGGTTTTTTGAATCTCTCCCACTAAAAACTATGCCATCCTCAGGCTCATTTCTTGAGACATCTAAAATTAAAATCTCCTGCTCTAGTCACTTGGGTCCTTTTGTTTTAAGGTGCAATAAACTAGCAACAAATTTCCTCTGTCTCACCACCTTCTTTGTCACATGCTTACCATCTATTCTTCTAGTCACTGCCACTCTCTTCCCTATTAGCCTTAGCTCCCTTAACCCTCCATACATAGGCTCCTATCATAGCCTCTCAGTTGATGCCACCATGCCCTATTCATTTCCATCACAATGGAAACCTTAAACCAATGCCAACACTCCCATATTCATTTTTTGGACAACTTCAACGTAGAAGACTTATTGGAAGGGGTAGAAATAAACTAGGACTTATATTAATTAGAACATTAAACCTAATAAAATAAATAAAATAGGTCATGTATTTGTTCTAAAAAATCAAGATGCTTTTAATTGAGATCTTGAAAAATTGTAAATAGTTCCCAAACATTAGATTTTTGAAAGCACAACAATGTGCACCCACCAAAGCACACACCAGTTGTTAAGAGTGGTCAAGGAAGGGTAATATGTTGATGAGGCTGACTTATACAACCTTCAATAACTTTAAGTTAACCTCATCAACATATTTCCTAGTTACTAAACCTAAAGTTATTTAAGGTTGTACCAATTAGCCTCGTCAACATATTTCCCTTCCTTAACCAATCTAAACAACTAGTGTGTGCCTTGGTGGGTACACATTGTTGTGATTTCAACAATATGATCTTTGGGAATTATTTAAAATTTTTCAAGATCTAAATCATAAAGATGTTAAGTTTTCATTGGCTCAAGTATAGGGGAAAATAAAGCTTAAGGAGTTCCAAATTAAACACTAGATGAAAACCCAAGTATTATGGTAGATCGCTAAAAAAATAATTCTCTCTAACTACATGCATAATGGCATAAGGACCATAGTGTAGAGGCTTGATATTCATATGGGGATCCTTGAAGTATTCCTTTTTAAGATGTAATCATTTTTTTTTCATGCATCTTGAACTCATGAGGTGTGTGATGTGCATCATGGATATTTTTGTTAATTTATTGTTAATGAAAAAGTATCTATTGAATCCAAGGGTGAAAATGATGAATGTTTTGAATGAAATTATTTCCTTGTTCACTTATTTTTTGTGTACTAAATCATTGTTATATGGTGCACAATTAAAAATATATATGTGTCGATGGTTGGAACCCAAGACATGTATGTAAAGGACTATGCCCTATAGAATTTTTAAGAGCTATCTTGTATGCATGTTGAATATAGTGAAAGTTATCCTCATAGGTTCATGGTTTTGCAATGTTTTAAATGCATGGAAAATTGATAAGTGTTTAGTTAATTTATTTCATTTTCCCATCTGTTTAATGATGAAATTTTTTAGACTAGTCAAATTTTATGTCCATAATCTGCATCAGATCATGTGAAAATGGATGACAACCCACGGGTCTCTTTTAGATACAACAAATGTTGGAAGCCCAAAGTGAACCCAAATATGATTGAAGAATGAGCATACACTATCCTATACATTGATGTTATTATTTCAAGGAACCATGATAGCCATCTTAAAAAATCCATCCATTACAACTAACACAAAGTCATTTTGGTGCTTCATCATAAATAAAATAATAATGAAATCTATATCAATATATTTTTAAAGCATGGATAAAACTAATAGATGTGTATACGGTCTTAGATACCTATTCATGAGCATGGTAATGTAATAAGGAATGTAAGAATTGATGTGGTGATCAATGTTTTTGCATAATTGAGGTTGATATAAGTGTTTTTATTACATTCCCAATATCTTGGTAATGTTGAAATGTAATTTTATCTTGGTATAGTGAACCTACTATATGAATATTTAGTGAGGTGCACCATTAGAAATAAAAAGATGCTCAATATTAGTTGGAAATAAAATTGAATAGAATTACTTTTGAATTGATCATGGTCCCCTTTTTGAATCAAATATTTTAAATGATCTACATATGAAAGGTTATTATTTTATTATGTGGTCTATATGGAAAGAATGAAATTTGGGGTATCTTTAATGGAAAGATATTCCTTCCCATATGTTGATGCCTCTAAGTGTACCACATGGTTTCTTAGTGTTCAAAAAACACTTATCATTTTAGAATTTAAGGAATTCAGAGCATGAGTAGTAGGTTGTGGAAACTTGATGTCACCTATGGTCAAATAATGATAGAGATATGTATTGGTGTCCCACAAATTTATAATGACTGATGGTTGGGAGCCATCATAGTCTATTCTTTATGAATTATAGAAAATTTATGTAAATACTTAGTGAATTATGATCCAGATTAAGTTGCAAACTAATCTAAGTGGATATTTATAGTGAAGCTTAAACTAAAGTGGATTGGTGTAAAAAAGGAGTAAAGAGAAGGGTAAGGCAGAAAAGAAACAAGTGATTGCCAATTTTAGTTTCAAAAATCATGACAAAGCATCAACTGCAACTGAATATGCATTCAACCAATATATAATAAAATATAGCCTAAGCTCAAATTTCACTATATACCAGAAAAACTTTAAAGGATAATTTAAAGAGTCACAAGTAAGAACCAGTTCTACTTTAAGGATTTACTACTATAATCAAATAACATTTGCACATCTGAATACAAAACAAAATAAAATGAATCAAAACCAAAGATCCTCCAATTAATCTAGAATATACACAAATTAGAAACCCTATGATTAAAATGTAACCTAGAGTTCAAATAAACCATTCAAATTCAAGACATAAAACTAGTAATTGAGAGAAAATCTATATTAGCAATTGACACATCAAATGTGGACAATCTTTGCAGAACTCCTTGATTATATTAATTGCTTCAAGTGCACAAAATTTTCTCAAAATTCTCCCTCTTTACAAGACATTGATGCATGCATTTTATAGAAAGACAAGGCATTGCATCAATTAGTTACAATATATAGGTGTACAAAAGATAAGGACAATTATTCTTAAAATTTCTAAAATACACTTGTTCTTCATAATTAGACTGACCTAGGGGAAATATGCTAACAGACTAGCATATGCCTTACAAAAGAATATTCCTATCCTAGATATTATAATGCTTATATAAAATTAATATTAGTTACTGGGTGGGCCCATCATTGAAGGTCCTCTTATTGATTTTTTAGAAGTTTTATAGCCTTCTGGTGTTGGTCCTTGATAAGCTCCATATCCACAATTGGATTCATTAAGAAAACTTATTTAGCATTAGCCAAGTCATCTAAATCTTAGTCATCCTAGGCCATGGCTTCCTTTATGCTCCTTGCCTCTACAATTTTCTCTTCTACTGTGAAAATCATGTCCAAAATTCTCTTATTATCCCTACTAGATTGGCCCTGGCTCTTGCTCTAAACTGAATGCATGACCAATGTGACCCTGTATTTGAATTCAACATCATCAATGGTTCCAATTTTAGTGGTCTTAGTAGGATTTAATAACATTGTTCCCAAGAATTGATCAATTTTGATGATTAATTTTCTTATCATCTGCCAATAGCTTATTCAAGTTCCTTGTCCAAGTACCTAGATGTTGGACCTTGTCCACTATTATTCCTAATATGCTGCTCAAATGGGCTAAGCTGATAGTCCTAAAATTAGGAATCTTATTCTTAATTAAAATGTCAATGAGATCCCTAACTTGGGGGTCTCTACCTTTTGCCACTCATTTATTAAATCCTTTGTTTTTTCAACTTACTGGCTTAGGGCATCCTACCTTAGCTTTATTGAACTCAAATAATTGAACATATCAAATAATTAGGCCTTGAACATGTCCATTATGGAGTCAGGGACTGAAAAATAGCTTGGGTTTATAGATTTTCCTTTTCTCTTTCCAAAATTTGAATCCTCTATTTCATCCTTCAGACCCCAACCTTTACTTGGGCTGATTGAGCCTCAATCAAGCTCTCAACATATTCTTCATGTATAATTGCCTCACAAAGCTATTTTCCTCCCACTAGGGTTAAACCTACGAAGGGCTCCACCTTTTGAAAGGTGAATTATTCAGCTCTCACCATGGCTGTCTTGGGGGTGACTCTTTTCGATCCAGCTATCTCTGGATTAAATTGGACCATGGTAGATAAGCCTATGAATTTTACAAGTTTTGAGACCTCTACACCCATGATTTTTGATGCTCCTAGAGCATCCATTTTCTTGTTCTTTTGTCTTAGAGTGACCACAATTCTCCTTTCTTCTTGCTCCTTCACCATAGCCCTAATCCATGGCTTTATGTCATCATGTATTTCAACATTGACAACCTCTGTGAGTACCCATGAGTGAGAGAGAGAGGGAATATTTTTTAATTTTCCATAAATGAACTAGTTAGGGATGACTGGTCCATGAATTGGGAATTCATCATTGAATATATTGACTTCACTGGTGGGGTGAGTGAAGGTCAATCTTGGTTTCTTCCTTGTTCTAATAGGAACCAATGCTACCTCTACCTCTCTCTTTTCTTGGGATACCACAAGGACCATGCCAAGAGTAAGCTCTTTCCCTTTATCCTCTCTAGGATCTCCCTTTTGGACTTGGGATTCTTCAAAATGTTCTTTCCTTTAAGTGTCATATGCCTCTATAAGTTCCTTAAGAGCACCCTCAAGTGTCTCTTCTAGTTCTAAGGCAACCATGTCTATATATTAAATTAGGGAAGGTGGCCTTTATGGGAGTGTTGAAGATGAGGGCCCCTCTCCAGGCCTTTCTTCCAATTTCACTTCCCCCATTTTACCCTTACCATGGCCTTGTTCATCTTATTTTTTCATAATTTACCCTTAAGGTTGTGGCTATGGCTATTATACTTGGTGTTATTCTTGGGCTATCCTAGATGGGCCAGCACCAAGTAGTACTGTAAAGGATGTATTTTCCATGCCTCTCCTAATGGCTTGTCATCCTTTGTCAATTTATGTTCAATTTTGATGTTATGCCCTTGGATTCTAGCCAATACCTCCTCATAATTAATGACCTTATGTAGATGGTGTCATGAACACTGAGCTGATGCACACATTCAAGCTTAGGGAGTTTATTCTCCTTCAAATGATTAGTCACTCTATTCTTAGGATCCCACATCTTGATTTCATCAAGATAAAATACAAATGAATCCCTGTTCTTGGCCATGGTATCAACTTGTTTCCAATCCTGGAGTATGGTTCTTCCAATAGTCAGGGGGAATGGGTGGAGGAGACCCTTCCTCTTTTGTTTGAAAATGCCATCAATGTCATGGATGAGCTGGGAGGTAATTTATTGCTTAGCCAACTTACTGGGAATATATATTGGCAATTGATAGGGTTGGGACATAATCCCATCATTCTTGATAATCATACAATCAGGGTAGAACTAGATGTCACCCATCATTTCTACATACTTTTTGATTAGTGGATGGACCCTAGGCATGGGAACACCTATGATGGCCTCTATTATGGCTGGGTAGATGCAGTCACAAATAAACTACATATGGTTCCTGTACCTAAAGATATGTAATTTGGAGTAATGGTGGGAAATGGTGGGTTTTCCCTTAGGAGACCAATTTCTAATACCAAGGAATTTGATTGAGGCTAGAAGGGCATCCAGTAGGTATGACATCATATAAAATTCCTTATATGTCCTCCTTTTGATGGTAGTGAAATACTTGGCCAAGAAGACACTGATTAAATCTCCATTTAGAGGGGTGAGCTTTTGTTGTACCATGAAATGCACATAGGAGACCCATATTTTATTCACATAGCTATTTGAGGGGGATCCAAAAGCTTAGTTTAATAGGGTCATTATAACTCTAATGTCCTCCCTAAATTAGACTATTAGGATCTTACATTTAAAGTCCCTGAAGATATGGGGTCCTTGGTGTAACCAGGGTCTAAGGATAGAGTCCAGGTCATGATTTCTAGTCCATTCCTTAATTTTAGACAAGTCTACATGGGGGAGAGGGAGCTTATAATATTTATCAAAGGATATAGGAGAGATATAAGTTATCTTCTTAGAATTCTCTTCCAAAATTATCCATTCATTATAGACCCTATAATTGATAAAGATAAGAACAATGATGTCTATACAATGCAGTACCTCAGGCTTTACAATAACATGGTGAAGGCCAATCATTTTGACAATGACCAAGTCATAATGTTTCTAGCTCATCGTGGTGATCCTCTAATACTCCTTTGTGATGGGATTCCATTCCTCCATCATGAAGAAGAGTTTAGACCAATTCCTAATCCTTGGGAGGTTTAGGGTCATAGTGTCCAATTTTGTGTCCTTGAAGATAGGCCCCTCATTATCTATTGATAAGTAGAGCTCGGTCTCTTCCTTCAATTGTTGCTTGTGAGCTACCATGGTTTTTTCTCCTATAAATTGTTTATCCTAGATGGCAAATGGTCTCTGTGAAAAACTCTTTTACACTCAAAAACCATAATCAAGCTCTCTTTAGATCAAATTGTAACCAATTGAGTTCGGTTGGATTACTTTTATGCAAGGTTTAGGGTTTTAGAGATTTAATGGCAAGATATATCAAACTCTAACTTATACGTGCCTTGGATTTGATTTGGATCTTTACCTTTATACCTTTGCATTTTCAAGCCCATAATATCTCATATTTTATCTTTTTCTGCTTGCATAGAATTTATTTCTCATTAGTTTGGACCTTTCGCAATAATTTTTATAAATGCCTTTAAGCACTAATTGTTGGCATTTAAAAAATGCCCTCTTTTATTTTGCATCAAAGGATTAAAATATTGGATTAATGTGAGCCATTGATTATAATCCAAGCCCTCACCTATGATTAGCTCCTTTTTTTCCAAGCCCTATGGTTTTGACACTTAGCATCTTTGTGTGCGTTCCCATGCTTTGTATCCTATGTTAGTCCCATGTTGATTGAGCATTAGCAATGTGGTGAGCTCATGAGACTTTAAAAATTCATGACTATCTTCACACCATTGGATCATCCTCTAGAGATGAATCATGAACCATCAGATCATATATCAACTTCACTTTGAATGTACTTTTTCCATGCAGCAAATTCATGGGCTCTCAAGGCTTCATTGAAAAGTCTTCAAGGCTTTTGTGTCATTGGATCATCCTCTAGTGACAAAGTGTGAAATGTTGATCTGTAGAGATTCCTAAACTTTAAGTTATCACATCATTATAGTGGGACTAAGGCTTAAGTTCCATAGGCTAAGGTTTGTTACATGTTTATTAAGCATGAAGCAAACTTTAGGCTACGGGATTTATGTCTAAGTTTTCTGAATTATATAAAGGGGATCATGGATAAATGTTCTAAGCCAATGTTTACATGGTGTTTAATAAACATAATGTATGCATGGGTTTAAAATATTTGTGTCAAGCCTTATAAAACATGCCTAAAGGGGCAAACAATGGTATATTGGTCTAAAATATTAAGGATTTTTTTGCATTGACAAAACACATTAAAACCTTTAGCTAGAAATAACTTGGCCTAAGCCCTACGTAACAAAGACCTCTTTTAAAGTAAGACTTAGTATAAGCCTATAGTTTAAGGTTCATGATATTCAAACAAAATGACATGGGGACCTTAAAGTATAGATTTAGACTAAGTTTAATTTGCATATATTTAGACCATAAGACCATTTCCACATTTTGTAGATCAAATATTTCCCATGTTTGAAATTTTTTTGAGCACCTCCTTTAGCTTGTAAAATAATTTTTGAGCCCCCCATTAATATTTTGGAGTGTATTTTAATCTTGAGCAGAATAATTTATTAGTTTAAATTTGGCAGTCTCATGGACGTCAAATACATCCCTATGGGCATCAAATGATAGTTGTGTAAACGTTAATTTTAAGCTAGTGAAGCTTTTAATTTGATGGGCTTAAAGTTGATGGTCATACAAACATCAAATATGTCCTGGCAGATGTCAAATGATGGTCATGCAAATGTCAATTTTAAGCTCATCAAATTCCTATGATCTAATGTGAGAATGCCACTTGGCACCTCTACGAGGCTTCTCAGGAGCTTAGATTTGATTTTCTTCATTAGAACAAAATTTGTGATGAAGTGATAATCATAAGATTGTGATCCAGGAGATTGCCTATGATTGGTTGCTTTGTTAGGTGGGACCCAGATTTTTTGATCATCAAATGTAAGGGTGCCACTTGTCAATATTAAGGCCTTTCATAATCCTTTAACTTTTCAATTGTGCCTTGTTCTATCTAATCAAGGCTTTACGATGAAATAAGAACCATTGATCATGATCTGAGAGCTTGAATGTGATTGGTCCAAGGGGATATGTGTAGGATTATGTTAGGCTTTCCTTGTGTCATCTAATCGAAAGGCCTCAAGGAAGTGTAAACCATTGGATCATCTAAGATGCATGTTATTTAAGTCAAACCTCAAGTTTTCCTCGCTTCATCTGATCAAATACAGTGATAAAGTGAAGGCCATTGGATCCTAAAATATACAAGGAAGTTAAGTTATGACTATGGTGATATAAAAGACTTAGGCTAAGGTATTAAGGCTAAGGTCTCACTCGTATTAATAAATACATCAGGGCCTTAGGATTAAAACCTTAGGCTAGGGTACAAATCAAAGGACTGAGCTAACATAAAATTGGACTTGGCGAACCATAACTTAAGCTAATATGTTAAGACTAAGGTCCCATTAGTATTAATAAATATAATAGGGCCATAGGGTTAAAACATTAGGCTAAGTTAGGAAATATTAAAAGGACCCTGTAGAACGAATGTTAGTTAACCATACATGGAACTTTTAAAGGGGAAACTAATAAAGGGGACCAAACATTTTAGGCTAAGTTTTAGTTGTGTTAATAAACATGACTAAACTAAGAAAATGAACTTTATACTTAGGTCCAACATGGTTTTTAATAATTTTGCTACCAATTTGGTTCCCACCAATATTCAAATTTGAACTAAGAGTTTTGCCAAGGTTTGGGAACATGAATTTATCAGGAACAAACACCATGGAACATGTAAATAAAAGCAATAAAGACTATTTATTAGTACTTTTAGACAAAATTAAATCAAAACACAACTAATTAATATTTCTCTTAACAAAGTGGATGATCTTTAAATTCTACAAATGACCTTAACATGCTATAATTTTCATGTTCAATTTCTAGGGTTTCTCAAGGGTCCCAATTTTCAAAAATGGGGGTATTTTGGTCCCAACACCATATTTTATGGAAATGGATTCTCTCAAATTTTATTAAGGACACAATAATTCATATTTAAAATTATATTGACATGAATGTACCAAAGGCTAGGAAAAATATTCTTAAGAAATGTTTTCCTCAAATTTCTTATTCATTGATGTACAACACCTATAATTATAATATATTCATATAACACATATTTATTTATATTTAGTGAAGATAAAACCAATTTTATTTAAAAATGGATGGAGGTTCTTGAGGTAATCCACAAATGCATGTAATAAGTGGTATATTTCAAACTTTTGAAGGGGTATGATTTAAATTATGGACAAGATCTTGGTCCTTTGTCAAATAACTTGGGGGAACCTAATACCATTTTTAAGGTTGTTTTTATAACTCAACAAAGAATTGGTAATAGTGTCATCATTATAGATATTTAATCAATTTATTATGACATCATTAAAATCCAAGTTATATTCCAAATCTTGATTTCATTATAATCAAGATAAGAAATCTCATTATCTCCTTTTTAGACAACTGATTCCATCATATGTCCATTGATTTCAACTCAATGGCCAATTATATTTTGAATAATTTAACTATTAATTAAAATATTTATAATCTATGGACTATGTACAAAACATCCCTCTAAAATTTATTTTATTATTTCTTCTCCCCATCACCATATATATTTTCTTACATAAGCCCTTTATAACTTGTGGAAAAATTGCTTACATATAGAGTGAAGTGTCTTTTATAAAATACCATCTATATGATATGATATAAATACTATAAATATTAATATATTTTATATAAATATATCTTTGATTTGGATTATTTCTCATGCTTGTCATTCTTAGGTACATGCCAAATTAAACTTCTTTCTAAGTTTATTGTAAACTATGGCTTATGCCTTTCTTTTGAAAAATGCATCATATATTACTCCAAGGAACAAATGATTACATCATTTGAGATAAAATCAAGAAAATCAAAGATTTAAATCATCTAAACATAAATTTAACATGAAACATCTCTCCCTTCATGGGCAAGGAATGAAAGCACCTGAGGCTGGGCCCCATTGGACAAAGAGTTAACATACATTTGAAACCACTCAAAATTAGCTTGTACAATCAAATCCAAATCTTATCTAGAAATGCTCAACTTACCCATACATAGAAGGGAGGTGTCGTTATGAAATATGGGTCAGCATCTGATCCTCCAAATAAACTTAATTACTGCTAACTATGTTGTATGCCATAAACTCATGCAGTTATCCCTAACCATCTAAGAATCCCATATAAGAGGTCCTTTCCAGGAGAGAGGAACAGTAAAAATGAAATTGAATTCAGCTTGCATCACCCCCAAAGGCCTCTTGTTTAAAATTTATAAAAGATATGATCAATTATTTCTTATTTCCCACACACCATGCAAAATGGATATGTAAAACTAGACTTGTTCAACCTTACTTTTATGGCTAACCCCTGAAGTATTGATAACCATCCTATCACCTTGTGTTTGAAGGATGTTCTAGGTTTCCAAATAACATGACAACATCTTTTCCATCTCACTTCAGGATCATGAACCCTTCATTATTTTTTCAATTAGGGAATAATGAAACTAGAATGACGCACTTATAAAATTCCTTTTATTTATAATTGAGGAGGGATTTTATTTTATTACACATCTAATCCATCTAATAGGGTCCTACAATTTTTAAAATGCATTTTGAAAAGACATTGATCAAGAATCATATCACAAAGCTCTTGAAAAATCGTTTTGTTTGTTAGTGACAAAAATTGAGCCATGTTTAAGTCCCTCCATTATTTACATTGCTACCTTCTGTTATTCCAAAGGTTTCCCCAAAAAAACAAACACTTACTTCAAAATATTTTTCTTGCAAAGAAAGGTTGAATTCCAACCTATCCATGTTATGAGTAGAAGGTCTAAATATGATGTGCAACAAGATCCCAAGAATCACGTGGTCCCTCAGATTGCCAATGGAAAAAACTTAATAATAATTTAGAGAGCTTAAACATAGATTTAATACATTCAAAAGAGCCAAAAAGAAATACAAAAAAATGATTTAAACATATAATAATAATATTCTGATATATTTCTCCTTCAAACACAATTACATATATATAAGAGGATATTTCTTATAACTGTGATTCTGAGATCCATAAAATATCTCTTCAAATAATGCCCAAACTATATGCGACTTTATATTTTTATTCCTAACAATATAATATAAAATATATAGTACAATCTTACCGTATTAACCATATAATTACTAACAACCTTGTAACTATTATTTACCTCTTAGTAAATAACCTACCAAATATAAATAGAATTCTACCTAATGTAAATACTAAACTCTAACATTCCCCCCTTTAGTTTTTACATGGTAAAATATATTCCATTCTTTGATTGTAGCGTGCCACCTTTGTGTGCTCATGATCAACTATATTCTTAAAAGTGGCTTTCATGGATGGATACAACCACCATCTAGGCATGAACAAAGAATTACACTTCTGCTCATCCTCCACACTTGTCTTTTGATGGTTTTACCCATCTATACCAAAAACATTACTTGATTGGTTTTATAGGTGTATCAAAATATTTTACAGTAAGTTTTCATAGGTTTACCAAAAACCTTACACAATTGGTTTTCCTAGTTTACCAAAAACCTTCACAATTGGTTTTCTTGGTTTACCAAAAACCTTTACATCATGATTTCTACAATATATATATTTTTTCAACATTCTACATTATTTATTACAAAATGGGTGATATGGAAATACACACAAGTGAATAGGAATACTCATTTTTTATTATTTCATACCACACTAAAAAAGCTGAAAAAAAATCCACACAACTAAAAAACACATGCCACTAAATCAGGAGTGGCCTTATTGTTAGTGGATAACAAGAGGCTTGAATGCCCTCCTTCCTCTGATGAATATGACCTCAAACAAGTGAAACTACTTACTCAACAAGATAGGTTAACATGTGCTTTGATGGTTATGGCAGGGTCTTTATTAGTTGCTTTCATAGAAATTGGAACCCCCCATAAACTGAATGTCACATTCAAGTGATAATGCATCCACAAGGCAATTTTTTTTAAAATTTATTGACAATGAATTTATTGACTCAAAGACTTAATTCTAATTGACTCTTAATACTTTGACAATAAATCTATTTTTTTAATATCCAACAAAAGATTATTGATGCAAATATTTTTTGACTCTTTGGTTTAATGACATAAAAATATTAATTTGACTCTATAAAGCCACTGGATGAACCAACCAGACTATGTTCAAGACTATTATGACACATATACCATCAATAAATTTGACTAAACTCATAAGATTAAAAATGTACAACTTAACTTACTATCGACTAAATATAAAAATTCTAAACCAAATATAATATTTTCCTTGTATTCTAATAAACACCATAAAAGATTCAACAAATACTCTACATCTACTTTTTAAATAAAACATAACTATTCTAGACCTTATCATTTTTTTGATTAGATAATTACATACACAATTTACAAAGAGATGTTTGTTGACAACACACTTGGGGAGATAACTCAAACAATATAAAAAACTAAACTCAAAGACACAACACATGATAAATAATATACCTTAAAAACAATTTAAAAACCACAATTTGCATGAACTAACCTTGATAGCTACATGATCTTAGATTTTATAGGCTTTGACAGGATTTGTCATGCTTTGCTCAAATTAATGGATGATGTTTATGGAGGAACCAGGTGATAGATAAAAAGGTGCATATGCTACTGTACATATGTAAAAATTACTCATAGACTGCAAACAGATCATGAACTTCTTTGAACTACATTTTCCTTGTGAGATTATAGGCACATTGTATAAATAATAAGGCTACTCATGATCCAATCAAATCAAATAATGAACTTTGATCTACAATCATGTTGCATGTAGATTAAACATGGTTCTATGCAAGTTAAGTCTTAATTCTAATGCATCAAGGAGATTAGAATATAAGATATACAAACTATTGGTATTATAGAAGCTACAGATTGATCTATGAATATAATGCATAGAATTCAAAATTTATGCATTCTAACACCTCATAAAAAATCCCCAACAAAAAGTAATGTTCAATGCATTTCTCAATGAAATTGATATAGATATCCATATATAGGGTCTTGAATCGATAAAAAATAAATTTATAATCTAATGACTAAGAACTAAGTAATAGATTTTATATAGAGAGGCAAAAATTGAGTGCATGAATTTGCCTCATATTTTATCTCAAAATTCCATGGCTCTCACAGGGTTGATCGAATATGATCTGATACCAATAATAGTAATTTAGAGGGCTTAAACATAGATTTAATACATGTAGAAGAGCTAAATTAGAATACAGATAAATAATTTAAACATACAATAATAATATTTTGCTATATTTCTCCTTTGAACACCATTACATATATATAGGAGGATATTTCCTATAATCAAGGATTTTGAGATCCCTAAAATATATCTCCAAATAATATCCAAACTATATGCGACATTATATTATTATTCCTAACAATATAATATCAACTATCTAATACAATCTTATCATATTAGCCATATGGTTACTCACAAACCTGTAAGTATTATTTACCTTTCGGTAAATAACCTACCACATGTAAATAGTATTTTACCTAATGTAAATAATAAAATCTAACAAAACGTATGATTTTTTACCATGCAACTCATATTCTCTTAAGCAATGTTGATCTAACAATCATAAAATCACTACCATTGCCAATTATGTCACAAATTTGGAAGGATACCTTAATTTTATGAGTGTGGTGTGCATTAAGAATTCTATGTTAGATAAGGATCTTCTAAGGAGCACCCCCTTCCACTGCTCATATAATCCACTTCCTTGCACTCTTATATATGGTATTCCCAACCCCCCTTGTTCCTTTGGAAGAGTGAAAACATCCTAGGAAATAAGAGGGATCCATTTTATCCCTCCTTGTGTACCAAATTAAAAAATTCTAAGAACCCTTGGAAGCATTTTAAAATTTATTTAGAATGGGAACAAGTAAGAAGCAAATATAACATATATCCCACTGATAATATTTTATCAACAATAGTAACCTTCCCAGAAAGAGGAATGTCAAGTTTATTCCACATTATTATCTTATTTTCATTTTTTAAAATCCATTGCCATTGTTTAATTATAGAGAGATGGCTACCAAATGGAATACCCAATTAACAAATAATTTCACCTGGTTTTATGAGTTTCTATCATTATTTCAACCAAGATGGAGGGTCATATTATTCAATGAGCAAAAACTCCATTTTTATTTACTTTTAACTGCTCCAATAACCTTAGAAAAAGTCTCTAAATAAAACATTTTATCTTGAATAGATTGTTCAATGAGCTCAGGAGTTAGAACTGAGTCATCAAAAAATTTAACATTGAGGAGCTGACTATCATTTGGTAAAAAAATCCCTCTAATTTGTTCCCAAATTCTCACTACCTTCAATAAATACCTAGGGCACCCAAAAAAATTATATAGGGATATGGGCTAATGGGCACTCGTGTTTGATAGACCCTTGTAATCAGATAGGTTCTAAGGGAATACCATTCACATTAAAACTTGTAGATGTATGTGAAAATAAAGTCTCCACTACCTTGTGGAAAAAAGAGCCAAAGCCCAACAAATCTAGGATGTTCAAAATGAATCATCCCATTCTATCCGATCATAATATTTACCAAATTAAATCTTAAAAAAGAGAGCCTTTTGACCAAATTTATTTGACCACTTCATGCCCTCCCATGCAGTAATGAGGTTATCTAGAATAAAATTTCCTTTTATAAATCAATTTTCTCTCTTTGGACTATTTGTGTCACCAATATATTAATCCTTATGGAAAAGGCTTTTGTTAAAATTTTATAGGGAACATTAAGGAGGATAATCAATCACCAACCACTTACCCAATCCCTTTTGGATCCATTTGAAATGAGTTTGATCAATCCTCCATTTACTAGCTCCCCCATGACTCCCATTTTCATGGATTCTTGACACATTTTTATATAAGCTAAACCAATAGTAGGCCACATATTCTTATAGAACTCCTCCAACTCCATGTCTTTCATTACTGCCTCTAAATCCTCTAACTCTAGGTTTCTAGATAGAAAATTATTTTCATAAGTTTCAACCTTTTTAGGAACCGCTTCCTTGAAAAGATACATGCAAGTCTCATGTAAAAGGTTAGAACCCATAGACGTGAAGATATTTTGAAAGTGGACTTAAAAAATCTCTTGGATTTTAAGTTCATCTTCTGAGAGACTATCATTGGAGTCTTGCATCACAAAAATTAGTTTTGCATTATGCTTTCATTTTAGGAATTAAAAGTAAAATTTTGAGGGAATACCACCTTTTGCAATCCAATGGAGACCCCTAATTCTAACTCCTCTTTCTCGACACTCCTAAAATTTTGTGAGTTGATATTCTAATTCACTAGTTGCTCTTTATTTTTTTACATTAAAAATATCTAGTTCCAACCTATGTATAACTTGTTGAAGCTGAAGTCAAGATTATTTATCTCTCCCTTTTCATGTCCTAACAACCATTTAGCTCCACCCTCTAAGAAACTTGAAAGTTCATTGGATGGCCACTTCCCACCAAAGTATCCACCCTTCATCACCATTTGGGGTAGGTATCAAGGACCAAATTCTAGCAATAGCCCTTAAGCATTATTTTGATTCGATAAGGGAGACATTTATTATATAGGAGCAATTATTTTCTCTTTGGACATCATCACCGATTATCAACTGAGTGGAAATTGGTAAATGATTAGATCCAATGATAAAAGAGTCCACAAAAATTGAGCGCTTTCCATAAGAAGATAAAGTAGTTTCTTGAGAGTTTATGTAGATCCTATCTAACCTAGCCTGAATCCAATTATTTCCCACTTGTCAATTATATTATTTTTCCCTCGATTAATATCAAAGATAACAAGTGTCCTCTTGTAGTCATTCCAAACTTATCTTTCTTAAATTCAAAGAGTAGTTTCATGTGCTCCAACCCAGTCCCCATCCCATTCAAGATTATTAAAAATCACCCCCCATAATCCATATAGTAGTGGGGAGTGAGTGGGCTATGTACTCCCACAAATGCATTCTAGTGCTTGTGTCATTAAGTGTATAAATTGAATAAATTCCCCACACTTTGGCGCATAGTTTTCATCCAACTAAATCATGCCATGAGGTCATCACATTTATCAATAATGTGAGGGCTAAGCCAAGAGGCAATGGCACATAGAATCCCTATTTTACCCTCTTCATGGGAGGTGGTAGTATAATTTCCATTCTTATCATGCATCAACAATCATAGTTGAAACCTAGTGACCTTTATTTATTGAAGGAAAAGAACATTTATATGAATATTCACCATGATTGATTGATAAGGGTTTGTTTATCACTTCTATATGCTCCCCTAACATTTCATGTTGATATTTTCAGCTTAATGGATAATCTATATCAAGTCCCTGATTGAAGACTATAATAGATTTTTTTATAAAGACTTTTTATGACTGAAATGATTCATGAGGTGGTCATTGCACTATGGTTTGAGTGAGAGGGATATTGTCATTGTTTAACTTAGAGTTAATCATTTATACATTTTATGCCATGACTACTATCCCTCGATCTTGGCTCCTATCATTACTTCTATCCTTATCTTGTGTACTCAAATATGTCCCTTGTAGTTTCATACCTAAATTACCTGCATAAAGCGTACCCATTTTTTGAGAATCCCTAGTAGGTAGCCATTTAAAAAAAAAAAATCCTATTGAGGCACCTACTTATTCTTTTTTTTATATTTTAGTTTTCCACCCTTGAGAGTCATCCGTATATTTATTCTCAAGAGAATTATTTTGCACATCATGATTTGATGAAGTATTTTGTTTAAGAGATAAGAGGTAGTCCTTAATCATACGATTGGGAGAGAAACATGAAAAACATGCATTGGGGAGGTTGAGATATAATAACTTTTGGATAAAGGGAGAACCATTGAAAAAGAGATGAATTTTAGATGGGAGCTTCCTTTACATGTCCACCTCCACACATACTCAAGCATTAGGTTGCAAGGAATGTGACCCTCATTTATCACCTACAAGTAATTGACCAAAAGGATTTATGATCTTATCTATGCATGCCCAAAAGTGTTCTAGTATCTGAGGGAACTCCATCCAAAGAGGGTGCTTACATTGTGATGCAATCTCTGGATTAAATTCTTCATGCCACAACTAAACATAAGTTAAAGCTCTAATAATCATCTACACCCATTTTGGTACACACCTTGAGCAACTTCCTCATTTTCAAGAAGGACATGAACATATCCCTTTCCCAAACTCCAAAGATATCTCACCTTCCATCTTCATCTCTCCCAATTATCTTCATACCATTTATAGAGATCATTCTCAAACAACATTCGAATAAGGAAGTAGAGGCTAATAGTCCTTTATTTAATTGTTCAACAAATAGTTTGATCTCAACATCATCTATGAAGTTTGTATCAATATTAATAGAAATTAGAGGATCATATGACTTTTGTATATATATATATATATATATATATATATGATGATGATGATGATGATAGATTTCCAATAAAAAATAATATATTTAATGCCGTAATAATGATTGCTTTCTAATAAAAATTGATTTACTGCCATGCGTTCAATAATCGACAATGAATATCTGTAAATACTCTCTTTATATCCATGAACCAATTTTTTTTGGGATTGAAAAGCACTTTTCTATTAATTTAAAATAAAAACTAATATTACAATGCTAGTCATACAAAAAGATGAGTGGAAAAGTCATACCCTGAATACTAGATCGAGCTATAAAAATCCTTAGGAGAAACTAAAGTCTAAAATAATAGGCCACAAGTGGTTGATAACCACAGTTAAATTAATTCAAGTGAATCTCAAAAAAAAAAAAAAAAAGATAATAGAACAACACAAACATCAAGGAAAAAATAAAATAACAACTACAAACATGGTGATCAAAGGAGGTGGTAGAGGCAAAAGGTCTTGAGGCTTCCCTCCCTATCCATCCTAATCCAAGGGATCTTCATATATAAGGAGGGGGTGCCAACCATCAACTTGTTGGTTAGTGTTAGCATCATTCTAAAAATATTGGCAAGAGGGAGATATGGCTAGCTCTAAACAAATGAACTTATCCTACAGGGGGGGGCTCTCCACCCCTCACCACCATTATCTCTACTTTTGTCAGATCCTCTTAGAGGAGATGGAAAGTGAGAGAAAGGAGAGGAGATATTCTAACTTTGACACCTCTAGTTACAAGAGTGGTGATGCCTCCACCTATGCCCATGACCCCTAGTAGGAGAGTGGTGAGGTGGGGGATTAGGTGGATCATGACTGACTATACAAGGAACATTCCCCTAGTGGTCTAGGAGAACCTGTAGATGAAGCTCTAGCTAGAACTTGTCCGTTTGAATTTAAATCCAAAGGGTAACATTAGCAATCATAACAACTTTTTTATTTATAGATTTTTTCCCATAATCTCATTATTAAAACATGCTTAATTTCTAGATTTATAAATCTAAAATAAAATATCAGTATGAAAAATCTACCAAAATTTATTGTATCTTGCAGGTAAAAAGGCAAGGTACCCTAGGAGAGCCATTTTCTAGGTTGATGAGCATGTGGGCAAATCCAATATAAGTGTTTGATGGTTTTTGGGTGTTGACATGATGAGTAAGTGGGACTAAGAAGCCCCATGTGCTCAAGTTGATTTCCCATGGGCAAACCCTGGTAGAGAATACACCAAAGGAAGTGAGTCTTTTTGGGTTTGATAGAATCCGCTAAAATGTTATCAAACCTCCTAGTCCAAACCCAATGAAGGGATTAAAGAGACCATTGGTGGTTAAGAGCCTCTATGTCAATGTTTTGAGGGGTTAATAAATTATATCCTAGTCGAGTAGAATAATGATGGAATGGTGTGGTTGTAGGCCAAGACCAGTCCTTCTACCATGGCATGAGAGAGTAAACTCTAATCTTGTATAAGTACTCATCAGGTATGGAACTCCAAATTTTAGTAACAAATTATACATCTTCCTTGTTAAGCTATAATTTTGCCTTTGTAATAGACATAGGAAGCTAATCCCTAGAGACCTTATAAATCAGATCACCAATCATGAGAATACCCTTCTTAAAGAACCTTAAGCCTTTGATCTGGGGACCATGGAAAAGGGGACATTGTGAAAGGTTAGTTAAGGATACTTACATAATGACTAAGATTTTAGAGAAAGACCACTTATAAAACCCTCCCACACCCAAATAAGGTGATGTTTGAGATTTTCCTAGGCCTTCCAAATACTCTACATGATAAACATGCCCCCTACTTTGATAGAAACTAGAAAAATAATCATGCTATGAATCCTATACCTTGTTAGGATTTTTTGTCAAGAGGGCATCCTTGAGAAATTAAGTGCGTAATAAAATTTTCTAGGATTCATCACCTTCTAGGCTTCGGATTATCCATTTGGCCCGAAGAGTGGTGCCCTGAAGCTTTATGTCAATCAGCCTCAACCCACCAACTTATTTAGGGTGGCAACAAATGGCCTAAGAGACTTGATAAAATACTTGGTGGCCTTTATAATTATCCCATAAGAAATATCTTAGTAGCTTCTCAAGATTCGCATATGAGGCATTTGAAGGTGCCCAACAAGAAGAGTAGTAAACATAGTAGCAATGAGCACCTCAGAATAAATCTAGAATTTACTGGGCAAGGTCAAAGGCTTAGTGATCCAGAAAGGGATTTTTTTCTCTACCCTTTAGACCACATAGGACCACAACTCTATAGGAGAGACTTTAAAATAAAAAGGAATGCCTAAAAAATTAAAATTGACCCCTAAAGGATCTATTACCACATATATCCCTCTAGCCAAGGAGATTTGGGTGATAAGGATTGATAGTAGCACTAGGTCTGATGCCACTAGATAAATGACCTAGAGGCAAGGCAAAAAATATCTAAGAATTCCATGGCATTCTTGATAGAGCTTTCATTTTCCTGTAGTGTGAGAAAAGAGTCATCAACAAAGTGCCCATTGATTAATTGGTGGTCAAAATTAGGCAGAGAGATCCTTTTGACTAGCCCCTTGGAAGCATAATTGGTTAAAAGATGGCTAAAACCTTCAACATCCAACACATAAAGCAAAGGGGCCAAAGGGAAACCTTGTCTAATGGACTTGTGGAGCTCAAAAGGTTGAGATTGAAAGTCCTTGATAGTGTTGTAGGCCCCAACATCTTGAAAAATCATATTGATAGTATGGACAAATTTGGGGCCAAATCCTAGTGCTTATAACATGACAATAATAAATGGCCATTCAATATGGTCATAGGATTTCTCAGAGTCAATCTTGATGAACAAGTCCTTCTAGTTGGATTTTCTATCCCATTCCATACCCTCCAAAATAATACTAACATTGTCTAGAATATATTGATGCTGAATGAACCCATTTTTCTCACTTCACATAATTAAAGGAAGAAAGTGCTTAATTCTGAGAGCTAAAGTTTTGGTATGATTTTATAGGACACATTCAACAAAGTGATGGGTCTCTAGTTGGTAATTACCTTAGGGTACCTTGCCTTGGGGATGAACTTGATGTTGCCTTGATTAATGAGGTCACCTAAGGAATTGGTTAGGACTACTTCAGAATAAACTCTATGAAGATCAGGTCCAATTATGTCCCACAAGGTTTAATAGAATTCACAAGGAAAGCCATCAATGCCTAGGGATTTATCAAAGGCCATCTACATAACAACTTATTTAAAGTCACTGACACTGAGAGGTATATCACAAGCAACTCTCTAAGCTTTCAAGAGCTTGCAAGGGACCATATCAGGGCATTGGGAGAGGGTAACTTCAAGAGTAGGTGATGAAGGTTGCACTACAAAGACACCATGGTAGTTATGGACAAAGGATTGGAGGATATTTAGAAGCTTGGTAAGCATGTCTGAGGCATTTATAATGGCTTTGATTTTGTTTGAAACTTGTTTTGACCGAAGGAGAGAAAAAAATTTCTTGGTCACTTTGTATCCTACCTTCAACCAATGCATCCTTGCTCAGAGTTGTGCTCATTTGGCCTTATAAACCTTTGTAACTTGGAGCTTGTGCCTCCACATAACAACCCAAGTCTGCAAATGAAAGTTTAAAGGTGTAATTTTTAACTCTTGTGAAACCCTAAGGTATTCATGGTTTGTAACATTTTGAATGCGTTGCCTAAATATATCCACTTGTTTGTCATAGATTCACATGAAGGCCATGGTGTAGGTTATAGTGTTAGACCACCACTTAATCTAACTAGTGTCCCCTATGGGTTTGGAAGCCAAATTCCAAATCCTAGTGATATGCTCCACACTCCTCTCATGCTTGAGGTGGGAAGTGTTAAGGTAAAACTGGGAGCGCTTGGGTTTCACTTGAGGAAAAGTCCAATGCATAAAAGTAGATGGGGTGGTGGTTAGACAAGAAAGAGTCTAGAATGATAGAAATATGTCATCCATTGATAGGAGTGAAGAAGAAAAGATCTTGCTCAGCTAGGAGGGCGCGATCAAGGTGCTTGAGGACTCAGTCTTCCCCTTGATGTAAATTGGATTATGTGAACCATGGGGAATTGGAATCACCCTGTCTATGATGATTTGGGTTGAAGACCCCAAGTTTATTTCATAGGTAGAACCAATCTTCCCATTTTCCTACACACCATCTCATGGGAAGGCAACCTTCTTTATCTTCCACAAATTCAATCATGTTAAAGTGACCACAAAAAATTCAATGCACATCTTGGTCAAGATTATTTTTTTCATTATCCACATATATAAGGCTTTTTAAGCCTTCTTGATTCCATTTTTTGTCCAATGTTTTAGTGCCCTACAAAAGAATAAGAATCATTAAAAAATGATCCATGGTTAGATTAGGTCAATGGAGACTTTGGGAAAGTGAAATGGCCTACAAAAAAAATATAAGTGTTGAATCAAATATATTAAATCATCTACAGATGAAAGGTTCTTATTTTATTTTTGATGGCTCAAGTATAGGTGAAAAGTAAGCCTTAAAGAGTTCCAAATTGAATATTGGACAAAGACCCAAGTATTATGGTAGATTAAGAATAATTTTTTTCTCTCTAATTATATGTATTATGACATAAGGACTATAGAGTAGAGGCTTGATCTCTCTATGGGGACCCTTGAAACATTCCTTTTGAAGATGTAACTAAAATTTTTCATTCACCTTGAACTTATGAGGTGTGCGATGTGCGTCATTGATTTTGTTATTATGTTGTTGGTGCAAGAGTATTTGTTGAACCTAAAGGTTAACATGATAGATGTGTTTCATTCAAATTATTTTCCTTGTTCACTTTTTTATACATGAATCATCTTTGGATGGCACACAATAGGATATATAGGTGTCAATGGTTAGAATCCAATACATGTCTATAAAGGACTATGCTCTGTATAATTGTGAAGAAATCTATTGTAGGCATGTTGAATATAGAGAAATATATTCTCCTAGGTTCATGGGTGTGCATTGTTGTACATGCATAGAAAATGGACAAGTGTGTGATTAAAAAAATTCATTTGTCCATCTATCTAAGGATGAAATGTTGTAGATCAGTCTAATTTTTTTCAATATTCTCCCGCAAAGCATGTGAAAATTATTGACAACCCATGGGTCACTTTTAGATACAATAGATGTTGGAAGTCCAAAGTGAACGCAAACAAGATTGAAGAATGAGTGTGCACTATCTTGTTCACTGATGTTCTTTTTTAAAGCAACCATGATAGAAACCGCAACTATTACAACTGATGCAAAGTCATTTTGTTGTTTTGTCATATAAATAATATAGTCTTGAAATCTACATTAAAATATTTTAAAACTTGGATAAATTGGTAGAAGTGTATACAGTCTTAAAGTCATGTTTTTGGGTATGGTAATGCAACAAAGTGTAAAAATTGATGTAGCATTCAATGTTTGTGTATAAATAAAACTGATATAAGTATTTTTATCACATTTCTAATATCTTAATAACATTAATATGCCATTTTTATTTGTGTAATACACCCTCCCAAATGAATCTTTAATGAAATATATCATTAGAAACAAAAAGATGCTCAATATTAAAAGAAATACAATTGAAAAAACTTATTTAAACTAATTGTGGTCCCTGAATCAAATATTTTAAATGATCTACAGATAAAAATTTCTTATTTTATTACATGGTCCATATAGAAAGAATGAAATTTGAGTATCTTCTAATGGAAAGATATGCCTTTCCATGTTTAATAGAAATGGATATTCTCAAGTATTACTGAGGATGTATTCCTTCATATTTCAAAGTATATTGACATGAATGTCCCAAAGGTTGGGAAGAACATTCTTAACAAATGCTTTATGCAAATTTCTTCTTCATTGATGTACAACACCCATAATTATAGCATTATTCTTATAAATCACCTTTATATTTAGCGAATGTCTAACCAATTTTGTTTACACCTCTTAAGGTAATCCAAAAATGGATGTAACAAGAAGTATTTTTTAAATTTTTGAAGAGGAATTGATTTAATTTGTGGATAAGATTTTAGTCCTTTATCAAATAATTTGGGAGAAACTAATAATATTTTCGAAGATTGTTTTTATAACTCATAAAAAATCATTAATCTTGTTATTATTATATATTTTAAAATAATTCATTATAAAAATATGACATCATTAAAATTTAAGTTATATTTTCATTCTTAATTTCATTTTGAGTAAGATAAAAAATTGTATTATTTTTTTTTCAAACAACTCATTTTATCATATATTTACTGATTTCAATTTAATGACAGATTATATTTTAATTAATTAGATTATTAATTAAAATCTTTATAATCTATAAATTATATATAAAACATTCTCATAATTTTTATTATTATTTCTTCCTCCCATTACGATATATATTTTTCTACATAAACCTTTTATAACTTGTAGAACAACTTAAATATAAACTGAATTATCTTTACTAAAATACCACCTTTACAATATATTATAAATATCATGAATATTAATATATATTTGATTTGGATTTTTCTCATGTTTGTCATCCTCACAGGGTCATATTAAACTTTTTTTCCAATTTTATTGTAAACTATGGTTTATAGTTATATTTATATTTATTATTATTGTAAACTATTTATCTCTTGAAGCCGGTTAACTGGTTTAATGGCTGTTTGGCTTTGGCTTTTTCTTTTTTCTTTTATTTTTTGTTTTTTGTTTTTGGGATTTGTTGCCCGTTTTCTTTTAAAAATAGTTTGTATCTTTTTTATCTTTTTGATTTGGTTTGTTTGTCAGATCTTTTTGTACTATAGAATAAAGACTTTTTATCTCAAATTATTCTCTATTGAAAAAAAATTGATTTACTCCCATAGGTTTAATAATCGAAAGAATATCTCCAAAGAATCCTTTTATATCCATGAACCAGCCCTTTTTTTAATTATCCATGCATACCGATTCCATTTTTTGTCCGGGTAGATGAAAATGTAGGCGGCCTGCAAAAGAAGAAGATTCGTTAAAATTGTTCCATGGTTGGATTAGGTCAATGCAGACTTCGGGAAAGTGAAACGGCCTGCAAAACAAATACAGGTGTTGAAAGTGGGGTTGAAAGCGCGCGGAATGAAAATGAAGATGATGCTGCTTTTTCTCTTACTCTTATTTCTCTCTACTCACATCACACATTCTTCTCTTTCTTATTATTCCGATCAACATGCTCTCCTGGATTTCAAGGATTCCCTGTCCCACTCAATTCTCTGCACGATTGGTCTCCCAATCACAACACCTGCAATTGGACCGGCGTTTCCTGCTCTTCTCGCAGCCAGCCTGTGGTTTCCTTAAATCTCACAGATATGGTTTTGAATCTCACAGATAAGTCTTCAAAATCTTCAATTCTATTTCAACATTTTCAACAATTTGTTACAAGGATTTATTTTAGAAATGAGTAAAATGATAATGGTCTAAGTTATAAATGTATCTCTCAACCATTTCTTAGGTACAATACCAGGTAAATTGTCAAGCTTTTGAATGTTTCTTGAAATGCATTTGACGATCCAATACCAACATCACTCACAAAGCTGAAGTTTTCAAGGCATTGATCTTTCTATAAATAATTTGTCATGTGCAATTCTAATTGCTTTCAAAGAAATTAAAATGCTGTAACATATCAATCTCTCTTTAAACTAGTTAACAGGAGAGGTTCCAAAGAGAGCAGTTTTTACAACACTTAGAAGAGTCAGCAGTTATGGGAAATCCTGGCTTGTGTGACACATGAATAAATTTGCAGCCATGCTCCAAACACAAGCAACTTTCTATCTCCAAAAATGTAATAGTACTAATTGTGATTGGTATTGCAATCTTTCTCATGTCTTTCTGATTGTTAGTATTTTCTTATAGAAGGAGGTCTACATATGAGAATACCCATGCTCTCAACGTAGGACCCACAAAAATTTCATATGAAGAACTTGTAGATGCAACTGTAGGTTTCGCCAGAGCAATTTGTTACGAGTTCCCAATTTTAGATTTGTTTATAGAGGCATTTTGAAGAATGGCTTAAATGTTGTTCTTAAGGTTCTCAATTTGCAACATAAAAATGTCTAACAAAGTTCTAATAGAGAATGTAATTAGAGAATGTAATGTGTTAAATAGGGTTAAGCACCACAATGTAATCAAAATCATTTCGACATGTTTCAAATTTGACTTTAAAGCATTAGTATTTTCATTCATGTCAAATGAAAGTTTAGAGAGATGGCTATATCTTCAGGGAGGAGATGAATGCACACCAAATTTGAGTGATCGAATAAGATTAACAATGGAGATAATACAAAGAATAGCATATCTATATCATCATTGTTTTGTGCAGGTGATACACTATAACTTAAAACCCAATAATGTGCTATTAAGGGATGATATGCCTGCATATATAACAAACTTTGGCATTGATAAATTACTATTTGGTAATTCAATAGATTCATTGACTTCAACAAATTCACTCAAAGGATCTGCTGGTTATATTGCACCAAGGATATATTTTACATTATTACAATATACATTTACATTGTTTTGTTTTTTATTTTTTGTATTAATGTTTAAAATGGCTTAACAATCGCTGAACATTCTATTGTATTATAGAGTATGGAAAGGGTAGAAATATTTCAACAAAAAGAGATGTATATAGCCATGGCATTCTACTCTTGGAGTTGTTGATGAGGAGGAGACCCACAGACAATATGTTTGTTGAAGGAATCAATCTTCAAAAATGGGTAGGCATAGATTTTCCATATAAAATCATAGAAGTAATGGATAAAATCCCACTTAGAGAAGTTATAGAATCAGAGGTATTAATAGTATTGACATGCCTTATTCAATTTATACAAGTAGGTTTGGTTTGTACAAGGGAATTACCACAACAACACCCAAATATGAATGAGATAGTTAGCAAATTAAAAAAAATAAAATGTGCATTTCTTAATACTTCTAAATATTTTCAATTGCCAATAAATATCTCACTTTTGCTTGAGAACATAAGTGTTCCAAGAAATACTACTTGAGAGAGTCATGAAAATTGGTCTACATCTACATCCAAACTCTTTACCTAATAATATTATTGTGGCTTTATTTTTAGGCATTTTCTCTTAGATTAAATAATAATATTTAAGTCCGATATAGGTGTTAGTATATGATGAATTTATATAAGAATCAAATATGTAATAGTAGGTCAAATTATAGAGATGTAAAAATTATAGAAATGTTAAGGTGATATGTAATTTTTGGCCAACTTGATAATATAAAAGGTAGCCATAGTTATTTAATAAGATTTTTTTCTATGGTCATGTTTCTTCTTTATTTTTATTCTAAGTTATAATGGTCTCAAAAAAATTTGAGATGAAAAATTTGAAAAGAGTGAATTCTTAAGTCCATTTTTTAGAGCCACATGAATTTTTTAAATAGTAACATTGTTAAAACTTTAATCTAAAATGAAATAGTGAATTTTTATGTCTTTTTTTAAAATGTAAAGCGATGAATAGGGACATTATTTAAACTAAAATTTAAAGTAAACTTACAATATAAAAATATGAAATATTTTAGTCAAATTATAATGTACAACCTTTTTGTCTTGTTTTATTTTTGTTTTTTAATCATTTATTAATTTTATATTTGTTAAATAGTTAAAATATTTTTTAAATAATTTAACTTTTTCAACATTATAGATTTATAAGTAAGATTTTCTAATACTTTTTACCTTTTTAATCTAGTTTCTAGATAAAACTTTTAAAGTTCACAATGTATATATAAATTGGTTTCATTCTTAAGATTAAAATCAAGAATAATTTTTGAAGAAATTATCATCGATTAACAAGAATCAGACTTGAGCATTTCTTACAATTACATTATAGAAGATACAACTTTTTATAATCCCAAGTCATATAAAATCTTACAAATCTGTGGTGCAAATAATATTTTTCAGGCATGAAGAAATATAAATCTTTATTCTATAATAATATCGTAAAAATATTGTGTTGACATTAAAAATGTGAAGTTTCATAGAAACTAATCTGACAAGAAGAAAAATGTACCCGATAATAGAGTCAACATAAATGATCCAACTCTCCACCTTTGTTTATACACGAAGATCACTACTCCACCCATCTCCTCTTTTACAAGAATTCCTGTGTTGCCAATATTGAAAAGGTTAGAGTTCACTCTAAATAGTGGGAAAATGTTCCTAAGGGTACTCGATGACTCTAGCTTTTCCCTTTTTTATACACAATAATCATTATTAGTTTTTTTACAAGATATTAGTTTCAGAAACGACTAATAATTTCATGGAATCTATTTCATTTGTGAATTGGCACCTTTTCATTATTTTTTTCAAAATTGCAAAGAGGCTTTGAGGAATATTTGCATGTTCAAAATCAAGTGGGATCTTACATAATCTGAAAATATTAAGAATTTGTTTTGCTATCGTTATTTTTTATTTTTTATTTTTGTTGAGATTTATTGAGAGGACACATGTTTTACTTCAGTAGATGAAAAGCTGTGTGTATTAGAATTCCCTTTCAACTTGTTGAATGTTAGGGTGGTTATTTTTTAAATAAGTTAAATGTTGGAGGTATTTTTATTGTGAAAGCTTTTTAACAAAAAAGAATTATGAAGAAAAAGATTGAAACAACTAATTTTTTTGGAGTCAATTTTAATGATGAAATTTGATATACTTCGTTCACTACTTGAATTTGAAAAGGGGTTAATGGTGAACTCTCCTTTAAATAAATAATGATTGTGGATAGAAAAGCCTTACAAAAATCATATCAGTGAAGAAATTAACTATTTAATTATATGTAATTGATTTTTTTTAACTTCAAAATTCGAAACCATTTTAAATTTAAACACAGTTTCAAAGAGAAGTGATACTGAAAGAAACAATAACCGAGAAAAAGACGACGGTGATAATAATAAGTCTCTTCTATTATTTTTCTTCAGTGAAGATGGACAAAACATGATGGGAATTTTTTGGTGCTGGGGCATCTCACATTTCGACTCCTCGACAATTTCCCCATCCGACCACTCCGACTCCATCCACAAACTCTGTTTGGACATTATCAACAAACTTCTTCTCCTCTGAAATCAAAACTATGCGACTCGAACCCTGAAAATCTCTGCAAAACGCACCTCCCTCCATTGTGTATAAATCCCTCCATCCTATATAAATGGTAAAGCCAAAGCGGTCCAAGCGAACTGCCCAACTGAAAAAATGAACACAACAAAATGCAAGGCAAAGGAGGCAAACCATAAATATAAAATCGTACCGGAGGAGAAGTGAAACGTGTTCAGCAAAGTCGCTTCAAACTTCTCACGCCATGTACACATTTATATATATCGTATATCGCCCTTGCTTTTCCACTAATCTTAGGGAAACTCCTCTATACTTGGCGGAACCATTTCTACACATTTAAAACACTTTGGATATGCACTGATAGAGGCCAATTGTATTAAATATCCATTTCTAATAGTAATGTGTATAATAATGTGTGCAGTGTCGTGTCTATGTGGCAGGAGTGACTCCTCATATAGCATTGAAAACTTACCAGATTTTAGTTGGATCCATAAGGAATAGATGCCTTCAAAAATGTAGTCGTTTTCATGATATTTATTTAATAATATTATTATAACAATCAACAATTATATAATATAAGGTATTTTATATTATATTGTATTTAGTATTATATTTTAAAGGGTTCATATTATATATTGATGTTAGATTTAGTGGCATTTTTGATTAGTTGCTTTTTATTTTCAAAGGTGGACAAAGTTTTCATAAGAACTGATTTAATTGTGATATAATTCCATGTCTAATGTGCGGCTCGAATCAACATTAGACTGCTATTGATGTGGGGACAAGACGTTGAGGTCCTAAAGTCTATCTTGTAGCTTCCATTCATCCATGCTACCAATATATTGACATGTAGAACAATTACATTAGGGTTAAGAGCATATAGGCACACCATACTGAGACCTTAGAAGAAAGGGCAAGGCCATACAAAACATGCAAATAGTGAAAGATTTCAAGGTGAGTCGAGTGGTGATGGTGAGGGGCAATGATAAGGTATTTCAGGTCATATCGTACACTAGGGGGCCTATATTGTACACCAAACCCAGATTTAGGGTAACTACTATATTTACATGACCAACACCCATTGCAAAGGGGTCCATAGCTTGCAAGGTGGTTGCATATTTTATTGGATGTTTTCTATTGTCAAGGGTAGACAAAGACGTCATGTGAGTTGATTTGACTGTGGTAGGGCTCCATGTCTCATGTGTAGCTCAAATCAATGATGCAATGCGTTTGATGTTAGGACAAGACAGTGAGGTCCCAAAGTTTATCTTGTAACTTCCATTCATCCATGATTGCAATAAATTGATACCTACAATAATTACATCAGGCTTATGAACATACAAAAAAAACATACTCAGACCCCTAGAAGAAAGGGAAAAGCCATACAGAAAATGCAAATAGTGAAAGATTTCAAGGTGAGTTGAACAGTGATGGTGATGGTCAATGACAAGGTATTTCAGGTGATATTGTACACTAAGGGGCTCATATCATTCATTAGATAAAGATTCAAGGCAACTCTTGGAATCACATGACCAATGCCCATTGCAAAATGGTCTATAGCTTGCAAGGTGGAGGCATATTTGATTGGCTATTTTCTATTGTCAAGGGTGGATGAGGATGTCATAAAGCTAATTCAATTATGGTTGGGTTCCAAGTCTAATATGCAACATGAATCAATGATGCAATGTTGTTGATGTGGGGACAAGACATTGAGTTCTCGGAGTCTATCTTGTAGTTTCTGTTTGTCTATGTTACATATTGCATTGATAGATGTAACATGTCACTAAACTCTGAACATGAATCTACCCAAGGTTCATCGAGTTCATCAATTGAAATACCCTAGCTCACCTTAAAATATTTGACTGATTTCATGTTTTGTATGGCCTTGCCCTTCTCCACCACTTTACCATTGCTCAAGCTCACCATAAAATAAAACATATCCTTGGATTGCATAGCGCATTGCCATGCCATATGAAGGAACGCACAACCTCATTTTCCACTATCACCTCCACTAGAAATATTAGATTATTGTTGCATACCACATCATGCACAAAAGGTGAGACAAGGTTAGTGGTCATGAGTTTCAAGTGAGTTATGACTACCAATTTTCACTCTATCCCTTTACAAAATTGTGCTTTCCCAAAATAGAAAATTACATCCCTTTTGAAATTAAACTTTGGGGCAAATGCTAGTTTTATCCTTCTATATTTTACTACGCTATAATAGGTAGGTTTTGCTAAGTATCTAGTCTCTAATTTTTATTTTTATAAATTAAATATTAAATAAAATAATTAGTAAATGATTAATATATATTTTTTAAAGATCTTCTCAGGATTCAACCCTCTTAACAACTGAAGTGATACCTAAAAATCCAATACCATAAGTAGTAATATTATAAACCACACTCAATAAAACCATAAAATCAGAATAAAAAGTGCATATAAGTAGTCTCACCATGAACAACTATTTAAAAACTCAATTTATACTTGTAGTAACCAAGAGAGGTTTATTTAGATACCTTCTCATTCTAATGTTAGTCGTAGGTGAGAAAGCACCATTGCTACCTTATTTTTCCTAGTAGTTGTATATAAGAGAGGTTGCTTCCACTACAATCTCATTTTAATACTAGCCATAGGCATGCAAGCACTAATTCTACCTTCTTTTATTAGTAGCCATAGGTGGGTAAGAATTATTGCTATTTCTTTTCTTAGTAACCATAGGTAGGTAAGTATAATTGATATCTTATTTTATTGCAAGCTATAAGCAGACAAGATTTTTTATTTACTAATTGGGTTATCTTAGATATCTATCATTTATCTCTCACAGGCCAAACACAATGACTATCTAGTTAGATCTATAGGTCCTAAATCTCCTCTGCCTCAACCTAAAGGCACAAATGACCAACTCATAATGATACAACTAGCTATAATTGAATCACATGTGAATAAATGACCTAATATTTTTCTCAGTTGAGTGCTTATAGGACTTCTCCCTTTGTTTTTGGTTGAGGCTCTCTTTAATAAATTTATATATTCATGTGTATAAATGTTCCATCAGCTTGTAAAATAAGAATTAGTTAAAAATGATCCCTGGTTAGATTAGGTCAATAGAGACTTAGGGAAAGTGAAACGGCTTGCAAAACAAATATAAGTGTTGAAAGTGGCTGGAAAAATAACACAAATGATGATGGATATTTATTAGATGCTATTATTCTTGGGTTCACTATAACACAAGTGTGTAAAATGAAAATGAAGATGATGCTTCTTTTTCTCTTACTCTTATTTCTCTCTACTCACATCACTCAATCTTCTCTTTCTTATTATTTTGATCAAAATGCTCTTCTGGATTTCAAGCATTCCCTCTCCCTTGACCCACTAAATTCTCTGCATGTTTGGTCTCCCAATCACAACACTATTAATATATATTATTCTTTCCCACCTGCCTTATCAGCTCCGGAGTTGTGCAACAGTCACCAAACAAAATTAATACACAATAGTTTCAATTTTAAATCTTGGAGGAGCCATTTGTGTTGGGTGGGAGAGATGGTGGTAGGTGGAGATGTTAGTTAGCATGAGGACAAAAGGAAAAGTCTAGAAAAAATAGAATTTAAGACAAAGAGCAAAAGATAGACACAACAACTTATAGGAAGGGAGAAAAATTTAATGTAAGCCTAGAAAAAATAGTAGCAGACCATGTGAGAATAGAAGACAAAATAAAAGGTAGAATAGAAGGAACAATATAACAAGAGGAATGTATACATAACAATAGTCAGAGGTTAAACCAATCAACATAAAATAAGGAGAAACAAAGCATCTACAATAGTAGACTGGACAACATTGTCACTAATACTAGCTTCTAGATATATCCAAACTTAGCTATTTGATCATTTTGGGTGTATATCTCTTGCTCTTCCTAACAACTAGTATCAGATCCCTCAATTTAATACGGTCTTTTAGACAAGGCAACAAGTATTTTTAGTTCATGGCAATAGCTTCCTATATTTGAAGGAAATAATTATGATGTTTGGTGTATTAATATGAAGACCATATTTTGCTCACAAGAGTTGTGGGAGCTTATAGAAGGAGGTTATATAGAGGTTACAAACCAATAATATTTCAATGCACTATCCTAAGCACAAAATAATGCATTTAAATATAATATAAATATGCTGAGGCACTCAACTACATTCAAATGGAACTAGCTGAGTTGGTTTTTCCAAGGATAACACAAACTATTCATTCTAAACAAGCTTGAGATATTCTACAAAATGCCTATCAAGGTAGTGACAATGTGAAGCTTGTCAAGTTGTAATTGTTGAGAAAGGACTTTGAGAATTTGATGATGAAGGATAGTGAGTCTATCAATGACTTCTTCAAAAATACTATGAGCACAATCAATCAATTAAGATAAATGGATATAGTCTTGAGGAACATAAAATCATAGATAAGGTGTTGAGGAGTCTTTCAATCATAGTTGATCCTATAGTGGTTTCAATTAAAATGTCTAAGGAATTGAGATAAATGATAGTAGATGATCTAATGGGTTCCTTACAAACCCATGAACAAAGGTTGAATAGGTTAGCCATCTCCTCCAATGAACAAGCCTTCAAGTCTAATGTGAATGTAAGAGTCAGGGGGAGAGGATAAAACAACAAAGGTATAAGAAGAACATGAAATAGTCAAGAATGTTTAAGACATAACCATCAAGATTCACATGTAATAAGAAGAGGAAGGATCAACAACACTTCAAGTGGTGGTTCTACACAAAGGTATGACAAGGCTAATGTACAATGCTATTATTGCAAGAAGTATGGACACTATGCTAGTGAGTGTAGAAAGAAAGAGTATTATATGAACAAACAAAGCTCAATTTTATCCAAGACACAAGAGGCTAAACCTAATAGGGATGATAAAGTTGAAAGCTTGTTTATAACATGCAATATAGTTAAGCAAAGTACTAGAGACATTTGGTGTTTGGATAGTGGTATTAGAAACCACATGAGTGGGAACAAAGGCATGCTCAACCACATTGATGAGTCAATAAAATAAGAGGTGAATATGGGAAAAAATGAGAAGGTTCTAGTCATGGGAAAAGGCAATGTTTCTATCCATACAAAGCAAGGTGAAAAAAGACATATTCAAGATGCATATTATGTGTCTAGGTTCAAGCACAACCTAATTAACATTGGGTAGCTTTTCCAAAATGGATATAGGGTGAGATTTGACTATGGAGAGTCTATCATATATTATATAAGTGGATTTAATAAGTAGATTTAAGCATTCAAAATGACAAGTAATAGGATATTTCCTTTAAGAATGTAATGTGAACTTACAGTAACATTTAAATCAGTGGTCATAGATGAATCTACACTTTGGCACCTTAGATATGGCTATTTGATTTTTGTAGAGATAATATTTTTTCACAAGAATCAAATGGTGAGAGAGCTTCCCCTCATAGAATAACCAAACAAAATGTGTGAAGGATGCATATTGGGGAAACAACATAGGAGTGTATTCACATGGATAAATCATGGAGAGCAAGATCTCCTTTTGAGATAATACTATGAAGCCTCCCTCCTTATCAAAAAATGTTTATTTCATGACATTCATATATGAATTTAACTGGAAGACATGGGTGCACTTTTTTAAGAACAAATCAGAGACATTTGATACATTCAAGGAGTTCAAGGCCTTGGTTGACAGACAAAGTGGAAAGCATATAAAGATATTGATAATGGATAGAGGGTGAGAATACATATCAAAAGCATTCATGAATTTTTGTAAAGACAATTGGATCAAGAAGTAATTTATAACTAGGTATACAATGTGGCAAAATGGTGTGGTTGAGAGAAAGAACTCAACCATCCAAGAGACGGTAATAAGCATGATAAAGGCAAAAGGTTTGTCCAATGAGTTTTGGGATGAGGCTATAGCAATATTCATATATTTATTAAATATCTATCCAAATAAGAGTGTTAGGGATATGATCCCTCAAGAGGCATGGAACAACCATGAACTAAATGTTGAACAACTTAGAGTGTTTGGATGTGTGGCATATGCATATGTGCCTAAGCAAAAAAGATCAAAATGGGATGACAAAGAAGAGAAGTGTATTTTCACTGGCTATAATGAGAAATCAAAGGATTATCGATTGTATAATAAAATTACTAATGAGTTAATAATCAATTGGGATGTTCAATTCATTGAAGATGCAATGTGGGAAGAGAGGCAAGAAGAACAACAAATGCAAACAAGGGCTAGTGGACCCTTTATTGAAACTAAAACAACAAGTGGTACAACCACTCATACACTAAGTTGGAACCCTATTTAAACCTATAGAGTATGCACGTAGGCCACTTGCATTAAGTGGTATTAGAGCATAGAAGCTCTTGGGAGAAATATGAAGTTTTGAAATTGTTTGAAAGCTAATGAGATTGTGGAGGTGTATTTGTTGCAGGAAAAGTGAAAAAAAGAGAAATTACATATGGTTCAACATTCTTAATCCTAGTAAGTCTTGAATAAAAATAAAAAGCTTAGTGAATCTCTAGAGATAGTTCTAAGGAGGAAGACTTGGACAGTATGCCAAAAGACTAAGGTGAGACAAAATTAGGCGAGGCATAAGATATAGAGACTGCAAAAAAGATGAACCACAGTAAGGAAAAATATAGAGTGATGATTGGGATGGAATTCCAATAAGAAATTAATAAGATAAAGGAGATATTTACAATGATATAATTCCTAATGGACTACATAGGAACAACATGAAACCAAGAAGTTATCATAAAGATAATGAAAATAGTGAAGTGGCCAATGAAACTACTAGTTGAAAGAAGAAAGAGGCAACTGATGAAAATTGCCTTGAGAAGAGAATTTGTCTAGAAAACAACAAGAAGTGATTATTTGTGAACTAGAGGAAGTTGAGATGTTGGTAACAAATAAAAAATTGGAGGATAAAAAGGTAAATGAGCCTCAATGTTTTGAATATGATATTTTATGTGCATGTGTGATGCAAGTAAAGGAGATGATAAAGAAGAGACCCAATTCCAGGTCTCAAATGAAGAATATAAGCCCTTAATTAATTTTAAAGAGATGATTGAAAAATAACAACAAGAAAATGAGCTGAGGAAGCAAAGAGCAATTTCAAAACAAAAAAAGGAAATAGAGAATTGATTTGATAATCTGATTGCCTGTGCAAGGCAAAAACTGAAGGAGAAAAGAAATTACAAAGACAATTGCAACCAAGAAAGTAGTTTTAAGGAATCAAAAATTGGTGATACATAAATTTTCATCAAATAACCTAATAAAGAGGAAGCGAAATCAAATTTGAAGACTAAAAATCAAGTAGAAAAGATAGTGAAAGTACCTGAGGAATGGATTAGTATTGAGATGATTTTTGATGGAAAGCATGAGCAAAATGCTTACAATGAAGACAAATGGAATATGGACCAAAGAAATAATGAAAAAATTATTTATTGCGTTAATGAATCTATTTTGAACGTAGGTGTAGCAATGAAGGAGGTACTAAAAAGAAGGTCCGAGTTTGGAGCAAAGTTAAATGCTCATGTTTATAAGCAAGTAGTTAAAGAGGACTAACAAGCAAACAAATGAAGAAATTAATAAAGGAAAAAAATGAAGAACTAGAAGAAGAGGAAGAAATCACATTTGAGTTGGAACTCATAATTCTTCTATTAGGGGAGTATGATGCAGGAGCATCATCTCCAATTTTGTAAATATGGTTTGTAAATAAAGTCAATGTGTAGTTTGTAGGGTCTTAAGGGATTTATTGACATACAGTAAATATTATTTTACCTCCATGTAAGAATTAATCCACCTAAACAACTATCTAGATTAAGTCTTCTACGTTGGAAGAATCTAAATGTAACATGTTAGTTAGAGATAAAGTGAAGAGAGAGATTTTTGGTCTATTTCAAGACCAAAACCAAATAAAGACCTATTATTGTGTAAAGATGAGTTTGAGTGCATTTAATAATATCTAATTAAGGAGGATGTACATAGGTAGGAATGAGAGTAAGGCAAATAAAGCCTTATAAAAGAAAAGAAGGTCTATCAAGGTTTATCAAAGGAGGACAAAGGTTTGTAAGAAAAAAAATATAGGTTTGAATGTATTTTGATAAGTTCCTAATGAAATAAAGTATTGCTGTTGACTTCTATATTTTGTCAAGTTCTTTATACATGTGTGGAATCATATTTTAAGTCTATGTAGTTATTATTAAGATAAAAATAGTCAACTTATAGGACTGTAGATAGAATTTATTAGTATATAGTATGATCATTTATCAGTGATACATGTTGCTAGTACAATCTTGGTAAGAATTAAAGAACTTATTAGTTCTTGTCACAAGTCAAATTAATTTTAGAAGACTATGATATGAAAAATGATCCCTATATCTAGCTCTTGGGTTTGAGAATTTAGTACGATCTATGATATTCAAAGTAAGAGAATTTAAGAAGGGTATTTAAGTATAAAATAAGTTCTTGGGCCTACATTTTATGAACATGAATGCTACAGTCTATATGATTGATGTAGTTTGACATACATTTGGTAGTATGTGTTCTCAATAGTGATCCACATAGTTGAAGGAGTTTGTTTATATTTTGAATAACCAAGAAGGAATCTTTGAAAGTTTGATAAAATGGAATCCAGAGTAATTCTCCATTCTTAGGTCTATTAGGAAGAATCTATCATAGTCTTAAATTGATAGTCAAGAAAAAAAACTAATGGTTGTATATATTTTTTATGATCTATAGTATTATTTGGACAATTGTATTATGTGAAGAAGAGATTATATGATCCTTTCTAATTCTATTTAAAGATTGAAAGTCTAGACTTATAAAAATAAGCCTAGATTATCTTTTCAAGATCTATATGGGTTTGTATAAATCTTGACTAGGATTTAGAAAGAGAAAATAATCTTATATCTTAAGATCCACTCACTAAAAAAAGTTGAAGTTTTATATAAAATTTTAAATGGTGTTTAGAGGGTAATAAAGGTAGTTTTCAATCATAAATAATTTCTACAAGGCAATTTATAGCTGACTGGAGGCTATAGGGTTGTAATAAAAGATAAAATAATCAGGAATTAGTGTATCAAAAGGTCCATACCTTCACTTAAAGGATCTTCAATGCATACAAAATAAAGAGATGATGGTAATAAAAGTGTTTAAAATAGCTTGGAATGGTCTTTAGTCTTGAGCATCATACAGGTAAGGACTATTAAGGACTATGTCTTGATGAAGCAGAGTTAAAGGACTAAATCTCATCATTATAATAGAGATTATAAGTATTGGTCATATTAAAGATATTACATAGAGGAGAAGATATAATTGCATGTTTTAAATAAGCCTAAAGAGGAAGGATTATTAAGGTACACTGCAAAGAAATAAGATAGTCATGAAACAAGGTAAGAAAGGTGAGTTCATGTTTGTATATGCTACATAAAGAGATTATCTGAGGTTCATATTGAAATAAATTGAATTATAAGGCATCAATAAGTATAATCAAGACTATTCTCATTGATCTTATAAAGACCAATCATAAGAGATTAATTAGATTGACAGAGTAAGTAAAGTAGTAGACCTAGAAGAGATAATTTTAGCAAATGGATAAACCTAAAGAATTTGTGGAAAGAATTAGTGATTTAAAAAATTTAAAAGAGATTGTAGACTTGTTTGACAAGTTTTTGAATTGAGACCTAATTGGAAGCCTAAAAAAGGTCCATGTAATTGAAAATTGGTAAATTATAGAGTATACAATTAGGCCATTTGCATCATTAATGTAGGATATTATTTTCCTCATATTTATTTATTGTGGATTATTCCTACACTTAAGGAGTTAGCTTTGCTTAGTTATACTTATTCATAAGGAGTTACAATTGACCACCATTATTAGTTAGTGGGAGTTACTCTTTGACCAACTATTTGGGTATGGGAGTTACATCATGGAGGAGTTACATATTCACTCTCCTATTTGTACATATTCATTTATGATTTATTAAAGAAGTGTGTTGGATGGATTGATTCAAAATTTGCATTATTATCATGTTTGATTTCTTACTCATAACAACTCTGTGCATTTACTTTACTTTACGCATTGAACTGGTGCATTCATTGATTCAGTGATCTTAGTGTGATCCTTGATACTACATGATTTATTATAGGATATCACATTAGACAAGGCATAAAGGAAGTTCAAGATAGAGCATGAGGATAGAGTTGAAGATGCTTAATAAGAGAATAAGTAATATTAAAATGAAGGAACACTATACACACAAAAGAACATTTCATCTACTCCAAAGACAAAGGCATTACCAAATGAAAAGGTAGAAGAGGTAGAAGAAAATGTTGATAAGGTCAAAATATTATAAAATGATATTAAGGTTGAAGCATATAGACACCCACATCATCATGGGAGGAAAAAATCATGGAGTTATGTTAGGGATCATCAGAGCATCAATCACTTGCCTATACAAGGAACTAAAGGAACAATCATTATGGCTACAAATAGAAGCCAAAGAATAATTACTATGGTCATGCATGGAATTATAATAGTGCAATGGAATATGGAACATGGAACATGAAATCAGTGGAGAAATCAGTATGGTTATGGATGAAAGCCAAAAAATAACTATTATGGTCATACATGGAATCAAAGTACCGCAACAAATTATGGAACATGGAATAAGAAGAGGAATCATTATGCATGGACATAAAGAAGGTAAAAATATGATTATAAATGGAATCATATTAGCATAGTGGAATTTAGAAGCAATGTTGGAGAACTATCACCTGCCTATATCACATATAAGTAGTTGGATGATCAAGCATATTGATAAGTGTGCAATGATTTGAATCATACTCATTACTTGGTTTCTACTCATGTTTTAGGGATGAAACATGTTAAGGAGGGATGGTATGCTATGTACCTAGGGATATGATATATTAATATATATATAGGTTGATGGAGATGCCAAAATGTGACATACATCCCCCTTAGTTAGTTATCTAGGTCTAAATATTGGGATAAATGAGTCACTTGTGAAATTAGTACATTGGATAATGTCGACCTACATGTGATTAGGAGTTTACCCATCCATTATTAGTTATGCATATCTATATTAATGAGATGAATATCTTTGTAAAATATATCAAGTAGTGTCGAGTCTTCTATTTGTTAGAAGGATATTGGAGGTGTCCACCTCTAAGTAGAATTGTGGAGTTATTTCTTCCTTAAAGAGTATTGTATGGCATTGCCCTACCATAAGGGTATATTATATTTTTAAATGTATTGAATATTTAGGCATCTTGGCCCATTAATATTTATTGTGTTATGTTGATTTACATTATATTCTACATAATTCTATTATTATAAATGTGGATCATAAAACTTGGTAATGCTCATATATCATTTTATAAGTGTGCAATGATTTGAATCATACTCATTACTTGGTTTCTACTCATGTTTTAGTGATGAAACATGTTAAGGAGGGATGGTATGCTATGTACCTAGGGATATGATATATTAATATATATAGGTTGATGGAGATGCCAAAATGTGACATACATCCCCCTTAGTTAGTTATCTAGGTCTAAATATTGGGATAAATGAGTCACTTGTGAAATTAGTACATTGGATAATGTCAACCTACATGTGATTAGGAGTTTACCCATCCATTATTAGTTATGCATATCTATATTAATGAGATGAATATCTTTGTAAAATATATCAAGTAGTGTCGAGTCTTCTATTTGTTAGAAGGATATTGGAGGTGTCCACCTCTAAGTAGAATTGTGGAGTTATTTCTTCCTTAAAGAGTATTGTATGGCATTGCCCTACCATAAGGGTATATTATATTTTTAAATGTATTGAATATTTAGGCATCTTGGCCCATTAATATTTATTGTGTTATGTTGATTTACATTATATTCTACATAATTCTATTATTATAAATGTGGATCATAAAACTTGGTAATGCTCATATATCATTTTATTTTGGTGTAGTGTGCCTCCAAGATGAGTCTTTGGTGAGGTGTGCCATCAGAAACAAAAATATGCTCAATATAAATGAGAAATACAATTGAATAAACTTATTTAAACTAATTCCAGTCCCCTTTTTGAATCAAATATTTTAAATGATCTACATGTGAATGGTGCTTATTTTCTTACATGGTCCATATGGAAAGAATGAAATTTGGGGCACCTTCAACAAAAAGATATGCATTTCCATGGTTTACAGAAATGGATTCTCTCAACTATTAATGAGGGCACATTACTTCATATTTCAAAGAATATTGATAAGAATGTCTTAAAGGTTTGGAAGAACATTCTTAAGAAATGATTCCCTCAAATTTATTCTTCATTAATTCTCTAATACTTAAGGTAGTTTCTCACCCATTGGGATATCCACTGCAAGTGACTCATTCTCTATGTAGTTGCACAACCCACCTTATGGTGGTGATGACTCTCCCCAAGAATATAATGGGGCCAAGCACCACTCCATCTCACTCAGGTACTATCTCCTTCCAAACCAATGTAATAGTTTCTCTATCCTTGGATATTTAGAGGATGGATAAAGGTAGCTCCATATGGATGATTTTTCCCAATGAATATTCTCTCTTAGAATGTTTGGGGTCTCATAGACCCTCTAAAAAATTATTTGTGCAAACACTCTATTAGCACTTAGGTCATTTATATTTTGTTTATTTGTAGGAAGTAAAGGTTTATGGTTTCCTTCTACAGACCACCTTGAAATGTATTCGGCCTAATGCCTTCCAATTCTCCACTCAACATGATGAGGAACATGTTGGTGCCAATTCTTGGTTTCACCAAAGTTTTCCTCCCTAATTAATTCCACGAGGGGAGATCTATCACATAGATCTATTTGGTTTATCCTTGATATTGATAGAAATTCATTAGTAGTTTTTAAAATTTATGCTCCAAATGGTGGGCATGATAGAATGTCTTTATGGCATTATCTGGATGCTGACAATCTTCCCTTTGCCACATGGCTAGTGTGTGGAGATTTTGATATGGTTAAAATCCCCAAGGATAAGGTTGGTTCCATATACATGAGATGGTGTGTGAGATAGCATGAAGCATGGTATTATTTAAAAAATATATGGGGCTTTGTCAACCCTCTTCTCTAATGACACACTTTTAAAACCACTCCTTGGTTTACATGGTCTAATTGCCATATAAGTCTTAATTATGTCCTCAAAATATTAGACTGTTATATGCTATCAAAATAAAATATTTTATATTTTACCTATTCCAATGGACAACATGTCATCATCTATTCTGAACATGTTTTCTCAGACCACACTCTCATCACATGTAGAGTGGAATGGGATACCAACAAGTTCAAAGTCCCACATAACCAATTCATCCTTGACATATTACTTCTTAGCCAAGAGGGCACCATTTAAATCATTGATCATATTTAGAACCTTGTGCCTTGACCAAAGTTTTTCTACTAGCTAGATAGAATGATGGAATGAGGCTATTTTACACACCACCACCTTTCTCCACCATTATGGGAAATAGATTGCTCATGTTTGAAAGTGGGGTGATGAAGTTGTGTTCAAAGAGTATTAGAGGATATCATAACTTATTAAACACAACCCCTTCGATATTCACCTATAAAACTAGACCACCTCTGTCAAAAAATATTAAATTAATGGATAACCATGCTACCAGGGGTCAAAATTGCATGCTTGTCTCCATTGGCTTAAAATTAGAGACAAAACCTCAAAGGATTTTTTCAAAACTCCTAGAGCCAAATAATCTTGGGATCAAATCAAGGCCATCAATAAAATCTAAAAATAAGCTCTTCACAAGAATTCATTGGGCTCGATTATCAATGAGGGCAATATAAAATTCATACCTAAATTTGGTGCTCTTGAGCTTATCACTATTTGACACCCTATCACTCTGCTAAATTTGTCTTATAATATCAGGTTATTAAAGCTCTTGTAAACTGCCTTCATATTATTTTAGCTATAATCATCAGACCAAAACAAATATGTTTTATCAAAATTAAATTATTCTTGACAATATTATTATTATTTTGGAAGGTATAAAATGGGCATAGGCCTCTCATCAGAGAACCATATTTATTAAACTTGAATTTGAGAAACCCTACGATAGGATAGAATGGCCTTTCATTTAACAATGTTGCAAGCCCTTGGCTTTGGCCAATTATTTATTTTGGTGGTTCAAAACTTACTTGTTGATGCATATTCCTACCTTGTTATCATTGGTTTCAAATATGACCATATTGGCCCCCAGTTCTCTATTCTCCAAGGTTCCCCCTCCCCCCATCTATTTATGTTATCTATGCAGAAGCTCTTAGTTATCTCTTAGCTCAATAGGTTTAGTGGCTCATAAGGTTGGGTGGGGTCCCGTTAAGGGTAATTTTATTCCCAACTAATCCTCTCATCACACTAATGGCCACTTTGTTCATGACACTTCATTACTCTTAAGGGAAAAAAAAATCCTTTCAAAGAGGCTATGCAATGTCTTGACACTTTTTGCCTTGCTTTTGGATCTAGTTTACAATGGATAAAAACTCAATGTTTCAAGTAAAGTATGATGTCCATCATATATTAATTGATCCATTATAAATATAAATGGATTCATAAAGGAGAGCAATTAAAATTTATGAACATCACCTTTTATTTTGATAGATCCCTTGTGGAGTTATGGGAATATGTCATTAATAGAGTGGGACAAAAGGTTGAGTATTAGGTTACGAAGCCCCTCTCTCTGGTAGGGATATTATAAATATGTAGTAAAATTTTGGCTTCCACCCATGTCTATTATTTTTATTGTTGGTTTCCATCCAAATCCTCCTATGATAATCTTGCTAAAATTCTGAGAGACTTCTTATGGTCTAATGCCAATCAACCAAGGGGATTTACAGAGTCACCTAGGACATCTATTGTCTAACACGTGAAAAAAGAAGTATGGGAGTTATTGAAATTTATAGATAGAGTATCACCATGTGTGCTAAGGGGGTGGTTAGAGCCATTGAATGTAATGAATTTTATAAATTCTTTTTATGCCATTGTATCTCTTCTAGATCTCCCTACTACAAGTCTAGTGGGAAGAATTTTGGATTTCATACTCTTTTTATTAACTTTGATCATGTAAAGATTAAAGGTTATTTTGTGATAAAAATTATTTTGAAAGCTTATGAGGCTATTTAGCCCCATTGAAATGGGTTGGTGATAGTTTTCTTAGTGGTGTATCTTTCAATGACCATAACATTTGGTGGTTCCCCATTATGACAAATAACAGTCTGTTATACACTGAATTGCCTGATATAAAAGATTTGAGGATTTTAAAAAAGGGGATACACACTATACATGATTTAGTCTCTCCTCATGACTGTGCTCCTTGGCTTGTGATAAAGAATAAATTCAAGTTAAACAGTTTAGAATTAGCTACCATACTCTATATTCAGGAGTCAATCTCAAAGGTTATGTTGCACAAGTTGGGTCTCCATCCACCATGTTCATGGTGGAAATATTGGAGATGGAATTTTGATACTCACAACAATAATTATTCTCTGGGTCTTTTATATCAAGTTATGATCCCCTTTTCCTCATCCCTTAGCAAACTCAACAAGTGTTAAAGCCTTAATTCCTCTCCCAGAACTTGGTTTGCCTAACTGTATCATATTTGGAAGGTTAAACTAGAACCCAAGCTTACACATTTCCTCTAAATTTTGGTTTATCAAGGATTTTCACTTGGGAATCTTCTCTCCCACTTTAGAATTGATCATCTTGAGTGCCTAGCCTATAATTGTCCTAAGTGTTTTAAACACACCTTTTAGTCTTGTCCAAAAGTCCAACTAGATTGGTGGTGGATCCATGTCCTTTTTCAGCCCTACCATCCTAAACCCTTCTCATGGTGTATTTCCCTCCTTGGCAATTCTATAAAGTGGCCATCATCTATAGCTTTCCTAAAGAAAATTTTTAGAGTTGTTATTCTTTTCCTTATGAAAGGCTAAAAATGCTACTATATTTAACAATGGAACTTCTTCTTGTCTTATTTATATTAATGACAATGCCAGTTTAATATATTCAACCTACATAAAAATTCAAGTTTAAATTGAAAAGGTTACCATAGAGGTTCATCATCTTCAAGAGTTGCTTCAACATTCAAGAAGTGCTCTTTGCATAATGAGTCACATCCCCCAGATGGTTTGCCTTAAGGCCCACCACATCCACCCACACAAGACATCAAAGATGTTCTTATAAACACAACCACTTCTCCCATAACATTTAGTGTGGGGGAAGTTGGAGATCATCGTTCCCTCATGGAAAAATGGATACTAGACATTCATAGAGGGGTTTGCCAGTGGGTCCTTATGACACTATTATGAAGCCTCTTGACAGATGGGATATGACTATTACTATGAATCTGGACCCCACAGATCAATGAATGGATCTAAACCCTCCTTCAACAAAGCCTTACACTTGGATTCATCTGCTACCTAAGTATGATCCTCCACCTCCTCCTTCAGGTATGGTGGCTTGTGCTTAACTAACTTTGTGATATTTGTAATTATTTATTGTTGTTGTGTTTTGACCTATCTTTCTTATTTCCACTATTTCTATTGTTGTGTTTTGAACTAGTATCTTCCTCTGGTGTGAAGTGTGAACCATGAATTCTTATTGGTTGCATTACTATGAACCTTTTGTACTTTCTTGTTATGATTAATGATAGATCTACTGGAGTATTCTAATAGTAAAATTTAAACATACATATCTATATCAAAATTTAGATATAAATTTAAACATTAAAATTAAAACCCAAATAAACATGGTCTTTTTTTGATGAAATATATCTATATATTAATAAAATTATATAATATACAAATAATTCATAGAAAAAATAGGTGGTATAAAAGCATGCATTGAGTCAAACTAGGCCAAGCCTAGAAACAAGCCACTACAGAAACAAAAACACTTGGCCCCACCTAGGAATGAGTCATCATAACATCATAAATGAAAAAGGAAACATAATTAAGCTTCCAATGTAAGGGTAGAAGGTGGAGGATCCATATCATATGGACCCCAACCCGAGCTAGGCAAGTCATTTCCATCTAGAATTGGATCCCAACTAGAAGCCTGGGTAGTGTCCTTATCATCTTCCTATTGTCGAGTAGGAAAATAATAAGAGAGAGCTTGGGGAACTTATCCAACATGACTGTCTAACCTCTAGGTGGCACTCGTCAAGCATCTGGATCTAGAAGAGGAACACCCCAACCATCCTACCTAGTAGGGGAAGGAGTTAGGGGTTGCCACCCTTGATTTTATTCAGGAGGAGACATGAATTGATATGGATTGCCATTATGAGAGTGGTGTTGAGACCAACTATGTTAGTGACCACCTCTAGGAAGAGGACTAGTATTTCTTCCCGCAATCTTGTTATCTTTGGGTAGAGAAGGAAGAATCCATGCCACAACACAAGGAACATCCTCCCAATGAGTGAGAAGGTCCTGAAGATGGCCAAGATCTATGGAAAATTTATTTTCCTGTACTTAAATCTATAAAATCACATTGGAAATAATGAAGATTTGCTGAAAGCAAAACAATTATAATATGAAGAAACATTGCTAAACACTGCATTATTTCTTTCTTTCCATAACCAAAATGGAATCTCTACTCTGAAAGTATACTAGACTTGGTTGTATTTAAAAGGCAAGGTGGGTTTATCTCTAAGAAGGATATGATTACATTAAAAAAACTTAGGCTAGAAAGGCCTAAAAAGGTCATGAATCCATGTCCAAACCCATTGGGATTTGGAACAATACTAGAAGAGACAAGGGAGTGCTTCCAGATGGCTACAAAAAGGACATTTGGGAAAGGAAATTCCTAAATTCATAAGACTTCTTCTTATAGGTAAGCCCTGATACAGTACACACCAAGTGAAGTGAGCTAAGTTAGGATCCAAGTAAGCTTCCTAGATAGTTTAAAAATAGAAGCACCAGGTATGAACTGAAGAATGAAGATCCTAATAAGAATTAATCTTGTCGACCATAGGCATATGGGGATTAATCCACCTGTAGCCAAGTCAAGGAGTGTAACTATGAAATGGAGTTTCAACATACCATTTCCAGTCCTTACACCAAGGATGAGCAAAAATAATAGAGTTTTTGTGAAGCATTGAAGGGGAACAACATTAAGGATTTCTTCGTAAGATTCTCTATCAAAGTTGGATAATCAAAATTTGGTTTTCACCTCCTCCTAGGATATAGAAGAGTGAGAATGCTTACAAAAGATGTCTTAGACAATATGAGTGCCTCTACAAAACAACTTGAGAGCATTGATCCAAGAAACCTCAACTAGAGGGACTTCATTGAAATTGATAACATGTGACCACCATAGAGAATGTGAGTTAATGGATAACCTATCTCAGAACCTTGAGCCATTCTAGAGAAGCCATGGTTTGATATTTTCCCATGCTTTATAGATAATTTTAGCAATAAAGGACCCTATAATTTGAATAAAGGTTTTGATGATGAGTAGATTGAAGAAGCGAAGTAATTTCTAGGATTTTTTGCCTTTAGAAAGTCTTGAATAAATGTAGTGCTGAAATAATACATTCCAAGCTTCTTTGCCTTCAATGGCTCACATAATCCATTTGGTGCATAAGGCAACTCCTTGATGACCCATTTTGATGAGACCCACACCTTTGAAATCCCATAAGAAGTAGTATTATTCCAAAGCTACCCTGTGGAAGCCATGGCCATGGGAAGAATTGGCCCAAAGAAAGTACCTAAGAAGCTTTTCAAGTTTCTGGAAAGAATTCTTGGAAGGTAACCAACATGAAGAGTAGTAAACATGGGTGGTCACAAGCACTTTCAAGCAGATTTGAAATTTTATTACTAATAATAAGGGCTTAGTAACCCAATACTCTAACTTATTTGCTAATTTTTCAACAACATATTGACACAACATGGGTGGAGAGGCATCAAAAACAAAAAGAATACCAAAAAACTTGAAAATTTCATCATGTTGAATCTAGGCCCACCCATACTTTCCAACCCACATCGGCAAGGGAAGGTATGATTTCTTGTAGCATCTAGTTTTTTTCCATTGGATGCTTGAGCCAAAGGCATGACAGAAGGTGTTGAAACACTACAAGGCATTTCCCACATTATCATCTTCCATTAATAGTAAGGAAATAATCATCAACAAAGTGGCCATTCAATAATTGCATATCTTCTTGAGGGTTTTCTTTATCTAGAGGGAGATTGATGACTTTGACCAAGTTCCTAGCTTGGGCATTACTAAGAAGATATGGGTATGTGCACAGATTTGGGGGAAAATTTCATGGACATAACCCACTACGCGTACACATTATAACATAACACATACACATTATTGTTATAACACACATGTGTTATGGCTCAGAGCACCTGAGCCATAATGAATACACATTATAACAATAATGTGTACACGTTATGTTTAAATATAAGAACACATATGCATTATAGAAATGCATAAGCATTCCTATATTAAAATATAATGCATATGCATTTCTAAAACTATAAAACTAAAAAAAACCTTGAATCTTCTCATTTTTTTCTACTTCTCATTCATGTTTTGATACTTTACGATCATGTTTTGGTTTGCAGATCTTCCTTTTGGCTTGCATTCTCAAGATTGACAATGTCATCATGAAAAAGAGGTAGGTTTTGTAGATTAAATCATTTTTTTTGAATTTTTTGTGAATGTAAATTTCATAGTTTGATTTTTAATTTTTCTCCAACAAGTCAGCATGCTCTACCTAACCCTCCACTTAACCCTTCGTCTAACCCTTCTAACCCTCCACCTAACCCTCCTATAGTTTCATTAGATCCTATAGGTAGTCAGGAGGATATAGTTACTCACATAGTGGAGAATAAAATTGAAATTGAGTAGATAATTAGGAGAATGAAGGAGATCACTTCCATGAACACCCACCACACCTATTTGAACAATACTCTAGAGTTAGTATTAGGTCAAGCTGAATCAATAATGAGTCAAGTTTATAGATGAAGGTCATATAGGGATAGATGTAAGGCTTACTATGCTAAAAAATTGTCAACATCTAAGGTGAAGAAGAAAGATATAACAAAAGATCAAATTTGTGCCTTATTTATCGACCTAACCACTAATTCCCCATTTCCCATAATGACCAAATGTTTCCCAATCCATCGATGCCAACATGATTTGATTAAAGGTAATTTTTGGGAGTGATTCTGGATGGTGTTTGACTATCCCCCTTGTAATAAACATGAGGTCCCTTTATACTTTTTGAGGAAACTCTATTGAGAATTTGTCCTCAATCAAATTCCAAACTACTTTGACTATGGTGAGTTTTAGGGCCGAGGGAAATGCTTCATGCACAATCAACTAGGTACACATCATGCACCTAATCAGCCTATAAGGATCCCTACCCAAAATCCACTTCATCTAGAGATTCCTTCTGTGGTGAAGGAGGTTGTGGAGATAGAAACTTTGCATGCACTTAGTGTGCTTACTAATACACTCATTCATCATATGAGTAGACTTTCAGAGATATATGCTTGAGATACTCCAGCTAGTGGTTGTACCCAACCCCATCCATATCGATGTTTTGGTGCTATATACATTAGACCTTTATATGATGATGGTGGCACTTCAAGGGGATTAGAGGATGTGGTCTTGACTGATGAGTTTTTAGCACACACATTTGGTTTGGATATATTGGGAGTCTCTACACGCATGTAGGTATCTTTTATATAAATTTAATGTTAAATTTTTAATTTATATTTGCAAATTAAAAAGATAAAAATTAATTTACATGTTTAAATTGAATAAGATATATGTATTTATTTTATGTTCCAGGAGGAGACGTTGCCTTTGACATCACAACTAGGTAGTGGGCCAACCCCTACTACATCTATCCATGTCAGTATGATACCATATACATTTACAGAAGTAAAATTTCAAGTGAATCTTATATACTCTAGATGTAAATTCATACACCTTAATTGCATAATTGGTAGATTTTATGTACGAAAATATAAAATATCTAATATAATTTTGTTGGACTTTTTATTATTTGATGTATTAACATGAATTGGCATAGTGTTAGAAACTCATCCTCCATCTCAACTATGTTTTCAATAACCAAAATAGCGAGTTGAACATTTGATTGATATTCCATTATATCTAGTTCCCATAATAGATCAATCCCAATCAGTAGGATTGGATGTGTGTATATATATATATATATAAAATTCATTTGATAAAAATTATTTAGTAAAATATATTTCTATCAATTTCCCAATTGAGCATAGCATGTCTTCATCAATATGCAGACCACTCCTTTCTTTAAAATACTAGCTATGAGGCTAGTATTTTAAAGAAAGGAGTGGTCTGCATATTGATGAAGACATGCTATGCTCAATTGGGAAATTGATAGAAATATATTTTACTAAATAATTTTTATCAAATGAATTATATATATATATATATATATATATATATATATAATTCATTTGATAAAAATTATTTAGTAAAATATATTTCTATCAATTTCCCAATTGAGCATAGCATGTCTTCATCAATATGCAGACCACTCCTTTCTTTAAAATACTAGCCTCATAGCTAGGCACTTGATTCCTTGTTATCCTAATCACATATAGTGGTTTAATCTCTATGATCAATATCCAAAATGGTCATAACTAGCAATTCAATTCCCTCTTGATTCTATCTGAGCATAATAATTTCATCTCTATCTATGGAGTTATAAATTTACATGGCATATCCTCTTGATCCCATTGTACCTAGTCAATTTCATTGGTTTTTTGGGATATCATACATTAAATCCCATTAGTTTGTTGGGAGAGCATCAACTATAAACTATAGCCTATATGTATATGACATAGGCCTTGAGACCATATACAAATAGGGGACCTAAAACCCATATAAAGAGATGGGGTTGAGTAGTTTATTACCACCACCTACTTAGGGGGCCCAAAGACTTGATATATCTAGTTGGGGGATAGGTCCTATCTATATCCATGCACTTTCGTCACTCAAGTGACATGCCAAATCTACATGAATATAACACCTTTCATTAGGAAAGTCCCCTTAAAATGAATATTGAGTGTCGACAAGACTATAACACCCTTTGTTGACCTCAACCTACTTACACTGTATACATATATACCTTCCTTTGCAAAAATTGAGGGCAATCTAAGAATAGATAGTCGACCTAATGTCACCTATAGAGAAACCAAAATCATGCACTTGTAAAGAAGGTTGCCCACTCACTCTTATCTCTACAATATTTAGTTTGATTTTATATATGTTTCTTTATATTTTGATGAGACCTATTTTATAATGTTCTAGACACTCTTAAAAGGCTCAAGTATGGATTCCACCCATAAAATCAACCTATCACTCTAGGTGTCTTAACCTGATTAAAACCGTCTTTACAAACTTCTCAACAAACACCTATACAGGGTACTTGTCTTATCACAATGACTATTTCTAAGGGATTTTTGATCACACCAATACTCATAGGACTATCCTCAACTATACCAAGTCATTGCCTTAAGACAATTAGGCCTAAAGACTAAGTAATCAGGTCAAAATCCAAAATACACCTCAACAAAGCTATACAAGCATCCAAACTAGTGTTTATAGGTACATATCAAGGATGTTTCAACACCTAACTTGCATTCAATGACTCAATTTCATAAAATTCCCTCAAAAATCCTCCCTCATTGTCTTGTCATTCTCCCTCATGAAACTAACATTTCTTGCCTTCAATGTAGTTTTACAAGTCACATGTTGCACATATCCACTTGTCACATTCATGCTTACCATGACCTCATTATATTTTTTCATATCTTATGCAAGACTAAGTTTTTTAGAAAATTGTTTAATTCTTTAATTTCCCAAGCTATTAATTATTAGGTTGTTTTTTCAACTAACGACTAGGGTGGACACTCCTCTATCATTATGAGTCGAGAAAGACTCGAGCATTGCTACTACAATGTCATGTACATAGGCACTCATCGAGGTATGCATATTCACTTGTAATTTTGAATTATAATTTAGTACTTTTGTTTTAATAATTTTACTATATACTTTGTCAAATATAAATTATATGCACAAATGTATTATGTATGCAGGCCTGTCATATGACATTTGATAGTCTGATTTAGATGAATACTATGACATCTCCTCATGTTTCTTCATCATTTGACACACCTTTCATGTAGTTGAACTTGGCATTGATCCAGTTTAGCATCAATGACAAATTGAGGAGGACCATGAGATTACGATAAGTGCATGTTTAAATGATTTTTTTTATTATAGTTTAAAACATGATTTTATTAACTTGGTTTCATGTATACTTGTTAATTTTATAATAATTTTTGTATTTGAAAAGGTTTAACTACAAGTGAGAAATGAGTGTAGTACCTACAGTCAAACCTTGGAGCAATTCAAGGCATTCAGGATATCTCTATCTACAAGCAGAGCATCCCAAGGAGGGTCTTCTTTAAAGAAGGCAAAGAGAGGAAGACTATTTGATGATTCAGATGTTGTAGATGATGTACTTTTTTATATGCCTATATGAAAATGTACACTTTTTTGGCATTGTACATGCATATATGATGTATTCACCTGACATTAGATACTATGTTGTTAGATATGATGTAATTTTTTGTATGCCTATATGACAATGCATGTATTATTGACATTGTATGCCTATATATGGAATTTGTTCATGGAATTATTATTTTTTAGATGAATATTTAAGAAAACCAATGAAGTAAATCTTGTTTGAATCACTTGTGTTCAGATTATTATGAATGATTCATTTTGAAGTATTCTTAAGGATTACAAATGTTATAAGATTGAGAATAACTTGTTAGGATAATGTTACAAATTAGACCCTTATAAGGAATAAAGAATATCAATGATTAAATTTGAATTATGTTTGTATGATGATTCAGAGGTATGAAGGAAAATTCTACAAAAACATCATTAGCTGGTTCTAAACCCAACTGATCACATTCACTTGCTATGGTTTGATTTGAATCTTATTTCACAAGCTAGCTCCTCTTTTGAATCTTTGGGCTTAATTTATATTATTACACCTAGTACTTATTCCTTGTACTCTTAGTATCACCTCCTTGATGTCATTGACCTCTATCCATACATCCTTTACCTCATTCCATTCATGCCTTATTCACAAACTTCCTCTCAATCTCTTTCTCGTTTCTTCCGAGACACCATCTTTGGGTATTAAGGACCAAATATTGGTCTATGTTTCAAGAGCTCAACCTATTGTCACATATGGTCTTAGATGATAATAACATACCTAGTATAACCCCCTTCAAGTACTCAAACAATAACATACACTCATTCCACACCTTATGGACACAATGCTCTCTCAAGGCTTGTAGCCTTTTTTTACTATATTTTGCCTTGTACAAAAAAGTTATGATTTCTCAAGAGATTATAAGGGAATCTATAGGTACACTCTATCCTTTTCCATGTCTATGTCAAATTTCATAGCCCAACTCCACCTCTAACTATCACTTCCTTCATTAGCCTACCCTCATTTAGGCCTAATTAGCCCTATTCCAAACCCTCAGTCCTATAATCCATACATATCCATATAATATCAATTTAAAACCTTTTTATTCACCTTTTACATGTAGAGGGGAGTAAATATTAAAAAGTTTCATTAAACTCCCATGGTTAAATCTATCAAAAATGCTCGAAGGTTGCTAATCTAGGGTTTCCCATGCCCTTTACATACTCTATAAAGGACCAATTTGACCTTCCCACTAATCTTATTTTCTTTAAAACATCCTCATGACATATAAAACATCTCATAACACCTTTCTAATGATAAAACAACCAACTTTGCATTTATGCCTTTGAGACTACCTATGGGGATTGCATGAAGTTTGGAGTGTGAACAAACTTTAAAGGTGTTTAATAGGTTTAAAAACATCTAAAAATACTTCTCTAAGCTTGGAACCCTCAAACACACATTAAAACTCCAAAAAGTATTCTTGCATGAATAATGACCATTATGATACATAGAGGGGACTGTGACAAAAACAAGAGCACTTCCACTTGTCATATTAACTTAAAAATATTATTTATGGGTATATTAGGTAATTAATACCAACCTTACCAAGTTTCAAGTCATTTTTGTATGTACTTTTTCTTGTAGACCCTTTTTACCAGAATTTACCTTGAGCTGCTTGCATGCTTCCTTCATGCCAAAACTTGTCTTTCTTAAAATTTTTTCATGAAAACCCTAAATTTTATCACTTATATATGACAATATAGGTTTAAAACATCATATTATATGATTTTAAGACCTCTCCAAGGCCTAAACTACTTCTTGGCATCCGGAACTGAGAAAAACTTCTAGAAATCTCCAATGGCTACCTTCTTGACTGCAAGAGGATTGTGTCAAAACAATAGGAAATATCAATTTTTATAGAATATTTATAATTTCATGTTATTTTTTTAGGTCATAGAGACCATTTTTACCAAATTTCATGCTTTGACTCAACCTGTAGATGCCCCAAACTGACCAATTTCACTAAGGTAAGCTCTAATGTTGATCATGATTTGACATAAGGTTGACTTTACTAAAAAAATAAATATTTTCAATTGTAAAAAATCATCAAAAATATATTTAATGGGTATATTATTTCATAGTGATCCTCTCCACCAAATTCATGATTAGATCTGGCATATTTTGGCCTGTAGGCCCATTTTGGCAAAAGCTAGTGATATATGTCTGCTTGGTCAAATTTCACAAATGAGTCATCATCCTCTTTTGCCTTAGTTTGTGATACCAATAATTTAGGATAAGTCTAAAACTCATCATTCCAACTAGTTTCAATGTAATTTATGACTTGAATACTAATTCAAAATTTCTCTTTGATTCTTGGGCTTACTAGTCACTTGACACATGTACCTATTTGTTGAATATATAGAGACACTTTTTTTGATGGTGTTATAATCCTTAATTATAATTTTTGATCATTATCTACCTCCTTACATTAGTTTTTTGACAAACTTGCTTGTAGTCTCTTCACTAGTTTTGATTAGGCACAACCCCTTGGGTTCTAAGGACCAAATCTCACTTTAGGTTTGAAGAGTACACTCACAATGATTTAATGGTCTTAAATGGTCAAAACATGCCTTCCCAAACCTCTTTCAAGTCTACTTCACCTTTCAATACTTCTCCTTGGGCGTTCACTATCCTTCACACTATGTAGCCCATTAGGTCTCTATGACCATTACTTGGTTTAAGATGCTAAGAATCAAATTCATTACATTGATGGTCTTAAGTGATCAAGATCCACTTTTCTAAACCCTTCTCAAGTGACCAAACACTCTGTTCCATTCCTGCTACACCTCAAAGTCACAATACTCTATCTAGGCTTGTAGCCTTGTTTTCACTATTTTTCCCTTTATTTGATTAACCTAAGTCCTTTCTTGAAGATTTAAGAACATTTTTAGGGCACCCTCTATCACCCTTCAACTCCTCAAAAAGTTACAACACTTTAATAGTCTCTTGGTTATCACTTGCTTTGATAGAAACCCCCAAACTAGGCCTAATTAGGCCTATTCTAACCCTATAGTCCTCAAAACTATACCTATCCATACATTGTCACTCCCAAACCACTTTCATCAGTTATAACATGTATAATTATGCAAGATTACAAAATTTGGACCCATTTTGATGGTTACATCTCTCAAATTCTCTTAAACCTTAGTTTTAGGGTTTTTAGGCCCTGTAGAGACAGACCCTTTGAGCACTTTAAATTCTATATCTTGAATGATATAATATTTAAAAGGCTCAAATCCTCACCAAAATATCTGTTAGAATATCCTCTACCTCATATAATAGGCTAGAACCCTTCCTTGATCCGTTCTAGGCTTAAACATCAATTTCTCAATTGATTATGGGCCAAAATTGACTGTGTACAACATACATGATACTAAATTATTGTGTATTTGATTTCCATCAATATTTAAGATAACACAAGGCATAATTTAGGATGGATCACTCTTAATACACCTTTCAATACCCTTAAATTCCATTTATCAAGTCTTAATTCCTCTTATTCATGGAATGACATGTTTACTGTCATAATGTTGCATGTATATTATCTAAAAGTTAACATTGTTACCTTGGGGATTAAAACAATGGTTTATTCCACTAAGAGGATATAATTTCATCTACTTAAACACTCCACATTATGTCCTTGTTTATGCTCTTCTTTTAAGATTCTTGATCATTTTCCAAGCATAGGTTCACAAACTTATCTATCACAACTTGCCTATGTGCAAGAATGCAAGATTTTCCATCATCTACCATCATTTACACTTAAATAAGAGTTATTACACATTTTTCAAGGGATACTCTACTCCAAATTATCTTTATTAGTTATCTTCATGCCATCACAGACTTACTACCATGCACTGTTATACTTCTCTCCTAAAATGCAACTTTTTGGTAGCGTAGAGATAAATTATTGACCTCCAACTAGTAATTTTGAATCCAAGATTGGAAGGTGAAAATACACCACTTTGAACATGTCTAACCTTGACAGCCAATTCCACTTGTAAGTGTATTTTCACTACTGTTCTGAAGCATGAAAACATTGACAATAAATGTTGTCAAAGTTAAAGCTATGGTCCTATAACTCAATTTTTAGTGCTTTTTAGCTAAAAATGGCATTGAAAACACATCCAAAGGGTTGGATAACATCCAAGACTAGGTTCTTGGCCTCCCATCTATCCCACTTGACAAACCCACCACCCATTTCGGGCTCAAAAATGCCCTTCCCAATACAAGAAAGATGTTGATTTTTAGCCTAACTTTAGGGATGCATAAAACCAAAACTATAATTCATATGAAGGAAACATAAGATCCCTCATGTGCATGGAAAATTATTCTAATTTAACCCCAAATCTAATCTAAATCACCTCTAAGAGCAATCCATGGTAGAAGTTCCAGTAAAGGGTCCTAAAATGCAACTTTTTGGTAGTGAAGAGATAACTTGTTGACCTCCAACTAGCAACTTTGCCACTGAGATTGGTAGGTGAAAATACACCACTTTAAATATGTCTAAATAGGAAAATTATGCGTGTTACAATGATTATGACATCTAATTCCACCCTCAAGTGCATTTTCACTACTATTTTAGAGCACAAAAACACTGATAACAAATGTTATCAAAGTTGAAGCTATGGTTTAAAAACTCAAATTTTGGTGATTTTGGCTGAAAAATGGCTCTACCAACACATCCAAATGGGTGGATAATTTCTAATACCAAGTTTTTGGCCTTTTATTTAGCTTGGTCGATAAACCCACCACTCAAGAACGCCCTTCCCAATATAAGAAAGATGGTGATTTTTAGCCTAACTTTAGGCATGCATAAAATGAAAATTGTAAGTCATATGGAGGAGCCATAATATACCTATGTGTTTTGGAAAGTATCTAATTTCACCTCAAATATATTATGAAGCACCTTTAAGAGCAATATGTGGTAGAAGTTACAATAAAGGGTCCTAATATACAACTTTTTGGTAGTGAAGAGATAACTTGTTGACCTCCAACTAACAACTTTGCCTCTGAGACTGGCAGGGGAAAATAAACCACTTTTAACATGTCTAAATAGGTAAATTACACATGTTATAATGATAGTGATACCCAAATCCAGCTGAAAATGCATTTAACTACTGTTATGGAGCATAGAAACACTGATAACAAATGTCAAAGTTGAAGCTATAGTCTAAGAACTCAATTTTTAGTGCTTGTTGGCTGAAAACTAACACTTATAACATGTCCATAGGGGTGGATAAAATATATAACCAATTTATTGGCCTCCCATCTAGCCTGGTTGACAAACCCACCACCCATTCTAGGCTCAATAATGCCCTTCCCAATACAAGAAAGATGTTGATTTTTAGCCTAACTTCAGGCATGCATAAAACCAAAGTTGTAAGTCATATAGAGTAACCATAAGATCCCTCTTGTGCATGGGAAATTCCTCTAATTTCACCTTGAATCTAGTTTGAATCACCTCTAAGAGTAATATGTGGAAGAAGTTGCAATTAAAGGTCTTAAAATGCAACTTTTTGGCAGTGAAGAGACAACTTGTTGACCTCCAACTAGCAACTTTGACTCCAAGACTGGTAAGTGAAAATACATCACTTTGAGAATATCTATATAGGATAATTACATGTGATTCAATAAATATGACACCCAATTCCACATGCAAGTGCATTTCACTACTATTTTGGAGCATGACAACACTGACAACAAATGTTGTCAAAGTTGAAGCTACGATCCTAGAACTCAAATTTTGATGCTTTTTAGATGAAAAATGGCACTTATAAAATGTTTGCAGGGGAAGATAACATTTATTACTAGGTTCTTGACTTCCCATCTAGACCGATCGAAAAATCCACCACCCATTCAGGGCTCAAGAATGCCCTTGCCAATACATGAAAGATGTTGATTTTTAGCCTAACTTCAGGCATGCATAAAAGCAAAATTGTAAGTCATATGGAGGAACCCTAAGATCCCTCATGTGCATGTTAAATTATTATAATTTAATCTTAAATATAGTTTTAATCACCTCTAAGTTCAATTTTTGGTAGAAGTTACAGTAAAGGGTCCTAAAATGCAACTTTTTGGTAGTGAAGAGACAACTTGTTGACCTCCAACTAGCAATTTTGCCTTCAGTACCGGTAGGTAAAAATACACCACTTCAAGCACATATATATATGCAAATTAAATGTGCTCTAATTACCATGACACCTAATTCCACTTGCAAGTGCATTTTTACTATTGTTTTGTATCATGAAAACATTGACAACAAATGTTGTCAAAGTTGAAGCTACAGTCCAAGAAATCAATTTTTGGTACTTGTTGGCTGAAAAATAGCACTTAAAACACATTTTAAGGGGTGGATAAAATCTAGGGCTAGGTTCTTGGCCTTCTATCTATCCTGGTTGACAAACACACTACCCATTCTAGGCTCAAGAATGCCCTTCCCAATACAAGAAAGAAGTTGATTTTTAGCTTAACTTTAGGAATACATAAAACAAAAATTGTAAGTCGTATAGAGGAAATATAAGATATTTCATGTATGTGAGAAATTCCTCTAATTTCATCTTGAATCTAGTTTGAATCACCTCTAAGAGCAGTCCATGGAAAAAGTTGCAATAAAGGGTCCTAAAATGCAACTTTTTGGTAGTGAAGAGACAACTTGTTGATCTCCAACTAGCAACTTTGCCTCTGAGACTAGAAGGTGAAAATACACCACTTTGAGCATGTATATATAGGTAAATTACATATAATACAATGATAGTGACACCCAATTCTACTTGCAAGTGCATTTTCACTGCTATTCTAGAGCATGGAAACACTGACAACAAATGCGTCCTTAAGGCTACAAAGAGAAGTGAAGTTGTCAGGAGCAATTGTTTAAGAGCACAAAAATGCCAAGTAATTTTAGTAAGCTTCTCTTATATTTAATAATATGAAATTATTTACTAATGGTGCCAACCACGTGAAGGTGGATGCTGATTTAGCACCACTAACCTACAAAAAATGTTAGTAATTAAAGATGAAATTTATGCATGTACTATCTATAAAATCAAAAATATTTGGTAAAATTGATTACATCTAAATTTTAAAAGTCAACACACTTTCACATTTCAATCCAATGAACCACTTGGATCTGCTTGAATCTTGATAGTATCAAGAATAGCTTCATGGTATGACACATGAACTTTCCATAGATTCTTATTTCTTGGCCTCTCATGATATTTTTACAGCTGAATATTCATTGTAAAAACTAAACTTGAATAGTGTAGAATCTTCCTATGACTTTCAAAGTCTTCAAACAACCATACATTTAAATTTTTTATAAGATATCATCGAATCCAAGTTCCAATGACTACCACAGACCTAGTGGGATAATCAATGTTTTCTCCATCTACGATTAGGGGAGTCAATTTTTTCTTTCCATCTACACACTAACATAAGTAGTAATTTATTCCCTCTTCATTATCCTCATCTGTAATAACTAAAAAAACATGGATTGCATCATAAAAACCATTTTTAATGACATTATGAACATAGATTATGAGAATAAATAGTACGTAAAGATTATCTTCTACCTGGCTATACTAGATCGGATATATGGTCAAAGTGATGTGATGATGTCATGTTTGTGAGTTATAATTCTAGTGGAACCTAATATGCGTTGATTGGAATTAGATGTTTGGAAATCCAGTCATCCACCCACTCTTGTGACTCAAATTCATTCCAAACAAGGTCCATGGATGTAGAACAAAAGCATGCCAAGTGTCACATATAAATAGTATAAGAACCTGCATTTGATCTACGAAATGAGTGAAGCTCACTTAACCCTGTTAGAGTCATACAATCCTCATAGTTTGCTAAGTCTTTTTCCTCCATTAAACAAAAATGTCTACGAATAGTAGAATTTGCTTGCACACCATGACATATGTTCTCATTACACCATTCAACCACATTTTTTCAGTCAATCAAATTAGTAACATTGTCATATTTTAACTCCTCCCTTGTAACAACTCTTTTTACACATGGTCCAACACTATCATGCTCCCCTTTTCCATGGCCAGCCTTAATGAAACTATAAATATGTTATACACCAATGGTAATGTGCATCCTGCTCAACCAATAAAATATTTGTGCCTTATTGAATTGCAATGTGAAATCATTTGACCAAATTTAATGCTATTTGAAAATAATGTTCCTAAGTTAACTGTCCATATAACTTATCAAAACAACTTTGTACATACTCTATACAATGTGATCAGTCATCACGGATATAGAAATGGTATTCCCTTAATATTTTTTGATCTTCCTCTGTACTATCAGGTACATGCATGATTGCTAGATGTATGAATATGGCAATTTGTGTTGAGTTGTAATACTATGATTGAACTTCCATTTGTGGTTTGAATGTGTAATTTTTAGCAAAGTTGACTACTAAAATAATAGAATCAATTGGGAATGTGTCCTTGCTTAGCTTAAAATATTCATCCAACCATTTAGACCTATGTGTGTGCCTTGCATATTTATAAACAATTTTCTTCATGAATTCGACCATAAATTCTGAAACAAGTATCTATTTTGTAACAAGTTCACACCTTTTAGATTCTTTTCCATCTTTTACTTGATAAGTCACATATTTGTATTTGCTCAAACCAACTAATTCCTGTCCAATTGCACTTGTGCACTCCTCATGGATACATTTTTTTTTTAATTTTAGAAATCCACCACAAATGCTGTAATTTCCATTCAAACATGCTTTATTATAAAAAAACTATCTATCTGGTCTTTCACAAAAATATTTGAAATAAATTCCCTGGCTGATTTTGGTAGAACTTCTATGCCACACTTTTGAAAAATATTGTTAGTAGATAAAGTACAATGAATATGTCCAAAAACATCATAGTGTATTGAAAATTCAACATGTTGCCTACAACAAGTGGTGCATGTGTGATTTATTTTTACATAAAAAGGTTTGGTCATCTCAAAAAGTCTTTGACTAATAGAAATTTGTGGATGTTTTCCCAAATACTTAGAGTAGAATTGTGTTTGAGTCATATCCAAGAAATGTTTCAGATGTGGTTCACGATTATGAGAATCAACTCTTCTCTTCACTACATCTCTTGCATTGGGTAAAAATCTTTTATTATCTTTCCAAAATTGTGCAATTAAGTCTTTCAAAGCATTGGCTATAGCCTTATCCTTTCATGGAAGTCTACTAGAGAATGCTCATAGCTCTTTCATATTGGGTTCATTAAGTCTTTCGCATCTTGTAATTTATTTCATTAATGTTTTTATATTTATATTAAGTTTTCAACTTATTTTTGAAATCAATCATTTTTTCCTTGTTTCAACACTTACTGCACAATTTGTCATTATATGTCGGGCAACATTACAATCTTTGTTGTAGGATTTTGTGCCTACAATATGATATGCATCATGTATATTTTCAACAATTTCATCATTTTCATCATCCATGTTAGATGTTATTAGTCCTAATGTGTACATTATAGGTCTTATCTTAACTAATTTCATCAATGAAACAAATAATTGACATCTTTGACTATCATACTCCAATCTATGAAAGAAACTATCCCAAATTTCTTGAGCCAATCTTCTTGAATGGTGGTCAGACATTTTGTTATACATTGGTTTCAAAATATTTTCATCAATTTCAATTAAGTAATTATCTTTTCTACACACAACTCTTGGAGGTGTTGTTGTTGGTGGAATCTGTTCAGAGGGTGTTTCAAAATCATTATATGTTTCCATGAAATTTTCTTCATTGTTTATTTCTTCATTATATGTTTCCATGAAATTTAATTCATTGTTAATTTCATCATTATTTGAGTCCATTAATTTTTTTTCATTATTTGTGGCTAAAGTATCATTCATAAACTCTTCATGAACAAAATAAAAAACTTTAAACTTTGAATGTGAATTTCCAACATTATGTATTTTTTTATTATCAATCTAATCATAATTCAATTCATTATTATGAATTTCATCATAATTCAATTCATTATTGTAAATTTTATCATTATTCAATTGATTATTGTCAATTTCCTCATTATCTAAGACAATTGGCTCATTAGGGTTAGTGTTTGTACCTTGTCTGAAATGAAATGCTTGCATTTGTACCTTGTTTTTTCTTCCAACTCTTATAATTGCTCAGGCATTTTGTTATTCAACTTTTTACTCTTATCTAAATGTCAACCTGATCCAATTTTGACAAAATCAACCAAGAAATTACTTCAAATGTGGGGTCTAAAAAAAAATTGCAACCAAGAAAGTACACAGAGTACGCAAGGAATGTTTGTGGGGACAACAATCTCGATTAGGGATAAAAATAGACATTGAAAAGTGAGTTTTTAGTTTACTTCAAGGAATGTGTATACATTACAGGAATGCATACACGTTCCTATAACATGTACACATTCCTTCAAGTATAGGCATATACTATTGAAACAAGCAAAAAGGCTCATATTCAATGCATTTTTTCCACTATAATACTATAATATGATGCAATAAGACTCAATAAGAGTATAATATGATGCATAAATCCATAATATGATGCAATAAGATTATAAAATGTTACAATAACATTATAATATCATACTATAAGGCTTAATATGATGTAATAAGACTATCATATGATGCAATAAGACTATCATGCAATGCAATAAGGCTATCATATGATGCAATAAGGCTCAATATTATGAAATAAGGCTCAATCTGATGCATAAATCCCACATATGAAGCATAAATATCTAATACATGATGCAATAAGACTCTTAATAAGACTATAAATCAATAAGATTAATGCATGATGCAATAAGGCTCAATATATAAGACAAAATGAGCTAGTTTTGCTCAAAATCCCATCATAGGTCCTTACAAAACTAAGTGAATAATAGGTTCATAAATAGGCACTAATCAAATTCATGAATTTATTCATTTATGATGAAATCAAGGAACTTAGGGGTTGTATTTGTTATAAAATTAGGATTTAGGGTTAGGGGTTTAGTGTAACAGGTTTTTACATGTGTATATGTCATGAAATTAGGGTTTAGGGGATTTGTACATGTTCAAGTGATAAAATTAGGGTTTATGATCAACATGTCATGAAAATTGACCTAATTTAGCCCTTTTAATCACATCTTAGGCTCTAATTTAGGTTCAATGGGTTGAAATTGGCCACATTTGTGTTTGTATTTGCATTTTTGATTAAATTAGGGTCATTTAAGCCATACATGTTACATCTAAATTATACAATTAATTGGGCCATAAATTTGGTTTAGAGTCTCAATTTTTCCCAAATCACATCCCTAATTAAACTAATCGACTAATTGGTTCAATTCATGATAGATAGAATTATACTTAATTTTATCCCAAATCATATATCATTATCTTATAGTTATGTCAAGAAGGGGCTCAAATTGGCCTCCCATGCCTCCTTGATTGAATCTATAATTTAACCTTGTTGTGCCATGTGTGTACTTCATACACATGTAAGTGTTAAAGCTATCATAAATGCATCAAGTCAAAAGTTTCAAATTTGATAATGCCTCGAGAGGCCACATCCAATTACATATCACCACATGTACCTTGTACGTGCTCAGAAGTGTCAACACTATTAGAAGTGTCAGGTCCTAGAAGCATTAAATAACTCTATAAAATTATTTTGAGGCCTAATCTAATTACATACATCACCATGTGTGTATCTTGTACACACATATATTTGTGTTAGAGATCTAACTATCACTTATCCTAGAAGCATCAGATTTGTCAAAGCCTTAGGATGGCCAATCCAATCAAAGATTTCCACATGTGTAGGTATACTACACTTGAATAAGTGTTAGAGTTGTTATATATGCACATATTTGATACATAGACATGTTCCATCACTGAGCCAACCAATCCAACTAAGGCCTATTCAAAAATTTATCATACATACATATAAGACAATAATGTTTAAGTATTGACATCGATCCAATCAACTCATGTATAGTAAATAATTCACATGATGCAAGTCTTAGACTTGCCATTACTATATGAAAATTGTCATGTAGAGCCCTTTAAGGTCCCATCTGAATTGAGTAAGCACTAAATGTTATTAGTTTTCTACATGTATGTATTCAAATTATTTATATCCATCGACCTTGAATTATCTATAGATCCCAAAGTACATTCATATTAAGTCCTAAATGTAGGAGAGAACATAATTCAATAATGGATGGGCCTAAACTTCAAATTCAAAGCTGAAACAAGAATTTTGAGACATGTACTACTTTATTGCAGTTCGCATCATAAGGTTTAAGCTCATTATAATGAAATATGAACAAGATGATTGAAGATATATGTATAAAATATATAATCTTGAAACCTTTGGTGAGGGGGTGCACATTGGTATTCAATTCTGATCAACCATCTATATGAGGTGAGAAGTTCATCATCTGCATGAACAATTATTGGGTCTCTTTACTTAGCATCATCTTTGAGGGGAAGCAAGTCTCATATTTAGGGGACATTATCATAGGTTTAATGTATCTTGAATAATCTCAATAGAGTTTGAGTTGGGGTAACTTATTCATATGTCATACTTGGTCAATGCCAAGTCTATGCCATCCCTTAATGGTTTTGAACAAACTCCCTAATGCATTTAGATATTTTCTAAGCTATACATTCATCACTATAGGCACGACATCTTAAAACAACATATTAAAACCACATCGTCATTAATGGATACATGTGACCATTTAAATTTTATTGAGCTCAAAACCACATCTTATACAAAACAAAATACGTACCCAACTTGACCAAAATATTTAAGAAAAACATGTACATACCTTGTACCCATCATATTACTTTCATATATTAACATCCCAATTACATAGTAAGGTATAGAACTCTATAATATTGATCAGCACCAAGTGTTGTCTAGCTTGTTTTTGAGTTTGCATTGTTGCATCCATGGTGCGATTAGGACTAGTCCCATGTCAAAGACACACTCTTCAGATGACATGGGAATGGATGGAGTGGTTGATAGTTGTCCCATGTGTGATGGAGGGGTAGATGAAGGAGGTACATGGAATGGAGGATTAACCATATTTTCACAAGAGATCTTAATTTTAGGCAAAATTTGGATAATGTATTTGAATACATTAGGGGAATCAAGTGAATAATTGTAACAATAGAAGACTCTTGTTACACTTTCAATTGGGACCTCAAAATGCACCTATTAAATTAGATGCACTAAGTGACCTTAGAGGAAACTTAAGGGACTTTATTCAACACATTTTAGGAATGTTTTTGGGACAATCCAAGGCATGATTCACAAGTATTGGGCTCAATTAGATAGCAATCTTGAAATAGATATCCAAGAGATGCACTGCTACAGCAAGGGATCATTTCTTATTTCTACTTACACAAGATTATCTATACTATATAGTCCAATTCAACGGGTTTTCCACTTAAACAAATTAGTTCAAAATTTATAAATAAAGGGGTCTGGTCAAAGATATCAAAGAAACAACAAAAGGGTAAGATAGGATTTTAGGCAAGTAGGATAATATCAATAAGAAACACAAAATTTAAGGGCAAGTAGGATTTTAGGCAAGTAAGGTGGTAAGGTATATCCTTGCCTTATGAGGGGCAAGGTATCAATAGTTGTGCATGTTTTAATTGTCAAACAAGGCTTTTGTTAACATGTATTCTTTTGACGAAACATATTGATGTATATAAATATTAAAGTGCACCTAAAGTTGAACATATAATATCTAATACTTGTTCAACATTTATTCTATAAAATTAAAAGTAACCAATCACATTTTGACAAGTAAGAGTCAAGTATTGATACTCTAATGCACAACGATTGGTACTCTAAAGGTTAAGTTTTGATCATAGATCTAAAAAATGTATTTTATGACCCCTCATGATAAAATTATTTATATTGTAAAGTGTATAATGTGTTAGACCTTGAAACCTTAGTTATAATTAGTTAAGATGACATATTGAAATGGGTAAATTTTTTGAAGTCTAATGCGATGTTATGGTACCTTAATTCACTATCCAAAGCTAATGGGACCTTTCCCCAATAACAAAAATGAAATTTGACATTTCCCCTCTAAGGATGCTTAACTAATAGGACCTTTCCCCTATAAAAAACATGAAATTTATTTGTTTTGTATTATTTCAAAGCAACACGTACACATTATATAACACATATGAATTATATAACACATACAAGTTATATATTGCATTATATAATGTATACACATCATTTGAATTTGAATTTAAAATCGAGCCTTTAGGCTTGAAAATGACTTGGATTTTTGAGCCAAAGGCTTGTGACTGTGCATCTACAGTCGAGACCAAGAGTTTTAGGAAAAACCAACAAATTTCAACTTCAATCACCAAATAAACTATGGATTTCAACATAAAAATTCAAAAAATTATTACCATTATGATGAGTACGTTTTCATTTTTTAAACATATGATTTTTTTAATTTTTGGGATATTTTAAGGATTTAAACTATATTTATTTCTAACAACACCTTTTTTAGGCCAATACATGCCGCACCCATACATGCCTATTCATGTTTATCTAATTTGTTTTTCATTTATCCAAGTGCAAAATAAATTATATGGTAACAAACTAGACCTAATTATACACACATTAAAAAAAATCAAATTTCATTTTTTTTGAGGTAGTTAGGGTGGGCTACATGGCTGACTATCCATTTTTTTTTTAGTTTTCAGTATCTACTTAATTGTAAAATTAATAAAAAAATATAATAAAAGTTCGTAACACACGAGAAGATCTTATCTAAATATTTAACAAAGGTTTTCTAACAATATTTAACGCTGCTCAAAAAATGGTGGGTGGCACGACCATCTATTTACTATGTTTTCTTAAAAAAATAGGTCTTCTTCAAATTTTAGATGTTTGACCTATTTATACTTAACCATTTTTCAAAAAAAAAAAAAATAGTTTTTTGTAAACTAGACTCAAAATTCTACAATTCATGTTTTTATACAATCTTCAAACTTTGAGTGTAGCCATATCTAATTATCTATAGAAGTTTACATTTCTAAAATTTTAGAAAAAATATGTCCATGAGTAGGCCCTTTTTTCCCCCCTAAATGTGTGCACTTACCCATATCCAAAACCCTCTGTTGCAAGCATATATAGGGTAGGTGCCAAAGGGCATCCTTGATGAATAGAGTGAAACAAACCAAATTATTTTGAGGTAACTCCATTAATAGAGAGAATGGCTGAGGCATCTAAAAAAAGCATTTGGATGGTTTGAATGAAATTTGGCCTAAAGCCCAGGGATTTAAGCATGGCCAAGATGAAAGGCCATTCAATATGATCATAAGGTTTTTCAAAGTCAATTTTTATGAACATAAATTATTGATTAGATCTCCTAGCCCAGTCCATTCCTTCCCAAACCACAATAATATTGTCTAATATATATCAACTTTTGATGAACCTTATTTGCTTAGGGTGAATAATGTGTGGTAATAGATTATGCAATCAGAGAGCCAAAGCTTTAGCAATGATTTTGTAAGAAAAAACTAGGAGGGTGATAGACCACTAATTACAGATCAACTTGAGATCCCCTTATTTAGGTATGAATTTAATGTTTCCTTTATTTATATTCTTCCCTAGAGAATGTTTGTGAAAGGCTTCTTGATAGACATGATATAAGTCAGAACCCACAAGGTCCCAGAGAGTTTTATAAAATTTATAGGGGAAGCCATCAACACTTATAGCTTTATCGTTCATCATATGATCCACTGCCTCTTGTAGATCATCCACAGTGAGGAGCCTATCATAAGTAACTTGTTGAGTGAGAGTGAGTTTGTATGGCACCACTAGAAGACATTGCTAAAGGGCTATGTCACACTCCTCGAAGGATGCTTTAAATTTGAACACCTATTGATAATGGTAGACAAAAACTTGAACAATATTTGGCATCTCTGATAATCTCCTACAATTATTAGAGATAGCCTAAATTTATTGCTTTGAGTTTTTAGCTCTAAAAATTTGAAAGAACTCTTTGGAGGCTTTGTCCCCTATCTCAAGCCAATGAAGTCTAGATTTGATTAAGCTCCCTAGGCATTGTAATTATCTACAATCTAGATGTGATGCCACAAAGAAGAGACTCTAACCTGCAAGATCCCATTAAAGGGACCTTTTTCCAGGGCTAAAACCACACGACTAAGCTATGAGGAAGTAGCAGAGTAAGAGCACCGTAAAATTTTAGCAAGTTGGCAATCATAGATTCTCAAGAAGCAAGAAGTCATTCTGATGGTTTCATTCCACAAGATAATCCAACCAGAATATTGGGTTAGACGAAGATCCAGATTCCAAACTCTATGAATGTGAGCCATAGTGGGCCCATGCTTGAGTAAGGAGGTATTGAGGAAGAATTGGGTTTTATGAACCTTGGGTTTTGTGAACTACCATGTCACTCAAAACCAAATGGGGGAGTGATTAAAAATCCCAAAATCAAATAAATCCTACACCGAAGGAGAAAAACCATTATCAAAGGAAAAATATGGTTGAGTGGACATCATTACCTAATCAAGGCATTTCAGAATCTAAGTAGAATCATCCCTGATATTGTTTCAAGGGTATCACACTTTGTCTGTAGGATGACAAATCAAGTTTGGGTCATAAAATCCCCATTTAGTGCACATATAACACCATGCCTCGCTTTCACCAACTACCCAGTGCATTGGTAGGTGGCCCACTTTATCTTTAGGAGATGCAACCATATTAAAGTCACCATAAATGACCCAATGAGCATTGAGGAGATCCTTTGCAATCCATCACCATAAATGAATATGCTCAATGGTGTCATTCAAGACGTAAATATTAATAAATCCAAAGGAATGGCTTTCAATGCTAAAAAGGGCCCAAATTAAGCAGTTGGTGGGGTCTACTCTAGATTGCACTAAGTCTAGCTACCACCTTGGAGAAATAAGTGTGATCACACCACCACATCCTACCTCATGATGACTATGTAGAATAATATTATCATGCCAGATAGAGTTGCTGACTACTGCCAATAAAAAATTTGCCACCTTCACTTCTTACAGACAAAGAATGTCCATCTCAAGAAACTTCCTTCTGAAATCATGCACAATAAACTTACATTTTGGGTCTGTAAGACCCCAAACATTCCATGAAAATCAATTCATAAATGATGGGTGTTAAGAGACATATGCTCAGAATCTAAGCCTTATAAGGTATCAAAGCAATTTTTTAAAAAAATGCCCACTATTGGCATTTAAAGAAACATATAATTATGCTTGTTTCCTCACAAAATATTCAACCTAAAACTCTCCTTCTAACTCTTCACACCTCCTAAGAGGGCTACAAGAGCATTTAGGTGCATATCGTCAAACAAGAATTAGTAGAGAGATTGGCTGTGAGTCTAAAAAATAACTAGGTTGAGAAGCCCATGGACCATGAGATAGAACATTGGATACAAGAGGGGTGTTGTATATCCTAGGTTTTTATATCACTTTCGTAGCTTTAGCCTATGATTGAGAAGACTCTTTCTTGGTACAAACCTAGTCCCATAGGCCATTACTTGTTGATGGCTTGCCTCCTTTGGGATTTCTTGCATTTGAGCTCATAGCTTTATTGTAGTTGTTCTTCTTCCCTACTATAGTCCATCCATCATCTAGTGGTTTTTTTATAGCTTTTAGAGAGGGCTTTAGAGGAGAGGTTGGGTGATTATGTACATTGTTATGGGTTAGTTGAAGGGGATAGTCCTAAATTTTATGGTTGGTGGTCTGATTATGAAATAAGGTATTGGGAAAATTGATACACAAAACCTATTAAAAGTGTCTCACATCACCAATTTGAATCTCCACAAACTCTTTAAGGTTATAGGAAAGGTCTACCTCCACACAAACCTATTTTTGTGGCCTAGCTGAGTAAAACCTATTTTGCTCATGGAAAAATAACTTGACCTATGGAAGAAGCAATCTGATAGATAAAATGCCAATAGGGTACTGGGAGACTTGGAAATTCTACTCAAATAGAGACCTTAAGAGCAGTGCGCTCAAAGACCACAAAGTCCCATGTCCAAGGGGAGAGAACCATGAGCAAGTTCCTAACATACCATGTGGCTGACTTATGCATAATACGTCTTGCATAGAAAGGATCAATAAAATGAAACAAAAAAAATCCTTGGTCATATTTTGGAAACTTTCAAGCTTTATGCCATTAACAGCCTAGTGGGTTCGAACCTAGGATCTAAGCATACTTTCAAATGGAATTTGACCCACAAAATAACATGTCAAACAAAATTGTTCTAGCCATTGAAAAGCAGAGTTAAATTCTAGAATTGGTAAAATAACATCAATTTTTGAAGAGTTACATCATGGTATACCTTTGGTATGAACTTCCTTAGGCACTTGCAAGGGACCATTACTCAACACTCTGTCATTCTCCTTCGTAGATGAATTAACTGAGAGAGAATGAGGAGAGGTCATTAAATAAGTTGGCCTTGTTCGAAGGTGAAAAACCCTAAAAAGCTTTAAATTAAGGGCCGACTCAATGACACGCATGGAAGAAACCCCTAATAGAGGGAAAAAATCTATAAACATAGATTTTCAAATTTACATCTTATAAAACCCTTAATTTTAATATATCCCCATAAAATAAGAATCAAAATTTGGAATAAATGTCACAATAAATCCTCATCTTGGTCTAGTTTTTTCCATTTCTTAATGTCATTTTTTATTATTAAACCTTATAATCAAGAATTATTTTTGTAATAATGGTTTGTATGACCTCCATGAGGCAAGGTTTTTTTTAGCGGTGAATATTCGTTAATTCATGAATATTCCAATTTTTAGATTTTGGTTTTGGTTAATTTTTAGGGTCCATAGATAGGACCAGATCACCAAAATTTTAGGGATATATATTATTTTGGGGGTCGGATCACCAACCCTTTACGACATCATCTTCAAAAATAGTTTAATTCACCACATATATATACCCCTTGATCTTGATATCAAACAACAAAATATTTTTGAAATCCGATCAACCGAATGGCATAGCCGAACGACCATGTTGAATGACATGGCCGAATAACAATGCCAAATGGCAAAGTTGAATGATACTACCAAATAGGGAAAAGAATAAGGAAACCATCATTTTAAACCTTGAAAGACAATTATTAATTATACAAACAAAACCTGACATGTGCACCTTTGAATCAGGAATTGGTAAAGTTGTCTCTGATAACCATGTCATGGATCCATGGAAATTTGGATAGCTTTATAATGCATTCAGATAGATACAAAGTCACTAAAAAAATGGTCCACATTAAAAAATATGAAATCTTTGATGACATAAAGATTGAATCCATGAAACAGTTCAATCTTTATGTCATTTAGGGTTTTATATTTTTCAATGACTTTTTTTTAGCAAGCCTATATGATTTGGATGGATTCTAAAGTGCTGAAGCCTAAGGTCACACCTGCAACACATCCAAAAAGACTGGTATTACCTACACAACAACTTGACCAAACTAAATGGCTCCACTGTCTGGCTAAGCTGAGGGCAGAGCCAAATAGCTCAGCCAAATGATGGAGCCAAACATCTCTACCATTTGATAGAGTTATTCAACTAAAATATTTGATTGAGATGTTTAACTCCACCATTTTATTGATTCATTCAGTTTGACCTTTCAACTGAGCCATTCAACTCTGTGCTCAACTCAGCCCAGTGACAAAGCCAAGCGATTTAGCTAGTGACATAGCTTGACAACTCTACCCTTGGTAGATCAAAATGGCTATCAATGAAAGAGCTAAATACAATAACCCCATTAGGCTCTATCACATTTAGAGCCATTCTTTTCTGCCATCGGCAAACTCCAGAGCCATTTAGCTCTACTATGGGTAGAGCCTAGGCAGAGTCGTTTGGGCCTTTGGCTCTAACAGAGTATTGTATATATCATTATTGTGTTTATATACACACACACACACATGCACATGCGCGCGCGCACACACACACACACACACACACACACACACACACACACACACACACACACACACACACACAATAAATGGTGATGTGAAGAACATTTCAGACATGCCGATTCACCAAGGTAGGAATTAGATTCACCTACATGAATCTAAGGGGGTTTGGGATATGGCCTCTTAAAATGAACCCTGTTATGAGAATGAAGAATATAAGCATGGGCATCATGCATATATATATATATATATATATATATATATATATATATATATATATATATATATATATATATATATATATATATATGGTGATTTGAAGAACATTTCAGATATGGTGATTTGAAGAACATTTCAGACATGTCGATTCACCAAGGTATGAATCAAATTCGCTTACATGAATCTATGGGGGTTTGGGATATGTCCTCTTAAAATGAACCATGCCATGAGGATGAAGAGCATAAGCATGGGCAACATGCAAACAAAGAATCATGAAAAAATTTATATAGTAGAAATGACACAAGGGAGAGTTGGCTATGACAGATCATGTTAATTGGGAAACTAAACCAACCAAAACAAATACGTCCATGCATTGAAAGTTCTACCCACATGTTGTTGCCTTGTTGATAGGGTTATAATTACTCACAATAAAGTCTTCTTCCATGATTTTTTTTGATAAAAATACAAAATATGTGACTGTTAAAAAAGGCTCTCTATTGTTACATTATTGACAAAATTTCTAGTTCATAAGGAGAACATCCATTGAATACAAAATACAGCTGTTGTTATGTTGTCTTATTGACTGGGTTGTAGGGCATTTTTTTTAATAGTTTAGAGAGATGCATAACTTTGGATGTGGTGGGGTAGTCTTACAACAAGCGAACAGGAAATATACCTCTAAATTTTACAAGTTTTCAAAATCTCCATTTCTATTTCAACATTTCCAATAATTTGTTACAAGGATATATTTTAGAAATAATCAAAATGATAATTTTTTTAGATATATATGTGTCTCTCAATTTTTTTTTTAGGAAAAATTCAAGTGAACTATCAAGTTGCATAGATTTGCACTATTTGAATCTTTTTTTGGAACATATTTGATGGCTCAATACCAGAACCACTCAAAAATATGAAGAATCTTCAAGACATTGATATTTTTAGAAATAATTTGTTAGGGCAATCCCAATAGCTTTAAAAGAGATGAAAATTCTTAAACATATCAATCTCTCTTCAAACAAGCTAATAGGAGAGGTTCCAAAGGGAGGAGTTTTTACCACACTTGATGAGTCTGCTTTTAATGATGGGAAATCTTGGCCTTTGTGGAACATGGATAAATTGACTGCCATGCTTTTATCCAAAACATAAGCAACATTCAACCTCCAAACAAGTAATAGTGTCCATTGTAATTGGCATTACAATCTTCATGATGTCCTTTTTATTGATATACAAGGAGACATATAAGTCAGACTATGCTTGCCCTCAACATTGGACTCACAAGAATTTTATATGAAGAACTTGTAAGTGCAACTGGTGGGTTTAGCCAGACCAATTTATTAGGCATTGGTAGTTTTGGATCTGTTTATAAAGGGATTTTGAATAGTGGTATAAATATTGTCATTAAAGTTCTCAATATGCAAAATGCAAATTCTCACCAAAGTTTTAACAAAGAAGGTGATTAGTGCTTAACAAAGTTAGACAAAGAAATGTAATAAAAAACATTTCAGTGTGATTCAACCTCAATTTTAAAGCATTGATTCTTCCATTCTTGTCAAATGGAAGTTTAGAGAGATGGCTATATCTTTGGGAAGAAGATGAGTGTAGACTAAATTTAAGTGAAAGATTAATATTAGCAATTGAGATAACACAAAGAATGGTATATTTACACCATCATTACTTTGTACAAGTGATTCATTGTGACTTGGAACCCAATAATGTGCTATTAGGGGATGATATGATTCCATATATAACAAACTTTGGGATTTTCAAACTACTCTTTAGTAATTCAATGAATTCATCGACTTCAACAAATGCACTCAAATGATCTACTAGATATGTTGCATCAGGTATATATTTTGTATTATTAAAATTTATGTTTTCTTTGCATTTTATTATATTTTAAAATGGATAAACAATCACTAATTATTGTATTGTATTATTATGGACAGGGTGGACACTATTCAACAAAAGGAAATGTATACAGCTATGGAATTCTACTCTTGGAGTTGTTGACAAGGAGGAGACCAATAGATGACATGTTTGTTGAACGAACCAATTTTCAAAAATGTGTAAGCATGAATTTTCCAAATAAAATAATGGAACTAATGGATAACAACTTGCTTAGAGATGTTAATGAATTAAAGAGATCAATGCAATTGCCATGCCTTACTCAATTTATTTAAGTAGGATTGGTTTACACAAGGGAGTTACCTCAACAATGCCTAAATATGAATGAGAGTTAAGAGATTAGAAAACATAAGAGGTGCATTTCTTGGTATTCCTAGAGATTTTGAATTACCACTAGATATCTAATCTTTGGTTGAGAAAACAAATGATCCAAGAAATACCAAATCAAAGAGATATAAAAATTGGTCTACATCTACATCCTGGATCTATAGTAATTGTTAATTATTGTTTATTTATTTTTAAAGATATGTTCTCTAATATTTTTAATGTTAGACCTATTATATGAGTTTAGTATATTTTAAAATTATGCAAGGACCACATATGTAATTATAAGTCGAATTGGAAAGTTACGAGGGTGATATGTAATTCTTGGCCAATTTGATTATGTATAAGGTATACATAGTTATTAATATAAACACATTTATAAATAGAAATAAAATTCAAAAAAAAAAGTTTTTATTCTTTGTCATGTTCCTCTATTCTTTTTATTCTTTACAAAAGTTTCAAAATTTGTTTGAGATTAAATTGTTGTGACTAATAAATTCTTAATTATTCTTTGTCATATTCCTCTATTTTTTTTAGTTTGGATTCTATAAACTTCTAAAAATCAGAATATTGGTTTAAATTTTAGAATTAAATCAAACCAATCAATTCATGCAAAATTTAACCTTAATTAATAAGAATTATACTCGATATTTCTTATAATTATATTACATATAAGGTATAACTTTTTGTAATCTTAAATTATATAGACAAAATCTTACTTATCTATAACACAAATAATATTTTCCAAGTCATGAGGAAGCATCAATATTTAATTTATGATAATGTCCTGAAAATTCTAATAATAGATAATACAAATTATATTTTTCAATTAAAAAATCATTAATCTTTAATTTATGGCAGTCTAAAAATTTGTGTCAGTATACTAATGAAATTGCATAAAAAATAAATAACAAGAAACAATAGCATCAATAGAAATAATGATATAATTCTCCACCTCTATCACTAGAAGATCACTGTTGCATTCATATCCATTTTGTATTGAAAAATATTGAGAGAATTAGAGCTATGGATGCACTAACTCCAGACTTGTTGATCAATCCTTGATAATTTCTTAAAAAATAAGAATGCTGCTACCTTGATTGAGTCTAAATTTGCAATGTTATTTCTACAGTTTCTCGATATAAAATTAATTGTTTTCTATCCAATTTTCTTTGCCTTAACATTAAAATAAGAAGGATTATACTAGTTATTTCTTCATAACAATATGATAAATCGTAACAATATAATAAATTGTTCTAGTTCTTACCCCAATGGTTCCACACGTTTGCATTATATTAACTCTCTCTTCATTTGTCCAACCAATTCTTGAAAAAATACCCACCCAGCACAAACCTCAGGATTTTACTTTCATTTATACATCTCTGTTTGCAAATTTCATATATTCCTCCGTTTGTGTTTTGGGTTGACAATAGCTTTTTTTTGGATCTTATATCCTAACCAAGGAAGGAATCTGAACACATCAACACAACCAGATGAGATTCGAACATGGGTGGCCTTAGATTTATGCTCAATGTCGAGCCGGTAGTTAAAATTTTACAAATTTCTCTGTACCTTTTTTATAGTCGTGAAGCACACTCCACATACTCTTTTCCCAAATTGTCCTTTGTTATCCTTAATTTTGTTTTGCATTTTGTTGATATTCATTTTGTTAGGGTTTTAATATTAAAAAATTTCGTTGAGAAGGTGCCTATTTTGCTTCTGTAGATGAAAAGATTCTTAAGCCAGAGAATAAGCCTTCTGAACTTAATGAATGTTTGGGTGGTTACGTTCTAGAGACGGTGACTTTTTTTTTTTCATATATGATTATTTTTATTTGTAATGTAAAATGAAATAATTATTAAAATATTAATATATAAAGAAGTTAGATTTTTTTTTTAAAATTAGAGAAAGGTTATTTAAATTGATATTTGAGATAATTAATAAGAGGTTATTTCCAATACTTTCTCATTTTAATGAATCATTGGTAAGTAAACAATATTATTACTTTCTATTTTTAATAATTATACATAAATAATATATATACATTATTATTTTCTTCTTCTTTCAATAAACATAAATAGATAAATATAATTAATTAATTTTTTATTATTAATTATAAATAAGTTTAGTTTCTTACTAATTAAACTATGATAAATATTTATATTATTGATTTTTTTATAAACCAAACACAATGCTTATAACTAGCTAAGCTTGAAGGTATTTAATCTCCTATGCTTTAACTTAAAGGTGTAAATGATCGCTTGAAAACGATACAACTAACTAGAAATTACTTAGATGATGAATAAATAAATTATCATCTCTTTAGATTAAGTATATATAATACCTCTCCTCATAAGTGAATGCTCTTAGGAATCAATGTATTGAATCAAGTGCAAAAATATCATTTTAAAACATAATAAAATTATGAAATTTCAATTTTTATATACATCGACTCCACGTATTAATTATTATTTTTTAATTTTTTTTTAATTTTTATCACTTAGATTTCTCATGAGATTGAACCTCTTTGCATTTATCTAAGCATAGAACAATACCTTTTCAATGCAAGACAATTTTTTTTTTGTTAAATTCCACACCCTTTAAAGAAAAGTATATAATTTTGACCAATAACGCTGTAACATAAATGTCTTAAAGATATATAAGCACTTAAAAGTTATGAAGCAAGCCATGCAACATTGAATTGATATGTTGAACACATAAAATTCATTTTCACCTTTTTAATAGGAAAAACAAATTTTCCTTCGTAAATCTAAAAACAATAGCATTGTGTGATTAATAGGGTGCCCAATTAGTGATGTCTGTTTATATATATATATATATATATATATATATATATATATATATATATATATGACAAATAAATTTTTTTTATTTAAATTGATCATTTCATAAATATATTATTTATTAAATTACATAAAAAAATATTTGTGTAATTTAAAGTTGCATAATTAATAGGAAGGTTAATACTTAAAGACAAACCACAACCATGTCCACACCAAAAATTGGATATTATGTTGAACCTCAAATTATACAATCCACATAGTACAAAATGGCACTTTGTGTCAAACAATTCATCAATGTTGAACCTCTTAAATCATACATTACATAAATAGAGTTTCATAGTGTTACAACATCGTAGACACAATTGATATGAAAAGTTATAGGAAGAAGATGGTTCATGTTATGGATTGCCCCAACTATAGTATATAGAATGGGTCCCATTTTTGGGTTAAGATAAACTTTTATTTTGATCAATAAATTCTAAAAGCTTGCAATTTAATGTCATTTTGAGAGTCACAGGTTACAAGTAGCCTTAAGACTCAAACATAAGCTAATGACTCTAATTGTTCATCTCGAGAGTATTTTTTCTTACTACTTTTTAAAAACTATTTTATTCATGTTAACATATTTTAGTTTTATATCTTAACTACACAATAAGTTTTGCTTATGCCCTAGTGATAAAAAGGGAAATCTAAAAAAGTCTACAAAATAAATTTCATAAATTTTAATCACATTTTAAAATATAACCCGCCATGTAATTAACAAGTCTTTTGTCAAAGTTGCAATTGTCTTTTGTTAAGATTTTTTTAGTAATTTGAGGGGATTGAAGCCCACTGACCCAATACCCAAAGTGATTGGTTTAACACAAGATAAAACCTCATTATAAACCTTAGAACAATGTAACATGGGTCCTCACCCCACATTGAAACTTAAGTTAAAAGTTGAACTCATAACCAAAACTACTTCTACATACTAGCAAGATCAAATAAACTATACTCCAAAAACTCTTTATTAATATTTTTGATTCACATTAAAGATTTCCTAAACTAAACCACCAAAAACATAATTGATAATTTATTAAAATAATTTGAAATAAATAAATAAAAATCTTTCTAACCTTTTAATTACATTTTTTCACTTTATAATGTAAAAATTAAAGCTCTAAAACTTATCGTTTAGGAGATTGTTTCTCCACCAAGAAATGTATCAATAGCTCTATATTAGTTTCGAAGAGTTTTAATTAGATTAAATATCAAATTATTATAATAGCATATATAAGCATGTATATGTATTTATATAACTAGAAATTGTCTCATAGTGCAAGAAAAGCTGAAAGTTAGAGAAAAGTTGTTCATATTTGATTTACTATAATGATTAAAGTACTTTAATTTGTGTTTTTTAAAATAAGTATTTATATTTATTCTTCATTATCTTGTAAATATTTTTAGTTTTAAATTATGTAATTCAATTATTAATTTCTTTGATTGTCTTTGTAGAAATATTATATAATAATTATTATATGCATTAAAAATTTATTATTTTATATATTATATAATTTATATAAATATTAGATTATAAAATATATATTTTAAGATTATATCAACTTTTATAATATATATTAATGATGAAAGTGTTAAAGCTATAAAATGTATTTGTATATAACAATAGTTACAATTATCTCTCTCTCTCTCTCTCTCTCTCTCTCTCTCTCTCTCTCTCTCTCTCTCTCTCTCTCTCTCTGGTATATAACAATAATTAAAAATCTAGAGTTCTTATAAATGGTATGGAAGATGTAATTTTATCAATCTTTTTTTCTTTAATTTTTGAAGTTTTACATATTTACTTTATTTCATTTTTGCAAAACATTCAAAGGTAAATGCAAGAGAGATATACATGCCATTGATTGAACATACTCTTGATATGGTAGCAAATGTTAAACCTTGGCGATCAATGTCTATAATGTCCAGCGTTGTTTTATTGAGTGTTATTCCTTATTCTTTGTATATGGTTAGAGCCCATGCTATTTTTATAGGCATTTATTGATGATTACCTCGTGTAATAGGAGCAATTGATACATGTTTAGGATTCTTTGCATCCTATGTCTATCTAGTATGTATTTTGTTTTAAATTGTGAAATATATTCCCATTTTACATGTTATATTATGATAGACTACCTTTATCTTTTGCTATGCAAACATGAATCTATTATTAATATACAAGGAATCACCAACATCATAAAATTAAAATAATATTAATCAATTTGAAACTCAATCAAGCAGACCTACTAATACAAAAATTCTCACATCACAAAAATTCTAACATCATATTGTGCTTGTTAAGGGTTTTATTTTATTTTGTGATAAAGTATTTCAATCCATTTTTTAACTAAATATTTATATTTGTTCTTCACTTCCTTGTAAATATTTTTAGTTTTAAGTCGTGTAATTCAATTATCAATTTCTTTGACTGCCTTTGTAGAAATATTATATAATATTTATTATAAATTTTATATGAATTAAAAATTTATTATTTTAAATATTTTATAATTTATATAAATATTAGATTATATAATATATATTTTAATATTACATCATTTTTATAATATATACTAGTGATAAAAGTGTTGAAACTATAAAATATATTGTATATAACAATAGTTACAAATATTTCTCTCTTTTTGATTTTATTTAACAATAATTATAAAGCTAGAGTTCTTATAAATGGTTTGGAAGATGTAATTTTGTCAATTTTTTTCCTCTGATTTTTGAAGATTTATATATTTATGTTCTTTCATTCTTACATGTGCTCACAATATATTGATGTGCACTCCTATTATGATGCAAATAGACTAGCTGTATGATATCATTTCACCCAAAAATCCTTAAACTTAATGCAATTCATGAACATGATGTAGTATGATAAAAATTCTTCCTACAAATCAGATCCAATAAGTTTTAGGCCTTTTAAGCACATTAGTTTAGGACTTCAACATAGCTAATAAAAATAAAATTTTATGCTCAAAACAAATACATAACATAACTGACCAATAAATAAAAACATGTAGAATGAAAGAGAAAAATACTTGCAAATAAATTTACCCCGAGCCTTGAATACTAGCAATAAACTGAGAAGCATGGATTTTTCATTTAGGTTGTTCATCCAATGTTAGTATTGGCCCAATAAACCTTAAATCAGTCATATGTAATCCTAAATCCATCCTCTATCATCACAAGCCTAAGAAACCCAAACAAAATGCATTGACATCTAGACACTGGCCTAGATAGGTATCTTTGAAATTCATGATCGCCATTGCATCCATAAACACAACGTATCAAAATCATATGCTAAAAAGAACTCAAAATTTAATATTAAAATAACACTTATTCATATCAACTTTCTTGATATCCTACACTATTTATATAATCTTTCATTTTATGTATAATTTTGGAATTATTGTGAAAAAAAGAAGGAAAAAAAAGTTAATTTTTCATAAAATATAAGTTTTATGTGTTTTATTTACAATCTTTACATTTCATTTAAAAAAAATTATATCATTTATAAAAACTATGTTTCTCTGGAGGGTTTAGTATTAATATATAAGTTAACTCAAATGATTTTTAACAGTTTACTTGAATTTGCTCTTAATTCCATTTTCAATTTCATAATTTTTTTAAAGGTATCTTAACAGTATTTATAAACTTTTAATCTCTATTGTTTTAAATTTAATATATTTTTCTAAGCACAATAATATATATTTATATATAAAGAGATACATATATTTATGTATATATAATTTATATATACATATTTATGTATATTTTTTATATATATAAAAAACACATATATATGTACGAATATATATATATATATATATATATATATATATATATATATATATATATATATATATATGTACACACACATATAATTATATATTTATAAATATATACATATGTGTGTTTTTAATATAAACATAAACATATATATATATATATTTGTATTATACACAAAAATACATATAAATATGTGATCGTGTGCATGTATATGTATCATTTTGTATGTGTCTTTTTCATGTTGCAATGCTTGTAATGAGATAAAGGTCAAATATAAAATTTATTGTTGACTCAAACGCTGAAGGCTAATTTTTTTAATTTATGGTAATCAAGTGTTTTATTTTTCGAAGGAATAAAAAAGAGAGAAAAAACCATATCCTTTTTTAGAAAAGAATATTTTAATATACAAACCATAATTTTTTCTAGGAATAAGTAGTACATTCGATTAATAGGTACCAAAATAAATTTAAACTATTTTAAAACCTTATGAAGAAACAATACATGGATATAATAACTCTAGGGACCCAATCCATATTTTATAAAATCACAAGCTTTAGAAACTATCATAAGTACATAATTAAAATCATACAAAAAGGCACTTTTTTCTTGCATTATAAACACAATCAATTAACACTTCCTTTCCATAACTCGGGAGGAACCATAATTACATAAAGTAGCACATCTCAATTTTTTTCTTTCTTCCATGAAACTATCATATATCAAATTGTTTTATTTCATCCACTAAGTGATCATAAACTAAGTTATTTTCCCATGGGTATTGTAATATGTTACATCAAACCTACAAGTGAGTAGATAGAAATGGACATTTTCCTTCTTTGGACAGTGACCATTGGCAGTGCAAGTTTAACGTGTGACAATAAACATAATGCAAAGTGGTCGTATGATAATAAACATAATGCATTTAGTGCTAGTCACCTATCTTTGGTAGCAGTGTAGAAAATGTTGGCTCTATAAAACTTACATGTGGAGTCTTCAAAATTTTGCTCAATTGTTTCATAAAAATATCATTGTTTATTCTGAAACAGAACAAACTTATTGACAAAACTTGTGAATGATTTTTTATGGCATGTTGGTAATTTTTCTAGATGTAATCAAGAGATAGTGAAGGAATTATCCATACCAGTCCAAGGATCCATAGATCTTCACTTTGAAACTCAAATTTTTCAATCTCCTTGGGCCCAATTTGTTTCCTGTATATGGAAGAAGTACTTGACATATTGGAGGAGCCCTAACTACAATTTAGTCCACTTGTTTTTTACATTTATTTCAGAAATGTTTTTTGGTACTATATTGGTAGCTTGGGACAAAAGTGTATGTAAATATGCATTTCCACATGAATTCAAGTTGCCTTTACAAATGAATTATAACATTACTATTCAGTAGTAGGCTAAGTATTGAATTATGGAGCTTAAAATATATGTTTTAATGATTATGATTGCATGTGTTACAAACATAATTAGAGCAAATTGTTTACTATAATGGGGGCCTTATATAGTTCAAATTTTCTCCTGGAAATAAATAATTCCTCTACAGTGCAACTCGTTATGGCTGTGGAACATACTATTTTATAGGGAGAAAGTAGTTGGACTGTACTCTCCTTTACCCTATTTATGAAGGTGATTAATGGAAGTATCAGTGATTTAAATACAAAACCTTTTTATATGCCATCTTTTTTGTGGATGTTGTTATTCTCTTTCACAAGGAAAGATTAACACTTGAATTTGTATTTTTGATCTCCAATATAAATTGATTAATGTTGATCTAAATTATTTTGTTCAATGTTAGTTTTTTGTGTTCTCCTTTGTTCTTTGTTGTTTGGATTCCACTGGTCTTTGGAACTACTATATTATATGTTATTTTACTTGTTGTATCCCTTGTAGTGAATACAAATCTTGGAGTATTTGGATGCATGTCTGCAGATCAGAAAAACTAATAGTCTAAAAAACCATGTGTCAATGGTGGAATGGGGAAAATGATATATTATTTATTTTTATCTCTTTTGAGACGAATCTTGGGGCTTCACCCCACCGTATAGTCCTCTGGCTAAATATACCCTTTTACATTAATATTAAATACATAATGTTAAATAAAATGGGATAACCTTTACTTTAATTAGGTGGTGTCTTATAAAATGTATCTATTTAGATGAATGTTGCATCTTGTAATTAAAGTACACCTTTATGATACTTTTGTTTTAATTTTTTGGTTTGTAGAACGATTAAAATTAATAGAAACATTTAACTAGTTCACTGATAATTTTATTAGTCTTAGAAAGAATTATAACATTAGAATTGATTTAACTTGGAATTAGTAGGTGGGTTATTGGCCAATGAGATGTCTTATTTTTGGGTGCAAAAAATATGCATGAAAGTTTAGGGGGAGAGGTGTGAGGTTTTTAATAGGTCAAATAAAAAATATTATTTGTTGTATTATGATTGGAGGAAAGATTTGGGATGTTATTGGCAACCTTTCTTTATTCAAGGCAAGTATTGAATGTAGCTCATAGGGCACGAGAGTGCGAGTTGTCAAGTTTTGTAAGCGAGTTGAATATGGACTACTAAATGTGGTTGTCAGCTTGATTTAAGGTATACCATATGGGATTTTTATCTCTTAATTTAATTTTAAATTTTACTTAAGAGGACCCTTTCCTATTCAAGATACTACCTCATGTTTCTAGTTTACCCAAGTGCCATCTAATCCTAATTGTGAATTCATATAAATTCATCCACTCTCAAAAATAAAACCAACATACCTCCAAATAAGTGATTCACTAAATCATATAACATATAAAACCAATAAAAAAACCCTACAAGAAGATAGTGATTAAGAGGCAGAACCCATAGACAATGTTAAGTTCACTCTTAAAATCCAATAGTTTTTGAAAGGAAGTCTTAAATGCATATAATAAAATCCAAGAAGAAATTTATGTCATCATGAGTTTACTATATAACACCCTCCTCACACTAATTTGAGATAAAATTGCATGAATAATATGAACTTTCATCTATTCTCTATGTTTACAACCTTGTCAATTTATACCTTAATGTTGGATGCTACAAATAACAAACCACTCCCTAGCACTACTAAAGCAAGTCCTAATAAAAATCCTAAAATATATTATATCTAAATGTTCATATAAGTTTTAGACTAAATGGCTCAAATACAAAACAAAAGTAATAACCAAATCAATCTAATGCAAACAAAAAAATCATGTAAATAACTAATCAACCTCAACATGTTTATTGGGCACATCATAGTCAATGTCCACCCTCAATCCCTCATGGATGCTAATGGAAAATATATCTCACAACCTCCAATTTAAAACAAAGTGTAAACATTGTAAAAACACCTTTAACCATTATATTGCAGCCATGGATATCAGAGGTATCTCCACAACTATCACATATGGTGGATCTAACAACCCTAGCATACAGTTCAAAACCTATAAAAACATTTAAAAATATTGAATTCAAACCAATACATATATAGGTACTAATATCTTAGCTAAAAACATTACCTGAGATTTCTTGGAATGCTAAAACCAACTCAGACCTAACTCCATAATACAATTTGAATTCTTAGTCAATACAATTATCCAACAATTTCAATACTATGACCTACCTGAAGATAATTTAATAAACTTTGTCAACACAAGTAAAAAGCATAATGAATATTCCCATAAATTCATCAACTGATAGAAATCCCTAGCAAAAAAGGTGACATAAATATGAATATAAAACATTAGAAAAAGAGTTTTTAAACTATTTATTATAGCCTTAGAACTAATATTACAATGCGAAGTAGTATCTTTCTCTCCTAAATCCCTGGAGGACTTATTTGACCAAGCCAAATGATAAGACCATCTAATGATTTTTTTAAAATCCCAAATAAAAAAGAAGTAACTATATTCCTAAAAAAATAGCATGCCATTAGTGACAATGTCTTTGACAATTTTGACACTTGTTTCAATTCAAAGTGCACCATCAATACAATCAATCTAACTGAACCTATAAAATTTACCATTTCCAAAACTTTAATGAGAAATCATTTACACCCAAATCCCATAACAATATAAGAATCTCATCAACCTCTATGAAAAGATGAACTCAAATGTAAGTTTCCAAAGCCCCGATCTCAAGAAATGTCTTCCTTTTATTTTAATACCTTAATAGTTTCACCCTCAAAATTTAGTTGGTGGCATGCCAATTGAGGCCACCCACACAATAATTATCACAATATCAAAACTATCACATAATCATTCCTACTAGTAAATAATTTTAACCATGAGACCATGATTTGCATGTGAAACTAATAATTTATTACCTCTAAACAAGCACATGAAAAAAAAGCATACATCATACTAACATGCATAAAAAATTAAATTAATCTACTACATGATTATCCAAAGAGAAAACTAGATTATCCTCAAAACAACCAACCTCACAATAAAAAATCTAATAACAACCCTAGTTAAAATATATGAGTATGTTACGAGATTAGGTTGGCCTCAGTCGACCTAGACCAGGTACTAACCACTTTATTTATTTAACGATATAGGGTCAATTGGGATGACTCTATTGGATAAAAATTTAAAAGAGTTTAGGATTAGATCCATATATATATATACACACATCCTTTTCACCATTTTAGAAAGAAGATGAGGGGGAAAATCATTATTTGTGTGCATGTTTAGCCACCATTCTACTTGAGAAGCATTACTTAGGGTTTTAATACTACATTTGGAGATACAAATCTTGTCTTGTGGAGAAGTATTTTGGATGCATAGGAGAAGTTGTGTATCCTATATTTGACCTATCTTTTTTATCCTTACAAACCACAATAACCTCTTACAAAGTGCCTTGGCCAAGGGAGAGATTAAGGCTCAACGAGTTCATCTTCAAAGGTAAGTATTCCTAAATTTTGCTTCTCTTTATAAAAATAGATAGATGTTATGTTGTGGAGCCTATTTCCAAATTACAATGTATTTCAATTTTTTTTGGACCCCCTTAATGGGGAACCATTATGGGTTGACTTGGCCCATGGTTTTGGTACCCATTGTTTTGTAAAACCGCTATGTGGCTACCTATTGATATATTATAGATGTAGTAGGTAATACAACAAATTATGAGAATAAGGGTTTGAGAAGGAAGAATAGAGTGTGTGAATTCATATGTGAATTTAGAAGAGTTTGTAGAGCATAGATCCAATCAATATTTTATGCATTGTAATTGTGAAAAGACAAATATGAGAGTGGATTGTACTCTTATGGTTTGTAATAAAATTTGAGCAAGTGTTTCTTGGTGGATGTATCCCACATTGGGTGAACCACTTTAAATTTGGTCTTCTTATTGTACATTTTTATTTTTGTTCTTTATGTATCTCTGTTTATAGATCTTATCATTGTGATTATGATAAATTTGTTCTGCATCATTTTTTAATTTATTCCTAACAATAAATTTGTATTTGTTAGCTTATATGCTTCTCTCTCTCTCTCTCTCTCTCTCTCTCTCTCTCTCTCTCTCTCTCTCTCTCTCTCTCTACATTGACTTCAGTAGAGTTATTCTATATGCATGTTTACTTTTATGTTTATTACCTCCATTTTGTGGCACATGCTTTGGTGAGCACGAGGTTAGATTTTGATTTACTTTTTCATTTATTTGTGAATAATAAAACATAAGACCTAGATAAGGTTATCACATGGTGTTGTTTGACTAGAGTATTTTGAAACCTCTTTAGTGATATTGTTGTGGTAAGGTACCCCTTGGTTAGGTCTAGCTAATCTATATTGGTCATGACCCCAATTGTTTAAATGTACCAACAAGTGGAAGGACTAGTGTGATTTATCTTCTATAAGATAAGATTGATTTATAGATCAAATTTAATTTTCATTTTATATAGATAACCTATCATCGTCCATTCTAAACATGTTATCTTAGCCCACGCTCTCATCTCATGCATAGTGGAATAGGACACTGACCAATTCAAAGTGCCGCCTAACCAATTCATCCTCAACATATTCCTTCTCAACCAAGAGGGTACCATTCAAATCATTGCCCATATTTGGAACCTTGTGCCTCATCCAACTTTTGCTACCAATTGGATAGAATGGTGGAATGAGGCTATTATATACACCACCACCTTTCTCCACCACTATGGAAAATAAATTTCTCATGTTTGAAAGTGGGGTGATGACGTTATGATCAAAGAGTATCAGAGGATATCCAACCTTCTTGAACACAACCCCTTAGTTATTCACATGTTAAACTTGACTACCTCTCTCAAAAATAAATTGAATTTGGAAGATAACCATGCTGCTAGGGGGGTCACAACTACGTGTTCACCTCCATTGGATTAAAATTGGAGATAAAACCTTGAAGGATTTTTTCAAATCTCTTAAAGCCAAATAATCTTGAGATCAAATCAAGACCATCAAATTAGCTCATCTAAGACTTAATACTCTACTTGACATCGCTTTTACCTTTTTAGACCATAAAAAATTAATCTTCTAGGCCCAGAAGGAAACAATAGAGAGAAATCATGATTTTCAAGAATGCCTTGATGTGGTTCCTCACAAACTCAAACCTACAGATTATATGCTTTGTGATGTGCCCTTGACTCTTCATGAGTTCATAAAATCCATTCATAGCATGACCAATGGCAAAGCCCCTAACCTCAATGGTTTTTTTTGTGAATTCTACAAAGCTGCTTGGGATTTTATCGGGCCTAGCTTGCTTCAAATCTACAAATAATCTCTTCACAAGAAGTCATTGGGCTCAATTATCAATCAAGAAATATAAAATTCATACCTAAAGCTGGTTACCCCAAGCTTATCACTAGTTGGCACCCTATCATTCTATTGATTGTGTCTTATAATATCCTTGCAAACTAACTACATCTTATTTTATTTGTAATCATCATATCAGAACAAATAGGTTTTATCAAAGGGTAAGTGCAAAAAGTTGGGGGACAAAAAGTGGCCTATCTGTGGGCATGATTTTCTTAAAATTTTAGAAATTTGAACTTTTGTAGATAATTTGAGATATCTACACTCCAAATTTGAAGATGGTGTAATAACATGAAATGTGACATTTTGAGTCTATTTTCCAAAACACTAAACTTTTTAAAAAATGGTTAAGTATAACTAGGCCAAATATCATAAAATTTGAAGAGAAACTATTATTTTTTTCAAGAAAATAGAGTAGATAGATAACCATGCAACACACCTAATTTTAGCAGCATTTAATATTTTTTGAAACCTTTTAAGGAAAATTTAGATAAGATCTTCTAGTTTGTGACCTATAGTTTTTTATATTTTTTCAATGAATACTTTTTTTTATGAATTTTGCAAGTAAATAGATTCTAAAAACTAACAAAAAAATGGATAGCCATCCATGTGACACGCCTAACTACCTTAAAAAAATGAAAATCATTTTTTTTGAATGTGTGTAGAATTAGGCCTAGTTTGTGATCATATAACTTTTTTTTCACTTGGATCAATGAAATACAAATTACATGAACATGTATAGGCATGTATGTTTATGGCATGTAGTGGCCTAAAAAAAGTATAGTTAGAAATCAACATAGTTTGAAATCTTAAATTAGTCCAAAAATTATAAAAATCATATTTTTGGAAAGAGGAGAGCGTGCTCATCATGATGGTATTAAGTTTTTGAATTTTCACATTAAAATTTTTAGTGTTTTTGGAAATCAAAGTTGGATTTTTTTATTTTTATCATAACTCTCAAAACTCAGTTGTACATTGATAGGGCCAAGCCTTTGGCTCAGGAATATAATCCATTCCCAAGCCAAAAGGTGTGTGATTTGAATTTAAATTCAAATAGTGTGATCGTATTAATGTATAACATGATCATGTTAATAGATAAAATGATCACGTTATTGTAAAAATAATAACATGACCATGTTACTATTATTTTGCCCATTAAATTAATGAACATGTAGATGGAGCGAATGTTGGTTAATAGGTAACATGATCGTGCTATTGATAATGCAATCACATTACTATTATTTTGCACAAAAAAGCATGTGAGAGTATAAGATTACATTTATATTGTTACATTTATTTTCTTATACTTTAAATTTATTTTAGTAAATATAAGAAATTAGGGTCACTCTACATCTGATAGAGTTAGTCTAATAGTTACATGCCTTACGATGTGGAAAATAATTTTTTAAAATCCAATCTGGTCAATACTTAGTCATTTTCAGGGTTTAGATATTAAACATAAGGATTTCAGTACATAAATTTTGTAATTGATATCCATTTTTGGTAAACATATAGTCATTTTTTAGGTTTTTGTGCTTTTTGGATTGATTCTTGGAATTTATAGGATTCCTATGTTTGTCAAAATTGAAGTTTAAAAACTACTCACTTTGAAATTGATCCAAAGTGATGTGATTTGGGTAGTGTAGGTCATATTGATGACATTCACACATCAACCAACCACTTTGTGTTAATTTTACTTGTTCATCATCCCTCCCTCATCCTTGATCACTTTCTACTCATCTCTCATTACCCTTAATAAATATTTCATCATTTCTCATTGTCTTTAATCACTCCTTCATTGACTCTCACTATCCTTAGTCATCTCTAATCACTCCCTTATCATCATAATCACTCCTTCATTGACCTTCACTATCCCTCATCATCCTTAATCACTCCTTCCCCATCCTTCATCATCCCTAATCACTTTTTCCTCATCCTTCATCATCCCTATTCACTTCCTCATCCCTATTTACTCCCTCTTCATCCCTAATCACACCCTCATTGACCTTCATTGTCTCTCATCATCTCTAATCACTCAAGCTTATCATCTCTAATCACTCCTTCATTGACTATCACCATCCCTCATCACCCTAATCACTCCCTCCTCATCCCTCATAATCTTTAATCAATTTTTATTCATCCCTCATCACTCCATCATTAACCCTCACCATCCCTAATCACTCCCTCATCATTTGAGGTAAGTATATACTCTAAATATATATATGATTTCAATCACATGTTGTTTAATCCTTTATAATATAAATTAACTATTTTCTAGGATTTGTTGTGTTGTCAATACCCATTTGTGATAGTTAATTTTATTATTGAATTAATTGGATGATCTTCTAAATTTATAGTCAAGTAACATAAGTACTAACACAAAATATAATTTAATTTTTAGTTCATTGAATTATCTTTGTTTTGCAGTTGACTAGATGAAACTTTATTTGGTTCCACCTTTGGTAGTTTGGTTAAAAAGATAAAATTTAAACACATATCTCTTGTATAATTTTCTAATTTTGAGAATATTTGAATTAGGTGCAAAGTTATTTAGTGTTTCCCATTCCTGTATGACTTGAATCTTGGTCACGTTCACATATGCACTCCTTGTATGTGTAATGCGTCCCAAATATTTTATCTTTTGCATGAAAAATAAATATTTATTCATGTTATCATAAAGATACGTTTCTGCAAAATGTGAAACCCACTTCAACATGGTGTAGATGTTCATCCCATGTTTTATAAATATTAAGATGTCATCAAGGTAGATTAAAAAAATGACATAGGTAAAGGGCATAAGGATGTCATTCAACATCTTGAAATGAATGAATTCATTACATGAGTTAACATAAAGGCATAACCAACTAGTCAATCAATCCTTCCTTTATTTTTAAGACTATATTCCAAATGTCTAGAGGTTTAACTTGAATATGATGATACCCAAACTTAAGATCAATTTTGGAAAAAAAATTCTACACCATGGATATGGTATAAAAATGCCTTAATATTTAGATGAGGATAATATTTTTCACTTTAATCTTGTTAAGATTTTTTTAATCTATTCACAACTTTGGCAGAAACACAATTGGGCTTCTGTAATGTAATGATTTGGTCATGATGTGTCTATTATCCATGATTTCATAGATCTACCACTTGATTTATTCATTCTCTATAAATGATATGTTGTATAAAGAGGTTTGAGGTAGAGGTTGTTAAGGGATCAAATCAATAGTATTGCTTAGTGTATAGTATGTAGGAACTTATTTAGGTGACTAAAAGACATCCTTGTATTCATCCGGTTTATGGTTCAATTATTTTGTCTTTGTTATTTTGGATAAACCACACTATGATATGGTGACATAAGGATGTTATTACATTTACTTATTACCATCAAGAGTATAATTCTTACTAGAATTGACAATATTCTTTCACTTCCTAGCGCTAATGACTGAAATATTATGAACTAACTATGATATATGGTATTTTAGATCATGACAATATATCACAACATTTCAAGGATTTACTTCATAGACTACATGTCAATGGTAAATATATGGTTGACCACATGTAAAACATCACACACCTCTAATGGTGAGATGTCATAGAGGATTGCATCTTTAAAAAAATTGATTTTGTACACCAAGTGACACTACTAGGTGATCCATTTCTCAAGGCCTACACTAGACCATAAACTATCGTATAGTTATGGATGATGTATAAATTTCAATTTCAATTTTTGAAAATATGTTTTATGAGAAATTACATTCTTTTGACTTCCATTGGAAATGATGAAGTGTACTAGCTCACCATTGATCTACATTTATTAATGAAACACTATTTTTAATTCATATAATTTCTTGTTGGGAGAAGTAGAGATATTTTTCGTACCGACCATATCATGGGGTTCATAATCTATTATCTACTTACTTTTTTATAGTGCTAGATAACTTGTACCCACTTCTCGAGATGTGAAAGTAGAGAGATCATAGTGTGACACTCTTCATTGGATTGAATATTGAAGTTATGAATTAAGCACCACTTTCCAATCTTAGACTACTTGTTCTAATCATTTGAAAATTGTTTTCCACTCTCTGTTATGATGACTCAATCAATAGACATACAAATATAAGGCCTTCAATGTAATTATTTGGATCATAAAATGTCCTCATATGTAAAGCAATTGATTGATTTTAAGAAATTACATAGCTTGGTGATCCTCATGTATTTATTACCCATTTTTGGTGATACCCATTTTTTGTGCTATGGTGGTTTTACTTGCTTCTCTTTTTATGGTGGATTTTCAATTGTGAATTACATCATTTCTAATAGGCCCATATTTTTTCATAAGTGTTAAATATTTATGTTTTAAATTTGCCTCCACATCAATTTGATCACTATGTCTTATATTTTATGCTAGCAATTAACTCTCCACTTTTAGATCCTAGCATTGTTAAACCCCAACAAAATACCACCATCAAGGTATTGGATGAAGTGATTAAGGATGACGAGGGATGAGGAGAAATTGAGTAGAGATGATGAGGGATTCAATAGGGATGATGAGGGATGGTGAGGGTCAATGTGGTAGTGATTAAGGAGGATGAAGGAGTGATTAGGGATGATGAGGGATGGTGAGGATTAATTAGGGAGTGATTAGGGGAAATGAGGGATGAGGAATGAGTGATTAGAGATGATGAGGTATGATGAAGTAGTGATTAGAGATGATGAGGGTCAATGAGGGAATTATTAGGGATGATAAAGGAATGATTATAAATGATGAGGGTAAATAAGGGAGTGATTAGGGATGAGGAAGAAGTGATTAGGGATGATGAAGCAATGACTAGGGATGGTGAGAGTAAATGAGGGAGTGATTAGGGATGATGAGGGATAGTGAGAGATCATGAGGGAGTTATTAGGGATGATGAGGAAGTGATTAAATATGATGAGGGATGGTGAGGGTCAATGAGAGAATGATGAGGGATGAAAAGTGAGTGATTAGGGATGATGAGGGATAGTGAGGGTCAATGAGGGAGTGATTAGGGACAATGAAGAATGATGAGAGAGTGATTAGGGGTGATGAGACATGAGTAAGAAGTGACCAGGGATGAGAGAGGGATGATGAACAAGTGAAATTAAGACAAAGTGGTCATTTGATATGTGTAGGTCATCAATGTGACCTATGCTACCTCAATCACATCACTTTGCATCAATTTCAAAGTGAGTGGTTTGTAAACTTCAATTTTGAAAAAACTAAGACTCTTAGAAATGCCAAGAATTAATTTGAAGGGCACAAAAACCTAAAAAATGACTATATGTTTACTAAAAATGAACATCAATCACAAAAATTATGTTCTAAAATCCTTAGGTTTAATACTTAGACCCTAAAAATGCCTAAGTACTAACCAGATTGGATTTTTAAAAACTATTTTCTACATCATAAGGTGTGCAATTATGAGACCAACTCTATCATATGCAAAGTGACCCTATTTTCTTATATTTACTAAAATAAGTTTAAAGTAGTAACACGATCCTATTATTCCATTTATTTCCTTATACTTAACATTTAGAGTATTAAATAAAAGCTTCTAGCCAAAGTTGCCTTTATGTACAACTCCCACATGCTTATATGTGAAAAATAATAGTAACATGATCATGTTATCAATAACATAATCACATTTCCTGTTAACCAATATTCACTCCATCTACATGTTCATTGCTTTAATGTGTAAAACAATAGTAACATGACCATGTTATTGTTTTTACAATAATGTGATCGTGTTATATATTAATGCAATCATGTTATATAATAAAGCAGTCACGTTATGGATTAGTAATTACCAAGCCATAATTTGAATAATGTGACTGTGATATGTAAAATGTCCATAAAATTATCCCCCAACTCTGTGCACTTCCCCAAAAGAAAATTATTCTTGATAATATTATTTTTATTTGGGAAGGTATGGAATGGGCATGGGCCTTTCGTTAGAGAACCATATTTCTTAAACTTAAAATCAAAAATCCTATGACAAGATAGAATGGAATTTCATTAAGCAATGTTGCAAGCCCTTGGCTTTGGCCAATTTTTTATTTAGGTGGTCCAAAAATTACTTGTTGGTGCATTCACCTGTCTCACTATCAATGGTTTTAAATTAACATATTGGCCTCTAGTGCTGTACTCGCCAAGGTTTCCCCCTTGCCCTAGATTTGTATGTCCTCTATGTAGAAACTCTTGGTAATCTCTTAGCTCATAACGTTGAGTGGCTCATAAGGCTGAGTAGGGTCTCATCGAGGGTAATTTTATTCCCAACCGATCCTCTCAGTTCACTAATGGCCACTTTGTTGATGACACTTTCCTTACTGTTAAATAACAAAAAAAGCCTTTCAAAGAAGCTATGTAGTGTCTTTACACTTTCTACCTTGCTTCTGGCTCTAGCTTACAATGGAGAAAAACTCAATGTTTCAAGCAAAGTATGATTCCCATCATAGATTTATTTTTTCATTACATATGGAAATGGATTCATAGAGGAGAACAATTCAAATTTATGGGCATCAACTTTGCTTTTGTTAGCTCCCCTGTGGAGTTATGATAATATGTCAATAACAGAGTGGAAAAAAAGGTTTAGTATTGGGTTACGAAGCCCCTCTCTCTGGTGGGGAAATTTTAAATGTGTAGTAAAATTTTGGCTTCCACCCATGTCTATTATTCTTCTTGTTGGGTTGCCTCCAAAGCCTCCCATGATAATATTGTTATAATTCTAAGAGACTTCTTATGGTCTAATTCCAAACAATCACGGGGATTTCATAGAGTTATCCAGGACATCTATTGTCTAACACGTGAAAAAAGAAGTATGGGAATTATTAACATTTATAGATAGAGTATCACCTTTTGTGCTAAGTGGGTGGTCAAAGCCATTGAAGGTAATGAATCTTGGAAAGTCCTTCTATGCCATTGTATCTCTTTTGGATCTCCCTATGACAAGTCTAGTTCGAAAAATATTGGCTTTCATACTCTTCTTATTACTTTTGCTCCTATAAATATTGAAAGCACTTTTGTGATCACAATTATTTTGAAAGCTTATGAGGTTGTTTAGCCCCATCTGAAATGAGTTGGTGATGGTTTTTGCATTGGTGTCTCTTTCAATGACCACAACATTTGGTGGCCCCCCATTATGACTAATAATAGTATGCTACTGGCTGAATTCCCTGGTATAAAATCTTTGAAGTTTTTCAAAAAGGGGATACAAACTATAAAGGATTTAGTCTTTGCTCATGACTGTACTCCTTGGCTTGTGCTAAAGAACAAATTCAATTTAAACAATTCAAACTTACCTATGATTCTCTGTATTAAGGAGTTAATGCCATATGTTATGTTGCACAAGTTGGTTCTCCATCTACCACGTTCATGGTGGAAAAATTGGAGATGGAATTTTGATACTCACAACAAGAATTATTCTCTAGTTCTTTTATAACAAGTTATGAGCCCCTTTTCTTCAGCACTTGGCAAACTCAACAGATGTTGGAGCCTTAATTCCTCTCCCAGAACTTGGCTTGCCTAACTCAATCATATTTGGAAGGTCAAACTGGAACCCAAGCTTGCACATTTCCTCTAGCTTTTAGTTTATCAAGGCCTTGCAATTGGGGAACCTCTCCCACATTGGAATAGCTCGTCTCAAGTGCCCAACCTATAATCATCCCGAGTCTTTTAAACACACCTTTTGGTCTTGTCCAAAAGTGCAATTAGATTGGTGGTGGATCCATAGCCTTTTTCATCCCTACCATCATGAACCCTTCTCATGGTGTATGTCCCTCCTTGGGGATTCTACAAAGTGGCCAACTTTTGTAGCTTTCCTAAAAAATTTTTTTAGAGTTGTTATTCTTTTCCAATTATGAAAGGCCAAAATTATTGCTATATTTAACAATGAAACTTCTTCTTATCTTTTTTCTATTAATAATAATGTCATTATAATATCTTTAACTTGCATGCAAATTAAAGAAGATAAATCTACCAATTACTTTACTATGTAACTTTTTGTATTTTATTATTATAATTAATAATCAATCTACTAATATATATATATATATATATATATATATATATATATATATATATATATATAAATATATATATATATATATATAAATATATAATTACTAAAATATTCTAGTAATTATATATATAAAATTACTAAAATATTCTAATAATTATATATATATAAACCCAACTAAACATAGATTTTCAAATTTACATCTCATAAAACCCTTAATATAAAATAAGAATCAAAATTTGGAACAAGTATCATAAAGAATCCTCATCTTGGTCTGGTTTCTTTCCTTCCTAAATGCCATTTTTTATTAATAAACATTATAATCAAGAATTATCTTCGTAATAATGGTTTGTATAACCTCCATGAGGATGAAGAGTAGAAGCGTGGGCAGCACGCAAAAGAAGAATTAATAAAAAAGTGCTATGGCAGATCGTGTTGAACAGAAAACTAAACCAGCCAAAACAAATACGGCCACGCATGGAAGGAAAGTTCCGCCCACATGCTGTTGACTTGTTCACGGGGTTGTAATTATTCACAATAATGTCTTCTTCCTATGAATTTTTCATAAGGAAAACGTCTACAGAATACAACTGTTGTGTTGTTGACGGGGTTGCGATCATTCAAGAACATATATTTTTCAATAATTTTGAAAACAAAATTACTAAATACAAAGTACAGCTGTCTCCCTATCACAACACCTGCAATTGGACTCCCTCTCCCTCGATCCACCCACTTCTCTGCACGATTGGTCTCCTTATCACGATTGGTTTCCTGCTCTTCACGCAGACAGCGTGTGGTTTCTTTAAATGTCACAGGTATGGCTTTAGTAGGCCCCATATCTCCTTCTCTGGGGAATCTCTCTTTTATTAGAACACTTGCTCTATGGAATAACAGCTTTTCCGCTTAAGAATACTTAGACTGTCTGAAAATGAATTGGAAGGCTCCATTCCGCCCACTTTAGGACGCTGCCGTTCTTTGAAAAGTCTCACTCTGTCTTTTAACCATTTGAACGGCAGCATTCCCTCTCAGCTTGGCCTGCTCTACAAGTTAGAGATCCTTTACTTAGGAGTGAACCAACTGAGAGGCACAATCCCATCTCTCGGAAACCTGTCATCTTTTAACTTGGAATTGGGTGATAACAGAGACCAGGGTGGTATTCCTTTTGAATTGGGTATGCTTACTGAACTCCAAGTTCATGACATTGATCTTTCTAGAAATAATTTGTCAAGGGTAATTGATGCAGAACACAACATGATTGCAAATTTTGTCCATATTAAGTGAATAAGAGGTCTATAACATGTTTAGGATGTTTTGGCAATGTTAGGAATCTAAAAATGCACCTTGGAATGCTTTCCAAGTGATTAGGAGTGTCTAGGAAGGTCAGAAATTCAAATTGGAGTTTTCCCACCATTTTGGTAAATTTGAATTTTTGAATATCTTGGCATTGAAAGGATATTGTAGGAAGTGGTCTAGAAGTCACAAAGTTTTCAAATGAATATAAAATTTTAATTAAAGTCATTTTAGGTCTATAAAATTAGTCATGGGTCACACTTGTATGGAATAATCCACCTTGATGTTTGTGTCAAGGGCAAACATTCTTGAAGGTGACTACTAGGAGGTAGTTAAGGAAGATATAAAGCATATAGTTTTGGTTTTGGATTCATTTTTATGTTTTATTCAAAGGAGGAATGGCTCAATACCCAATAAAATGAGAATGAAACCCTCAAATTAGATTGTTTGAATATAATCCTATTTTTCTGTGTGAGCACCATATGTTGACAGTGTTTGGATCTTTCAATAAAGGAAGATGTGACAATGATATGTTTTGCAGTTTAAATTAATTGGTGGGTCTTTCTCCATGATATTAAATGTGTTTATAGTAATTCATGTATTAGTGTTCATGTTGTTTGGTGTAGAGAACAATACAGCCCTGTGGAAGTGTGCATGTGTAGACAATGAGTCTTCAAAGTGAGATAATAGAAGATGCAGAGGTTTGATTGTGATTGATTATTGATGTCAAGATGTAATTTAAAATTTTAAAAAACTTTTTCAATTCTATTCAAAGTTTGAGAAACCTTCCCTAGAGATCTAAGTCAACGTTACATAGCCTATAAACTATGATTGTGTGCTCTATGTGAGCCAAGAACGTCATAAAGAAGTTAAACAATGTAGTAATTAACTCAAAAAGGTTAATTTAGTGGTTATACATCCTTATAAATCATTCATAGAGTCTAAAACCCATTTGAAATCAAAAAAATGTCAAAGGAGCACTTGCAGACCTTGCATACATGACTATATGATCATTATGAGCCAGGAACATCAAGAAAAGGTTGAACATAGCAGTGTAGGAAGGAACTAATGATTGGATGAGTTACCCCCAGGTGCCATAGGTCCCAAAAAACCTTTATAGAGACTTGAAACCATATTGGAAATGTGCAAAATCAAACCGTGAGCTCTTAAGTCTTGCATACCCCTTGTGAACCCTAAACTAGGGTTTTGAACTAGAAATTCAATTTCCTAGAGATTGAACTAATGAAAGTAATTCAAATTTGGTCATTTTATAGGTCTCACTAAATGTAAAGAGATTTTTGAGGTTTGAGTTGGTTTTCATAAGTGTTGGTACAATAGGAGAGGTTTGTGTCTGTTTATATGTAGGAACAACCTAATTAGGCCTAATAGCGGGATAACAAGGGTGATTAAAGAGGTTTAAAATAAGAATTTGAGGCCAATATTCCTTTAAGAGGTCAATAACAATAAAAGGTATCTGAATTAGGCACCAATTTGTCGAGGTTCATCCGTACATATCCGTACATGTAGAATTAGCCTAAAAAGAGGCTACTAGAGGTGACTGTGTCATAGAGGGAATTTGTAAAGGTTGAAAAATAGGTGATTAAGTTTGTTTCCAATGGGATAAGAGGTCTCAAGAAACCATAATGAGCATTTTTAAGTTGACAAGAACCAAGAACTCATCTAAGGAATCCTAGAACCAGTGAGTGCATAGTGAACCTAATAGACTATTACTCAAGGAGCTTTTCAGGGATAAAGACAATTGAGAGAGAAGTTGGTCATCCTTTGCATCAATAATTCCAATATATTTCAAAGAGATGCAATGATTTAACATATTAATATCTATTCAAATAGGCTAATAGGAGAGGTTCCAAAGGGAGGAGTTTTTATGACACTTGATGAGTCTGCTCTCATAGGAAATTTTGGCCTTTGTAGAACATAGATAAATTTCCCTCCATGCTCTTATCCAAAACACAAGCAATATTTAATCTCCAAAAAGGTGATAGTGCCCATTGCAATTGGAATTGCAATCTTCATGATGTCCTTTTTATTATTTGTATACTCCTATAGAAGGAGACATATAAGTCAAACTATGCTTGCCCTCAACATTGGGCTCACAATAATTTCATATGAAGAACTTGTAAGTGCAATTGGTGGGTTTAGTCAGACCAATTTATTAGGCATTGGCAATTTTGTATCTTTTTATAAATTGAATCTAAACAATAGTATACATATTATTGTTAAAGTTCTCAATATGCAAGATGAAAATGATCATCAAAATTTTAACAAAGAATGTGATGTGCTTAAAAGATTTAGACTCATAAATGTAATCAAAATCATTTTAGTGTGCTCCAACCTCAATTTTAAAGCATTGGTTCTTCCATTCTTGTCAAATGGAAGTTTGGAGAGATGGCTATATCCTCAAGGAGAAGATGAGTGAAGACTAAATTTGAGTAAAATATTAAGATTATGAATTGAGATAGCACAAGGAGTGGCAAATTTACACCATCATTGCTTTGTACAAGTGATTCATTATGACTTGAAACCCAATAATGTGCTATTTGGAGATGATATGACACCATATATAACAAACTTTGGGATTTCTAAACTACTCTTTAGTGATTCATTGACTTCAACAAATGCTCTCAAAGGATCTACTGGCAATATTGCACCTGATATATATTTGTATTATTAAAAATAATGTTTTCTTTGGATTTTTTATTATTTTAAAATGGATAAACAATCACTAATTGTTGTATTGTATTATAGAGTATGGAATGGGTGGACAACATTCAACAAAAGGGGATGTATATAGCTATGGAATTCTACTCTTGGAGTTGTTGACAAGGAGAAGGCCAACAGAGGACATGTTTGTTGAAGGAATCAATCTTCAAAAATGGATAAGCATGAATTTTCCAAATAAAATCATGGAATTGATGGATAAAAACTTGCTTAGAGATGTTAATAAACTAAAGAGATCAATGGCATTGACATGCCTTACTCAATTTATTCAAATAGGGTTGGTTTGCACAAGGGAGTTACCTCAGCAATGCCCAAATATGAATGAGATGGTTAAGAGATTAGAAAACATAAGAGGTGCATTTCTTGGTACTTCTAAAGTTTTCAATTACCAATAGATATCTCACCTTTGGTTATGATCCAAGAAATATTGACTCAAAGAGCCATGAAAATTGCTCTACATCTACATCCTAGCTCTATAATGATTGTTAATTATTGTTTATTTATTTTTATAGATATGTTTTCTTACATTTTTAATTATATACCTACTATATGAGTTTAGTATATTTTAAAATTATATAAGGATCACATATGCAATGTTAAGTCGAATTGGAAAGTTGCAAGGGTAATGTGTAATTCTTGACCAATTTGATTATATATAAGATATACATAATTATTGATAAAATACACATATATAAATAGAAATAAAATTCAAAGAATTTTTTTTTAATTTTTTGTCATGTTTCTCCATTCTTTTTATTCTTGACAAAAGTTTCAAAATTTGTTTAAGACTAAATTGTTCTAAATAGTGAATTCTTAAGTTTTTTTTAGAATTGAGATTTTATTAAAATATGAGTTCTATTCAAATTCTAAATTTAAGTGAGTTAACAATATAAACATGTGAAATATCTTAGTCAAATAACATTATTGAGATTGTTTTTCTTTTTTTCTTTTTTTAAGCTTACCTAATCTCTTACATACACACATAAACTTGCTTAAAGTTTTCTTAATATTTTCTATCTTTTTAGTTTGGATTCTATAAACTTCTAAGATTCACGATATTAAAATTGGTTTGAATCTTAAAATTAAATCAAACCAATTAATTCCCACAAATTTTATCAGTAGTTAACAAGATTTATACTTAGACATTTCTTAGAATTATATTAAATACAAAGTATAACTTTTTTAATCTTAAATTACATAGATAAAATCTTACTGATCTATAATGCAAATGATATTTTTCAAGTCACGAAGAAACATCAATATTTAATTTATAATGATGTCCTTAAAATTTTCATGATTTATAATATAAATTAAAATTTTCAATTAAATTGAAGAAACACCAATATTTAATTTATGATAATGTCTCAAAAATTGTGTTATAATATACAAATAAAATTATATAAAAACTAAACCAATAACAATAAACATTAGAATCAATAAAATGATATAATTCTCCACCTCTATTTCTAGAAGATCACTATTACATTTATATCCATTTTGTATTGACAATATTGAGAGAATTAGAGCTGTGAATGCAGTAACAGGACTTGTTGATCAATCCTTGAAAATTTGTTAAAAAATACAATTTCCTGAGGAAAATCCGAACTTAAAAACCTTTGTCAATTTCTCCGAAAGTTGCCAAATAAAGAACTTCAAAACAAAGTATGAAAAATTCTTTGAAAGAAAAATTTAATCATATTTTATAGTTATGCTTGCTTTGATAAACTTTCAAGTTGTGATTGTTTCAGTTTTATATATATATATATGTTTTCACCACCCAGGTAGTGAGTTACACAACTTACGGGTTTACAATGCAACCCAGGTAACTGCATATTATAATAACAACTGCTGAATCGGAAACAAACGAGAGGGAGGAACACCAGCTATACCCAAACCATTTTTTTTTATTTCAACCACTTATCTATGCTTGGTTTTGTGTGTAATCCTCCACTGGGAGTTTCATTGGAATGAGAAGAAACAATAATTTCCTTATAATGCTATGGGTAATAGGTAGAGATAATCCCTAGTTAGCATTCATGTCTGCGATTTTATAGTATGTTATTTTTGTATAGTATTTGTGATTTGAATTTTTTGAATATTATTTGTTAGATATGTAATAATAAAGTTAAATATTAGATTTTTTTGTGTGTCGTAAAAATTTAAGAAGTCAAACTTTTTTTTTATGAAGATAAATTTTACAAGGAGTCAAATCTTTATTTCTATGAAGATGAATTCTACATAATTTTGTATTTTTTCACTCTATTTTAAAGAGAAATCCTAACAGTGTTTTGTCAATTCAATATATTTATTTTTGTAGAGTTCTAGAGTTCGCATGACAAGTTTGCATGTAATTTGTTTATCTTGAAGTTAATAAAACTTAATATCTTATATAGTAAATATTTCTTTAACTTTACTAAAATTTTACCACATAAATCTGATATTTTATCTCATACATATTTATTCTATCTATTTAAATTATCTCAATTCTTACAAATTTATATTTTATTAATAATTATTTGTTACTACGAAATGTCTAATTTCCCAACACCATTGGATACCAAACGTTTGGCCGAGTTATTTTAAACTAAGAACATTTTTAAAATAACATCTAAAGTGTTTTAGCTAACAAATTCCTGTTCTGAGGTGTCCACAGTATATGTTTTAAAGATTTATAACCATCATATCATATCTATTTCAAAAGTCAACGACTAAAGCTGCCTGTAGGAGGTATAAATCCTTCGCTTGGAACCGGATACAATTGCACTCTTAATAATAAGAAGAAAAGATAAATAAATTAAGATTGAGTGGAGGGATTAGACTGTCAAGTTTGTCTGAAAGTGAGGTTAAGTTATCCCAGACAAATGCGAGTGTGACGAATAAGCTAGGGAGCAGTGTGAGGATTAAGACAAAGGTTATCAAATCCGGGGATATCATGCTAGTTTTCTGGGTTTTTCATTTTCCTTGATCCACCCCCGAAAAAGGGAAAGATCGGTGGCTAGTAGCTAGAATATAAATAATTTAATTTAATTAAAAGTTAAAATAAAATTAAAAAACACCAAATTTTGAAACAGCTAGATAAATTGATAGCATATCAGATTTCTTAACAATGCATTTTTTTTTGGGGACATAAGTAGGCCGAAACATTCGCATTTAGAGATCAAAACCTTCCCTTTGTTAATTATTAAACCTTATTATGTCTTAAATATGTAATGCATCTTTTTAAAAAGGTAAAAAGATTTATTTTAAAGAATTAAAGTATATATATAGAGTTATCATTTTAGATAAGTTTATAAAATAGATAAGAGAAAGCAAAAGTATTAATTAAGTTGAATTTTAGAAATCTTTAAGAATTAGCAGATTTCAATTTTAGTTTTCCAACCATTCCAAAGTGTCCCTATCTTAAATATAAGTCAATGTATATTTAGTTAGTTTTTCATTACTTTATTTATCTAGAAAATTAGCCACAACATTCCTTTGTCTAGGCACATAGATCAGAATGACATCCTCAAATTGTTCTCATATAGATTTGATTTGAGTGACAATATTCCTTATTCACCAAACTTGTGACTGAAAATTAGCAATGAGATCCAAAAAATACACCATAATTTGATAATTCGACTCCACTAAAATCTTACATACCCCATGCTCCCAAACATTGAGAGAGCCTTACTTAATAGCCGACCCTTCTGAGACCTTCTAACTCTCAGTGTAAGATCTTCCCTGCATAATATCTTCTAAGAAAAGCTTCATGTGGATTATCCTCAGTATTCCCATTTGTTTTTAACTTTTCCCATCCTTGAAGAGGGGGTTCCCATATTTTAAAATTTTGACCTTGGGGAATCCTCTCTTTCTCTCAAAGTTTCTTAAACATATGATAAGCTCTAATAGTTTATGAGACCTTGCTTATAATTTTGTTCCATACCAACACTGATGAGTGGAATTCCTCCTGAAATTTTCAATCATTTCTTTCCAACCAAATGTGTCACCAAATGAAACTTGTATTTAAAGACCAACCCATCTGAATAGTGGTGTGTTTGAATTTTCTATGTTTTCAAGTTTCACAAATGTTTGTAAGGTTCAATAAAAAAGCTAATTGAACTTTAAAAAGAGTTAGCCATCTATACCACAGCTCGCTGGCAAATTCATATTACAAAAATAAGTGATCAAGCATTTCCTCATGAGAATTGCACATAATACATTTGGAGGGACCATAAAAACCTCTCTTCATAAGATTATCATAGGTAAGGTAACTTTTGTGCACAAATTCCCAAGTAAAGAAATTTATTTTAAACCATCCTTTAGCAGCCCATACTTCATCCCATGAGACATTTTGTCTGATTGTCATAGGAGAGATCAACATATTATACCCTTTTTGAACTATATACTCACCTAGACCTCCAAGACCCTAGGCTTTTTTATCCTCATCAACGTTCCATGAAAGAAATCTGAGAATCTGATTAATAAGAAACTTTTGTTGATAAGGAACATTTACCAGTCACTCTCCCAATCCCTTCCATTACAAGAAAGTAAAATCTCCAATAATCTTAGAATCCATATAGCCTTTAACCAACCTATATGTTTGAGGCTTTGCTACAAAAGTAATAACTCTAGAAACTCTGAGATTAACTTTTGTTGATAAGGAACATTTACCAGTCACTCTCCCAATCCCTTCCATTACAAGAAAGTAAAATCTCCAATAATCTTAGAATCCATATAGCCTTTAACCAACCTATATGTTTGAGGCTTTGCTGCAAAGGTAACAACTCTAGAAACTCTGAGATTAACGGAAGATGTTGATCGACTTTTGTTTTTTTTCTCTTTGTTTTTCCCGTTTATTGTTTGAGGTCCATCACCGTATAAAAACCTATAGTCAGAAAGTTGTTGCTTTGATTAAGTCTTAATTTGTATTGTTATTTCTGCGGTTTCTCATTTTATATTTGAAATTAACTGTGTTCTATCCAATTTTCTTTGCCTTATAATTAAAATAAGGAGGATTATACTGGTTATTTATTCATAGCAATGTGATAAATCATTCTAGTTCTTACCACAACGGTTTCACATGTTTGCATTATATTAACTTTCTCTTCATTGTCCAACCAATTCCGAAAAAAATACCCACCCAACACATTCCTCATGATTTTACTTTCATTTATACATCTCCGTTTGCAAATTTCAAATATTCCTCCAATTGTGTTTTGGATTTACAACAGTTTTTTTTGGATCCTATATCCTTAACCAAGGAAGGAATCTGAACACAACAACATGCCCAGATGGCTACCCTAAGAGATTCGAACATGGGTGGCCTTAGATTTATGCTCAACACTGAGCTGGTAGCTAAACTTTTACAATTTTCTCTGTACCTTTTTTATAGTCGTGAAGCACACTCCGCATACTCTTTTCCCAAATTGTCTTCTGTTATCCTTAATTTCGTTTTGCATTTTGTTGATATTCATTTTGTTGGGGTTTTAATGTTAAAAAAATTCATTGAGAAGGTGCCTATTTTACTTCTGTAGATGAAAAGCTTCTTAAACCAGAGAATAAGCCTTCTGAACTTGATGAATGTCATGCTGGTTATTTTTTAAAGAGGGCCACTATTTTTTTTTTTAATATAATTTTTTTAATATAAAATTAAATAATTATTAAAAAATGCTAGGATTTCCAAAAATATTAGAAAAAGGTTATTTCAATTAATATTTGAAATAATTAATGAAAGGTTGATTCTAATACCTTCTCATTTTAATGTGAGTCATTGGCAAGTAAACAATTATACTACCTTCTATTTATTAGAAGGGAAACGAAGTGCCAAGTCTCTATGGAGTAATAGCTTTAACCATATTGCTTTGAATCTATAAGCTCTGTTTAATGTTGAAAAATCAAAATTTTAAAAGAATATGTGTTAGATCAGATTTCATATTGATGTATTTCAAGGAAATATAGCAATGATAGAGTAATAGCTTACATGCTTTAGAAGTAAAGGGAAGGTATTTTAATAAACTGCTTCAAGCTAGCATTAATGCTATAATAATATTGATTTAGAATAAGTTGCAATATAAAAGGAAAAGTAAAATGCCTTATGTAGTTATAAAAAAAAGCAAATGCACTGATGAATGTTTGAGCAATAAAATTCCGGGCTCAAAACCCATCAAATACTAAATACCCAAATGCAAGGTTTAGCTATGCAAAATGATCTGATGTAAAATGATCCATCCCACCTCAATAGAACACAACACTGTGAAATGGAACATAAGACAATTATCTTTCTTTAAAGACTAGTTGCAAGCGATTACAAAACTTCATCATGAACTAATAATGTTTAGTTGAAATCATATACTTGTAAATCTAAAAAGCATATGGATATGATTTGATGTATAACTGTTTGCAAAAAATCTCCAATAACAATATTGCCAACTGTGCGAAGGATTAGCAAAAATAAAAAATAAAAAAAATCTAAGTCGAAAGGTGGAATGGGTAAAATTGAAACAGAGCAACAAAAAGAAGAGAAATATATTTTATAATTATATAGCTTAGCACTTTTTAGTACTAAATGTATGAAAAGCCCTTAATAGCCCAAATGGACACTATAACAAAGATATAGAAAAGCTCAAGAATGTAATACAAATCTAACATAAAACCCCAATGACAAACAAGCTATAAAACTCATTTTTCTCATCAAAAAATAAGATCACCAATTTGATAAATAGAACAAATTAGTTGCTTTTGATTTTCAGATTTATATTAATATAGAATTACGAATTACACAACATCTAGTAGACTATAATAATAATAATAAATGTCATGATATATCCAATAGTTTGAATGCAATCTAAAACATAGCAACAAAATTGAATTTTTCTTCCGTGTAGACATTTTCTCAAACAATTTGTATTTTAGGGCAACAAAAAAGAATTTCCTACACTAAAAAGGGCATGCTACAATAATAATAAATATCATGCATCTTACAAAAAGCCAGAAATAAATTAAACAAGAAAATTTCATCAATAGATACCTTTTTGGGATGAATTTTGACCCTTCCACAAAGCGTTGCACCTTATTGGTTGGAGAGAATCAAGAACATGGTAACGTGATAGTTGAAATATATGATTCTATGTTAAATACATTGAATTTGATAAATATACTATTGACTCTTCAATTGTGCCAAGAAGAAAAGGTATTTATTGGCAAGGATGGGTTTACTGGGTAAATGAAGTCTTTGGCGAAATTTTAAAATTTGATATTGAAGACATCTATTGGAACAAATTCCATGGACCCAAATTGGAACACTTAGATATGATTTCTGAACATTATGACAGTTCTACCTTTAAATTTGAAGAATGTATTTATCATTGGCAATTAAGAGGAAGCAATGGTATAATATTTATCGTATGCATAGTTTTTGGTAAAATTTGGAGACTGGGTACAAATCTTGAAGGAAGAAAAAAATGGTTGAAACTAAAAAAGAGGCAACGACCTTATAATTCCAAAAAAGTGGCAGTGAATGGCCCCATCAATGAATCACAAAGAAGAGATCATAGGGGGGAGGCAAAAAGGGGGAGAAGGCTTGCAAATATGATAAACAAATGCTAGAAGTGCACGAGTGGTGAAGATGATAGAATCACAACAATGGAGAGAATCACAGATGGTAGAAAGTTGTAAGATTCCAATCAATAAAAATCTATTTTAGGAAAAAATAAAAAGCAAAAAAGTAAACCCTAATATTTTAAGTGTAGGATTTTCCTAGTAGAATACCATAAGTGCCTTCATCTACTAACTAAAACCATTCATTTGACTATAAGTTAAGCAAAAACAAATAAAAATTGCTTATATGAATATGTAAATTCATACTAAAGACCCCTATTTAAATTCAAAGCTTCTTTATAACATGAGAATAATGGGCTTGAATTGAAATATCTACCTTCTAAAGGTGTGTCTTTCATTTTTCCCATGCCATCATATCTTCTAGTTTAACAATGTTAAACTGTGAAAATTCCTTTCCCTTTTTTATGTGCTTAAGTAGTAGCCTATATTGCATGTAGCTGGGGTTTTGATCCTACCACCGCACAAACCAAAATGTCTTCTATATAATAAAAATCACTCTTAAGTCCATTTTAAAAGATTAAATTTCTACTTGGTGGAATGAGTTTTTGCACAGAAGATGATGATCTGCCAGAAGATTGTGAAATCCTTTATAACGCCGATGAACCCAATTTTAGAGTATAAAGGCCATGTGCGATGTTATAAATTGACTTTGCAGTCAAGTTGCATGAACAATGACTCTTGGGGGTAAATGGAAGACAACTGGGACAAGTAATACATCAGCCAACAAAGCCTACACTCCAACAACACCCTGCCAATGGCATGCTTAGGTCGGTGGTTTAGGAAATAATCATTTCACTGCAGTTATCTGACATTTTATCATTTCAAACTTTACCTCGAATAGAGTATTTTGAATAGGCCGCTCATAACATAGAAAAAAATTGCCCAATCAACTTACAATATATAATAATATTTTATTTAACCTATTAACAATCTTACATCTTACATTTTAAAAGTATGGAGTATTTTTTTACATGGGAAAAAATGATGTTTGATTGGCCAAAATCCCATAGATTAACAATACATTAAAGCTTATTGATTCCAATAGTTAATCTCCTTTAGGACTAATAACTATACATAGGTAATGTGTATGCATTATTATTATCTTCTTTTCTTCATAGTTATAAGTAAAAATTGAAAAAAGTGGGGGAAAAAATCCCACTAAAAAAACTCATCCATTCTAGCATTTGTGACCATTGGTAAGATTTTGTAGGCTTTGGAGCTTCTGATATGGACTCTAGTTGGGAAGATGCTTGAGACTTTGGGGAGGAAGAGGATGAGCGGACCTATAAACAAGGAGAAGTTGTTTCAAAACACAAAACATTTAAGGACATGATAAATCCTTCTCCTTCCACTTGTAGGATTGACCAACAACATGGTTTTTTGAACACTACTCCTTTTAAGACAAATAACCAGGGTGCAGAGCTGGAAAACTATCCTATTGGTTCCTATTTTCTATCGCTCAATGATACCACTCCTTAGGCGAAGCTATCTAGCCCCCTCCCAAACATTTCTCTTCCTCTTTTTAGTGATGTTTGCATTGGTCTTATGTTTTTTTGCTTACAAAAAGGGTACCAATTCCATGTAGCTTGTGGACTCTTCTAAGAAATTTTTTCCAGTTGTCGTTTTGGTCTCCATTGAACCTTCCAACCTCATCCCCTCTGTCTACCACCCCTACCCATGTAGATGCTGATTTTCACAAACTGCAAAAATATGGCCAATCCTTTTCATGAGTGCAATGACTATTACAAGTGCTTCTTGGCTGTAAACTCAAGCAGGTTGACTTCCCCTTTGGTGAGGGTAGAATATGAAATTAGGGATTCTTCTCCAAAATTGATCCCCTCCACCCCTCTTTTCCTCTTAGGTGATCCTCTTATGTCTTTCTTAGATGTTTCTCTTGAACTAGTTTTTATAGATAAGGACATTTAGGATTTGAGCATATCTATTGGTAGCCACTGCTTGTTCATTAAATTAGTGGGTTTCACCTTTCTATTTCCAACCTTGTGTGTTGGGCCAAGTTGGTGTGGGGTACCATGGAAGTGCATTCCTTCATTTTACTCAGCCATGGCTTCTTCCAAGTGGTGTTTCATTGTGCAGCGGATCATGATTTTGTTTGGGCATTCGAGCCTTGGTTTGTTGGTAACTTCAAGATTTTTTTTGTCCTTGGTTTCCTTTCTTTGACCCCAAAAATTAATTGGTCACATCGTCTCCCATTTGGATTAGGGTTTGTAATATCCCTTCTATCCTAAGAATAGAAGAGCACATCGCCAAATTGATCAATCGAGTGGGTTCATTTATCAAACTGGATAAGGGATATGTGGAAGAAAGATTCATCAAAGCTTGCATGATTATTGATCCTTATAAGCCTCTTTGCCACCCTTTTAGGATTTTCTCCTCCTAAGGCTCTTGGACTGAATTCCTCAACTTTGAAGGCTTTCCTTTCAAATGTTTCTATTATAACCTCTTCGAGTACCATGCAATAGGGTGTTCGTCTAAGGGAATCAAGAGTACGACTCCTCACTCTCGTTTGGTATGGATGGAAAAAAGAGTTTCATAGCAAGACTTCCTTTGATGCAATCATGGTGTTTTCTATCACCTATCTAGCTCTTCTTCCCTCCTTATTCCAGTAGGTTTTCCTCCCCCCTAAGAGCGAGGTTGCTTTGCAGGTTAATTAAGTTATGGTTGGGCGCTCAAATTCTTCTCCTCCATTGAATTACTTGGCCTCCCCCTCTTGTCCTTCTCAGGCAAAACTCAAATCCCCTATGACTTTTATTGTTAAGAAGAAAGGCTGAAGAATAGGGTAAATTTCAGTGGCAAATATTCATTAATTCATGAATATTCAGTTTTTGATAAATTGAATTTGGTGATTTTTGGGAGTAGTAAATAGGGCCCATTTGCCTAAAAATTTTGAATGTAATTTTTTTAGGGGTCAACTTGCCAATCCTTTTCAATAATTATGGGGTCAACCATGTAATTCATATTATATGTGTGTCTATGTGTGTTCATAGGTGTGACCATCGAAGTCTCTTTCTTTTACTCATTGCCAAGTTCTTGAGCCTTGAGGCCATATGGTAGTATTCTTGTGACTACCTAACATCATCCCTATAATCTCCTATCTGTTACTTCATTGCTACCACCAAATAACACACTATGTTGCATGATAACACACTCTATTGCCTGACTACTATTACCCAACAACATTGTGCCATCTGACAACACTATGCCACCCGACAACACTAGGTCACCTAACAACACTATGACATTAACTATTATTGTCTGACTATATTTTGTCGTTACCTTGCTATTATCGTTTGGCAACGCCTTCCCAATTGCTATCATCCATCTACGTCTTGAGTACTATAGTATCCTACCTTAGTTAAAATGGAATCAGGTGGTAACTATAAGGGTAAAAGACCATAACAAATATTAAGAAAATAAAATATATTATCTTATTTTATAAACTTAGGGAAGATGACTGTGTAAATAACATGCACTCCAAATACAGGTATTTTTAATTTTTTTTAAATTAGTAATGTTAGGGTGTGGAGCTAAAAGCTTCAACTATTTGCAGACACGAAGAAGAGGATGCTGAAGAACCAGAAGCACCGGCGTCGGCAGCATGACCGACGTCGGTCAGATGCAGTGCAAAAGTCAACCGGCAACTGCAGGAAGTCGGCCGACATCGACAGCACCAAGCAAGCAGGGACCGGTGTCGGTCGCCTGTGTGTTCTAGAATTACTGTTGACAAACAGTCAGTTAAGTGAAGCGAGTGTTTGCATGTCAAATGACTAATTATAGTCAGGAGCTGGGTGTCTAATTATTGTAGTTAGAATTCTATTTTTGTAAGCATGGGATCTTATTTAAAGACCCATAAGGCATGTATTGTAATGATCAAGAAGGCAAGTAAAAGCATTGAAGCAAGCAAGGTCAAGGAGATCTACAGGTGTAAGGTCAAGGAGATCAGCTGAAGCATTCAAGGAGGGATAATAACTCAGGCTATAGAGTTGTTGTGTTGAGCAAGAAAGAGAGGGAAGAAGGTCTTGAGGTGTGGCAAGCCTTTGAGGTGGAGGAAGAAGTGGCATCTTCCTTATTGTATTTTCTTCTAGTAATATTTAATACAAGAGTGTGTATTGTCTCTCAAATTCTTTGCTGTCTCAAGTTTCTAGTTACTTAATCATTCTGGTATAATTTCGTGTTTAATTGATTATAAGAAAGTAATCAATTGTGCTTCCGTTGGATAAGGGGTCACCTAACAAGTAATTTTTCTTTTAAACTGTAAAATAATTTCAAAACCATTTCAATGCAAAAATCACCACTGATAATGATACTATTTTATTAGAAAGAATTAATCTTAATAACATCTCACCATCTGAAGATTTTATTAATGACATGCCACCATTAGAAGACACTCCTTTAGACACTTCATATGAGAATTGTAGTTCTCTTCAGACACTAAATTTAGTTGAAAATTTCACCCAAAAATCTCGATAGATGAAGAGAAGTACATGGACAATTGAAAGGTCTTTTCAAGTTGACTGGGTAGCAAAATATCCATTTATAGAACCTATAGAACTAAAAATGGTAATGAGACTCCAACATAATGTAGATGTATAATATACAGTTGGAAACTTAGAAAAAAACAAAGAATGCAACTTAAATTGGACATAATTAAGAAATATTATGGAAATATATATATACGTATCTTTGAAGCACCCAGATGGACAAATAATAAGAACACATAGATGAAAAAATGGAGAAGAATGCATGCATTTAAGATATGCACACGAATATGAAAATGATTAGAAACAAAAAAAATATCTTACTGAGAAAGGGGGAACAATCAAAGCTCAATTTAGAAAAGTTATGCAATCCAATCTTAATGCAAAACATGTACAGTTCTCTATTGTTTATTATAGTTTAAAAAAGGGTAGACCCATTTCATATTTTTTAGATTATAAAATTTTGTTTCAACATAATGAGTTTCTTAATATTCTACAATCACATTGGTCAGATAACAATGCTTGAAAAATGGTAAAATGTCTAGCAATGGTTGAGAAGGAAGATTTGAAAGAAAGTGTTAAGAGATCACTATTTATCTCATTGTCCATTGATGAGGTCACTAAAGTTGACAACACATCATGGGTTTGCATGCGTGTTTATACTTTTGAAAACTATTTAAGGTAATCTCATCTATTAGTTGTCTATAAAATGGTAGAAAATTGTAATGCAAAATACCTTCATAAATTGGTTGTATCTAATTTAAGAGATAAAAGTGGGATGGATGATTAATGCCATAGCTAGAAGCTGGTGTGTGTTGGCATTGATGGTGCATCAGTGATGTAAAGGAATAAAATTGGTCTTTGTATTCATCTTCAAATAATAGTTTTCCTATTTATGATTCTAATTCATTGTATGGCTCACGGGATGAATCTTGCATACAAAATTGTTAGCACATTTGGTAATGTCACAAAAGTGGAAGAGATCATTCGTGGCTTGCATGCTTATATGTCAAGTAGCCTAAAAAGATTTTTTGAGTTCCAAAAATTTGAAATTGGGGTGATTGATGGTAAAAAATTGTTTAAAGATGTTGATATAAGACGGATTTCCATATATGAATTTACATGCAATTTTTTTTAAAGAATATCCATCTTTAGTAGGTTTTATGTATAAATACTGCAGGAAAGTTGACAAGACAAAAGATTTGTTGTATTGTTTAACATATTTTGAAATATTATTGATATTATTTGGTATTCTACCATTGTTGAAGGAAGTAAATTGTTTAATATAACATGCCCAGGAGAGATCTATCTATATTGTTAACTTCATACATTTGAGAAAATATACGTGTCAATCTTTAGATATATTAGACACATCGAATGAAAGCTTTCAGACCTATTTTTAGAACTTGAAAAATTTTGATAGATTTTTGGAACCTTGAGATTTGTTTAAAATTTAATATCAATGATCATCTTTGTGTCATGGTAAATGACAATGAGATCCCAATGCACACTTGCTATAGAAGACTTGAAGTTGTGGGAGCTGAACCTGAAGATGTACCTATAACACATCTACTATATGATACTATGTTATCTAAAATACAAATTAAATTAAGCTAAATCTCTCAAAGTTTATCTGTTGAGATCAGAGAATGTTTTCAAAGGGATGAGTTATTAGAGGGCATGGGAGTTGTGAATCCCATTTTTTAGAACAGTGTTAACAGTCAATAATAGATTAGCAATTTTTTTCACAAATACATGGGTTTAATTGTTAAGCATTTTTATAAATCTATAGAGGTGAATGGATTTGAGATTAATGGTATTTAAAAATAATAATTATTAACGTCTCAGTCAACACAATTCATATTTACAATGATAGATCAATTTCAATGTTTAAATGACTCAACTGAAAATGATGCAATTACACGGCTATGGAAAAAAATTTATCCTAGTAGCATCTTACAAGAAAATATTAGTGAATATTTCAGATTATATGAAATTGTTCAAATAATGATTTTGGGTTTTGTAGAAGATGAATGAGTGTTTAGTGCATTATCTTTCATGAATTCAAAACTTAGAAACATACTAGATAAAAATTTAGAGACTTGTTTGAGACTCTATGTTTCATGTTATTATGTGGACAAGTTTCCTTATGAAAATGCATTGGCAACATAGAGTTCTCTAGTTGAAAGAACATGCATTAGTAATACCGTGACTAATATAGAGGATGTGAATACCGAGACTGAATATGACACTAACATGGTAGATGCAAATCATACTTACGATGAGTAAGTTTCTCAAGGATTGTTTCAACTACTCGAGTTTTAGTTTGATAAATATAGAAATGACTGTTTTCTAAAATATTTCATATTTTTTCATGTTCAAATAGTTCAAACTGTGTAATATATTTCATGCATGTAAACTACTTGCAAGCTTATTAACTCTATAGATTAATTGAGAGTCAATTAGAACTGATGTCTTCATTTTCACATTAAAAATTATGAAACTTTGATAGTAAAAAATGTAGTAATACCTTTTCAATAGATTGGAATTAAGAACTTTATTATTTTTCTTATTACAATTTTGTGTATTTCAAATAGTACAACTTCTACAACCATTGAATATTTAAGGCTAGCTGCTAAGTTTGATGGTAACCACATCACATTTATAATCATAAAATTATAAACCAAGAGTGTTTCAAACATAGTGTAATAAATATTATATCTTTACCCTTATAAATTAATAATTGTTTAAACAATAAATTTAAAATCTAAAGTATTACTTAATTAAATACCAAAGTATTAATTAAATACTATAAAACATTTATAATCTGGACCACAATACATTTTTTAAATATAAGTGTTTAATAGTTATTAGTCACTTTGAACATTGCCTACAAAATAGTTAAGACTAAAGAATATTTAAATACTACATTTAACCAAGACTTTTTCAAATAGTACAACTACTATAACAGTTTAACCATTGAATATTTAAGGCTAACTAATCTAAACCACAACACATTTAAAATCATAAAATTACAAACCAAGAGTATTCTAAAGTATTAATTAATTAAATACCAAATTATTAATTAAATACTACAAAACATTTACGATCCAGACCACAATACATTTACACATAAGTGTTTAATAATTATCAATCATTTTGAATATTGACTACATAATAGTTAAGACTGAAGAATATTTAAACAATATATTTAACCAAGACTTTTTCAAATAGTACAACTACTATACCAGTAAAACTATTGAATATTTAAGGCTAACTAAGTTGAACCACAACATATTAAAAATAATAAAATTACATAGATATCATTTGACATTGACATGTATAATATTGAATGAGTAAGTGCACAGAGTTGGGGGACAATTCCATGGATATTTTTGGTACCGCGATCATATTAATAAATAATGCGATTACATTATTTAATTAACATGATCACATTATTTAAATTATGGTTCGGTAATTACCAAGCCATAATGCGATTGTGTTATTTTAAATAATAACATGAATGCATTAATTTAAATAATAATACGATCATGTTATTATTATTTTCAATAACGCAATCATTTTAACTATATTACAAAAAAAAAAATTGAAACCCAAATGCAAATTTGTCATTTTGCATTTGAGTTTCCTTTGCTATCCTCACCTTCTGAAATCATGTTTTATGTGAAAGAGACAAAATCTTGATAGAAAGCTGCTAAATTCCCAAAAAGTCATTAATCGATGATGCTACCATGTAGAAGATGTAATTGTTAAAAATCTACACTTGTTAATCCTAATTTTTCATTGTTTAACCTTAATTTTTAGTTGTAATTTGTTTGTTTTGAATAGCATGCCTGCTAACCCTCCACAAAACCCTCTTGTTCCTCCTCTTATCTTTCCACAAAACTGTTCCTCCTCCTACCCCTCCACCTAACCCTCCTACAGTTCCACAAAATCTCCCAGGAAGTCAAGAGATTTTAATTGATAACATTGTAGGAAATAATTGAAATTGAAGAATTAATTGGGAGAATGAGGTATCCCACTTTCACCAACCCCCATCGTACCCATCTAGCCAATTCCCTAGAGACATATTAGGTCAAATTGCCTCTATAATGAGTCAGATTGACAGATAGACTTCATATAAGGATAGTTTTAGGGCTTATTATGCTAACAAATTGTTAGTACTTGAGGTTAAGAATAAAGAAATATCAAAAGCCTCCATTTGTGCCTTATTCACCGCCCTAACCACCAATGCCCTATTTCTCGTAACTGCTAAACATTTTTTAATCCATCACTACCAACACATTTTAATCATAGACAATTTTTGGGATTGATGGAGGATGGTGTTTGATTATCCACCATATACCAACCATGAGGTCCTATTTTATTTTTTGAGAAAAGTCTATTATGAGTTTGTCCTCCATGAAATTTTGAACTATTTTGATTTTAGTGAGTTTTAGGGCCGAGAGAAAGGCTTTGTGCAGGATCGACCAGGTGCATGTCGTACACCTAATCAACATACGAGGATCCATATC